>OZ004716.1:39074416-39812114 GCA_963924515.1 Vespertilio murinus | reverse complement strand
ATGCTTTCTATTGAGTTCTTTACAGTAGCTATGTCATTTTTTATTTCTTCTTGGTTTTTCTTCATTTCCTCTTGAGTCTTTCTCATATTGTCAAATTTGTCTTCCATTCTTTTTAGCCATCCTATGATCATTATATGAATTCTTGCTCTGGTAGGTTGCTTGCCTCTAACTCGTTTCCTTCCTTTTCTGGTGATGCCTGCTTTTCTTTTATTTGTGGGCCATTTCTTTGTATCCTCATGGTCTCTCTTTTCAGGATGTCTGGTTATGTAGATATCTCTCACCCGCATTGATTTAAAGGCACAAAAGTCAACACAACCAGTTACAACACACAAGGCACTGATCAGAAATGTATTTGCAATATTAATTACCATTAATAAAGGTGACAACTAGGGAAAGACAAATTAGGGGATAGGAGAGAAAGAAGAAGAGCACAAAGTGAAGAGGAGGGGAGAAAAAAAGAAATAAAAAAAGGGGGGTGTGAAAATGAAATTGGGAAACAGGAAGAGAAAGAGAGAGATAGAGAGAGAGAGAGAGAGAGAGAGAGAGAGAGAGAGAGAGAGACTAAGAGAGAAAAGGGTAGCAAACTGTATATATGAGGAGATAATTTCAATAGAGCAAGCACTAACCCCAGCAAATGCTGGCTACAGTACCTGGAGAGTAATACAAACTACAACACCCACAATATACAGCAATGAAAAACAAACAAACAAAAACAAAGCAAATACAAAAATACCAAGCAACAACAACAACTAAATATGAAGCAAAATAATCTCACTATACGCATAAAAATACAATATAATCAATATTCACACAAACAGCATCAAAAGACAGAGGAAAACAATTTTTATTTATTTTTTGTTTGCTAGTTAATACAGCTCAGAGAGGGGGGTGCATGCACTTGGCCCAGAGGATTGGAAATTAGCTATGTAAGTAGGGTAGAAATTTTAGCAGGGGCGAGACAGAAAGAGTAGGAAAAACCAGAAGCAGGAATGGGTTAAGATAAACAGGATAGCATAAGGGGAAAGGATAGGAAGAGAGTGATGATGTAAAGGTCTTGTTAAGATAGGGTTAAAAGAGAAATGAATATAGAATGAAGAACACTAATTCCAATGTAAAATAAAGAGACAATAAATGGGCACTTTAAAAAAAGAAAGAAAGAAAAAAAAAGAAAGAAAAATAAAAAAGTTAAAATAGCAATAGCAATAATGCTGATTGAACCTAAAAATGTAATAATTAAAAAGGTAAAATCAAATGAGGAAAAAAGGAAACAATTAGTTTCTTAAGAAAAAGATGCAAAAAATGAATATAAAATAAAAAATAAAAAAAAGAATTAGCACAAAAAAAAAAGTGCAGTTGTGAAGGCCATTCACTTCTTCCATTATTTTGTTTGGTGTGCCTGTTTCAATCCAAACAATATTGCATTTTCCTGCATTCCTCTGCACCTCAGTGTTGTAAGCTAGTCCTTAATTTTAAGATGTTGATTTCTTAGTTTTTTGGTTTTTGATTAAATAAAACTAGTAATAAACACAGTCAATTTGTACTCCAGCCCCTAGATGGTAGTGTTTCTGGATTTATCTTCGTGATTTTTTTTGTCTATTCTAGCCTTCTTTTTCTATGGGATTCAATACTGGTTTTGCCTCGTAGCTGGTCTCTCCCCGGCTCTGCATCTCAGCTTCCAGAAAAGCAGTTTCCCCGCCTCCCCCCCCCCCGCCCCCCCCCGGCTGTCTCTCAGGGCCAGCCAATCCAGGTGGCCTCTCTTTTGTAATCAGAAGCAAAGAGTTGCAGGGGAGCCAGCCTTGGTTCACAATGGGCCAGTCTGCGCACACTTACATACAGACTGTATACTTTTGCAACTATGTTCTACCTCCGTGTCTGATCAGAATGGGTTGCTCTCTGGAGAACCATACAAGTGGCAACCCTGAGGACCCTGTCCACTCTCCTGGATCACGCCAGACCCATCAGCAGAGGGCTATTGCGGACACAGATTTCCGCACTCTGAGCACGTGGTCCCAGAACGTGAGCTTTTGCCTCTGCTGCTGCTGCTGCTGCTGCCACTGCTGGGACACAGACACCCCACGTTATCCCCTGCAAAATCCAACCTTTCTGTGGAATCCGAGTGTCCTGACCGATCGGGGCCCAACAGCTGCTCGGTGATCGCCACAGTTGTGGCTTTTTCAGATCTCAGATACGATCCCCAGTTGCAGCTCTGATGTGGATGTGAGAGGCAGCACTTACAAGTGTTTATCTATGCCGCCATCTTGGAGACTCCCCTACTGTCACAATTTATAACTGGTATGATAGTACACCTCTCACCAGGCAACTCTTGGTTGTGTGGTTTCCCGGAGCACTCCTTCCTCAGGGCTTATTTCCTCACTTTTTAGGAAAGAGGAACCAAAAGACAGAAAGGGGATCAAAACTGGTTTCTGAGCATCTTCTTGCCAATGCAGCCAGTTCGGGGAGCAAGGTTTTGTCCTTATGGTGACCTGTCCTTACCTTGCATTTATCCGGAGGCCTGTCAGAGTTTCTTCATCACCACAAAAGACACTCTTATCATCCCTATAAATCATAAAATTCCAAGTATTTTTGTTGCTTAGTTCTAAGAACAAGGGAATAACACCAAATACCTTTCTATGATATCACATAGGGAGACTGAAGTTTTTTGAGGTGGGATCACTTGCCTAGAGTCCCACAGCCTGCATGTGGGCTCAGACATGCCATGTTTTGGCACATGGCATTTATGTTCCACCCCTTTCCATGTTCCCTCGTCTATGAGGTGGACTAAAAGGTTAAATACTCCGTTCCCCACTCCTTGTGATTGAGAGTGCAGATGTGAATTAAACTCAGCTTCTGAGATGCACTTGCGTGTAATATGGAAGCTGGGAAGGAGACGGGCCTCTTATTTCTCCTTGTTGACTGATGGGTGGCCTCTGGCAGACACAGCTCATTCTTTACCTGTGGGAGGGGGCTGTGCCAGCGGGACCTTAAAACCCGACTTTCATTGACAATTCTTTAACTTTCATTACTCTAGCCCTTTAATAATCTTATAAGACCCTAATTCTTTGTGTGATAGACTTTTCAACACAAATATTTATGGAACATTTATCAGAGAGCATGTCTCTCTTTACAAGATAAACTCCACGGGAGTAGGGCTCACGTAATACCTGCTCTCTGTGGCTATCCCAGGGCCCAGCCCTGACCGGAAACACCACAGATACTCAGAAAACACTCATCACATGGATGAGGGAAACATATAATGGAAGCCTGTCAACCTGTGTGTCACTTGCAGTCAGGTCATGTTACTTATGCATCCAAAGGCTTGGCCTTAGCCTAAGAGGAGGCCACAGTCCCTTTTTACACGGGGATGTCCCAGGGTCAGGCCTTTATGCCACTAACAGTCAGGAAAGGGGGACAAGAACCTCCTAACAGTGAGGGGTCAGACCACTCTTATTTCATTGCCAGGAAATCACAACCTTCACCAACCCTCATCTCTTCTGGGCCTGGAAAGCATCCCATGTTCTTCCTTTTATCTCAGATTCCTGACCTGGCAGACATTCTGGATTCTCCATCCAGGCAGGAGGGTACTCACCATCACCTTGAGAAAATTAAAGGATGACTCCCCTTCCCAAAGGCCACTGGTCTGGATACAGCTGTCTGTGGCCCTAAAGACATCTCACCAGCCCATGGTGTCTTGGTGAACAAGGGGCACTTCCTCACCAGGATGGGCCAGGAGAACTCAGGATCTGGGTTTGCTTTTGTTTCAGAGGTGCTGAGGGTCACACAGGTGCCCCTCCTCCTCTAATAGAGGGACCCACAGAATCCCCTGGTTGACACTCCACGTGGAGCTGTGCCCTGTGGGGAGACCTAGAGCAGATGAGAGACAGGGACACAGGTTACTGGATGTAACCCCCCCCATGCTGTGATGGGAAACACAGAGGACATTTTGGGGGATCAACCATCCAGGCCAGCACCCTCTCCCCAAAAAGCCCTCACCAGGTGCCTGGTTTTGAAAAGCTGGAAAGCACATTCTCCTGACACAGATATCCACCAGAGGGCGCAGCCTTCTGGACAGTGAACTCATAATAGTCTGGACAAAGCCAGTCCTGTCACTGGGCCCAGCCTGCCCTTAGATGCAGTCAGGAGCCGGCCCTGGACGGCTGGCTCTTAGGCTAGAGGTCAGAGCTCACCTCTGTCCAGGGCTCACAGTGAGCTCCCACCTTCTGGAGCCTGG
Source organism: Vespertilio murinus (assembly GCA_963924515.1). Taxonomy (NCBI): domain Eukaryota; kingdom Metazoa; phylum Chordata; class Mammalia; order Chiroptera; family Vespertilionidae; genus Vespertilio; species Vespertilio murinus. The sequence goes on along the minus strand of OZ004716.1, from coordinate 39,807,886 downwards.
TCAGCATTCCTAGACCAGTACCTGACAATGCCTGCGGGTCTCATTTTGACTTCTAGGGGGCGATATTGAGATTCACCTACAAAACCTTGGAAATCCACACTTGAACTGGGCTTTGTCTGAGGAGGTGCACAAGGAGACCGATTTCCATTCCCTGACTAACAGATTTCTCTGGGCCTCTCTGTCCTGCCTGCTCTGTCATTTCCAGAAACTGAGAATGAAAAAGCGGCTGTACAAGAAACCTGATAAGCCCAGGGCCCCCTGGCAGGCCTGACAAGCTCAGTGACGCACAGTGTGGTCTCATCACAAATGCCTAAGTGGGCAGGTGATGGCGGGTAGTCATGTCACAGGCCCACAGCTTCCTTAGGAAAGGTCAGACTTTACGTTAAGTGAGCCCTTTCCCTGTTCTTATGCATCACGGATAACATACCTTTGAGATCACATACCTCTAGCCAATTTTCTTTGCCAGACCCATTGAAGGCAGAGCCTGTGGAGCCAGAATACAAGACCACAGAGCACTCATGTTGCCTGGTTCCCTGCAAGCCTCTGTACCTGCTGTAAATGTTAACTGTCCTGGACCCTCCAATGTAAAAATAATACATGTTTCTACATTTTTTAGTTATGTTTAGAATTCTTCCTGCTATTTTTTCACTTTCCAATAGATTTCATGCAACTTATTTATTTCTCCTTTGGTAATAGTGCATAAAATTGGCTACAAAACTTGTATTCTTCTTAGGATTTGAGATACTGCTTTCAGTCAGATGACATCAATTCAGCTAAAATACTCATAACAATCCTCCACAGGTTTGAACATTTCTTACCTTTAGAGGGTGTAGGGGCAACTTCTTTTTCAGGGATCTCTTTGGTGCAGCCCAACTCATAACTGAAACCCACACATGGGCAAGGCGAGGTGACCTCAAAAAAGTCCCCCAGGCAGAGGACAGAGGCTGCCCCAAATAGTCAGGGAGGACATGGACAGGGTCAACCAACAAAGAGAGGGAGGGACTCCTTGAAAATATTCCCCAAGGACCTTGGAGCCCACAGTCACCTGAGCCCCCAGCACAGTTCTCTCTTCCCGGGGCACACAGGACACCTTACCCTTCACACCTGGAAACTGCATGTCCTTCTGAGCCTCGAGGTGATGGGGTCTCTGCCTCTGGAAGCAGTGGCCAGGTTGGTGACAGCCTGAGATAGAAGTAGGGTCCCCTCTGCAGTCATCATCCGGCTTGAGCCCTTTTCACCGCCAGTCACCTCTGTGGCCAACCTGCTGGGAGAAAACCCAACCTTCCCAGCACATTTGAGAACACGGGGAAGACCATATGCCCAGCTGGGTTTCTGTGTCACAACCAGAAACAATACCCAGTTTTGGGTCTGTGGGTCTGTCTGTGTGGTGCTGGCAGACACACGACCAAGGAGAAGCAGGGGCCAATGCTGGTGAGAGGGGGTCACTCACTCAGGAGGACACGTGCCCTCAACAGCCTTGCTTGCAAGTGGGCTTCACAGGCCAGTCAGATCGACCTCCCCTGAGAGCTTCCTAGATGCAGTGTCTCTGGTCCACCAAATACTTGCTGAGTCAAAGTCTGGATTTTAAGAGGACCAGGTCCCCCATCTTCACATCATAGGGTCTCATTCTGGCATTCATGCAAGCTGGGCAACCGCAGAAGCAGTCTTTCTAAAATATCACATGGGCATCCCAATTCTTACAAAATTTCACAGGAGATCCAATGTAGAGCTGGGGCATCCCCGCGACAATTTTCCTGAGGGGGGTTGGAGCAGAAATCTTGCTCTGAAGGGAAGAGTCAAATGTGCACTGACAGGGAGCTGTGGAGAATGACCATGAACTGGATACCCAAGGCAATTGCTTTTCTGGGCAAGGGTCTGTGCATGTGTGTGCTTGTGTTTGTATGTGTGTGTGTTTTATCAAAGGCTTCAGCATTTTTCAGGGAACCAAAATACAGAAAAAAAGGTAAATGAAGGGGCACCAGAGTTGGTAGAAATGAGAGGAGAGAGAGGGAAGTTCCTGAGCCCTGACCCCGCCCTGGCCCACATGACCAGGGAGGTTATCTTTCCCCAGGAGGAGGCTCAGCACACAGGAAGGAGAGAGGGCACATCCCACCAGTCTGGACAGAGGTGCCTGGGAGCTTACTGGACCTGGAGCTCTTCTCTCAGAGGAAGGGACAGAACAGGCAGCAGTCACCATGGAGTTCCCTGCAGCCTCTGCCCACAGAGGACTTGTCCCCTGGCTGGGGCTCCTGCTGGCTGGTAAGGAGGGGACAATCCCTGGGAACGGAAGGGAGGTAGGCAGTACGTGAGTGGCCATGATCTCCTGGGGATGACGGCACTCTGGGAGGGGAGGAAGGACTTCTCTTTGGACCCGAGGGAAAGGACAGGGGCCCAGAGTAGGATGAGAGAGGGGGTTCAGCATCAGGAAAATCTCATGATGTGGAAGTAGAGAGGGGCAGGAAAACCTCAGTTGCCGTTCATTTGCTAAAGTTATTCATCACTGAGTAGTGAATTTTGACAACTGACCACAGTAATAACAATTTATTTCAGGTGATAGCAGAAACATTTTAACCAGGGATGCTAAACATTGTCTCCACCACCAATGACAAATATGAAAATCCAACATGGGATGTGGTCAAGCCTGAGAGCATTCACAGGTGTTTGAAGCCTATTGCAGGCACCGGGGTACAAGATCAGAAAATGCCCTGCTCATTTGCAGCTTATACTATAGGGAAGGAAATAGACAAGAAGAGATCTACTCATGACATCTGATACCCACAAGTGCCCTGAAGGGCACAGAGTGGGTACAGGTCATTGATTGAAGATAGAGGGTCTTTAGACGACTTTGTAAGGGAAGGTCTTCCAAGAAGGTCAATGAGAGTCAACAGGGTTCTGAGGGCAGTAAGGAGGACAGCCACACAGACAGCTAAGAAAGAGAATTAAAAACACAAAGCTTAGGTTCTGAGGTGCTGAAGCAATGGAGGCTATGTTGCTGACCTTGACCAAGGAGATGCACACACAGACCAAGGCTGAGAGTTGAAGACAAATGCCTCATCTCTCCATCCCAATACAGAGATCAAAATAATGATGAATTTCTCTCTTCCCTTCTAGTCTTCCCTTGTGGTCTTGCCATCTGGATCCCGCCCACCGTTCCGCAAATTTCTATTGTCTCGACCTTTGCTGCTGAAGGGCAGGATGTGACTCTACGTACCCGCAACAGTCCTCCTGGTGTTGTATTCTTTATGTGGTACAGGGGAATGGAGATGAAGTACTCTAATTTAATTGGGTTTATTCCACGGCATTTAAATCAATATACAAGAGGGCCCAAATACAGTGGTCGAGAGACCGCAAACCGTGACGGAACCCTGATCATAAGAAATGTCTCTTCAAGCGATCAAGGACTCTACATGGTAGTAGCTCTCCTTCAAAATTCACAAGGAGCAGCAGGATATGGATGGCTCAGTGTATACCGTGAGTGATTGTTCTCTGTCCCTCTGGGTGTTGGGTGGGGTGAACTCTACTTCACACACAGGACTGCCAGCCCTGGACTCTCCTCCATCCCCCTCTGCAGTATGTCCCAAGCTGGGTTTGGGCAATTAGTGCAGGACTCACACAGTGGAGACAAACTTCCTAAGGCCAGAGTTTCCTTTCCAGATTCCAGCCCCACAGACATTCACCACAGGGAGAAAGACCAATTTGATGGGAGTGAGTCAGCAGAGGGAGACCAGTCTCAGTCCAGGTCCCTGGGCCCATTTGCCTGATCATGTTTCAGAGATAGCCCAGGCAGGGCACTGTAAGGACCTGGCCTGAGTGTCCCTCTGGGCCATAGAGAAGCTCAGCTGGGGCAGCCCCTCTCAAGGCCCCTGTCACAATGTCCTGACTCCAGAGGCCTTCAGGAGCCTGTGTCAGTTTGGGTTTTGCCTCCTGGGAAGGGCTGAGTGAGAGCAACAGTTTCCCATGTTCTAGAGTCACCAGGTTCTTGAGCTTGTCACCTGCTTGGTTCAACTCTAAGAGCCATGTCTGGGCAGGTATAGAGCCTGATCCTTCACCTGAGACTGTATGTGGAGAGCACAACTGGACAAGCTCCACAGATTATTAGCTTACTGTTCTGGGGGACTTAGGAGAGTCCAGTACTTAGGAGAGTCCACCAGGGATCATCCCAGGGGATTCTCTCATGAAGTCCATCAATAACGAATTCCTCTTATTTGAGCAGTTTTCCTTCTTAATGTTTGTGTTAGATACTGAGAATATTTTATGATTAGTCAATTGTCACCCTGGCAGTCAAATATTGATTTTGCATCATTTAGGGGAAAGTGAGGCACAGGCGATACAGTCCCTAAGCAGAATCACGAAGACCATGAGGAATTGACCTGAGTCATTGAAGTCTAGCTGCAGCCATAGCCCCATCTTTTCCTCCAATCCCAGCGGCCTTATTAGATGCCTTTGGATACCTAGATCAATCTATGGTTCATATCCTTTCTTCTTAGTAATCTCCAGCTCAGAGGACTAGATTTGGCCCAGTGAGTGATGGCAAATGTAGAATTAATTGATTTTTGCTGTGTAACCAAATTACCCTGATAACAATCAGAGTCAGGGCTGAGATCTTTGAGGCAGGAGCATGGCCCCAGGTCTCAAGCCCACACTCAATTATTCTCATCCTCTCCTTCTTCACAGGGCCAGTGAGTGTGCCCACACTCCTAGCCAGCAACACCACAGTCACAGAGAACGAGGATGCGGTGGTCATGACTTGCTACACAGATGCGAGCTCCACCAGCTGGTTATTCAATGCTGAGAGTCTGCACCTCAGGGAAAGGATGAAGCTGTCCCTGGACCAGAGAACCCTCACCATAGACCCTGTCAGGAGAGAGGATGCTGGGAACTATCAGTGTCAAGTCTCCAACCCCATCAGCTCTATTAAAAGTGCGCCTATAGAGTTAGATGTCAAGTACCAGTGATCTGCCTCCTTTTTCCTATGTTCTTGAACTAAGAAAAAAAGGAAAAAAAGTACCTATTAGATTTCTTGTGGTGGTGGAAATTGCTTAGAACTTGCTTTGAATCAATAAATACTAAAAAACGGGAGCTGGCATCGTCATTATTATTGATGTAAGGTAACATACCACATTGGATCCCATCTCTGGTTGGATCCATTTGTACCATCTTCAAAATGAAGGTGACACCATGTGCTTCAAGGGATCTGAGTTTTCTCCCATTCCTAGGGAGACATGTGGAGGGTGTCTGGGCACTTGAGATGATGGGAATGGTGAAGAGAACCCCTATCTGAGAAGCAATAGTGACCTTTTTCTTTTTAAAAATATTTTTTTATTAAATTATTATTTGTGTACATATATTACCTTTTCCCCCCATACATGCCTTCCCTCACCAGAGTTTTGTGTCTATTGGTTGTACTTATATGCATGTATACAAGTCCTTTTGTTGATCTCTTGTCTCCCCAAGATCTCCCTATCCTCCCCGCTGTAATTTGACAGTCTGTTTGATGCTTTACTCTCACTATGTCTATCTTTGATTCATCAGTTTATAATGTTCTTCATTATCCATCAATGTGTGAGGTCATGTGGTGTTTCTCTTTCATTGACTGGCTTATTTCACTGAGCCTGATGTTCTCCAATTCCATCCAGGTTGCTGCAATTTGTAAGAATTCCTTCTTTTTTATGGCAGCATAGTATTCCATTGTGTAAATGTACAATAGTTTTTTGATCCAATCATCTGCTGACGGCCACCTAGGTTATTTCCAAATCTTAGCTTCTGTAAATTGTGCTGCTATGAACAGAGGGGTGCATATATCTTTTCTGATTGGTCTTTCTAATTTCTTGGGATATATTCCTAGGAGTGGGATTACCGGGTCAAATGGGAGTTCCATTTTCAATTTTTTGAGGAAATTTCATACTGTTCTCCACAGTGGTTGTACCAATCTGCGTTCCCACCAGCGGTGTATGAAGGTTCCTTTTTCTCCAACGCCTTGCCAACACTTGGCGTTTGTTGCTTTTGGCCATTCAAAGGTGTGAGATGGTACTGCATTGTTGTTTTGATTTGCATCTCTCAAATAATTAGTGACGTTGAGCATGTTTTCATGTGCCTCTAGGCCTTCCTTCTGTCTTCTTTTGAGAAGATTCTATTTAGTTACATTGTCCATTTTTTAATTGGATCATTTATCTTCCTTTTATTAAGTTGTATTAGCTGTCTGTAGATGTTGGAGATTAAACCTTTATCAATGATAACATTTGTGAATATGTTGTCCCATACTGTAGGTTTTCTTGTTGTCTTGTTGATGGTTTCTTTTGCTGTAAGAAAGCTTTTTATTTTGATGTAGTTTCATTTGTTCATTTTCTCTTTAGCTTCCGTTGCCCTAGGGCCAGTATCAGTGAAGAAGTTCATTTGGCATATGTCTGAGATTTTCCTGCCTGTGGATGCCTCTAGTATTTTTATGGTTTCCCATCTTATGTTTAAGTCCTGTATCCATTTTGAGTTTACTTTTTTTGTATGGTGTCAGGTGGTGATCTAGTTTCATTCTTTTGCATGTATCTGTCCAATTTTCCCTGCACCATTTATTGAAGTGACTGTCTTGACTCCATTGTATATTCATGCCTCCTTTGTCAAATATTAATTGATCATAGAGATTTGGGTTGATATCTGGGTTCTCTATTCTATTCCATTGATATATATGTCTGTTTTTGTGCCAGTACCAGGCTGTTTTGAGAACAGTGACTTTGTAATATAGCTTGAAATCTGGTATTGAGATCCGACCTACTTTACTCTTCTTTCTCAGGATTGCTGTTGCTATTTGGGGTCTTTGATTGTTCCAAATGAATTTTTGGAGAGTTCTTTCTATGTCTGTGGTATTTTAATGGGGAGTGCATTGAACCTATAAATTGCTTTGGGAAGTATGGACATTTGGCGATGTTGATTTTATCAATCCATGAACATGGTATATTCTTCCATGTGTTTACATCTTCCTCTATTTCTTTTTTCAGTATTGTATAGTTTTCTGTGTATAGATCTTTTACCTCCTTAGTTAAGTTTATTCCTAGGTATCTTAATTTTTTTGATATGATGGTAAATGGGATTGCTTTTTTGGTCTCTGTTTCTGTAAATTCACTATTGGTGGATGGAAATGCTAAAGATTTCTTGACTTTGATTTTGTATCCTGCTACATTGCCAAATTCATTTATTAAGTCTATTAGTTTTTTGATGGAGTCTTGTTTTTTTTTATGTACAATATCATGTAATCTGTAAATAAGGATATCTTTATTTCTTCTTTTCAGCTTTGGATGCCTTTTATTTCCTCTTCTTGTCTAATTGCAATGGCGAGTATTTCCAGTAGTATGTCAAACAGGAGTGGTGAGAGTGATCATCCCTGTCTTGTTCCTGTTCTAAGGGGGAATAGCTTTAGTTTTTGCCCATTGAGCATGATGTTGGCTGTGTGTTTATCATATATAGCTTTTATTATGTTGAGGTATGATCCTTGTACTCCCACCTTGTTTAGAGTTTTTACCAGGAGAGGGTGTTGGATTTTATCAAATATGTTTTCTTCATCAACTGATATGAGTATATGATTTTTATCTTTCAATTTGTTTACTTGATGTATCACGTTTATTGATTTGAGGATATTGTATCATCCTTGCATTCCCAAAATAAATCCTACTGGGTCATGGTACATGATTTTTCTGATGTGCTGCTGGAGCTGATTTGCTAGAATTTTGTTGAGGATTTTGGCATCTATGTTCATGAAGGATATTGGCCTGTAATTTTCTTTCATTGAGTTGTCTTTATCTGGTTTTGGTATTAGGGTGATGCTGGCTTCATAGAAGAAGTTTGGAAGTGTTCCTTTCCTCTTAAATATTTTGGAATAGTCTGAGGAGGATAGGTTTTAGTTCTTCCTTGAATGTTTGGTAAAACTCTCCTGTGAAGCCATCTGGCCCTGGGCTTTTGTTTGCTGGAAGCTTTTTGATGACTGTTTCATTTTCTTCCCAAGTCACTGGTCTGTTGAGATTTTTAGATTCTTCCTGATTGAGTTTTGGAAGGTTGTATTTTTCTAGGAATATGTCCATTTCCTCCAGGTTGTCCAGTTTGTTGGAATAGAGTTGCTCATAGTATTTTGTAACAATCCTTTTTATTTTGGCGGGGTTTGTTGTTATTTTACCTCTTTCGTTTCTAATTTTTCTTATTTCGGTCCTCTCTCTTTGTTTCTTGGTTAGCCTGGCTAGAGGTTCATCATTCTTGTTCTTCCTTTTTAAGAACCAGCTCTCGGTTTTGTTGATCTTATATATTGTTTCTTTGGTATCTATGTCGTATATCTCTGCTCTGATGTTTATTATTTCTTTTCTTTTGCTTACACTGGGCTTTTCTTGTTGCTCTTTTTCTAACTCTTTGAGTTTTAGAGTTAGTTAATTTGTTACCATTTTTTCATGTTTTTTTGCAATAGGCTTGTAGAGATAGGAACTTCCCTTTCAAGACTGCTTTTTCTGTGTCCCATAGATTTAGGATTGTTGTGTTGTCATTGTCATTTGTTGCCAGGATGTTTTTAATTTCTTCCTTGATTTCTCTGGTAACCTAGTCCTTTCTTAATAGCATGCTTTTTAGTCTCCATGTGTTTGATTTCTTTGGATTACTTTTATTCTAGTTAATTTCCAGTTTTATGCCACTATGATAAGACAAGATGCTTGATGTAATTTTTATCCTCTTGAATTAGAAGAGACTTTCCCTACGTACCTACATGTGGTCTATCTTTGAAAATGACCCATGTGCACTTGAGAAGAATGTATACTCTGCGGCTTTGGGGTGGAATGTTCTGAAGATGTCTATTAATTCCATCTGGTCTAGTGAGTCATTTAGGATAGATATTTCTTTGCTTATTTTTTTAGATGATTTGTCCAAAGGTGACAGTGAGGTATTAAAATCTCTTACTATGATTCTATTACTATCAATCTCTCTGTTAATGTCCTCCAGCAGTTTTTTGTTTTTTTTAATGTATTTGGGTGCTCCCGCATTTGGTTCATATATGTTTACCAGGGTTATTTCTTCTTGTTGGATCGCTCCCTTTTGCATTATGAAGTGGCCTTCATTATCTCTTTTTATGTCCTTCACTTTGAGATCTAATTTGTCAGATATAAGTATTGCTACCCCAGCTTTTTTTTCATTTCCGTTCGCCTGGAAAACCTTTTTCCATTCCTTCACCCTCAACCTGTGTGCATCTTTTTTTTCTTTGGTTTATTGTAGACAGCAGGTATATGGGTCTTGCTTTCTTATCCAATCTGTTACCCTATGTCTTTTGATTGGGGCATTTAAACAATTTACATTTAAAGTTATTATTGATAGCTAGATATTTGATGCCATTTTTATTCTATACCCCTGTGTTCCTTCTTTATTTCCTATTTCTTTATTTTTACAGTAAACCCTTTAGCATTTCTTGCATTGCTGGTTTAGTTGAGATAAATTCCTTTAGTCTTTTTTTTTTTTTTTTGTCTGTGAAGCTCTTGATTTCACCTTCAATCTTGATTGATAACCTTGCTGGGTACAGTATTCTTGGATTCAGACCCTTCCTTTGCATGACTTTGTATATTTCATCACATTCCCTTCTGGCCTGATGAGTTTCTGTGGAGAAATCAGTTGCTAGTCTGATGGGGTTCCTTTATATGTAATTTTATTTCTCTCTCTAGCTGCTTTTAAGATTCTTGTTTTGTCATTGGTGTTTGGCAATTTAATTATAAAATGCCTTGGTGTTGGTCTTTTGGGATTCATTTTGCTTGGGACTCTGTGAGCTTCTTGTATTTGTGTGGGTTTTTTCTTCTCTATCTTAGGAAAGTTTTCTGTCATTATATCTTGAAACAGTTTTTCTATGGCTTCCTCAGTTTCCTTTCCTTCTGGAACTCCTATTATTTTAATATTGTTTTGTTTTGTATTATCCCAAAGTTCCCATAGGCTGTCCTCCTTCTTTTTAATTTTTTTTTTCTAATGCTCTAGTTGGGTATTTTTTCCATCTTGTCTTCTAGCTCACTGATTCGGTCCTCTGCTTCATCTAGTCTACTTTGGATGCTTTCTATTGAGTTCTTTACAGTAGCTATGTCATTTTTTATTTCTTCTTGGTTCTTCTTCATTTCCTCTTGAGTCTTTCTCATATTGTCAAATTTGTCTTCCATTCTTTTTAGCCATCCTATGATCATTACTCTGAATTCTTGCTCTGGTAGGTTGCTTGCCTCTAACTCGTTTGCTTCCTTTTCTGGTGATGCCTGCTTTTCTTTCATTTGTGGGCTATTTCTTTTTCTCCTCATGGTCTCTCTTTTCAGGATGTGTGGTTATGTAGATATCTCTCTCCCACATTGATTTAAAGGCACAAAAGACAACACAACGAGTTACAACACACAAGGCACTGATCAGAAATGTATTTGCAATGTTAATTACCTTCAATAAAGGTGACAACTACGGAAAGGCAAATTAGGGGATAGGAGAGAAAGTAGAAGAGTAAAAAGTGAAGAGGGGGGAGAAAAGAAGATAGGAATAAAAGAAATAAAAAAAGGGGGGTGTCAAAATGAAATTGGGAAACAGGAAGAGAAAGAGAGAGAGAGAGAGAGAGAGAGAGAGAGAGAGAGAGAGAGAGAGTCTAAGAGAGAAAAGGGGAGCAAACTGTATATATGAGGAGATAATTTCAATAGAGCAAGCACTAACCCCAGCAAATGCTGGCAACAGTACCTGGAGAGTTATACAAACTACAACACCCACAATATACAGCAATGAAAAACAAACAAACAAAAACAAAGCAAATACAAAAATACCAAGCAACAACAACAACTAAATATGAAGCAAAATAATCTCACTAAACGCATAAAAATACAATATAATCAATATTCACACAAACAGCATCAAAAGACAGAGGAAAACAATTTTTATTTATTTTTTGTTTGCTAGTTAATACAGCTCAGAGAGGGGGGTGCATGCACTTGGCCCAGAGGATTGGAAATTAGCTATGTAAGTAGGGTAGAAATTTTAGCAGGGGTGAGACAGAAAGAGTAGGAAAAATCAGAAGCAGGAATGGGTTAAGATAAACAGGATAGCATAAGGGGAAAGGTTAGGAAGAGAGTGATGATGTAAAGGTCTTGTTAAGATAGGGTTAAAAGAGAAATGAATATAGAATGAAGAACACTAATTCCAATGTAAAATAAAGAGACAATAAATGGGCACTTTAAAAAAAGAAAGAAAGAAAAAAAAAAGAAAGAAAAATAAAAAAGTTAAAATAGCAATAGCAATAATGCTGATTGAACCTAAAAATGTAATAATTAAAAAGGTAAAATCAAATGAGGAAAAAAGGAAACAATTAGTTTCTTAAGAAAAAGATGCAAAAAATGAATATAAAATAAAAAATAAAAAAAAGAATTAGCAAAGAAAAAAAAGTGCAGTTGTGAAGGCCATTCACTTCTTCCATTATTTTGTTTGGTGTGCCTGTTTCAATCCAAACAATATTGTATTTTCCTGCGTTCCTCTGCACCTCAGTGTTGTAAGCTAGTCCTTAATTTTAAGATGTTGATTTCTTAGTTTCTTGGTTTTTGATTAAATAAAACTAGTAATAAACACAGTCAATTTGTACTCCAGCCCCTAGATGGTAGTGTTTCTAGATTTATTTTCGTGATTTTTTTGTCTATTCTAGCCTTCTTTTTCAATGGGATTCAATACTGGTTTTGCCTCGTAGCTGGTCTCTCCCCGGCTCTGCATCTCAGCTTCCAGAAAAGCAGTTTCCCCGCCTCACCCCCCCCCCCCCCCGGCTGTCTCTCAGGGCCAGCCAATCCAGGTGGCCTCTCTTTTGTAATCAGAAGCAAAGAGTTGCAGGGGAGCCAGCCTTGGTTCACAATGGGCCAGTCTGCGCACACTTACATACAGACTGTATACTTTTGCAACTATGTTCTACCTCCGTGTCTGATCAGAATGGGTTGCTCTCTGGAGAACCCTACAAGTGGCAACCCTGAGGACCCTGTCCAATCTCCTGGATCACACCAGACCCATCAGCAGAGGGCTATTGCGGACACAGATTTCCGCACTCTGAGCACGTGGTCCCAGAACGTGAGCTTTGCCTCTGCTGCTGCTGCTGCTGCTGCCACTGCTGGGACACAGACACCCCACGTTATCCCCTGCAAAATCCAACCTTTCTGTGGAATCCGAGTGTCCTGACCGATCGGGGCCCAACAGCTGCTCGGTGATCGCCACAGTTGTGGCTTTTTCAGATCTCAGATACGATCCCCAGTTGCAGCTCTGATGTGGATGTGAGAGGCAGCACTTACAAGTGTTTATCTATGCCGCCATCTTGGAGACTCCCCTACTGTCACAATTTATAACTGGTATGATAGTACACCTCTCACCAGGCAACTCTTGGTTGTGTGGTTTCCCTGAGCACTCCTTCCTCAGGGCTTATTTCCTCACTTTTTAGGAAAGAGGAACCAAAAGACAGAAAGGGGATCCAAACTGGTTTCTGAGCATCTTCTTGCCAATGCAGCCAGTTCGGGGAGCAAGGTTTTGTCCTTATGGTGACCTGCCCTTACCTTGCATCTATCCAGAGGCCTGTCAGAGTTTCTTCATCACCACAAAAGACACTCTTATCATCCTTATAAATCATAAAATTCCAAGTATTTTTGTTGCTTAGTTCTAAGAACAAGGGAATAACACCAAATACCTTTCTATGATATCACATAGGGAGACTGAAGTTTTTTGAGGTGGGATCACTTGTCTAGAGTCCCACAGCCTGCATGTGGGCTCAGACATGCCATGTTTTGGCACATGGCATTTATGTTCCACCCCTTTCCATGTTCCCTCGTCTATGAGGTGGACTAAAAGGTTAAATACTCCATTCCCCACTCCTTGTGATTGAGAGTCCAGATGTGAATTAAACTCAGTCTCTGAGATGCACTTGCATGTAATTTGGAATCTGGAAAGGAGACGGGCCTCTTATTTCTCCTTCTTGTTGACTGATGGGTGGCCTCTGGCAGACACAGCTCATTCTTTACCTGTGGGAGGAGGCTGTGCCAGCGGGACCTTAAAACCCGACTTGCAGTGGCAACTCTTTAACTTCCATTACTCTAGTCCTTTAATAATTTTATAAGCACCTAATTCTTTGTGTGAAAGACTTTTCAACACAAATATTTATGGAACGTTTATCAGAGAGCATGTCTCTCTTTACATGATAAAATCCACCAATGCAGGGCCCATGTAATTCCTGCTCTCTGTGGCATTCCTAGGGCCCAGCCCTGACCTGAAACACCCCAGATACTCAGAAAACCCTCATTAAATGGATGAGGGAAACATATAATGGAAGCCTGTCAACCTGTGTGTCACTTGCAGTCATATAATGTTACTTATGCATCCAAAGGCTTGGCCTTAGCCTGGGAGGAGGCCACAGCCCCTTTTTACACGGGGATGTCCCAGGGTCAGGCCTTTATGCCACTGACACTCAGGAAAGGGGGACCAGAACCTCTTAACAGTGAGGGGTCAGACCACTCTGATTTCATTGCCAGGATATCACAACCTTCGCCAACCCTCATCTCTTCTGGGCCTGGAAAGCAGCCCATGTTCTTCCTTTTATCTCAGATTCCTGTCCTGGCAGACATTCTGGATTCTCCATCCAGGCAGGAGGGTACTCACCATCACCTGGAAGAAATTAAAGGATGACTCCCCTTCCCAAAGGCAACTGGTCTGGATACGGCTGTGTGTGGCCCTGAAGACATCTCACCAGCCCATGGTGTCCTGGGGAACAAGGGGCACTTCCTCACCAGGATGGGCCAGGAGAACTCAGGATCTGGGTTTGCTTTTGTTTCAGAGGTGCTGAGGGTCACACAGGTGCACCTCCTCCTCTAATAGAGGGACACACGGAATCCCCTGGTTGACATTCCATGTGGAGCTGTGCCCTGTGGGGAGACCTAGAGCATATGACAGACAGGGACAGAGGTTACTGGATGCAACCGCCCTATGCTGTGATGGGAGACAGAGAGGAAATTTTTGGGGAGTCAACCATTCAGGCCAGCACCCTCTCCCAGAAAAGCCCTCTCCAGGCTCCTGGTTTTGAAAAGCTGGAAAGCACATTCTCCTGACACAGATATCCACCAGAGGGCGCAGCCTTCTGGACAGTGAACTCATAATACTCTGGACAAAGCCAGTCCTGTCACTGGGCCCAGCCTGCCCTTAGATGCAGTCAGGAGCCGGCCTTGGACGGCTGGCTCTTAGGCTAGAGGTCAGAGCTCACCTCTGTCCAGGGCTCACAGTGAGCTCCCACCTTCTGGAGCCTGGTCAGCATTCCTAGACCAGTACCTGACATTGCCTGCAGGTCTCATTTTGACTTCTAGGGGGCGATATTGAGATGCACCTACAAACCCTGGAAATCCACACTTGAACTGGGCTTTGTGTGAGGAGGTGCACAAGGAGACTGATTTCCATTCCCTGATTAAAAGATTTCTCTGTCCCCCTGCTCTTTCCAGAAACTGAGAATGAAAAAAGGCTGTGCAAGAAACCTGATAAGCCCAGGGGCCCCCATGGCAGGCCTCACAAGCTCAGTGACGCAGTGTGGTCTCATCACAAATGCCTAAGTGGGCAGGTGATGGCGGGTAGTCATGTCACAGGCCCACAGCTTCCTTAACAAAGGTCAGACTTTACGTTAAGTGAGCCCTTTCCCTGTTCTTATGCATCACGGATAACATACCTTTGAGATCACATACCTCTAGCCAATTTTCTTTGCCAGACCCATTGAAGGCAGAGCCTGTGGAGCCAGAATACAAGACCACAGAGCGCTCATGTTGCCTGGTTCCCTGCAAGCTGTGTGCCTGCTGTAAATGTGAACTGTCCTGGATCCTCCAATGTAAAATTAATACACGTTTCTCCATTTTGCTGTTTAGTTATTTTTAGAATTCTCCCTGCTATTCTTTCACTTTCCAATAGGTTTCATGCAACTTTTTCATTTCTCCTTTGATAATAATGCATAAAATTAGCTTCAAAACTGCTGTTCTTCTTAGGATTTGAGGTCCTGCTTGCAGTCATATAACATCAATTCAGCTGAAATACTGGTAACTATCCTCCTCAGGTTTGGACATTTCTTACCTTTAGAGGGTGTAGGCTCAGTTGCTTTTTCAGGGATCTCTATGTTGCTGCCCAACTCATAACTGGAACCTACACATGGGCAAGGCGAGGTGAACTCAAAAAAGTCCCCCAGGCAGACGACAGAGGCTGCCCCAAATAGTCAGCGAGGACATGGACAGAGTCAACCAACAAAGAGAGGGACGGACTCCTTGAAAATATTCCCCAAGGACCTTGGAGCCCACAGCCACCTGAGCCCCCACCACAGTCTTCTCTTCCCGGGGAACACAGGACACCTTACCCTTCACACCTGGAAACTGCATGTCCTTCTGAGCCCCGAGGTGATGGGGTCTCTTTCTCTGGAAGCAGTGGTCAGGTTGGTGACAGCCTGAGATAGAAGTAGGGTCCCCACTGCAGTCATCATCCAGCTTGAGCCCTTTTCACCGCCAGTCGCCTCTGTGGCCAACCTGCTGGGAGGAAATCCAACCTTCCCAGCACATTTGAGAACACAGGGAAGACCTTGTGCCCAGCTGGGTTTCTGTGTCACAACCAGAAACAATACCCAGTTTTGGGCCTGTGGGGCTGTCTGTGTGGTGCTGACAGACCCAAGACCAAGGTGAAATAGGGGCCAATGCTGGTGTGAGGGGGTCACTCACTCAGGAGGACACGTGCCCTCAACAGCCTTGATTGCAAGTGGGCTCCACTGTTCAGTCAGTTCCACCTCCCCTGAGAGCTTCTCAGATGCAGTGTCTCTGGTCCACCAAATACTTGCTGAGTCAAAGTCTGGATTATAAGAGGACCAGGTCCCCCATCTTCACATCATAGGGTCTCATTCTAGCATTCATGCAAGCTGAGCAACCGCAGAAGCAGCCTTTCTAAAATATCACATGGGCATCCCAATTCTTACAAAGTTTCACAGGAGATCCAATGTATAGCCGGGGCATCCCTGTGACAATTTTCCTGAGGGGTGTGGTTGAAGAACTCTTCCTCTGAAGGGAACAGTCATATGTGCCCTGACAGGGAGCTGTGGAGAATGACCATGAACAGGACGCCCAAGGCATGCGCTTTTCTGGGCAAGGGTCTGGCATGTGTGTTCTTGTGTTTGTATGTGGGTGTGTTGTCAAAGGCTTCAGCATTTTTCAGGAACCAAAATACAGAGAAAAGGTAAATGAAAGGGGCAACAGGGTTGGTAGAAATGAGAGGAGAGAGAGGGAAGGTCCTGAGCCCTGACCCCGCCCTGGCCCACATGACCAGGGAGGTTATCTTTCCCCAGGAGGAGGCTCAGCACACGGGAAGGAGAGAGGGCACATCCCACCAGTCTGGACAGAGGTGCCTGGGAGCCTTTCTGGACCTCTAGCTCTTCTCTCAGTGGGAGGGACAGAGCAGGCAGCAGTCACCATGGAGTTCCCTGCAGCCTCTGCCCACAGAGGACTTGTCCCCTGGCTGGGGCTCCTGCTGGCTGGTAAGGAGGAGACAATCCCTGGGAACGGAAGGGAGGTAGGCAGTCTGTGAGTGGCCATGATCTCCTGGGGATGACGGCATTCTGGGAGGGGAGGAAGGGCTTCTCTTTGGACCCGAGTGAAAGGACAGGGGCCCAGAGTAGGATGAGAGCGTGGCTCAGCATCAGGAAAATCTCATGATGTGGAAGTTGAGAGGTGCAGGAAAACCTCAGTTGCCGTTCATTTGCTAAAGTTATTCATCACTGAGTAGTGAATTTTGACAACTGACCACAGTAATAACAATTTATTTCAGGTGATAGCAGAAACATTTTAACCAGGGATGCTAAACATTGTCTCCACCACCAACTACAAATATGAAAATCCAACATGGGATGTGGTCAAGCCTGGGAGCATTCACAGGTGTTTGAAGCCTATTGCAGACACCGGGGTATAAGATCAGAAAATTCCCTGCTCATTTGCAGCTTATACTATAGGGAAGGAAATAGACAAGTAGAGATCTACTTATGACATCAGGTACCTACAAGTGCCCTGAAGGGCACAGAGTGGGTACAGGTCATTGATTGAAGATAGAGGGTCTTTAGATGATGTCATCAGGGAAGGTCTTCCAAGAAGGTTAATGAGAGTTAACAGGGTTCTGAGGGCAGTAAGGAGGACAGCCACACAGACAGCTAAGAAAGAGAATTCAAAACACAAAGCTTAGGTTCTGAGGTGCTGAAGCAATGGAGGCCATGTTGCTGACCTTGACCAAGGAGATGCACACACAAACTCACTAAGAGACCAAGGCTGAGAGTTGAAGACAAATGCCTCATCTCTCCATCCCAATACAGAGATCAAAATACTGATGAATTTTTCTCTTCCCTTCTAGTCTTCCCTTGTAGTCTTGCCATCTGGATCCCGCCCACCGTTCCGCAAATTTCTATTGTCTCTACCTTTGCTGCTGAAGGGCAGGATGTGACTCTACGTACCCGCAATAGTCCTCCTGGTGTTGTACTCTTTATGTGGTACAGGGCAATGGAGATGAAGTACTCTAAATTAATTGGGTTTATTCCACGGCATTTAAATCAATATACAAGTGGGGCCCAATACAGTGGTCAAGAGACCGCAAACCTTGAAGGAACCCTGATCATAAGAAATGTCACTTCAAGCGATGAAGGACTCTACATGGTACTAGCTCTCCTTCAAAATTCACAAGTAGCCGTAGGATACGGATGGCTCAGTGTATACCGTGAGTGATTGTTCTCTGTCCCTCTGGGTGTTGGGTGGGGTGAACTCTACTTCACACACAGGACTGCCAGCCCTGGACTCTCCTCCATCCCCCTCTGCAGTATGTCCCAAGCTGGGTTTGGGCAATTAGTGCAGGACTCACACAGTGGAGACAAACTTCCTAAGGCCAGAGTTTCCTTTCCAGATTCCAGCCCCACAGACATTCACCACAGGGAGAAAGACCAATTTGATGGGAGTGAGTCAGCAGAGGAAGACCAGTCTCAGTCCAGGTCCCTGGGCCCATTTGCCTGATCATGTTTCAGAGATAGCCCAGGCAGGGCACTGTAAGGACCTGGCCTGAGTGTCCTTCTGGTTTATTCACAGAGAATCTCAGCTGGGGCAGCCCATCTCAAGTCCTCTGTCACAATGTCCTGACTCCAGAGGCCCTCAGGAGTCTGTGTCAGTTTGGGTTTTGCCTCCTGGGAAGGGCAGAGTGAGAGGAACAGTTTCCCTTGTTCCAGAGTCACCAGGTTCTTGAGCTTGTTACCTGCTTGGTTTCAACCCTAAGAGCAATGTCTGGGCAGGGATGGAGCCTGATCCTTCACCTGAGACTGTTTGTGGAGAGCACAACTGGACAAGCTCCACAGATTATTAGCTTACTGTTCTGGGGGACTTAGGGAAGTCCACCAGGGATCATCCCAGGGGATTCTCTCATGAAGTTCATCAATAATGAATTCCTCTTATTTGAGCAGTTTTCCTTCTTAATGTTTGTGTTAGATACTTAGAATATTTTATGATTAGTCAATTGTCAGCCTGGCAGTCAAATATTGATTTTGCATCATTTAGGGGAAAGTGAGGCACAGGCGATACAGTCCCTAAGCAGAATCACGAAGACCATGAGGAATTGATCTGAGTCATTGAAGTCTAGCTGCAGCCATAGCCCTATCTTTTCCTCCAACCCCAGCGGCCTTATTAGATGCCTTTGGATACCTAGATCAATCTATGATTCATATCCTTTCTTCTTAGTAATCTCTAACTCAGAGGGGTAGATTTGGTCTGGTGAGTGATGGCAAATGTAGAATTAATTAATTTTTGCTGTGTAACCAAATTACCCTGATAACAATCAGAGTCAGGGCTGAGATCTTTGAGGCAGGAGCATGGCCCCAGGTCTCAAGCCCACACTCAATTATTCTCACCCTCTCCTTCTTCACAGGGCCAGTGAGTGTGCCCACACTCCTAGCCAGCAACACCACAGTCACAGAGAACGAGGATGCGGTGGTCATGACTTGCTACACAGATGCGAGCTCCACCAGCTGGTTATTCAATGCTGAGAGTCTGCACCTCAGGGAAAGGATGAAGCTGTCCCTGGACCAGAGAACCCTCACCATAGACCCTGTCAGGAGAGAGGATGCTGGGAACTACCAGTGTCAAGTCTCCAACCCCATCAGCTGTATTGAAAGTGCGCCTATAGAGTTAGATGTCAAGTACCAGTGATCTGCCTCCTTTTTCCTATGTTCTTGAACTAAGAAAAAAAGGAAAAAAAGTACCTATTAGATTTCTTGTGGTGGTGGAAATTGCTTAGAACTTGCTTTGAATCAATAAATACTAAAAAACAGGAGCTGACATTGTCATTATTATTGATGTAAGGTAACATACCACATTGGATCCCATCTCTGGTTGGTTCCATTTGTACCATCTCCAAAATGGAGGTGACACCATGTGCTTCACAGGAATCTGAGTTTTCTCCCATTCCTAGGGAGACATGTGGAGGGTGTCTGGACACTTGAGATGATGGGAATGGTGAAGAGAACCCCTATCTGAGAGGCAACAGTGACCTTTTTCTTTTTCTTTTAAAAATATTTTTTATTAAATTATTATTTGTGTACATATATTACCTTTTGTTCCCCTTCATACATGCTTTCCCTCCCCAGAGTTTTGTGTCTATTGGTTGTACTTATATGCATGTATACAAGTCCTTTGGTTGATCTCTTGTCTCCCCTAGATCTCTCTATCCTCCCCGCTGTAATTTGACAGTCTGTTTGATGCTTTACTGTCACTATGTCTTCCTTTTGGTTCATCAGTTTATAATGTTCTTTATTATCCATCAATGTGTGAGGTCATGTGGTGTTTCTCTTTCATTGACTGGCTTATTTCACTGAGCCTGATGTTCTCCAATTCCATCCAGGTTGCTGCAATTTATAAGAATTCCCCCTTTTTTTTGCCATTTAGACAACTGCATTGTATTTTATTTATTTGGTATTTTTTCTTTATTAATTAAGGTATTACATATGTGTCCTTATAACCCCCCCTCCCCCACTCATATCCTCACCCCACTGGTGTCTGTGTCCATTCTCTAGGCTTATATGCATGCAATACAAGTCTTTTGGTCAATCTCTCCCCCATACCTCCACCTTTCCTTACCTTTCCTCTGAGGTTTGACAGTCTGATCAATGCTTCTCCCTCTCTGGATCTGTTTTTGTTCATTGGTTTATGTTGTTCATTACATTCCACAAATGAGTGAGATCATGTGATATTTATATTTCTCTGACTGGCTTATTTCACTGCTCTTCAGTTCCATCCATGCTGTTGCAAATGGTAAGAATTCCCTTTTTCTTCTTATAGCAGCATAGTATTCTATGCTGTGTAGATGCACCACAGTTTTTTAATTCACTCATCTGCTGATGGGCACTTAGGCTGTTTCCAAATTTTAGCTATTGTAAATTGTGCTGCTATGAACATAGGGGTGCATATATCCTTTCTGATTGGTGTTTCCAGTTTCTTGGGATAGATTTGTAGAAATTGGATCACTGTGTCAAATGGGAGTTCCATTTTATTTTTATTTATTTATTTTTTAAATAAATCTTTATTGTTCATATTATTACAAATGTTCCTCATCCCCCTCCCTCCATTGCTCCCCTCCACCAAGTTCCCATTCACTCTCTGCCCTTTCCCCATCCCCCATTGTCCTCATCCATAGGTGCAGTTTATGTTCAGTCTCTTCCCGCCCCGCCCCACTCCCCATTTCCCTGAGAATCATCAGTCCACTCCCCTTCCATACCTCTGATTCTATTATATTCACCAGTTAATATTTTTCATCATGATTTTTACTTCCCTTGGTTTTTAGACTCACTTGTTGATAGTTACGTGTCTGTTCATAATTTTTATCTTTATTTTCTTCCTCTTCCTAAAGAACTTCTTTTAGCAATTCATATAATTCTGGCTTGGCAGTGATGAATTCCTTTAGCTTAAATTTATTTGTGAAGCTCTTTATCTGGCCTTCCATTCTGAGTGATAGCTTTGCTGGGTAGAGTATTTTTGGCTGTAGGTTCTTGTTATTCATCAAATTGAATATTTCTTGCCATTCCCATCTGGCCTGCATGGTTTCTGTTGAGAAATCAGCTGACAGTCGTATGGGTGCCCCTTTATAGGTAACTACCTGCTTTTGTCTTGCTGCTTTTAATATTCTCTCTTTGTCTTTAGCTCTTGGCATTTTAATTATGATGTGTCTTGGTGTGGTCCTCTTTGGATTCCTTTTGTTTGGGGTTCTGTGTGCTTCCTGGACTTGTAAGTCTATTTCTTTCACCAGGTGGGGGAAGTTTTCTGTCACTATTTCTTTCAATATGTTTTCGGCATCTTGCTCTCTGTCATCTTCTGGGACGCCCATAATTCTGATGTTGGTTCGCTTGAAGTTGTCCCAGAGGTTTCTCACACCATCTTCAACTTTCTGGATTCTCTTGTCTTCTTGCTTCTGTGGAGGAGTGTCCTCTGGCTCTTTGTGTTCCAAATCTTGGACTTGATTCTTGCAATCTTCCAATCTGTTTTTAGGACTCTGTATAATATTTTTTATTTCAGAGAATGTATTCTTTATTTCTAGTTGATCCTTTATTATTTCTTGTTGATCCCTTTTCATATCCTCATAGGTCTCATTTATTTTATCGGCCTTTTCTAAGAGATTGTTGAACAACCTTATAAGCGTGGTTTTGAACTCTAAATCCAGTCGCTTTTTGTCCTCCATTTCTTTTGTTTGTGATCTGTTTCCTGGTTTTGACATTTTCACTGCTTCCCTGAGTTGGTAGGTTGGGAGGATCAGCTGTGTCTATGCCAGGAGACAATCTTATTCCACTAGACGTAGAAACCTGCAAATGCCTCTCTGAGTTCAGCTTGGATGTGGTGGAGTTTCAGGGTGGAGCCTACAGCCTTGGCTTCCGGTTAGCCCCCGCCCTCTGAGGTTCCTGAGTCTCAGTGTACCTCAGTGTCCTTTGGTACTCACTGCAAGCACCTCTGAGAGAATGGCGCCCTAGAGCTTTGCCTGCTACCAGACAGTGTAGTCTCTCCCCCAACAAGC
Organism: Vespertilio murinus; assembly: GCA_963924515.1. Lineage (NCBI taxonomy): Eukaryota > Metazoa > Chordata > Mammalia > Chiroptera > Vespertilionidae > Vespertilio > Vespertilio murinus. The sequence goes on along the minus strand of OZ004716.1, from coordinate 39,785,818 downwards.
CCACAACTGGGGTTCAGAGCAGTTGGAAGTGGGGTTAAGAACAGTCTGGAGCTTATGTCTCCTTCCTACTAGGGCAATCTCGCAGCCCAATCAAGTCTGTCCTCTGTGTGTGCAAATGTGCGCGACACCGGAGCTCTGCTTTTCGCAGCTCCCCTGAGCTTCCGCCTTACAGCCCAGATTCCCCCTGTATGAGGCTGGGGCCCGAGGGTCTTGCCCAGGACTGGGGTTCAGTGCAGTCAGAACTGGGGCTCAGCACAGTCCTGAGCTTTTGTCTCCTTCCCGCTGGGGCAATTCAGCAGCTCAGCGAACAGTCCCTCCTCTGCACGCAATGTGCGCGACTCAGGGGCTCTCCTTTTCACACCTGAGCTTCTGCCTTACAGCCCAGATTCCCCCTGTATGAGGCTGGGACCCCAGGGTCTCGCCCAGAACTGGGGTTCAGTGCAGTCGGAGTTGGGGTTCAGCACGGTCCGGAGCTTTTATCTCCTTCCCGCTAGGGAACGCCAGGCAGGCACTCAGCCGCCCCTCCTCTCAGGCTCCGTCCTCTCCCAGCGCGTGCACCGTGTCTCCATACCTTAGGCTTTTACAGCTCCTCTGATTGTCCTTCTGGTTTTCTCTTTCCTTCTAGTTGTAGAATTTCGAGTCAGTCAACTTTCCTGTAGTTCTGGATAGTGTCCATTTTATATTTTAGTTGTATTTTTTGAAATTGTTGAGTGCAGCTGCAGTTAGGCTGTTACCTCTGCCGCCATCTTGTTGCCACCAAGAATTCCTTCTTTTTTATGGCAGCATAGTATTCCATTGTGTAGATGTACAATAGTTTTTTGATCCAATCATCTGCTGTCGGCCACCTAGGCTATTTCCAAATCTTAGCTACTGTAAATTGTGCTGCTATGAACAGAGGGGTGCATATACCCTTTCTGATTGGTATTTCTAGTTTCTTGGGATATATTCCTAGGAGTGGGATTACTGGGTCAAATGGGAGTTCCATTTTCAATTTTTTGAGGAAATTGCATACTGTTCTCCACAGTGGTTGTACCAATCTGTGTTCCCACCAGCGGTGTTTGCAGGTTCCTTTTTCTCCAAAGCCTCGACAACACTTGGCGTTTGTTGCTTTTGGCCATTCTGAAAGGTGTGAGATGGTACTGCATTGTTGTTTTGATTTGCATCTCTCAAATAATTAGTGACGTTGAGCATGTTTTCATGTGCCTCTAGGCCTTCCTTTTGTTTTCTTTTGAGAAGATTCTATTTAGTTACATTGTCCATTTTTTAATTGGATCATTTATCTTCCTTTTATTAAGTTGTATTAGCTGTCTGTAGATGTTGGAGATTAACCCTTTATCAATGATAACATTTGTGAATATGTTGTCCCATACAGTAGGTTTTCTTGTTGTCTTGTTGATGGTTTCTTTTGCTGTAAGAAAGCTTTTTATTTTGATGTAGTTTCATTTGTTCATTTTCTCTTTAGCTTCCGTTGCCCTAGGGGCAGTATCAGTGAAGAAGTTCTTTTGGCATATGTCTGAGATTTTGCTGCCTGTGGATGCCTCTAGTATTTTTATGGTTTCCCATCTTATGTTTAAGTCCTGTATCCATTTTGAGTTTATTTTTTTTGTATGGTCTCAGTTGGTGATCTAGTTTCATTCTTTTGCATGTATCTGTCCAATTTTCCCTGCACCATTTATTGAAGTGACTGTCTTGACTCCATTGTATATTCATGCCTCCTTTGTCAAAATTAATTGAGCATAGAGATTTGGGTTGATATCTGGATTCTCTATTCTATTCTATTGATCTATATGTCTGTTGTTGTGCCAGTACCAGGCTGTTTTGAGAACAGTGACTTTGTAATATAGCTTGAAATCTGGTATTGTGATCTGTCCTACTTTACTCTTCTTTCTCAGGATTGCTGTTGCTATTTGGGGTCTTTTATTGTTCCAAATGAATTTTTGGAGAGTTCTTTCTAGGTGTGTGGTATTTTAATGGGGAGTGCATTGAACCTATAAATTGCTTTGGGAAGTATGGACATTTTGACGATGTTGATTTTATCAATCCATGAACATGGTATATTCTTCTATCTTCCTCTATTTCTTTTTTCAGTATTGTATAGTTTTCTGTATATAGGTCTTTTACCTCCTTAGTTAAGTTTATTCCTAGGTATCTTAATTTTTTTGATGTGATGGTAATGGAATTGCTTCCAGGACTCTAAAGCCTTTCTATCTTTTTCCCTCTCTCTGTGTCTCTGATCTATGGAGGGCTGGGGGTGGGGCGGTCTGGAGCTGGCTGCACTCCCCTGTAATTCTGTGGCTATTTCTTGGATTCAGATCCAGATGTGCTGCTCCTTAGATATCCCCAGTCTTAGGAGCTCTGTCCACAGACAGGCGCGCCTCCAGCTGAAAACCCTGGGGCTTCCTGCAAATCCAGAACCAGTCTTTCAGCCTCTGTGCGCCTGGTGCCACGTGAGCTGGTGCGCGAGAGCTGGTGTGCGGGGTTGGAACTCAGTCAGAACTACCGGGCCGAGGGGAACTCACCCACGGGATCGCTGTGAAATCTGAGCTCCTCTGAGATCAAGGGTTCGCACCGACTATGATCAGTTGGTGTTCCTTGGGGCTGGGGATAATCAGGCCTCTGACTCGAACCTCCTCCCTTCTAAGATGGCGAGATTTCCCTTCCGCGCCGGCAAGTATCTCCGGGAAGGGACCCAGCCGTGGGTGTTCAACTGTTGGGGGCTCCCTGATCAGCAGACCCCAAATTTCCTCTGGTGTTTGCCAGTCTCCTGGCTTGTTGACGAGCACTCCTAGCAGGATCCTGAGCTGCTCTCTCTCTCTATTCCTCGGGACAAGACTCAGAAACCGCCCATCTGCTCTTCCGCCATTTTCTCCTCTCCCTGAAGCATTTTTTCAGTTATTGAACTTTGGCTTTCTAGCAATTCTCATCAATTTGGCTCAAATAAATGCATACAAATTATCTACAGACTTAAACACTTCTTATATTGGCAGCCCCAAATTCCTGCACACTTTACATACCCTCATCTCCTGAGCCAATTCCAGCTTCTAAGCAAGGTTATTTATTTACTAGAGGCCCAGTGCACGAAATTCATAAATGGGGAGGAGGGTTGTCCCTCAGCCTAGCCTGCACCCTCTCCAATATAGGACCCCTCAAGGGATGTCTGACTGCCTAAACAGTCAGTTAGATACCCATCTCACAATCCAGGACTGTTGACTCCCAACTACTAGCCTGCCTGCATGCCTGATTTCCCCTAACTGCTTCTGCCTGCTAGCCTGATCACCCCTAACTACTCTGATCAACACCTAACTGTTCCCCTGCCAGCTAGTTGCCCCTCACTGCCCTGTCTTGCCAGCCTTGTTACCACAACTGCCCTCCCTTGCAGACCATTTTGTGTCAGTCATCTTCTGTCCACGTGGGAACGGCCATCTTTGACCACATGGGACCATCTGTGTGTTGGAGTGATGGTCAATTTGCATATTACCTCTTTATTATATAGGATGGTGACCTGCCCTTACCTTTCATCTATCCAGAGTCCTGTCAGAGTTTCTTCATCACCACAAAAGACACTTTTATCACCCTTATAAATAATAAAATTCCAAGTATTTTTGTTGCTCAGTTCTTTTTTTTTTTTAAATATATTTTATTGATATTTCACAGAGAGGAAGGGAGAGGGATAGAGAGCTAGAAACGTCGATGAGAGCGAAACATCGACCAGCTGCCTCTTGCACACCCCCCACCGGGGATGTGCCCGCAACCAATGTACATGCCCTTGACCGGAATCGAACCCGGGACCTTTTAGTCCGCAGGCCGACGCCCTACCACTGAGCCAAACCGGTCTCGGCTGTTGCTCAGTTCTAAGAACCAGGAAATAACACCAAATACCTTTCTATGATATTACATAAGGAGACTGAAGTTTTTTGAGGTGGGATCACTTGCCTAGAGTCCCACAGCCTGCGTGTGGGCTCAGACATGCCATGTTTTGGCACATGGCATTTATGTTCCACCCCTTTCCATGTTCCCTCCTCTATCAGGTGGACTGAAAGGTCAAATAATCCATTCCCCCACTCCTTGTGATTAAGAGTCCAGATGTGAATCAAACTCAGCCTCTGAGATGCACTTGTGTGTAATTTGGAAGCTGGAAGGGAGATGGGCCTCTTATTTCTGCTCCTGTGTTGTCTGCTCAGTGGCCTCTGGCAGAAACAGCTCATTCTTTACCTGTGGGATGGCCCTGTGCCAGTGCGACCTTAAAACCTGACTTTCAGTTGCAAGCCTTCAACTTCCATTTCTCTAGCCCTCTAATAATTTTATAAGCCCCTAATTCTTTGTGTGAAAAACTTTTCTACACAAATGTTTATGGAATGTTTATTTGAGATCCTGTCTCTCCTTACAAGGTAAACTCCACCAGTGCAGGGCCCACGTAATTCCTGCTCTCTGTGGCATTACCAGGGCCCATCCCTGACCTGAAACACCACAGATACTCAGTAAACACTCATTAAATGGATGAGGGAAACCATATAATGGAAGCCTGTCACCCTGTGTGTCACTTGCAGTCAGATCATGTTTCTTTTCCATCCAAGTGCTTGGTGTCAGCCTGGGAGGAGGCCACAGCCCCTTTTTATACAGAGATGTCCCAGGGTCAGTTGTTTATCCCACTTACAGTCAGGAGAGGGGGGAAAGAACCTCCTAACAGTGAGGGGTCAGACCACTCTGATTTCAATGCCAGGAAATCACAAACCCCCTCAACCCTCATCTCTCCTGGGCCTGGAAAGCAGCCCATGTTCTTCCTTTTATCACAGATCTCTGACCTGGCAGACATTCTGGATTTTCCATCCCAGGAACAGTTTCTACCAAGGCGGGAGGGTGCTCACTCTCATCTCAAGAAAATTAGGCGACGACTCCCATCCCCAAGGACCCCGGTCTGGATACAGCTGTGTGTGGCCCCTAAAGACATCTCACAAACCCATGGTGTCCTGGGGAACAATGGGAACTTCCTCATCAGGATGGGAAAGGAGACCCCAAAATCTGGGGTTGCTTCCATCTCAGAGGTGCTGAGGGTCCCACGGGGGCCTCCCCTCCACTAATAGATGAACCCACAGAGTCTCCGCGTTGACACTTCATGTGGAGGTGCTCCAGATTCTGGGCTTTAGGGGAGGTCTGGATCAGATGACAGACAGCGACACAGGGGACTGGATGTAACATTTCAATCCTGTGATGGGAAACACAGACTGCATTTTGGGGATCAACCACCCAGGCCAGCAGCCTCTCTCAAAAGAGCCCTCACCAGGCCCTGGCTTTGAAAACCTGAAAAAGAACGTCCTTCTGAAAGAGCATATCCACCAGATGGGGTAGCTTTCTGGACAATGGACTCATAATACTCTGGACAAAGCCTGTTCTCTCACTGGGTCCAGCCTGCCCTATGATGGAGTCAGAAGGTATGAAACATACAGGGACTGGGCCCTGGCTGGCTGGCTTTTAGTATGGAGGTCAGAGTTCACCGCTGTCCAGGGCTCACAGTGAGCTCCCACCTTCTGGAGCCTGGTCAGCATTCCTAGAGCAGTACCTGACATTGCCGGAAGGTCTCCTTTTGCTTTCTAGGGAGGAATATTGAGAGGCACCTATAGAACACATGAAATTCACCTTTTTTTTCAGGCTGAATACCACTTTTATTTTTCTTCTTCTTCTTCTTCTTCTTCTTCTTCTTCTTCTTCTTCTTCTTCTTCTTCTTCTTCTTCTTCTTCTCCTTCTCCTTCTCCTTCTCCTTCTCCTTCTCCTTCTCCTTCTCCTCCTTCTCCTCCTTCTCCTCCTTCTCCTCCTTCTCCTTCTCCTTCTCCTTCTCCTTCTCCTTCTCCTTCTCCTTCTCCTTCTCCTTCTCCTTCTCCTTCTCCTTCTCCTTCTCCTTCTCCTTCTCCTTCTCCTTCTCCTTCTCCTTCTCCTTCTCCTTCTCCTTCTCCTTCTCCTTCTCCTTCTTCTTCTTCTTCTTCTTCTTCTTCTTCTTCTTCTTCTTCTTCTTCTTCTTCTTCTTCTTCTTCCTCTTCTTAAAGAATACCCTTCAGCATTTCATGTAATCCTGGTTTGGTGGTGATGAACTCCTTTAGCTTTTTCTTTCTGTGTGCTTTTCCTTTCTTTTTCTGACCTTCTATTGTGAATGATAGCTTTGCTGGGTAGAGTAATCTTAATTGTTGTAGGTTCTTACTATTCATCACTTTGAATATTTCTTGCCATTCCCTTCTGGCCTGCATAGTTTCTGTTGAGAAATCAGCTGACAGTCATATGGGTGCTCCTTTATAGGTAACTACCTGCTTTTGTCTTGCTGCTTTCAAGAATCTCTCTTTTTCTTTTGTCCTTGGCATTTTAATTATGATGTGTCTTGGTGTGGTCCTCTTTGGATTCCTTTTGTTTGGGGTTCTGTCCACTTCCTGAACTTGTAAGTCTATTTCTTTCACCAGGTAGGGAAAGTTTTCTGTCATTATTTCTTCTAATAGGTTTTCAATATTTTGCTCTCTCTCTTCTTCTGACACCCCTAAAATTTGGATGTTGATACACTTGAAGTTGTCCCAGAGGCTCCTTACACTATCTTCATATTTTTGGATTCTTTTTGTTTGTTGTTTTTTTGGTTGGGTGTTTTTTGTTTTCTCATATTTCAGTTTTTTGTTGTTGTTGTTGTTGTTGGATTCTTGGGGTACATTGATCTACAGTTGAGTTTATTTCAGACAGTGTATGCTTAATTTCTGACTGGTTCTTTTCCATTTTTTGGGGGTGCATTCTCATTAAGGTCCTTGAATGTCTTACCAAATATCTCAGCAGTTTTTAGAAGATTCCTGAGTAACATTATAAGTGTGGTTTTGAACTCTATGTCGTCCAGTAGTGTGCTTTCCTCTGTTTTGTTAATTTGTGACATGTTTCGTTGTCTCCGCATTTTGGCTGCTTCCCTGTGTTGATAGAGTGGTTTTGTGTGGTAGGTGACCTATGGGGGCCAGTAGCTCAGCCTCCCCAATCACCTGAGGTGGACGCTCATAGTACACCCGTTTGTGGGCTAAGTGCAAGGTCTTGGTTTAGTTAAACCTTGATTGCTATTGGTGCACTGGGAGGAATTGACCTTTAGGCCAGGGGTGGGCAAACTTTTTGATTCGAGGGCCACAATGGGTTCTTAAACTGAACTGGAGGGTCGGAACAAAAGCAACCTGACCATGCTCGCATCTTGGGCTGCTGGTGAAGGAGCAGAGGGGAGAGCAACAGAACCCTCCGCTCTTTCGGCTTCGTGGGCCAGATAGAACAGCCAAACGGGCCGGATCTGGCCCATGTGCCATAGTTTGCCCACGGCTGTTCTAGGCCAATTGGCTGTGAGGTCTTGTTGTGTATATAATGGAAAAACTGCTGCGCTGGAGACACACTTATGGTTCAGGACTTGTTTCAGTGGGGCTTTGGTGCTCACTCAGTCTGCCTCTTGAATGTGTCACTTATGAATGTGAGAAGTTGAAATCTGGTGTCTCACAGTGACCACTAGGTACACTGGCTTCTGGATCTCTAATGGGGTGCAGGTCAGCTATTGTGTGAAGCCATGTTGCAGGAGCTATAGTGAGAATTATAGTTGTCTCCTCTTTGCTTAGGGTTTGGAGATTTTTGAGCTGTCTGAACCAGGCTGCAAGTTTTCTAGGTTAAGCAGCAGTAGGGCAGGCCATTCATATGCAAAAGCCACTGCTTGGAGCATGGGTGGGTTTGTAGGTTGTGTGGGGGGCGGAGTCTCAGGGCATCACTAGGCTAGGGAATGGCAAACAGTTATGGTTGCCCATCAACCATCTTTTCAACTCAGACCAGGTCCCTGCATCCCAGTGCAATAAACAATTATTCCTGTGCTCAGATCTGTGAGCCAGCCACCTTTACTTTCTGACCTGATGGCAGACAGTCCAGCTGCTCCCTATAGGAGTTTGGGCCCTCCCTATCTCCCCACAAACTGGATTTCAGAGTAATTGAGAGCTTGTCTCTCGGTTGAAGAAAGCAATGCCCGTCGTCATCCCAGATCACGACTTCCTACTTCAGCTTTTCAGCGCTGTGTACTTTACAATGTTCTTTCCTCTTTCCTCCGAGAACTTCTGCTCAGCCAGCTTTCCTGTGGTTTTGGGTGACGGAGATATTGTATTTTAGTTGTAGTTTTGAAATTATTGTGCAAGGCAGAAGTTTAGGTGTTTAACAACGCTTATATGTTGGATTCTCTCCAGGAAGTTTACTCTTTTAAAAAATATATATTTTATTGATTTTTTACAGAGAGGAAGTAGAGAAGGCTAGAGAGTTAGAAACATTGATGAGAGAGAGAGAGACATCGAGACATTGATCAGCTGCCTCCTGCACAACCCCTACTGGAGATGTGCCCGCAACCAAGGTACATGCCCTTGACCAGAATCGAACCTGGTACCCTTAAGTCCACAGGCCAACACTCTATCCACTGAGCCAAACCAGTTTTGGCAGGAAATTCACTCTTGAACTGGGCTTTGGCTAAGGAGGTGAAGAAAGAGACCTATTTCCATTCCCTGACTAATAGCTTTTACCAGGCCCCTCCATATTGGCTGTGGTGACCCACATGCTCTTTCCAGAAACTGAGAATGAAAAAAGGGCTGTGCAAGAAACCTGATAAGCCCAGGGGCCCCCATGGCAGGCCTGAGAAGCTCAGTGACGCACAGTGTGGTCTCATCACAAATGCCTAAGTGGGCAGGTGATGGCGGGTAGTCATGTCACAGGCCCACAGCTTCCTTAGCAAAGGTCAGACTTTACGTTAAGTGAGCCCTTTCCCTGTTCTTATGCATCACCGATAACATACCTTTGAGATCACATACCTCTAGCCAATTTTCTTTGCCAGACCCATTGAAGGCAGAGCCTGTGGAGCCAGAATACAAGACCCAGAGCGCTCATGTTGCCTGGTTCCCTGCAAGCCTCTGTACCTACTGTAAATGTTAACTATCCTGGACCCCCGCAATGTAGAAATAAAATGTGTTTCACCCTTTGGATTTTTATTTATTTCTAGAGATCTTCTTGTTATCCTTTCCCTCACTTTCCAATAGTTTTCATGCAACTTTTTTCATCTTCTCCCTTGATTATAATGTATAAAATAAGCAACAAAACTGCTGTTCTTCTCAGGATTGGAGATCTTGCTTCCAGTCATATGATATCAATTCAGCTGAAATACTCATATCAATCTTCCACAGGTTTGGACATTTCTTACATTGACAGGGTTCAGGGGCAGCTGCTTTTTTAGGGATTTCTATGGCGCTCCCCATCTCATAACTGGAAACACACATGGGTCAGGCAAGGTAACCTCAAAAAGTCCTCCAGGCAGAGGACAGAGGCTGCCCAAATAGTCAGGAAGGACATGGACAGGGTCAACCAATAAGAGAGGGAAGCGCCGAAACCGGTTTGGGTCAGTGGTAGAGCGTCGGTCTGCGGACTGAAGGGTCCCGGGTTCGATTCTGGTCAAGGGCATGTAGATTGGTTGCGGGCACATCCCCAGTGGGGGGTGTGCAAGAGGCAGCTGGTCGATGTTTCTCTCTCATCGACGTTTCTAGCTCTCTATCTCTCTCCCTTCCTCTCTGTAAAATATCAATAAAATATATTTTTTAAAAAAGAGAGGGAAGGTCTCCTTGAAAACATTCCCTAAGGACTTTGGTGCCCACAGCCACTTGAGCTCCAACCACAGTCCATGCTTCACACCTTAATCTTCAAACATGGAAATTGCATGTTCTCCCTGGGAACAATGGCCAGGCTGGTGACAACCTGAGATAGAGGAACGGTCTCTCTGCAGCCATCACCTACCTTGAGCCATTCTCACGGCCAGTCACCTCTGTGGCCTTCCTGCTGGGAAGAATTACCATCTTTCTGGCACATTTGAGAACACGGGGAAGACCGGGTGCCCAGCTGGGTTTCAGTGTCGCATCCAGAAATAATCGCCAGTCTGGGGTCTGTGGGGTTCTCTGTGTGGTGCTGATAGACCCAAGATAAGGTGAAGCAGGGGCCAAATGCTGAGGTGAGCCGGTCATCTTCTCAGGAGGACATGTGTCCCCATCAGCCTTGCTGTTGCAAGTGGGCTCCACAGGCCAGTAAGACCCACCTCCCCTGAGAACTTACAGATGCAGAGTCTCTGGTCCACTGCACACCTGCTGAGTCAGAATCTGCATTTTAAGAGGATCTGGAGACCCTCCCTGTGCACAGAAGAGAGGCAGGTCTCTCCATTCTCACATTATGGGTCTCATTCTGGCATTCATGCAAGCTGTGCAGCTGCTGAAGCAGCCTGTCCAAAATGTCACCTGGGCATCCTAATCCTTACAAAGTTTCACAGAAGATCCAATGTAGAGCAGGGGCATCCTTTGACAATGATCCTGAGTGGGGTTCAGACCTCCTACTCTGAAAGAAAAAGTTAAATGTGCACTGACAGGGAGCTGTGGAGAATGACCAGGAACTGGATGTCCCAGGCCAGTGCTTTTTCTGGGCACGTGTTTGTGCATGTGTGTGTTTGTATGAGTGTTAGTTATCAGAGGCTTCAGCAGTTTCCAGCGAATCAAAATACAGAAAAAAGTAAACTGAAAGGGGCAACAGGATTGGCAAAAAGGGAGGAAGAGGGAGGTCCTGAGCCCTAACCCCACCCTTGCCCGCATGACCAGGGAGGATATATTTCCCCAGGAGGAGGCTCAGCACACAGGAAGGAGGGACAGCATATCCCACCAGTCTGGACAGAGGAGCCTGGGAACCTTTCTGGACCTCAAGCTCTTCTCTCAGAGGGAAGGACAGAGAAGGCAGCAGTCACCATGGAGTTCCCTGCAGCCTCTGCCCACAGAGGACTTGTCCCCTGGCTGGGGCTCCTGCTGGCTGGTAAGGAGGGGACAATCCCTGGGAATGAAAGGGAGGCTGGGAGTCAGAGAGTGGCCAGGATCTCCTGGGGAGGACTGCACTCTGGGAGGGGAGGAAGGGCTTCTCTTTGGACCTGAGTGAAAGGGCAGGGACCCAGAGTAGGATTAGAGAGGGGCTCAACAACAGGAAAATATCATGATGTGGAAGTGGAGAGGGGCGGGAAAACCTCAGTTTGCGGTTCATTTACTAAGTTTTTCATCACTGAGTATTGAATTTTGACAACTGACCACAGTAATAACAATTTATTTCAGGTGATAGCAGAAACATTTTAACCAGGGGTGCTAAACATTCTTCCCACCACCAACTACAAATATGAAAATCCAACATGGGATGTGGCCAAGCCTTGGAACACTCATTCATGCACCCACAGGTGTTTGCAGCCTACTGCAGACACGGGGGCATAAGATCACAAAATGCCCTGCCCACATGCAGCTCATATTATACTGGAAGAAAACAAAGGAAAATAAATCTACTTGTGACATTAGGCTCCCACAAACGCCCTGAAGGGCACAGAGTGGGGACTGGTCAGAGAGTGAAGATAGAGGGTTTTTAGAGGACGTGATCAGGGAAGGTCTTCAAAGAAGGCCGCTGAGTGTCCACAAGGATTGGGGGCAGTAAGGGGGACAGCCACACAGATGGCTGGGAAAGAGAATTCAAAACAAAAAGCTTAGTTTTTGAGGTGCTGAAGCAATGGTGGCCAAGTTGCTGACCTTGACCAAAGGAGATGCACACACGAACTCATACACAGACCAAGGCTGAGAGATGAAGAGAAATGCCTCATCCATCCATCCCAATACATAGATCAAAATACTGATCAATTTATCTTTTCCCTTCTAGTCTTCTTCTTAGCCTTCTGGATCCCGCCCACCACTGCGCAATTTACTCTTGATTCAGTCAATGCTGCTCAAGGGCAAGATGTGACTCTACGAACCAGAAATAGGCCTCCTGATGTTGGAGGCTTCTTGTGGTACAGGGGACTGGATATTAGGTACTCCAATTTAATTGGGATTATTGCATGGAAATTAAGTCGACAAGTAAGAGGTCCCCAATACACTGGTCGAGAGACAGCAAGACTTGATGGATCCCTGACCATAAGGAATGTCACTGCGAAGGACATAGGAATGTACTTCGTAGTAGCCGTTCTTCCAAAATCACAACAAGTAGCATTTGGACGGCTCAATGTATACCGTGAGTATCGGGTGGGGTGAATTCTACTTCACACACAGGACTTCCAACCTGGAACCCTCTCCTCCATCCTCCTCTGGATCATATACCAAGTTGGGTTTGGGAACTTAGTTCAGTACACATACAATGGAGATAAACTTTCTAAGATGAGAATTCCCCTCCCAGATTCTAGCCCCATAGACATTCACCACAGAGAGAAGGGCCAATTTGATGGGAGTGAGTCAGCAGAGGGAGACCAGTCTCAGTCCATGTCCCTGGGCTTCTTTCCCTGACCATGACCCTGAATTAGACCCTGCAGGGTTCTGTAAAGTCCTGGCCTGAGGGGCTCCCTGGGTTCTTCACAGAGAATTTCAGCTGGGGCAGCCTCTCTCCAGGCCCCTGACACTATGTCCTGACTCCAGAGGCCTTGAGGAGCCTATGTCAATTTGGGGTTTGCCTCCTGGGAAGGGCTGAGTGAGAGCAACAGTTTCCTATGTGCCAAAGTCATAAGGCTCTTGAGCTGGTCACCAGTTATGGCTCAACCCGATGATGGATGTCTGTCAGAGATGAAGTCTGGTTCTTCACCTGAGACTGTGTGTGGAGAGCACAACAGGACAAGCTCCACAGAGTATTAACTGACTGTTCTGAGGGGACTTAGGAGAGTCCAAAGAAAGGTTAGTATCCCAAGGGATGAGTAGGAGTAAAGATTTCCCTAGAGGCTGCTCATCCACAAGGGATCAGCCCAGGGGATTCTCTCATAAATTCCATCAATAGCAAATGCCTCTTATTTGAGCAGTTTTCTTTCCCAATATTTATATCAGATACCGTGAATATTTTAATATTAGTACAATGTAAGCCTGGCAGTCAAATATTCATTTTACTTCACTTAGGGGAAAGTGAGGCCCTGGGAGAAACCATCCCTAAGCAGAATCATGAAGACCATGAGAAATTGATCTGAGTCACTTCAGGTCTATCTGGAGCCATAGTTCCATCTTTTCCTCCAATCTCAGTGGCCTTATTAGATGTCTTTGGCTCCCTAGATCATTCATTGGTTCATATCTTTCCTTTTTAGTGGTCTTCAGTTCAGAGGGGGTAGATTTGGTTTGGTGAGTGATGGCAAATTTAGAATTAATTAATTTTCATTGTGGAACCAAATTACCCTCATAACAATCAGAGTCAGGGCTGAGATCTTTGAGGTAGAAGTATGGCGCCAGGTCTCAAACCCACACTCAAGCATTCTCACCATCTCTTTCTTCACAGGGCCATTGAGTGTGCCCACATTGGTAGCCAGCAACACCACAGTCACAGAGAATGAGGATGCGGTGGTCATGACTTGCTACACAGATGAATACTCCATCAACTGGTTATTCAATGCTACAAGTATGCAATTCAGGGAGAGGATGAAGCTGTCCCAGGACCACAAAACCCTTACCATAGACCCAGTCAGGAGAGAGGATGCTGGGATCTACCAATGTCAAGTCTCCAACCCCATCAGCTCCATTGAAAGTGCGCCTGTAGTGTTAGATATCAAGTACTAGTGATCCGCTTCCCATCCAATATGCTGTTAAACTAAAAAGAAAAAAAAGTACATATTATATTTCTTGTGGTGGTAGAAATTACTTAGAAGACTTGCTTTGCATCAAAGAATAAATACTAAAAAATGTGTGAGCTGGCATTGTCATTATTGCTGACCTAAGGTAACGTACCACATTGGATTCCATCTCTGGTTGGTCCTATTTGCACCATCTCCGCAATGGAGGGGACACAATGTGTTTCAAGGGGTGGAGGGGTAGTCATTGTGTAATGACTGGTGGAAGTAAGAGATAAGCTGACAGGAATCTGAGTTTTCTCCTGTTTCCCGGGAAACATGGGGAGGGTGCCTGGACACTGGTAATTATATGAATAGACAAGAGAACACATATGTGAGATGTCTTCCCCCAAATTACTAATGCCCTCGGAGTCTTCTTTTGGGTATGGCAATAGATATATTTGCATAAGTTCAGTAGCACCCTGTCCTCTTTGTTGAGGCTTCGCATATGTCCTAGTTCAAATTGATGCCCATAGAATTATAAACGACCTCACCTTTTATGGAGTTAATTTTGACCTGGTTAAAACTTTTAATCTATGTGAGAGGAGGGCATCACCCAAACCTAGAGAGACTGCAGGTGAAGTATGACGCTGAGGCCACCTAAACTCAAGAGGCTGTTAAAAATCCCATCTCATGTTTTATAGAAAAACCTGCATCAGAGCAAACTATAAGGTGAATGTCAGTTCCTCTGCACTTATGTCATTAATCAGGGCATATTGCATGACACCAGCCATAAAGGTGATAACATCAAAATATTCTTCTTTACTGGAAATTACGTTTGAGCAAAGGGAAGGTGACTATAGAGAGAAATGTAATGTTTCCATTGAAAATTCCAGAAGCACAGCCATCTGGGAGATCAGATGCTATCTCTGTTCAGTCTCTCAGCTACTTTGCATCTATTTATAAATGGCTGGGAACTTGCACTTCTTTATAAATTGCAAAAACTGATGGAGATGCAAACTGGATGTTGGCTGAAAAGATTTAGTTGTGTTTCCCTCCACGGTGCAGGAACTGTTATGCACCAGAGGCCTCATTATTCCCTTAGAATCTCTAACATTTCTTCCTGACTAGGCCTCTTATATTTTTTAGAGCATTTCCTTTATAAATGTAACTGCAATTTGTAGTTGCAGATTCTTTCTCTGTCCTTTTGAAACATGTCTAAGTTTTCTTAAAAGCTTCTTGCTTCCCTGCTGGAGTAGCTCAGTGATTTAGCATCAACCCAAGAACCAGGAGGTCATGGTTCAATTCCCAGTCAGGGCACATGCCTGGGTTTTAGGCTTGATCCCCAGTAGGGGTGTGCAGGAAGCAGCCAATCAATGAAATTCTTATAACAAGATACTAATCCTTTTAAAGTGAACATTTCATTGGCAGTATAGCCACAATGTTGTTCAGCCACCATGTTACCTAATAGAAAATCATTTTCATCACCCCAAATAAAAATGGCATAGCTGCTGTAAAGAACTCAATAGAAAGCATCAACAGTAGACTAGAAGAAGCAGAGGACCACATCAGTGAGCTATAAGACAAGGTAGAAAAATACCCCAGCAGATGATCTTCCAAAAAAAATTTTTTTTTTGAAAAGCAGGAGAGTCTAAAGCAGCTGTGCGTAAACTATGGCCCGCAGGCTGGATCTGGCCCGTTCGGCTGTTCTATTCAGCCTGTGGAGCAGAAAGAGTGGAGGGTTCTCTTGCTCTCCCCTCCGCTCCTTCGCCAGCAGCCCAAGATGAAAGTGCCAGCATGGTCAGGTTGCTTTTGTTCAGGCCCTCTGGTCCAGTTTAAGAACCCATTGTGGCCTCGAGTCAAAAAATTTGCCCACCCCTGGTCTAAAGGAACTTTCGAAGAACACACACACACACACACAAAAAAAATCTGCATAATAACCAGAAGGAGAGGAAACTGAGAAAGGAATAGGTATAGAAAACCCACTTAAAGAAATAATGCAGAAAACTTCCCTGATATAGGGGGAAAAAACCGCCCCACACATATCTAAGAAGCTCACAGAGTCCCAAGCAAAATCAACCCCAAAGAGCAACCCCAAGGCACATTTAATTAAAGTGGCAAACACCAATGACAAAGGTAAGAATCTTAAAAGTGGTCAGAGAGAGACAGAAAGTTATTTACAAAGGATTCCTCATTAGACTAACAACTGATTTCTCACAGAAACACATCTGGCCAGAAGGGAATGGCATGAAATATACAAAGTCATGCAAAGGAAAGGTCTGAGTCCAAGAATATTGTACTCAACAAGGCGATCAATCAAAATTGAAGATACAATCAGAGTTTCACAGACAAAAAAAGAATTAAGGGAGTTTATTACCACCAAACCAGCAATGCAAGAAATGCTAAAGGGTCTGATGTGAAAAGAAGAAATAGGAAGCGAAGAAGGGACACAGGTGTAATAAATAAAAATGGTGACTAACAAGTACCTACCAATAATAACTTTAAATGTAAATGGATTAAATCCCTCAATCAAAAGAAATAGAGTAAAGGATTGGATAGCAAAACATGACCTATATATCTGCTGTCTACAAGAAACCAACATTAGAAAATAAAGACACCCACAGACTGACAGTAAAGGGATAGAAAAATATTTTCAGGTGAATGGAAATGAAAAAAAAAAGCTGGGATAGGAATACTTATATCTGAAAAATTAGATCTCAAAGTGAAAAATACAACCTTCCAAAATCAATCAGGAAGAATCTAAACATCTCAACAGGCCAACAACTATAGAAGAAATTGAAGCAGTCACCAAAAAACTTCCAGGAACAAAAGCCTGCAGCAAGACAGCATGACAGGGGAGTTTTACCAAACACTTAAAGAAGAACTAAAATCTATCCTCCTCAGACTATTCCAAAATATTCAAGAGGAAGGCTTCCAAGATCCTTCTATGAAGCCAGCATCACCCTAATACCAAAACCAGATAAAGGCAACTCAATGAAAGAGAAGTACAGGCCAATATCCCTCATGAACGTAGATGCCAAAATCCTCAACAATATTCTAGCAAATTGGGTCGAGCAGTACAACAGAAAGATCATACACCATGACCAAGTAGGATTTCTCCCAGGGATGCAAGGATGGTACAATAATAGCAAATCAATAAATGTGATACATCACATAAACAAATTGAGATATAAAAATCACATAGTCATATCAATTGATGCAGAAAAAGCATTTGACAAAATCCAACACCCTTTTTTGATAAAAACTCTCAGCACGGCGAGAATAGAAATATCATACCTCAACATAATAAAAACCATATATGATAAACCCACAGCCAACATCATACACAATAGGCTAAAACTAAAACCATTTCCCCTAAGAACATTAACAAGACAGGGATACCCCTGATTCTCCATGTGCTTTATTATTTCCTTCTAGTTGTAGAATTTTAACTCAGCTAGCTTTCCTGTGGTTCTGAATGATGTTTGTTTTGTCTTTTAGTTGTAGTTGTGAAATTGTTGTGTGAGGCAGCAATTTAGATGTTTACCTATGCCGCCATCTTGGTTTCTCTCTGGTCTCTATTCTTATAGCTCCAGAATATTTGTTTATATATCAGATTTTGTACATTGTCTCCTGTAGATCTGTCTCTGTTAATTTGATTTTTAGATCAGATAGAAGAATTTAAAAGATGAGAGGAAAATTACCCTTTGTTCACATAGATGGAAGTTATGATTTATAGTTAAAGAATAAATAGAAAATATAACCTGGCAAGTGTGATGGGAAAGAATGTACATGGAGCCCAGAGCCTGGAAACTTGTCAGTGAAACAGGTTGCAGGGGTATCTTGCTCGAGATAAGAGAAAGATGTTGTCTACTAAGCATGAGATGGATAGATGTTTTCTGCTCTTAAGGTAACATAACTGACCCAACCCCTAAATGGGTTGCAGAAAATTGCGTTGTCTGCACAAAGGAAGAACTCTAGGCCCCAATAACCAAAGAACCCAGTCAAGATGGTGCTGTGGAGAAATAAATCACATTATGAATACTTATAGCATAACTGACCAATCTTTAAAACCCATACCTCTGAACCCCAAGTTATGACTTTTGCCTCTTAAAAGACCCTAAATATAAGCCACGGTGAGTTCTGGTCTTTGAGCATCAGCTGCCCCATTCCCCTTCATTGGTACCTTTGTAATATATACTTTCTTTCCTTTCACTACCACCTGGTGTCAGTTTACTGGCTGTCTAGGCATTAGGAGAACAGATCTCACCTCTGCGTGGACAACAATATGAATAGACTTACAGGCTTGTACCTCCACTGCCACTGGGATCAGAAACACTGCCTCAAGCCTCACTCTGTGAGAACAGAGAGGAAGAAAAAGGGTGAAAGTGGACTCTGAAGGTGACAGAGGGCTTAGTGAGCGAGGGGAGTGAAAGTAAAGTCTTCTCAAATTCCTGAGCACCTTATACAGGCCGATCACTGATGATATCATAATCACTTCTAGCATCACCCTGCCGGTAAGTTTTTATATGAGCTGAAGGTTTTGTTTTTTCTCCCCATCAGCAACCAAGTCTCCAATGGGTATCCTACAATTCATTTCAGTTCTGATATTAACTATCTAAAATGGGTGCAGACCCCATAGGTTCTAGGCTCAGTAGCATAAGTTCAGATGCTATCACAAATGGGATGCCTAGGCAACTCACATTTGAGTCTGATTAACTCCAGGTTTGACCCCTCATGGTTTATAATCGTTTAAAAAAGCCCACACAATACTTAGGAAAGGACTTTCCTTACTATTCCTGGTTTATTGTAACTATACAATTTAGGAATAACTAAATGGGAGAGACTGGCAGATCAAAACATGAGGAGAGGTGTGAAACTTCCATTTTTTCTCTGATCACTCAGCCTTCCAACATAAACAAAAGGATTTCTGAACCCCGTGTTTAGGGTTTTTATTGCAAGTGTCCTTATGTTGGCATAATTGATGAAGTAATTGGCCATGGTTGATTATTTCTAGCTCCTCTCTCCTCCCAAGATGCTAAGGGGTTGAGCTGTGTGAATGAAAAAGGGACCATATACTCAACCTCATAAGCTCAGGAAAGGCCTGTGTGGGGGCCTTACAAACTCAGAACCCTGAAGTAACACCACAGGATGGTCTGAAAATAAAACCTTCTAACTTAAAGTGAGTCATTGTGGGTAGTCATGTGCTAGGCGGGTCTCTTTCCTGTCAAAGGTCAGTCTTTAAGTTAACTGAGCCCATCCATTGACTTTTTGCATCTACAATAACATGCCTTTGGAATGTCAGGGTGATTTTCTTTTTCCAAACCCCTCACAACTTCGGAGCAGAAAGCACCAGACCCCTCCATGTTATTGTTATCATGCTAATTGTTTACTGCTATCTGTCTTATACCAACCAATATAAAAGAAGTATGCATTGATTGGTTTTACTTTATCTCAGAGAATCTCTCTATGACATGCTGGTTTTTTCTTCTACCTCTCCAATCTTTGACCACTGGATTTCATGTCACTCCTTTTCCTTCTATAGATTGCAAAGTGTGTAGCAGATGTTCTACTGTCTAAATATAACCTTGGAAAATCATTCCATGAATCTCAAGGTCATTTCCTACTTCCTTTAGATCCAGTTTAAAGATGGTAATTGAATTTATCCAAGTGATACCATGTCAGGAATACAAATATGTGTTAGTTATGATTTATATGTTATTCTCACTACGTTGAGGCATTCACTTGAAGGAGAACAACTCCTTTAAAAGGTAAATTATGATTGGGGGAAATTAAAGCCTATTGGGGATTCCCCATGAGTTACAGTGACTGAGGTACACACTTCACTGTTCAAAAAATATAATTCATTTCTAATGTTTGTCCTATTTTACTAGTGTTTTTATTGCACCTATCACTCCAGTTCTCTGGATTGGTGTATAATACAAATGATATATTTAAAACTCAACTAGAGCTGACCGAAACAAGATGGAAGCCTAGGTAGTCTCCTAAGCTGCCACCTCATCCACAATTTGGAAAAAAATAACAGCTAAAATCAAAAGGGATCACATCAGACCCACAGGAAAGCTGGTGGAATGGGATGGCTACAATTAGAGACAAAGAAAACCGCTGATGCTACCATGTGGAGTTTAAAACTACGGTGGAACCAGAGCCGCTGCTGCCACCGCCGCTGCGAGGGAGGGAAGCCCACTGAGAGCAGAGCTCGCTCCCCCCCTTCCCCACCGGGCCCAGGGAGTGTGATGCTTCAGAGCCTGGTCTCTGTGTCTGCAGCCATCCCAGCCTGACCACCGTGGGAGCAAGGGAACCAACGATGGGCCTCAGCCCCACCTTCTGCTCCCGCCCAGTCGCCTTGGAGCGCAGTCTCCATGCCCGCAGTCATCTCAGCCCGGCCTCCGTGCCTGCAGCCATCCCAGCACGCCCACTGTGAGTGGTGGGTCCTAGGGGACCCATGTGCCCCGGGTGAGCCGTGTGCCCCAGGGGGGCCTTGTGCCCCAGAAGAGCCATGTGCCCCAGGGTGACCGTGTGCCCCTGGGGGCCGTGTGCCCCGGGGGAACCATGTGCCCAAGGGGGTGGTGGGACCAGGGGGGAGCAGGCGGTGTGAACCGGAGGAGGAGCGGATTCTATTCTTGTGGTCCTGAGACATTTGGACAATCTGCAGCTATTAGCTACAGAACACTTTGTTGTATTTCCCTACAAAAACAAATGAGAGAGAGTGTCCCACTTGAAATTTATATATGGAAAAAAGGAAAAGAGAAGGGGGAAAAATCTGAGGAACAGAATAAAGTGTTGAATATAGTAGAATCAGGGGCAAAGAAGGGGAGTGGACTGATAATTATCAGGAGGATAAGGGGGTGAGAGACTGGATTGAAATCGTATAACCAATGGATGAAGACAATTGGGGGGAGAGGGGGTAAGGGCAGAGGGTGGGAGGGGAACTGGGTGGTAGGGACCTGGGGAGAAAAAGGAGAAACAATTTTAATAATCTGAGTAATAAAGATTTATTTAAAAAATAATAAATCTCAACTATGTAAATTTTCAGAAGCTTTTAATCTTCCTTGGCTTAAAGCCTTCCTTATGGTTCTTCTCAACTTGGAATCTCCTTTTTTTATAAACACATAGCTTTTCTCCTCATTAAATAGTCACGAGTAAGTAACCCCATATATCTAGATGAAGAGACATATAAACCAACCTTACAAAAAGCAGACATTCTGCATTATTATCAAGAACTTCTTAACCAACTTATAGGGACAGATAAATTAGTGACATTTATGTTACAGGAGTGCTCTTGGCACATAAGAACTTCAAAGACCGTGACTCATTTTGTCAATTGGAAAAGACACAATGAAAGACTCTCCAACATTGTTTGAAGGGACCTTATCAGGTGCCCAACCACAAATGGACATCTGCCCTTGTCTCTGACACTTGACTCCACCTATACGGAACAAAGATTTCTTGAGAATGAGAGTCCACTGACATCAGACATGGACAGCTATCCTAAGACACTGACAAGGCCTGTATAACTACAAATTGATTTTCTTTACCTGTCTGTGAATATTAGTGATAATAATAATTATACTTGTTCTGTGGAATTCGAGTGTCCTGACCGATCAGGGCCCAACAGCTGCTCAGTGATCGCCACAGTTGTGGCTTTTTCAGATCTCAGATACGATCCCCAGTTGCAGCTCTGATGTGGATGTGAGAGGCAGCACTTACAAGTGTTTATCTATGCCGCCATCTTGGAGACTCCCCTACTGTCACAATTTATAACTGGTATGATAGTACACCCCTCACCAGGCAACACTTGGTTGTGTGGTTTCCCAGAACACTCCTTCCTCAGGGCTTATTTCCTCACTTTTTAGGAAAGAGGAACCAAAAGACAGAAAGGGGATCCAAACTGGTTTCTGAGCATCTTCTTGCCAATGCAGCCAGTTCGGGGAGCAAGGTTTTGTCCTTATGGTGACCTGCCCTTACCTTGCATCTATCCAGAGGCCTGTCAGAGTTTCTTCATCACCACAAAAGACACTCTTATCATCCTTATAAATCATAAAATTCCAAGTATTTTTGTTGCTTAGTTCTAAGAACAAGGGAATAACACCAAATACCTTTCTATGATATCACATAGGGAGACTGAAGTTTTTTGAGGTGGGATCACTTGCCTAGAGTCCCACAGCCTGCATGTGGGCTCAGACATGCCATGAATTGGCACTTGGCATTTATGTTCCACCCCTTTCCATGTTCCCTCCTATATCAGGTAGACTGAAAGGTATAAATACTCCGTTCCCCACTCCTTGTGATTGAGAGTCCAGATGTGAATTAAACTCAGCCTCGGAGATGCACTTGTGTGTAATTTGGAAGCTGGGAAGGAGACGCGCCTCTTATTTCTCCTTCTTGTTGACTGATGGGTGGCCTCTGGCAGACACAGCTCATTCTTTACCTGTGGGAGGAGGCTGTGCCAGCGGGACCTTAGAATCTGACTTGCAGTGGCAACTCTTTAACTTCCATTACTCTAGCCCTTTAATAATTTTATAAGCACCTAATTCTTTGTGTGAAAGACTTTTCAACACAAATATTTATGGAACATTTATCAGAGAGCATGAATCTCTTTAGATGATAAACTCCACTAATGCAGGGACCACGTAATTCCTGCTCTCTCTGGCATTCCTTGGGGCCAGCCCTGACCCGAAACACCACAGATACTCAGAAAACACTCATCAAATGGATGAGGGAAACATATAATGGAAGGCTGTCAACCTGTGTGTCACTTGCAGTCAGATCATGTTTCTTTTCCATCCAAAGGCTTGGCCTTGGCCTGGGAGGGGGCCATAAACCCTTTTTACACGGGGATGTCCCAGGGTCAGGTCTTTATGCCACTTACAGTCAGGAAAGGGGGACAAGAACCTCCTAACAGTGAGGGGTCAGACCACTCTGATTTCATTGCCAGGAAATCACAACCTTCACCAACCCTCATCTCTTCTGGGCCTGGAAAGCAGTCCATGTTTTTCCTTTTATCTCAGATTCCCGTCCTGGCAGACATTCTGGATTTTCCATCCAGGCAGGAGGGTACTCACCATCACCTTGAGAAAATTAAAGGATGACTCCCCTTCCCAAAGGCCACTGGTCTGGATACGGCTGTCTGTGGGCCTAAAGACATCTCACCAGCCCATGGTGTCTTGGGGAACAAGGGGCACTTCCTCACCAGGATGGGCCAGGAGAACTCAGGATCTGGGTTTGCTTTTGTTTCAGAGGTGCTTAGGTCACAGAGGGCTCCCCTCCTCTAATAGAGGGACCCACAGAATCCCCTGGTTGACACTCCATGTGGAGCTGTGCCCTGTGGGGAGACCTAGAGCAGATGAGAGACAGGGACACAGGTTACTGGATGCAACCCCCCCATGCTGTGATGGGAAGCACAGAGGACATTTTGGGGGATCAACCATCCAGGCCAGCACCCTCTCCCCAAAAAGCCCTCACCAGGCTCCTGGTTTTGAAAAGCTGGAAAGCACATTCTCCTGACACAGATATCCACCAGAGGGCGCAGCCTTCTGGACAGTGAACTCATAATGCTCTGGACAAAGCCAGTCCTTTCACTGGGCCCAGCCTGCCCTTAGATGCAGTCAGGAGCCGGCCTTGGACGGCTGGCTCTTAGGCTAGAGGTCAGAGCTCACCTCTGTCCAGGGCTCACAGTGAGCTCCCACCTTCTGGAGCCTGGTCAGCATTCCTAGACCAGTACCTGACATTGCCTGCAGGTCTCATTTTGACTTCTAGGGGGCGATATTGAGATTCACCTACAAAACCTTGGAAATCCACACTTGAACTGGGCTTTGGCTGAGGAGGTTCACAAGGAGACTGATTTCCATTCCCTGACTAATAGATTTTTCTGGGCCTCTCTGTCCTGCCTGCTCTGTCATTTCCAGAAACTGAGAATGAAAAAGGGGCTGTGCAAGAAACCTGATAAGCCCAGGGGCCCCCATGGCAGGCCTGACAAGCTCAGTGACGCACAGTGTGGTCTCATCACAAATGCCTAAGTGGGCAGGTGATGGCGGGTAGTCATGTCACAGGCCCACAGCTTCCTTAGCAAAGGTCAGACTTTACGTTAAGTGAGCCCTTTCCCTGTTCTTATGCATCACGGATAACATACCTTTGAGATCACATACCTCTAGCCAATTTTCTTTGCCAGACCCATTGAAGGCAGAGCCTGTGGAGCCAGAATACAAGACCACAGAGCGCTCATGGTGCCTGGTTCCCTGCAAGCCTCTGTGCCTGCTGTAAATGTTAACTGTCCTGGACCCTCCATTGTAAAAATAATACACGTTTCTCCATTTTGCTCTTTAGTTATTTTTAGAATTCTCCCTGCTATTCTTTCACTTTCCAATGGATTTCGTGCAACTTTTTCATTTCTCCTTTGATAATAATTCACAAAAGTAGCTACAAAACTGCTGTTCTTCTTAGGATTTGAAGTCCTGCTTGCAGTCAAATGACATCAATTCAGCTGAAATACCCGTAACAATCCTCCTCAGGTTTGAACATTTCTTACCTTTAGAGGGTGTAGGCTCAATTGCTTTTTCAGGGATCTCTATGGTGCTGCCCAACTCATAACTGGAACCCACACATGGGCAAGGCAAGGTGACCTCAAAAAAGTCCCCCAGGCAGAGGACAGAGGCTGCCCCAAATAGTCAGCGAGGACATGGACAGGGTCAACCAACAAAGAGAGGGAGGGACTCCTTGAAAATATTTCCCAAGGACCTTGGAGCCCACAGTTACCTGTGCCCCCACCACAGTCCTCTCTTCCCGGGGCACACAGGACACCTTACCCTTCACACCTGGAAACTGCATGTCCTTCTGAGCCTCGAGGTAATGGGGACTTTTTCTCTGGAAGCAATGGCCAGGTTGGTGACAGCCTGAGATAGAAGTAGGGTCCCCTCTGCAGTCATCATCCAGCTTGAGTCCTTTTCACCGCCAGTCACCTCTGTGGCCAACCTGCTGGGAGGAAATCCAACCTTCCCAGCACATTTGAGAACACAGGGAAGACCTTGTGCCCAGCTGGGTTTCTGTGTCACAACCAGAAACAATACCCAGTTTTGGGTCTGTGGGGCTGTCTGTGTGGTGCTGGCAGACACACGACCAAGGTGAAGCAGGGGCCAATGCTGGTGTGAGGGGGTCACTCACTCAGGAGGACACGTGCCCTCAACAGCCTTGCTTGCAAGTGGGCTACACAGGGCAGTCAGATCCACCTCCCCTTAGAGCTTCTCAAATGCAGTGTTTCTGGTCCACCCTAATACTTGCTGAGTCAAAATCTGCATTTTAGGAGGATCAGGGTCCCCCATCTTTACATCATAGGGTCTCATTCTGGCATTCATGCAAGATGGGCAACCGCTGAAGCAGCCTTTCTAAAATATCACACTGGCATCCCAATTCTTACAAAGTTTCACAGGAGATCCAATGTAGAGCCGGGCATCCCTGAGACAATTTTCCTGAGGGGTGTGGGGACAGAACTCTTGCTCTGAAGGGACCAGTCAAATGTGCACTGACAGGGAGCTGTAGAGAATGACCATGAACTGGATGCCCAAGGCATGTGCTTTTCTGGGCAAGGGTCTGTGCATGTGTGTGCTTGTGTTTGTATGTGTGTGTGTTGTCAAAGGCTTCAGCATTTTTCAGGGAACCAAAATAAAGAGAAAAGGTAAATGAAGGGGCACCAGGGTTGGTAGAAATGAGAGGAGAGAGAGGGAAGGTCCTGAGCCCTGACCCCGCCCTGGCCCACATGACCAGGGAGGTTATCTTTCCCCAGGAGGAGGCTCAGCACCCAGGAAGGAGAGAGGGCACATCCCACCAGTCTGGACAGAGGGGCCTGGAAGCCTTACTGGACCTCTAACTCTTCTCTCAGTGGGAGGGACAGAGCAGGCAGCAGTCACCATGGAGTTCCCTGCAGCCTCTGCCCACAGAGGACTTGTCCCTTGGCTGGGGCTCCTGCTGGCTGGTAAGGAGGGGACAATCCCTGGGAACGGAAGGGAGGTAGGCAGTCTGTGAGTGGCCATGATCTCCTGGGGAGGACGGCACTCTGGGAGGGGAGGAAGGGCTTCTCTTTGGACCCGAGTGAAAGGACAGGGGCCCAGAGTAGGATGAGAGAGGGGGTTCAGCATCAGGAAAATCTCATGATGTGGAAGTGGAGAGGGGCAGGAAAACCTCAGTTTCCCTTCATTTGCTAAAGTTATTCATCACTGAGTAGTGAATTTTGACAACTGCCCACAGTAATAACAATTTATTTCAGGTGATAGCAGAAACATTTTAACCAGGGATGCTAAACATTGTCTCCACCACCAACGACAAAAATGAAAATCCAACATGGGATGTGGTGCAGCCTGGGAACACCCACAGGTGTTTGAAGCCTATTGCAGACACCGGGGTATAAGATCAGAAAATTCCCTGCTCATTTGCAGCTTATACTATAGGGAAGGAAATAGAGAAGAAGAGATCTACTTATGACATCAGGTACCCATAAGTGCCCTGAAGGGCACAGAGTGGGTACAGGTCATTGATTGAAGATAGAGGGTCTTTAGACGACGTCGTAAGGGAAGGTCTTCCAAGAAGGCCACTGAGTGTCAACAGGGTTCTGAGGGCAGTAAGCAGGACAGCCACACAGACAGCTAAGAAAGAGAATTCAAAACACAAAGCTTAGGTTCTGAGGTGCTGAAGCAATGGTGGCCATGTTGCTGACCTTGACCAAGGAGATGCACACATGAACTCACAGACAGACCAAGGCTGAGAGTTGAAGACAAATGCCTCATCTCTCCATCCCAATACAGAGATCAAAATACTGATGAATTTCTCTCTTCCTTTCTAGTCTTCCCTTGTAGTCTTGCCATCTGGATCTCGCCCACCGTTCCGCAAATTTCTATTTTCTCGACCTTTGCTGCTGAAGGGCAGGATGTGACTCTACGTACCCGCAACAGTCCTCCTGGTGTTGTATTCTTTATGTGGTACAGGGGAATGGAGATGAAGTACTCTAATTTAATTGGGTTTATTCCACGGCATTTAAATCAATATACAAGAGGGCCCCAATACAGTGGTCGAGAGACTGCAAACCGTGACGGAACCCTGATCATAAGAAATGTCTCTTCAAGCGATCAAGGACTCTACATGGTAGTAGTTCTCCTTCAAAATTCACAAGGAGCAGCAGGATATGGATGGCTCAGTGTATACCGTGAGTGATTGTTCTCTGTCCCTCTGGGTGTTGGGTGGGGTGAACTCTACTTCACACACAGGACTGCCAGCCCTGGACTCTCCTCCATCCCCCTCTGCAGTATGTCCCAAGCTGGGTTTGGGCAATTAGTGCAGGACTCACACAGTGGAGACAAACTTCCTAAGGCCAGAGTTTCCTTCCCAGATTGCAGCCCCACAGACATTCACCACAGGGAGAAAGACCAATTTGATGGGAGTGAGTCAGCAGAGGGAGACCAGTCTCAGTCTATGTCCCTGGGCCCATTTGCCCGATCATATTTATGAGATAGACCCGGCAGGGCACTGTAAGGACCTGGCCTGAGTGTCTCCCTGGGTTATTCACAGAGAAGCTCAGCTGGGGCAGCCCCTCTCAAAGCCCCTGTCACAATGTCCTGACTCCAGAGGCCCTCAGGAGCCTGTGTCAGTTTGGGTTTTGCCTTCTGGGAATGGCTGAGTGAGAGGAACAGTTTCCCATGTTTTAGAGTCACCAGGTTCTTGAGCTTGTCACCAGCTTGGGTTCAACGCTAAGAGCCACATCTGGGCAGAGATAGAGCCTGATCCTTCATCTGAGACTGTTTGTGGAGAGCACAACTGGACAAGCTCCACAGATTATTAGCTTACTGTTCTGGGGGACTTAGGAGAGTCCACCAGGGATCATCCCAGGGGATTCTCTCATGAAGTCCATCAATAACGAATTCCTCTTATTTGAGCAGTTTTCCTTCTTAATGTTTGTGTTAGATACTGAGAATATTTTATGATTAGTCAATTGTCAGCCTGGCAGTCAAATATTGATTTTGAATCATTTAGGGGAAAGTGAGGCACAGGCGATACAGTCCCTAAGCAGAATCACAAAGACCACGAGGAATTGATCTGAGTCATTGAAGTCTATCTGCAGCCATAGCCCTACTTTTCCTCCAATCCCAGTGGCTTATTAGATGCCTTTGGATACCTAGATCAATCTAGATCAATGGTTCATATCCTTGCTTCTTAGTAATCTCCAGGTCAGAGGGGTAGCTTTGGCACAGTGAGTGATGGGAAATGTAGAATTAATTAATTTTTGCTGTGTAACCAAATTACCCTGATAACAATCAGAGTCAGGGCTGAGATCTTTGAGGCAGGAGCATGGCCCTAGATCTGAAGCCCACACTCAATTATTCTCACCCTCTCCTTCTTCACAGGGCCAGTGAGTGTGCCCACACTCCTAGCCAGCAGCACCACAGTCACAGAGAACGAGGATGCAGTGGTCATGACTTGCTACACAGATGCGAGCTCCACCAGCTGGTTATTCAATGCTCAGAGATTGCACCTCAGGGAAAGGATGAAGCTGTCCCAGGACCAGAAAACCCTCACCATAGACCCTGTCAGGAGAGAGGATTCTGGGAACTACCAGTGTCAAGTCTCCAACCCCATCAGCTGTATTGAAAGTGCGCCTATAGAGTTAGATGTCAAGTACCAGTGTTCTGCCTCCTTTTTCCTACGTTCTTGAACTAAGAAAAAAAGAAAAAAAAGTACCTATTAGATTTCTTGTGGTGGTGGAAATTGCTTAGAACTTGCTTTGAATCAATAAATACTAAAGAATGGGCGCTGGCATTGTCATTATTGCTGACCTAAGGTAACATACCACATTGGATCCCATCTCTGGTTGGATCCATTTGCACCATCTTCAAAATGGAGGTGACACCATGTGCTTCACAGGAATCTGAGCTCTCTCCCATTTCCATGGAGAATGTGGAGGGTGCCTGGACACTTGAGATGATGGGAATAGTCAATAGAACCCCTATCTGAGAGACAACAGTGATCTTTTACTTTTTTATATTTTTTATTAAATTATTATTTGTGTACATATGTTACCTTTGCCCCCCCATACATGCTCTCCCTCCCCAGAGTTTTGTGTCCATTGGTTGTACTTATATGCATGTATACAAGTCCTTTGGTTGATCTCTTGTCTCCCCCAGATCTTCCTACCCTACCCATTGTAATTTGACAGTCTGCTTGTTGCTTTACTGTCACTATGTCTATCTTTTGTTCTTCAGTTTATAATGTTCTTTATTGCGTATAAATGAGTGAGGTCCTGTGGTGTTTTTCTTTCATTGACTGGCTTATTTCACTGAGCCTGATGTTCTCCAATTCCATCCAGGTCGCTGCAAATTATAAGAATTCCTTCTTTTTTATGGCAGCATAGTATTCCATTGTGTAGATGTACCATAGATTTTTTATCCAATCATCTGCTGATGGGCACCTAGGCTGTTTCCAAATCTTAGCTACTGTAAATTGTGCTGCTATGAACATAGGGGTGCATATATCCTTTCTGATTGGTGTTTCTAGTTTCTTGGGATATATTCCTAGGAGTGGGATTACTGGGTCAAATGGGAGTTCCATTTTCAATTTTTTGAGGAAATTTCATACTGTTCTCCACAGTGGTTTCACCAATCTGCATTCCCACCAGCAGTGTACGAAGGTTCCTTTTTCTCCAAAGCCTCGCCAACACTTGGCGTTTGTTGCTTTGTTGATGTTGGCCATTCTGACAGGTGTGAGATGGTACCACATTGTTTTTTTGATTTGCATCACTCAAATGATTAGTGACTTTGAGCATGTTTTCATGTGCCTCTTGGCCTTCCCTCTGTATTCTTTTCAGAAGATTCTATTTAATTATGTTGTCCATTTTTAATTGGATCATTTATGTCCCTTTTATTAAGTTGTATTAGCTGTCTGTAGATGTTGGAGATTAACCCTTTATCAATGATAACATTTGTGAATATGTTGTCCCATACAGTAGGTTTTCTTGTTGTCTTGTTGATGGTTTCTTTTGCTGTAAAAAAGCTTTTTTATTTTGATGTAGTTTCATTTGTTTATTTTCTCTTTAGCCCCATTACCCTAGGGGCAGTATCAGTGAAGAAGTTCTTTTGGCATATGTCTGAGATTTTGCTATTTAGTCTCTACCCTGTTTCCCAGAAAATAAGACAGTGTCTTATATTAATTTTTGCTCCCAAAGATGCGCTATGTCTTATTTTCAGGAGTTGT
This sequence comes from Vespertilio murinus, assembly GCA_963924515.1. NCBI lineage: Eukaryota > Metazoa > Chordata > Mammalia > Chiroptera > Vespertilionidae > Vespertilio > Vespertilio murinus. Next base: position 39,755,985 of record OZ004716.1, on the reverse strand, counting down.
CTCATTTTTCCATGAAGAAGAATACAGTACACATTTATTGTTAAATGAAAATAAAGGAAATTTATTACCTTTATACATTACGGTAGTACGGTAGTTGTCACCACAAACCAGACAAACTGTGAATCCTAAAGTATCAAGAATTTTCTCATTTATTCCATGACAGTCATGTCATCATCTTCTGGAACATCATCATAAGAATCCAATTCCTGAATCTCCTGGTGAATTTCTTGTGACTCCATTTCTTTCAGAATCAGTGGACCAAATCTCTCATGTTTAGCAATAGCACTGTCTTTAAATGAGTACTTGTTGTCAAGGTAGCCTGCTCGCAGTGCATTTGCAATGCAACTGTCAGTGATTTTCTCCCATGAATTCTTCACCCAAGTCACACCTTCTTGCAGTTTAGGTTTCACAAAGTTTCCACGCTCATTTCTCTCTATTCACACAGGAGTGACGTCAGGACTTGGCGTAACGTCAGTGGTTGCTTGACGCCAGTTGAGGAGCCCTAGTGACCCAGTTTATGGTAAATTAATTTTCATTCTGAGACAGAGCATGGGGGCCTTATTTACAGGGGGGATGTCTTATATTTCACTCAGAAGAAAACCTGTAAGTAGGTCTAATTTTTGGAGGATGTCTTATTTTTGGGGAAACATGGTAGTATTTTTATGGTTTCCCGTCTTATGTTTAAGTCCTGTATCCATTTTGAGTTTATTTTTTTTTGTATGGTGTCAGTTGGTGATCTAGTTTCATTCTTTTGCATGTATCTGTCCAATTTTCCCAGCACCATTTATTGAAGAGACTGTCTTGACTCCATTGTATATTTGTGCCTCCTTTGTTAAATATTAATTGAGCATAGAGATTTGGGTTGATATCTGGATTCTCTATTCTATTCCATTGATCTATATGTCTGTTCTTGTGCCAGTACAAGGCTGTTTTGAGAACAGTGGCTTTGTAATACAGTTTGAAATATGGTATTGAGATCCCTCCTACTTTACTCTTCTTTCTCAGGATTGCTGTTGCTATTCGGGGTCTTTTATTGTTCCATATGAATTTTTTGGAGAGTTCTTTCTAGGTCAGTGAAATATGCCATTGGTATTTTAATGGGGAGTGCATTGAACCTATAAATGTCTTTGGGAAGTATGAACATTTTAATGATGTTTATTCTACCATTCCATGAACATGGTATGTTCTTTCATGTGTTTACGTCTTCCACTATCTCTTTTTTCAGTGTCATGTAGTTTTCAGCTTATAGGTCTTTTGCTTCCTTAGTTAAGTTTATTCCTAGGTATCTTAATTTTTTTTGGTGTGATGGTAAATGGGATTGCTTTTTTGGTCTGTTTCTGTAAATTCACTATTGGTGCATAGAAATGCCATAGATTTCTTGGCGTTGATTTTGTATCCTGCTACATTGCCAAATTCATTTATTAAGTCTATTAGTTTTCTGATGGAGTCTTTTGTTTTTTTTATGTACAGTATCATGTCATCTGCAAATAAGGATAACTTTACTTCTTCTTTTCAAATTTGGATGCCTTTTATTTCCTCTTCTTGTCTAATTGCACTGGCTAGTACTTCCAGTACTATGTCAAACAGGAGTGGTGAGAGTGATCATCCCTGTCTTGTTCCTGTTCTTAGAGGGAATGGTTTTAGTTTTTGCCCATTGTGTATGATGTTGGCTATGGGTTTATCATATATAGCTTTTATTATGCTGAGGTATGATCCTTGTACTCCCACCTTTTGAGAGGTTTTATCAGGAAAGGGTGTTGGATTTTATCAAATTCTTTTTCTGTATCAATTGATATGACTATATGATTTTAATCTTTCAGTTTGTTTATGTTATGTATCACATTTATTGATTTGTGGATATTGTACCATCCTTGCATTCCCAAAATAAATCCTACTTGGTCATGGTGTATGATCTTTTTGATGTTCTGCTAGTGCTAATTTGCTAGAATTTTGTTGAGGATTTTGGCATCTATGTTCATGAAGGATATTGGCCTGTAATTCTCATTCATTAAATTGTCTTTATTTGGTTTTGGTATTAGGGTGATTCTGGCTTCATAGAAGGACTTTGGAAGTGTTCCTTCCTCTTGAATATTTTGGAATAGTCTGAGTAGGATAGATTTTAGTTCTTCCTTGAATGTTTGGTAAAACTCTCCTGTGAATTTATCTGGCCCTGGGCTTTTGTTTGCTGGAAGCTTTTTGATGACTGTTTCAATTTCTTCCCAAGTCACTGGTCTGTTGAGATTTTTAGATTCTTCCTGATTGAGTTTTGGAAGGTTGTATTTTTCTAGGAATATGTCCATTTCCTCCAGGTTGTCCAGTTTGTTGGAATAGTTGTTCGTAGTATTTTGTAACAATCCTTTGTATTTCAGTGGGGTCTGTTGTTATTTCACCTCTTTCGTTTCTGATTTTATTTATTTAGGTCCTCTCTATTTGTTTCTTGGTTAGCTTGGTTAGAGGTTCATCATTCCTGTTTATCCTTTCAAAGAACAAGCTCTTGTTTTTGTTGATTTTATGTATTGTTTCTTTGGTCTCTATGTCATTTATCTCCACTTTGATTTTTATTATTTCCTTCCTTCTGCTTACACGGGTTTTTTTTTTTTTTTTTTTTTTTGCAATAGGCTTGTAGAGATATGAACTTCCCTTTCAAGACTTCTTTTGCTGTGTCCCATAGATTTTGGATTGTTGTGTTTTCATTGTCATTTGTTTCAATGATGTTTTTAACTTCCTTGATTTCTCTGGAAATCTTGTAACCCAGTCCTTGTTTAATAGCATGCTATTTAGTCTCCATGTGTTTGATTTCTTTGTATTACTTTTATTGTAGTTGATTTCCATTTGTATGCCATTATGATCTGAGAAGATGCTTGATATGATTTATATCTTCTTGAATTTGAAGAGACTTTGCCTATGTACCTACATGTGGTCTATCTTTGAAAATGACCCATGTGCATTTGAGAAGAATGTATATTCTGTGGCTTTGGGGTGAAATGTTCTGAAGATGTCGATTAATTCCATATGGTCTAGTGAGTCATTTAGGATTGATGTTTCTTTGCTGATTTTTTTGTTTAGATGATTTGTCCAAAGGTGACAGTGGGGTATTAAAATCTCCTACTATGATTGTATTGCTGATAAACTCTCCCGTGATGTCCTCCAGCAGTTTTTTTTAAATGTATTTGGGTTCTCCTGTATTGGGTGCATATATGTTTACCAGGGTTATTTCTTCTTGTTTGATTGCTCCCTTTAGCATTATGAAGTGGCCTTCAGCTACCCCTGCTTTTTTTCATTTCCATTTGCCTGAAAAACCTTTTTACCATCCCTTCACCCTCAGTCTGTGTTTGTCTTATTTTCTATAATGGATTTCTTGCAGACAGCAGATATATAGGTTTTGTTTTCTTATCCAATCTGTTACCCTATGTATCTTTATTGGAGCATTTAAACCATTTACATTTAAAGTTATTATTGATAGGTACTTATTTAATGCCATTTTTATTCTATCCCACTGTGTTCCTTCTTTGCTTCCTATTTCTTTATTTTTACAGCATACCCTTTAGCATTTCTTGCATTGCTGGTTTAGTGGAGATAAATTCCTTTAGTCTTTTTTTTTTTTTTTTTTTTTTTGTCTGTGAAGCTCCTGATTTCTCCTTCAATTTTGATTGATAGCCTTGCTGGGTACAGAATTCTTGGATTCAGACCCCTCCTTTGTGATATTGTATTTTTCATCCCATTCCCTTCTGGTCTGATGAGTTTCTGTTGAGAAATCAGTTGCTAGTCTGATGAGGGTTCCTTTATATGTAACTTTCTGTCTCTCTCTGACTGCTTTTAAGATTCTTGCTTTGTCATTAGTGTTTGCCAATTTAATTATAATGTGCCTTGGCTAGTTCTTTTGGGATTCATTTTGCTTGGGACTCTGTAAGCATCTTGGATTTGTGTGGGTTTTTTCTTCTCCATCTCAGGAACGTTTTCTGTCATTATTTCTTGAAATATATTTTCCATGTCTTCTTCAATTTCCTTTCCTTCTGGAACCCCTATGATTCTAATATTGTTTTGTTTTGTATTGTCCCAAAGCTCTGTAGGCTCTCCTCCTGCTTTTTAATTCTTTTCTAGAAGCGTTTCTAATTGGGTATTTTTTCCATCTTGTCCTCTAGCTCACTATGTGGTCCTCTGCTTCTTCTAGTCTACTCTTGAGTTCTATTGAGTTCTTCATAGTAGCAATGTCATTTTTCATTTCTTCTTGGTTCATCATTTCCTCTTGGCTCTTCTTCATTTCCTCTTGGTTCTTCTTCATTTCCTCTTGGTTCTTATTCATATTGTCAAATTTATCTTTCATTCTTTTTAGCCATCTTATGATCATTACTCTGAATTCTTGCTCTGGTAGGTTGCTTGCCTGTAACTCGTTTACTTCCTTTTCTGGTAATGCCTGCTTTTCTTTCACGTGTGGGCTATGTCTTTGTCTCCCCATGGTCTCTCTTTTCAGGATGTCTGGTTATGCAGTTCTCTTTCTCCTGTGTTGATTAAAGGCACAAAATACAACACTACCAGGTATGACACAAAAGGCACTGAACAGGAATATTTGCGATATTAATAACCTTTAATAAAGGTGACCACTTGAGAAAGGCAAATTAGGGGATAGGAGAGACAAAAAAGAAAAAAAAGAAGAGGAGTAGAAAAAAAGAAAAGTAGTTTTGAAATAAAAATGGAAACAGGAGAGAGATTGAGAGAGAGAGAGAGAGAGAGAGAGAGAGAGAGAGAGAAGGAAGAAGAAGAAGAAGAAGAAGAAGAAGAAGAAGAAGAAGAAGAAGAAGAAGAAGACTAGGAGAGAAAAGGGAAACAAACTATATATATATGTGGAGAAAATTCCAATATAACAACCACTAATCCCAGCAAATGCCAGCAACAATACAATACCCTCTAATATCAACAAGGCTAGGATAAGCAGAAGTAAAAAACATACAAAAACAAAGCAATTAAAAAATACTAAGCAACATTAACAACAAAGCAGTAAGCATATCAATCTCACTAAAAAGCATACAAATTCAATATAATCAACATTCACGCAAACAACAACAAAAGGACAGAGGGGAAAACAGTTTTTTAAAAAATAGTTAATATAGTGAAGAGAGTGATATTTATGCACTTGGAGCAGGGGGTTGGAAATAAGGTATATAAGTAGGGTGAGAATTTTAATGGGGGGGGTATACAGAAAGAAAAGGGAAAAACTCAAGCAGGAAAGGGTTAAGATAAACAGGAGAGGAAAAGGGGAAAGGTCAGTTATAGAGTGATGGCGTAAAGGTTGAGCTGAGATAAGGTTGAATGATGCTATAGTAGGGATGAAAGTAGAATGAAGAAGACTAATCTCAGTGTAAAATAAAGAGAAAATAAAATGGTACTTAAAAAAAGAAAAAGGAAACGAAAAATGCAAAGCAGCAGTAGTAATAATGATGATTGAAACTAAAAAATGTGATTATTAAAAAGGTAAAATCACGTGAGGAGAAAAGAAAAAAATTCGTTTCTTAAGTAAAGGATGTAAAAAATGAAAATAAAATAAAAGATTTAAAAAATGAAAATAAAACAAAATATAGAAAAATTAGCCTAAAAATGTGCAGTAGTGGTCATTCACTTCCTCTGCTATTCTATTTGGTACGCCTGTTTCTCGGTCCAGACAGTATTGCAGTTCCCTGTGTTCCACTGCACCTCAGTTTTGTAAGCTTGTCATTAATTTTAAGTAGGCTATTTCTTAGTTATTTGTGTCCATTTATTTTTGATTAATTAAAAAAAAGTCAGTTTGTAATTCAGCCCCTAGGCGGCAGTGTTTCTGGATTTACTTCCCCTTCTTTTTGGCTGCTCTAGCCTTCTTTTTTTCTCTATGGCATTCTCTATGGTGTGTTGATGTAGGCTGCCTCGGTGGTAGCTCCCAGATGATCTCTACCCGCTCAGATCCCCTGTTTCCAGGAAGGCAATTTCCCCCTGCAGTCTCCCAGGATATACCAAACTGGGCAGTCCTTCCCTAGTGCACAAAAGGAAGGGGATGAAGGGGACCAGGCTCAGGATCAGTCTGCACCAAGGTGTCCAGATGTTCAGCATTTTGTGGGACAGTCCCGATTCTTAGCAATTTGTCCCAAGTCCCTTGGCGTTTATTTATTTTTATTTTTTTAAAGTCCCAATTTTTGGGAAGATCACACCAAATCTGGCACTGGGTCTTGTAGTACATGATTCTCTCTGTGGCTGCTGCCTCTTTCAGAGCCCACTCTGGCCGCGCAGTGCCACAGCAGGAACCCAGAACCCTCACGTTATCCCTGGCAAACACTGACCTTTCCATGGGTGATTGAAGAACTCAATCCACGTGTTTGTGCCAATTGGGGCATCACAGCTGTTCAGTGTTCTCCACTGTTGTGGGTTTTTCAGGCCTCAGGTAAGATCCTTTTTTCTTTGTAATATGACGTAGTTTAACCTCTGAGCCTGTAGCTCTGGGAGAGGTCTCAGCTGCAGTGTGGGCTGCTTGGTCAGAAAATCCTGTCCAGCAGAACCCCCCCTAAATTCTCTTAGAGGTCTTCTACCACTTAGCTTGCCAACTAACACTCCCTGAGCGATTTTCAGGCACTCCTTCTATCTGCACTGGGACTAGGCTCAGAACAGGTCCATCTGTTCAGCCGCCATTTTGTCTCCTCTGTTATCAGTTGGTTATTTTTGAATGACTAAAGAGCGATAAACCAAGAAGATCATGGGAAGATGTAGAAAGGTAGTGGAAAAGAAATGTTGAGAAAGATATTTATTTTGTATGAATGATAGAACCTGATTATGGGCATATTCTTACAGTTTAACCAAGCAAGGATCACAAGATATTTTAATTAAAATAGAAGCTTTACAAACAAAGTTCTCTGTAACAGCTGCTGAGATCTCGGACATTTATTGATTAAACTGTTACTGTCTTACTTGACTTTGGGATGTTTAGATGGTAATTGTAATTTATAGCATTGTATTCTTACAGCCTTGTTTCTGCATAAACCTCAAGATTATAGCTTCCAATTTCAAACTAGATGGAATCAGATTAATAATGAATAGCACTTGTGTGTTTCCAATGGGAAATATAGGGGCCATAGTAAGTGGGAACCCATCTCATGGCCAGATAATAATAATTAAAGAGTTGTATATCCCCAATGGTCCCTTGTTCAGCAAAACAAATGCTTACACTAAGGCTTCCTAGGAATGAGCCTTCTTAGCCCTGTGGGAGCACATTATCCAATCCAAATGTTGGTCATTACTGCATCCTTTAGATTGACTGATGACCAAAATTTGAAAGTGTTGCCATAAAAGGGCCACATAGTCAACCTGACAAGCTCTGGGGAGGCCTTACAAAGTCAGATCTGCAGTAACTACATAGGATGATCTGAAATGAAAATGTTCTAAACAAAAGCGAACCAAGGTGGATAGTTAAGTGTTAGGCCAAACTCTTTTCTAACAAAGGCCAATCTTTAATTTATTGGAGCCTGTCTACAGTAGCATACCTATGGAATGTTTTTGTAAATTCTTTATTTCCAGACTTCCTAATGCACTGCAGAAACCCCTCATTGTCATTGTCATCGTGTTAATTGTTAACTGTTAACTATTCTGCACCCACTCATGTAAAATTAGTAAGCGTCAACTTAGTTTACTTTTTATCCAATCTCAGAGAACTTCCCACTTTGCTTTCTCCTGCCTTCTAATATTTTACCAATGCATTTCTTGTAACTCCTATGCTTTCTGCTTTGATTATAATGTATAAAATAAGAAGTAAAACTCCAATTTTCTGAAGCATTTTTTCAGTCATTGAACTTTGGCTTTCTAGCAATTCTCATCAATTTGGCTCAAATAAACTCATACAAATTATCTACAGACTTAAACACTTCTTATATTGGCAGCCAAAAATTCCTACACACTTTACATACCCTCATCTCCTGAGGCAATTCCAGCTTCTAAGCAAGGTTATTTATTTACTAGAGGCCCAGTGCACGAAATTCATGAATGGGGAGGGGGGTTGTCCCTCAGCCTAGCCTGCACCCTCTCCAATATAGGACCCCTCGAGGGATGTCTGACTGCCTGTTTAGGCCTGATCCTAAGATCAGGCCTAAACAGTCAGTTAGATACCCATTTCACAATCCAGGACTGTTGACTCCCAACTGCTAGCCTGCCTGCCTGCCTGATTTCCCCTAACTGCTTCTGCCTGCTAGCCTGATCACCCCTAACTACTCTGATCAATACCTAACTGTTCCCCTGCCAGCTAGTTGCCCCTCACTGCCCTCTCTTGCCAGCCTGGTTACCACAACTGCCCTCCCTTGCAGACCATTTTGTGGCAGTCATCTTCTGTCCACATGGGAACGGCCATCTTTGACCACATGGGACCATCTGTGTGTTGGAGTGATGGTCAATTTGCATATTACCTCTTTATTATATAGGATGGTGACCTGCCCTTACCTTTCATCTATCCAGAGTCCTGTCAGAGTTTCTTCATCACCACAAAAGACACTTTTATCACCCTTATAAATAATAAAATTCCAAGTATTTTTGTTGCTCAGTTCTAAGAACCAGGAAATAACACCAAATACCTTTCTATGATATTACATAAGGAGACTGAAGTTTTTTGAGGTGGGATCACTTGCCTAGAGTCCCACAGCCTTCATGTGGACTCAGACATGCCATGTTTTGGCACATGGAATTTATGTTCTACCCCTTTCCATGTTCCCTCCTCTATCAGGTGGACCGAAAGGTTAAATAATCCATTCCCCCACTCCTTGTGATTGAGAGTTCAGATGTGAATCAAACTCAGCCTCTGAGATGCACTTGTGTGTAATTTGGAAGCTGGAAAGGAGATGGGCCTCTTATTTCTGCTCCTGTGTTGTCTGCTCGATGGCCTCTGGCAGAAACAGCTCATTCTTTACCTGTGGGATGGCCCTGTGCCAGTGCGACCTTAAAACCTGACTTTCAGTTGCAAGCCTTCAACTTCCATTTCTCTAGCCCTCTAATAATTTTATAAGCCCCTAATTCTTTGTGTGAAAAACTTTTCTACACAAATGTTTATGGAATGTTTATTTGAGATCCTGTCTCTCCTTACAAGGTAAACTCCACCAGTGCAGGGCCCACGTAATTCCTGCTCTCTGTGGCATTACCAGGGCCCATCCCTGACCTGAAACACCACAGATACTCAGTAAACACTCATTAAATGGATGAGGGAAACCATATAATGGAAGCCTGTCACCCTGTGTGTCACTTGCAGTCAGATCATGTTTCTTTTCCATCCAAGTGCTTGGTGTCAGCCTGGGAGGAGGCCACAGCCCCTTTTTATACAGAGATGTCCCAGGGTCAGTTGTTTATCCCACTTACAGTCAGGAGAGGGGGGAAAGAACCTCCTAACAGTGAGGGGTCAGACCACTCTGATTTCAATGCCAGGAAATCACAAACCCCCTCAACCCTCATCTCTCCTGGGCCTGGAAAGCAGCCCATGTTCTTCCTTTTATCACAGATCTCTGACCTGGCAGACATTCTGGATTTTCCATCCCAGGAACAGTTTCTACCAAGGCGGGAGGGTGCTCACTCTCATCTCAAGAAAATTAGGCAACGACTCCCATCCCCAAGAACCCCGGTCTGGCTACAGCTGTGTGGCCCCTAAAGACATCTCACAAACCCATGGTGTCCTGGGGAACAATGGGAACTTCCTCATCTGGATGGGAAAGGAGAACCCAAAATCTGGGGTTGCTTCCATCTCAGAGGTGCTGAGGGTCCCACGGGGGCCTCCCCTCCTCTAATAGATGAACTCACAGAGACTCCGGGTTGACACTTCATGTAGAGGTGCTCCAGATTCTGGGCTTTAGGGGAGGTCTAGATCAGATGACAGACAGCGACACAGGGGACTGGATGTAACATTTCAATCCTATGATGAGAAACACAGAGGGCATTTTGGGGATCAACCACCCAGGCCAGCAGCCTCTCTCAAAAGAGCCCTCACTAGGCCCTGGCTTTGAAAACCTGGAAAGAACGTCCTTCTGAAAGAGCATATCCACTAGATGGGGCAGCTTTCTGGACAATGGACTCATAATACTCTGGACAAAGCCTGTTCTCTCACTGGGTCCAGCCTGCCCTATGATGGAGTCAGAAGGTATGAGACATACAGGGACTGGGCCCTGGCTGGCTGGCTTTTAGTATGGAGGTCAGAGTTCACCGCTGTCCAGGGCTCACAGTGAGCTCCCACCTTCTGGAGCCTGGTCAGCATTCCTAGAGCAGTACCTGACATTGCCGGAAGGGCTCCTTTTGCTCTCTAGGGAGGAATATTGAGAGGCACCTATAGAACACATGAAATTCACCTTTTTTTCAGGCTGAAAACCACTTTTATTTCTTCTTCTTCTTCTTCTTCTTCTTCTTCTTCTTCTTCTTCTTCTTCTCCTTCTCCTTCTCCTTCCCCTTCCCCTTCCCCTTCCCCTTCCCCGTCCCCGTCCCCGTCCCCTTCCCCTTCCCCTTCCCCTTCCCCTTCTCCTCCTCCTCCTCCTCCTCCTCCTCCTCCTTCTTCTTCTTCTTCTTCTTCTTCTTCTTCTTCTTCTTCTTCTTCTTCCTCTTCTTAAAGAATACCCTTCAGCATTTCATGTAATCCTGGTTTGGTGGTGATGAACTCCTTTAGCTTTTTCTTTCTGTGTGCTTTTCCTTTCTTTTTCTGACCTTCTATTGTGAATGATAGCTTTGCTGGGTAGAGTAATCTTGGTTGTTGTAGGTTCTTACTATTCATCACTTTGAATATTTCTTGCCATTCCCTTCTGGCCTGCATAGTTTCTGTTGAGAAATCAGCTGACAGTCATATGGGTGCTCCTTTATAGGTAACTACCTGCTTTTGTCTTGCTGCTTTCAAGAATCTCTCTTTTTCTTTTGTCCTTGGCATTTTAATTATGATGTGTCTTGGTGTGGTCCTCTTTGGATTCTTTTGTTTGGGGTTCGTTCCACTTCCTGAACTTGTAAGTCTATTTCTTTCACCAGGTAGGGAAAGTTTTCTGTCATTATTTCTTCTAATAGGTTTTCAATATTTTGCTCTCTCTCTTCTTCTGACACCCCTAAAATTTGGATGTTGATACACTTGAAGTTGTCCCAGAGGCTCCTTACACTATCTTCATATTTTTGGATTCTTTTTGTTTGTTGTTTTTTTGGTTGGGTGTTTTTTGTTTTCTCATATTTCAGTTTTTTTTGTTGTTGTTGTTGTTGTTGGATTCTTGGGGTACATTGATCTACAGTTGAGTTTATTTCAGACAGTGTATGCTTAATTTCTGACTGGTTCTTTTCCATTTTTGGGGGGCATTCTCATTAAGGTCCTTGAATGTCTTACCAAATATCTCAGCAGTTTTTAGAAGATTCCTGAGTAACCTTATAAGTGTGGTTTTGAACTCTATGTCGTCCAGTAGTGTGCTTTCCTCTGTTTGTTCATTTGTGACATGTTTCTTTGTCTCCGCATTTTGGCTGCTTCCCTGTGTTGATAGAGTGGTTTTGTGTGGTAGGTGACCTATGGGGGCCAGTAGCTCAGCCTCCCCAATCACCTGAGGTGGACGCTCATAGTACACCCCTTTGTGGGCTGAGTGCAAGGTCTTGGTTTAGTTAAACCTTGATTGCTATTGGTGCACTGGGAGGAATTGACCTTTAGGCCAGGGGTGGGCAAACTTTTTGACTCGAGGGCCACAATGGGTTCTTAAAGTGAACTGGAGGGTCGGAACAAAAGCAACCTGACCATGCTCTCATCTTGGGCTGCTGGTGAAGGAGCAGAGGGGAGAGCAACAGAACCCTCCGCTCTTTCGGCTTCGCGGGCCAGATAGAACAGCCAAACGGGCCGGATCTGGCCCATGGGCAGTACTTTGCCCACGGCTGTTCTAGGCCAATTGGCTGTGAGGTCTTGTTGTGTCTATAATGGAAAAACTGCTGCGCTGGAGACACACTTATGGTTCAGGACTTGTTTCAGTGGGGCTTTGGTGCTCACTGAGTCTGCCTCTTGAATGTGTCACTTATGAATGTGAGAAGTTGAAATCTGGTGTCTCACAGTGACCACTAGGTACACTGGCTTCTGGATCTCTAATGGGGTGCAGGTCAGCTATTGTGTGAAGCCATGTTGCAGGAGCTATAGTGAGAATTATAGTTGTCTCCTCTTTGCTTAGGGTTTGGAGATTTTTGAGCTGTCTGAACCAGGCTGCAAGTTTTCTAGGTTAAGCAGCAGTTGGGCAGGCCATTCATATGCAAAAGCCACTGCTTGGAGCATGGGTGGGTTTGTAGGTTGTGTGGGGCGGAGTCTCAGGGCCTCACTAGGCTAGGGAATGGCAAACAGCTATGGTTGCCCATCAACCATCTTTTCAACTCAGACCACGTCCCTCCATCCCAGTGCAATAAACAATTATTCCTGTGGTCAGATCTGCGAGCCAGCCTCCTTTACTTTCTGACCTGATGGCAGACAGTCCAGCTGCTCCCTATAGGAGTTTGGGCCCTCCCTATCTCCCCAGAAACTGGATTTCAGAGTAATCGGGAGCTTGTCTCTCGGTTGAAGAAAGCAATGCCCGCCGTCATCCCAGATCATGACTTCCTACTTCAGCTTTTCAGCGCTGTGTACTTTACAATGTTCTTTCCTCTTTCCTCCGAGAACTTCTGCTCAGCCAGCTTTCCTGTGGTTTTGGGTGACGGAGATATTGTATTTTAGTTGTAGTTTTGAAATTATTGTGCAAGGCAGAAGTTTAGGTGTTTAACAACGCTTATATGTTGGATTCTCTCCAGGAAATTTAGTCTTTTAAAAAATATATATTTTATTGATTTTTTACAGAGAGGAAGTAGAGAAGGCTAGAGAGTTAGAAACATTGATGAGAGAGAGAGAGACATCGAGACATTGATCAGCTGCCTCCTGCACAACCCCTACTGGAGATGTGCCCGCAACCAAGGTACATGCCCTTGACCGGAATCGAACCTGGTACCCTTGAGTCCACAGGCCAACACTCTATCCACTGAGCCAAACCAGTTTTGGCAGGAAATTCACTCTTGAACTGGGCTTTGGCTAAGGAGGTGAAGAAAGAGACCTATTTCCATTCCCTGACTAATAGCTTTTACCAGGCCCCTCCATATTGGCTGTGGTGACCCACATGCTCTTTCCAGAAACTGAGAATGAAAAAAGGGCTGTGCAAGAAACCTGATAAGCCCAGGGGCCCCCATGGCAGGCCTGAGAAGCTCAGTGACGCACAGTGTGGTCTCATCACAAATGCCTAAGTGGGCAGGTGATGGCGGGTAGTCATGTCACAGGCCCACAGCTTCCTTAGCAAAGGTCAGACTTTACGTTAAGTGAGCCCTTTCCCTGTTCTTATGCATCACCGATAACATACCTTTGAGATCACATACCTCTAGCCAATTTTCTTTGCCAGACCCATTGAAGGCAGAGCCTGTGGAGCCAGAATACAAGACCCAGAGCGCTCATGTTGCCTGGTTCCCTGCAAGCCTCTGTACCTACTGTAAATGTTAACTATCCTGGACCCCCGCAATGTAGAAATAAAATGTGTTTCACCCTTTGGATTTTTATTTATTTCTAGAGATCTTCTTGTTATCCTTTCCCTCACTTTCCAATAGTTTTCATGCAACTTTTTTCATCTTCTCCCTTGATGATAATGTATAAAATAAGCAACAAAACTGCTGTTCTTCTCAGGATTGGAGATCTTGCTTCCAGTCATATGATATCAATTCAGCTGAAATACTCATATCAATCTTCCACAGGTTTGGACATTTCTTACATTGACAGGGTTCAGGGGCAGCTGCTTTTTTAGGGTTTTCTATGGCGCTCCCCATCTCATAACTGGAAACACACATGGGTCAGGCAAGGTAACCTCAAAAAGTCCTCCAGGCAGAGGACAGAGGCTGCCCAAAAAGTCAGGAAGGACATGGACAGGGTCAACCAATAAGAGAGGGAAGCGCCGAAACCGGTTTGGGTCAGTGGTAGAGCGTCGGTCTGCGCACTGAAGGGTCCCGGGTTCAATTCTGGTCAAGGGCATGTAGATTGGTTGCGGGCACATCCCCAGTGGGGGGTGTGCAAGAGGCAGCTGGTCGATGTTTCTCTCTCATCGTTTCTAGCTATCTCTCTCCCTTCCTCTCCGTAAAATATCAATAAAAAATATATTTTTTTAAAAGAGAAGGAAGGTCTCCTTGAAAACATTCCCTAAGGACTTTGGTGCCCATAGCCACTTGAGCTCCAACCACAGTCCATGCTTCACACCTTAATCTTCAAACCTGGAAATTGCATGTTCTCCCTGGGAACAATGGCAAGGCTGGTGACAACCTGAGATAGAGGAACGGTCCCTCTGCAGCCATCACCTACCTTGAGCCATTCTCACGGCCAGTCACCTCTGTGGCCTTCCTGCTGGGAAGAATTACCATCTTTCTGGCACATTTGAGAACACGGGGAAGAACGGGTGCCCAGCTGGGTTTCAGTGTCACATCCAGAAATAATCGCCAGTCTGGGGTCTGTGGGGTTCTCTGTGTGGTGCTGATAGACCCAAGATAAGGTGAAGCAGGGGCCAAATGCTGAGGTGAGCCGGTCATCTTCTCAGGAGGACACATGCCCCCATCAGCCTTGCTGTTGCAAAAGTGCTCCACTGGCCAGTAAGACCCACCTCCCCTGAGAACTTACAGATGCAGAGTCTCTGGTCCACTGCACACCTGCTGAGTCAGAATCTGCATTTTAAGAGGATCTGGAAATCCTCCCTGTGCACAGGAGAGGGGCAGGTCTCTCCATTCTCACATTATGGGGTCTCATTCTGGCATTCATGCAAGCTGTGCAGCTGCTGAAGCAGCCTGTCCAAAATTTCACCTGGGCATCCTAATCCTTACAAAGTTTCACAGAAGATCCAATGTAGAGCAGGGGCATCCTTTGACAATGATCCTGAGTGGGGTTCAGACCTCCTACTCTGAAAGAAAAAGTTAAATGTGCACTGACAGGGAGCTGTGGAGAATGACCAGGAACTGGATGTCCCAGGCCAGTGCTTTTCTGGGCACGTGTTTGTGCATGTGTGTGTTTGTATGAGTGTTAGTTATCAGAGGCTTCAGCAGTTTCCAGCAAATCAAAATACAGAAAAAAGTAAACTGAAAGGGGCAACAGGATTGGCAAAAAGGGAGGAAGAGGGAGGTCCTGAGCCCTAACCCCACCCTTGCCCGCATGACCAGGGAGGATATATTTCCCCAGGAGGAGGCTCAGCACACAGGAAGGAGGGACAGCATATCCCACCAGTCTGGACAGAGGAGCCTGGGAACCTTTCTGGACCTCAAGCTCTTCTCTCAGAGGGAAGGACAGAGAAGGCAGCAGTCACCATGGAGTTCCCTGCAGCCTCTGCCCACAGAGGACTTGTCCCCTGGCTGGGGCTCCTGCTGGCTGGTAAGGAGGGGACAATCCCTGGGATTGAAAGGGAGGCTGGGAGTCAGAGAGTGGCCAGGATCTCCTGGGGAGGACTGCACTCTGGGAGGGGAGGAAGGGCTTCTCTTTGGACCTGAGTGAAAGGGCAGGGGCCCAGAGTAGGATTAGAGAGGGGCTCAACAACAGGAAAATATCATGATGTGGAAGTGGAGAGGGGCGGGAAAACCTCAGTTTGCGGTTCATTTACTAAGTTTTTCATCACTGAGTATTGAATTTTGACAACTGACCACAGTAATAACAATTTATTTCAGGTGATAGCAGAAACATTTTAACCAGGGGTGCTAAACATTCTTCCCACCACCAACTACAAATATGAAAATCCAACATGGGATGTGGCCAAGCCTTGGAACACTCATTCACGCACCCACAGGTGTTTGCAGCCTACTGCAGACACGGGGGCATAAGATCACAAAATGCCCTGCCCACATGCAGCTCATATTATACTGGAAGAAAACAAAGGAAAATAAATCTACTTGTGACATTAGGCTCCCACAAACGCCCTGAAGGGCACAGAGTGGGGACTGGTCAGAGAGTGAAGATAGAGGGTTTTTAGAGGACGTGATCAGGGAAGGTCTTCAAAGAAGGCCGCTGAGTGTCCACAAGGATTGGGGGCAGTAAGGGGGACAGCCACACAGATGGCTGGGAAAGAGAATTCAAAACAAAAAGCTTAGTTTTTGAGGTGCTGAAGCAATGGTGGCCAAGTTGCTGACCTTGACCAAAGGAGATGCACACACGAACTCATACACAGACCAAGGCTGAGAGATGAAGAGAAATGCCTCATCCATCCATCCCAATACATAGATCAAAATACTGATCAATTTATCTTTTCCCTTCTAGTCTTCTTCTTAGCCTTCTGGATCCCGCCCACCACTGCGCAATTTACTCTTGATTCAGTCAATGCTGCTCAAGGGCAAGATGTGACTCTACGAACCAGAAATAGGCCTCCTGATGTTGGAGGCTTCTTGTGGTACAGGGGACTGGATATTAGGTACTCCAATTTAATTGGGATTATTGCATGGAAATTAAGTCGACAAGTAAGAGGTCCCCAATACACTGGTCGAGAGACAGCAAGACTTGATGGATCCCTGACCATAAGGAATGTCACTGCGAAGGACATAGGAATGTACTTCGTAGTAGCCGTTCTTCCAAAATCACAACAAGTAGCATTTGGACGGCTCAATGTATACCGTGAGTATCGGGTGGGGTGAATTCTACTTCACACACAGGACTTCCAACCTGGAACCCTCTCCTCCATCCTCCTCTGGATCATATACCAAGTTGGGTTTGGGAACTTAGTTCAGTACACATACAATGGAGATAAACTTTCTAAGATGAGAATTCCCCTCCCAGATTCTAGCCCCATAGACATTCACCACAGAGAGAAGGGCCAATTTGATGGGAGTGAGTCAGCAGAGGGAGACCAGTCTCAGGCCATGTCCCTGGGCTTCTTTCCCTGACCATGACCCTGAATTAGACCCTGCAGGGTTCTGTAAAGTCCTGGCCTGAGGGGCTCCCTGGGTTCTTCACAGAGAATTTCAGCTGGGGCAGCCTCTCTCCAGGCCCCTGACACTATGTCCTGACTCCAGAGGCCTTGAGGAGCCTATGTCAATTTGGGGTTTGCCTCCTGGGAAGGGCTGAGTGAGAGCAACAGTTTCCTACGTGCCAAAGTCATAAGGCTCTTGAGCTGGTCACCAGTTATGGCTCAACCCGATGATGGATGTCTGTCAGAGATGAAGTCTGGTTCTTCACCTGAGACTGTGTGTGGAGAGCACAACAGGACAAGCTCCACAGAGTATTAACTGACTGTTCTGAGGGGACTTAGGAGAGTCCAAAGAAAGGTTAGTATCCCAAGGGATGAGTAGGAGTAAAGATTTCCCTAGAGGCTGCTCATCCACAAGGGATCAGCCCAGGGGATTCTCTCATAAATTCCATCAATAGCAAATGCCTCTTATTTGAGCAGTTTTCTTTCCCAATATTTATATCAGATACCGTGAATATTTTAATATTAGTACAATGTAAGCCTGGCAGTCAAATATTCATTTTACTTCACTTAGGGGAAAGTGAGGCCCTGGGAGAAACCATCCCTAAGCAGAATCATGAAGACCATGAGAAATTGATCTGAGTCACTTCAGGTCTATCTGGAGCCATAGTTCCATCTTTTCCTCCAATCTCAGTGGCCTTATTAGATGTCTTTGGCTCCCTAGATCATTCATTGGTTCATATCTTTCCTTTTTAGTGGTCTTCAGTTCAGAGGGGGTAGATTTGGTTTGGTGAGTGATGGCAAATTTAGAATTAATTAATTTTCATTGTGGAACCAAATTACCCTCATAACAATCAGAGTCAGGGCTGAGATCTTTGAGGTAGAAGTATGGCGCCAGGTCTCAAACCCACACTCAAGCATTCTCACCATCTCTTTCTTCACAGGGCCATTGAGTGTGCCCACATTGGTAGCCAGCAACACCACAGTCACAGAGAATGAGGATGCGGTGGTCATGACTTGCTACACAGATGAATACTCCATCAACTGGTTATTCAATGCTACAAGTATGCAATTCAGGGAGAGGATGAAGCTGTCCCAGGACCACAAAACCCTTACCATAGACCCAGTCAGGAGAGAGGATGCTGGGATCTACCAATGTCAAGTCTCCAACCCCATCAGCTCCATTGAAAGTGCGCCTGTAGAGTTAGATGTCAAGTACTAGTGATCCACTTCCCGTCTCCTATGCTGTTAAACTAAAAAGAAAGAAAAAGTACATATTATATTTCTTGTGGTGGTGGAAATTACTTAGAAGACTTGCTTTGCATCAAAGAATAAATACTAAAAAATGTGTGAGCTGGCATTGTCATTATTGCTGACCTAAGGTAACGTACCACATTGGATTCCATCTCTGGTTGGTCCTATTTGCACCATCTCCGCAATGGAGGGGACACAATGTGTTTCAAGGGGTGGAGGGGTAGTCATTGTGTAATGACTGGTGGAAGTAAGAGATAAGCTGACAGGAATCTGAGTTTTCTCCTGTTTCCCGGGAAACATGGGGAGGGTGCCTGGACACTGGTAATTATATGAATAGACAAGAGAACACATATGTGAGATGTCTTCCCCCAAATTACTAATGCCCTCGGAGTCTTCTTTTGGGTATGGCAATAGATATATTTGCATAAGTTCAGTAGCACCCTGTCCTCTTTGTTGAGGCTTCGCATATGTCCAGTTCAAATTGATGCCCATAGAATTATAAACGACCTCACCTTTTATGGAGTTAATTTTGACCTGGTTAAAACTTTTAATCTATGTGAGAGGAGGGCATCACCCAAACCTAGAGAGACTGCAGGTGAAGTATGACGCTGAGGCCACCTAAACTCAAGAGGCTGTTAAAAATCCCATCTCATGTTTTATAGAAAAACCTGCATCAGAGCAAACTATAAGGTGAATGTCAGTTCCTCTGCACTTATGTCATTAATCAGGGCATATTGCATGACACCAGCCATAAAGGTGATAACATCAAAATATTCTTCTTTACTGGAAATTACGTTTGAGCAAAGGGAAGGTGACTATAGAGAGAAATGTAATGTTTCCATTGAAAATTCCAGAAGCACAGCCATCTGGGAGATCAGATGCTATCTCTGTTCAGTCTCTCAGCTACTTTGCATCTATTTATAAATGGCTGGGAACTTGCACTTCTTTATAAATTGCAAAAACTGATGGAGATGCAAACTGGATGTTGGCTGAAAAGATTTAGTTTTGTTTCCCTCCACTGTGCAGGAACTGTTATGCACCAGAGGCCTCATTATTCCCTTAGAATCTCTAACATTTCTTCCTGACTAGGCCTCTTATATTTTTTAGAGCATTTCCTTTATAAATGTAACTGCAATTTGTAGTTGCAGATTCTTTCTCTGTCCTTTTGAAACATGTCTAAGTTTTCTTAAAAGCTTCTTGCTTCCCTGCTGGAGTAGCTCAGTGATTTAGCATCAACCCAAGAACCAGGAGGTCATGGTTCAATTCCCAGTCAGGGCACATGCCTGGGTTTTAGGCTTGATCCCCAGTAGGGGTGTGCAGGAAGCAGCCAATCAATGAAATTCTTATAACAAGATACTAATCCTTTTAAAGTGAACATTTCATTGGCAGTATAGCCACAATGTTGTTCAGCCACAATGTTAACTAATAGAAAATCATTTTCATCACCCCAAATTAAAATGGCATAGCTGCTGTAAAGAACTCAATAGAAAGCATCAACAGTAGACTAGAAGAAGCAGAGGACCACATCAGTGAGCTATAAGACAAGGTAGAAAAATACCCCAGCAGATGATCTTCCAAAAAAAAAATTTTTTTTTTAAAAGCAGGAGAGTCTAAAGCAGCTGTGGGTAAACTATGGCCCGCAGGCTGGATCTGGCCCGTTCGGCTGTTCTATACAGCCTGTGGAGCAGAAAGAGTGGAGGGTTCTCTTGCTCTCCCTTCCGCTCCTTCGCCAGCAGCCCAAGATGAAACTGCCAGCATGGTCAGGTTGCTTTTGTTCAGGCCCTCTGGTCCAGTTTAAGAACCCATTGTGGCCTCGAGTCAAAAAATTTGCCCACCCGTGGTCTAAAGGAACTTTCGAAGAACACACACACACACAAAAAAAAATCTGCATAATAACCAGAAGGAGAGGAAACTGAGAAAGGAATAGGTATAGAAAACCCACTTAAAGAAATAATGCAGAAAACTTCCCTGATATAGGGGGAAAAAACCGCCCCACACATATCTAAGAAGCTCACAGAGTCCCAAGCAAAATCAACCCCAAAGAGCAACCCCAAGGCACATTTAATTAAAGTGGCAAACACCAATGACAAAGGTAAGAATCTTAAAAGTGGTCAGAGAGAGACAGAAAGTTATTTACAAAGGATTCCTCATTAGACTAACAACTGATTTCTCACAGAAACACATCTGGCCAGAAGGGAATGGCATGAAATATACGAAGTCATGCAAAGGAAAGGTCTGAGTCCAAGAATACTGTACTCAACAAGGCGATCAATCAAAATTGAAGATACAATTGGAGTTTCACAGACAAAAAAAAAGAACTAAGGGAGTTTATTACAACCAAACCAGCAATGCAAGAAATGCTAAAGGGTCTGATGTGAAAAGAAGAAATAGGAAGCGAAGAAGGGACACAGGTGTAATAAATAAAAATGGTGACTAACAAGTACCTACCAATAATAACTTTAAATGTAAATGGACTAAATCCCACAATCAAAAGAAATAGAGTAAAGGATTGCATAACAAAACATGAAATATATCTGCTGTCTACAAGAAACCAACATTAGAAAATAAAGACACCCACAGACTGACAGTAAAGGGATAGAAAAATATTTTCAGGTGATTGGAAATGAAAAAAAAGCTGGGATAGCAATACTTATATCTGAAAAATTAGATCTCAAAGTGAAAAATACAACCTTCCAAAATCAATCAGGAAGAATCTAAACATCTCAACAGGCCAACAACTATAGAGGAAATTGAAGCAGTCACCAAAAAACTTCCAGGAACAAAAGCCTGCAGCAAGACAGCATAACAGGGGAGTTTTACCAAACATTTAAAGAAGAACTAAAATCTACCCTCCTCAGACTATTCCAAAATATTCAAGAGGAAGGCTTCCAAGATCATTCTATGAAGCCAGCATCACCCTAATACCAAAACCAGATAAAGGCAACTCAATGAAAGAGAAGTACAGGCCAATATCCCTCATGAACGTAGATGCCAAAATCCTCAACAATATTCTAGCAAATTGGGTCGAGCAGTACAACAGAAAGATCATACACCATGACCAAGTAGGATTTCTCCCAGGGATGCAAGGATGGTACAATAATAGCAAATCAATAAATGTGATACATCACATAAACAAATTGAGATTTAAAAATCACATAGTCATATCAATTGATGCAGAACAAGCATTTGACAAAATCCAACACCCTTTTTTGATAAAAACTCTCAGCAAGGTGAGAATGGAAATATCATACCTCAACATAATAAAAGCCATATATGATAAACCCACAGCCAACATCATACACAATAGGCTAAAACTAAAACCATTTCCCCTAAGAACATTAACAAGACAGGGATACCCCTGATTCTCCATGTGCTTCATTCTTTCCTTCTAGTTGTAGAATTTTAACTCAGCTAGCTTTCCTGTGGTTCTGAATGATGTTTGTTTTGTCTTTTAGTTGTAGTTGTGAAATTGTTGTGTGAGGCAGCAATTTAGATGTTTACCTATGCCGCCATCTTGGTTTCTCTCTGGTCTCTATTCTTATAGCTCCAGAATATTTGTTTATATATCAGATTTTGTACATTGTCTCCTGTAGATCTGTCTCTGTTAATTTGATTTTTAGATCAGATAGAAGAATTTAAAAGATGAGAGGAAAATTACCCTTTGTTCACATAGATGGAAGTTATGATTTATAGTTAAAGAATAAATAGAAAATATAACCTGGCAAGTGTGATGGGAAAGAATGTACATGGAGCCCAGAGCCTGGAAACTTGTCAGTGAAACAGGTTGCAGGGGTATCTTGCTCGAGATAAGAGAAAGATGT
This sequence comes from Vespertilio murinus, assembly GCA_963924515.1. Lineage (NCBI taxonomy): Eukaryota > Metazoa > Chordata > Mammalia > Chiroptera > Vespertilionidae > Vespertilio > Vespertilio murinus. The sequence continues at coordinate 39,734,003 of OZ004716.1, read as the reverse complement.
TGTCTACTAAGCATGAGATGGATAGATGTTTTCTGCTCTTAAGGTAACATAACTGACCCAACCCCTAAATGGGTTGCAGAAAATTGGGTTGTCTGCACGAAGGAAGACCTCTAGGCCCCAATAACCAAAGAACCCAGTCAAGATGGTGCTGTGGAGAAATAAATCACATTATGAATACTTATAGCATAACTGACCAATCTTTAAAACCCATACCTCTGAACCCCAAGTTATGACTTTTGCCTCTTAAAAGACCCTAAATATAAGCCACGGTGAGTTCTGGTCTTTGAGCATCAGCTGCCCCATTCCCCTTCATTGGTACCTTTGTAATATATACTTTCTTTCCTTTCACTACCACCTGGTGTCAGTTTACTGGCTGTCTAGGCATTAGGAGAACAGATCTCACCTCAGTGTGGACAACAATATGAATAGACTTACAGGCTTGTACCTCCACTGCCACTGGGATCAGAAACACTGCCTCAAGTCTCACTCTGTGAGAACAGAGAGGAAGAAAAAGGGTGAAAGTGGACTCTGAAGGTGACAGAGGGCTTAGTGAGCGAGGGGAGTGAAAGTAAAGTCTTCTCAAATTCCTGAGCACCTTATACAGGCCGATCACTGATGATATCATAATCACTTCTAGCATCACCCTGCCGGTAAGTTTTTATATGAGCTGAAGGTTTTGTTTTTTCTCCCCATCAGCAACCAAGTCTCCAATGGGTATCCTACAATTCATTTCAGTTCTGATATTAACTATCTAAAATGGGTGCAGACCCCATAGGTTCTAGGTTCAGTAACATAAGTTCAGATGCCATCACAAATGGGATGCCTAGGCAACTCACATTTGAGTCTGATTAACTCCAGGTTTGACCCCTCATGGTTTATAATCGTTTAAAAAAGCCCACACAATACTTAGGAAAGGACTTTCCTTACTATTCCTGGTTTATTGTAACTATACAATTTAGGAATAACTAAATGGGAGAGACTGGCAGATCAAAACATGAGGAGAGGTGTGAAACTTCCATTTTTTCTCCGATCACTCAGCCTTCCAACATAAACAAAAGGATTTCTGAACCCCATGTTTAGGGTTTTTATTGCAAGTGTCCTTATGTTGGCATAATTGATGAAGTAATTGGCCATGGTTGATTATTTCTAGCTCCTCTCTCCTCCCAAGATGCTAAGGGGTTGAGCTGTGTGAATGAAAAAGGGACCACATACTCAACCTCATAAGCTCAGGAAAGGCCTGTGTGGGGGCCTTACAAACTCAGAACCCTGAAGTAACACCACAGGATGGTCTGAAAATAAAACCTTCTAACTTAAAGTGAGTCATTGTGGGTAGTCATGTGCTAGGCGGGTCTCTTTCCTGTCAAAGGTCAGTCTTTAAGTTAACTGAGCCCATCCATTGACTTTTTGCATCTACAATAACATGCCTTTGGAATGTCAGGGTGATTTTCTTTTTTCCAAACCCCTCACAACTTCGGAGCAGAGAGCACCAGACCCCTCCATGTTATTGTTATCATGCTAATTGTTTACTGCTATCTGTCTTATACCAACCAATATAAAAGAAGTATGCATTGATTGGTTTTACTTTATCTCAGAGAATCTCTCTATGACATGCTGGTTTTTTCTTCTACCTCTCCAATCTTTGACCACTGGATTTCATGTCACTCCTTTTCCTTCTATAGATTGCAAAGTGTGTAGCAGATGTTCTACTGTCTAAATATAACCTTGGAAAATCATTCCATGAACCTCAAGGTCATTTCCTACTTCCTTTAGATCCAGTTTAAAGATGGTAATTGAATTTATCCAAGTGATACCATGTCAGGAATACAAATATGTGTTAGTTATGATTTATATGTTATTCTCACTACGTTGAGGCATTCACTTGAAGGAGAACAACTCCTTCAAAAGGTAAATTATGATTGGGGGAAATTAAAGCCTATTGGGAATTCCCCATGAGTTACAGTGACTGAGGTACACACTTCACTGTTCAAAAAATACAATTCATTTCTAATGTTTGTCCTATTTTACTAGTGTTTTTATTGCACCTATCACTCCAGTTCTCTGGATTGGTGTATAATACTAATGATATAATTAAAACTCAACTAGAGCTGACCGAAACAAGATGGAAGCCTAGGTAGTCTCCTAAGCTGCCACCTCCTCAACAATTTGGAAAAAAAATAACAGCTAAAATCGAAAGGGATCACATCAGACCCACAGGAAAGCTGGCGGAATGGGATGGCTACAATTAGAGACAAAGAAAACCGCTGATGCTACCATGTGGAGTTTAAAACTACGGTGGAACCAGAGCGGCTGCTGCCACCGCCGCTGCGAGGGAGGGAAGCCCACTGAGAGCAGAGCTCGCTCCACCCCAGACCCAGGGAGTGGGCTGCGTCAGAGCCTGGCCTCTGTGTCTGCAACCTTTCTGGCCTGCCTGCCGTGGGAGCGAGGGAACAGATGCCGGGCCTCAGCCGCACCTTCTGCCTCCGCCCAGAACAAGACACCTTGGAGTGTGGTCTCCCTGCCCGCAGCCATCTCAGCCTGCCTCCGCGCCCGCCGCAGTCCCAGGCTGCCCGCAGTGCTGGTGAGGAACACTTCTGTTCACGCCTTCTGTTTGAGGCCCCGGTGAGCCCTTGGTCCATCAGTCCCAACGCAGCCTGGCCGGGCCGGAGCCTCTGCCGAGCCCCAGAGGAAAAGCGCTGCTGCTGCCATGTGGAGTTTAAAACTACAGTGGAACTGGAGCCTCCGGAACCACCACCATCACCTCCACTGCGAGTAAGGGAAGGCCACCAAGAGTGGAGCTCCCTCTGCATCTGGCCCAGGGAGTGGGCTGCGTCGGAGCCTGGCCTCTGTGTCTGCAACCATCCAGGCTTGCCTGCCGTGGGACCGAGGGAACCAATGCTGGACCTTGGCCGCACCTTCCGCTCCCGCCCGGAACAAGACCCCTTGGAGCACCGCCTCCCCGCCCGGAGCCATCTCAGCCCGCCCGCTGTGCTAGTGAGGAGCTGGCATGGCGCCTTCCTTTCTCGGCCCCAGTGAGCCCTTTGCCCATCAGACCCACCGCCGCCACCACCTGGCAGGCCTGAGCCTCTACTGAGCCCCCAAGGAGGGGTGCCGCTGCCGCCATGTGAATTTTAAAACTACAGTGGAAATGAAGCCGCCTGAGTCACTGCAGCCGCACCTGCAGCCGTTGCTGTGAGGGAGGGAAGCCCACTGAGAGCAGAGCTCGCTCCGCCCCGGGCCCAGGGAGTGTGATGCTTCAGAGCCTGGCCTCTGCATCTGTAGCCATCCCAGCCTGACCGCCGTGGGAGCTAGGTAACCAAAGATGGGCCTCAGCCCCACCTTCTGCTCCTGCCCAGTCGCCTTGGAGCGCAGTCTGCATGCCCGCAGTCATCTCAGCCTGGCCTCCGTGCCTACAGCCATCCCAGCATGCCCACTGTGAGTGGTGGGTCCTGGGGGACCCATGTGCCCCGGGTGAGCCGTGTGCCCCAGGGGGGCCTTGTGCCCCAGAAGAGTCATGTGCCCCAGGGGGGCCTTATGCCCCAGAAGAGCCATGTGCCCCAGGGGGGCCATGTGCCCCTGGGGGCCATGTGTCCCGGGGGAACCATGTGCCCAAGGGGGTGGTGGGACCAGGGGGGAGCAGGCGGGGTGAACCGGAGGAGGAGCGGATTCTATTCTTGTGGTCCTGAGACATTTGGACAGTCTGCAGCTATTAGCTACAGAACACTTTGTTGTATTTCCCTACAAAAACAAATGAGAGAGAGTGTCCCACTTGAAATTTATATATGGAAAAAAGGAAAAGAGAAGGGGGAAAAATCTGAGGAACAGAATAAAGTGGTGAATATAGTAGAATCAGGGGCAAAGAAGGGGAGTGGACTGATAATTATCAGGAGGATAAGGGGGTGAGAGACTGGATTGAAATCGTATAACCAATGGATGAAGACAATTGGGGGGAGAGGGGGTAAGGGCAGAGGGTGGGAGGGGAACTGGGTGGTAGGGACCTGGGTGGAAAAAGGAGAAACAATTTTAATAATCTGAGTAATAAAGATTTATTTAAAAAATAATAAATCTCAACTATGTAAATTTTCAGAAGCTTTTAATCTTCCTTGGCTTAAAGCCTTCCTTATGGTTCTTCTCAACTTGGAATCTCCTTTTTTTATAAACACATAGCTTTTCTCCTCATTAAATAGTCACGAGTAAGTAACCCCATATATCTAGATGAAGATACATATAAACCAACCTTACAAAAAGCAGACATTCTGCATTATTATCAAGAACTTCTTAACCAGCTTATAGGGACAGATAAATTAGTGACATTTATGTTACAGGAGTGCTCTTGGCACATAAGAACTTCAAAGACCGTGACTCATTTTGTCAATTGGAAAAGACACAATGAAAGACTCTCCAACATTGTTTGAAGGGACCTTATCAGGTGCCCAATCACAAATGGACATCTGCGCTTGTCTCTGACACTTGACTCCACCTATACGGAACAAAGACTTCTTGAGAATGAAAGTCCACTGACATCAGACATGGACAGCTATCCTAAGACACTGACAAGGCCTGTATAACTACAAATTGATTTTCTTTACCTGTCTGTGAATATTAGTGATAATAATAATTACACTTGTTCTGTGGAATCAGAGTGTCCTGACCGATCGGGGCCCAACAGCTGCTGAGTGATCGCCAGAGTTGTGGCTTTTTCAGATCTCAGATACAATCCCCAGTTGCAGCTCTGATGTGGATGTGAGAGGCAGCACTTACAAGTGTTTATCTATGCCGCCATCTTGGAGACTCCCCTACTGTCACAATTTATAACTGGTATGATAGTACACCCCTCACCAGGCAACACTTGGTTGTGTGGTTTCCCAGAACACTCCTTCCTCAGGGCTTATTTCCTCACTTTTTAGGAAAGAGGAACCAAAAGACAGAAAGGGGATCAAAACTGGTTTCTGAGCATCTTCTTGCCAATGTAGCCAGTTCGGGGAGCAAGGTTTTGTCCTTATGGTGACCTGCCCTTACCTTGCATCTATCCAGAGGCCTGTCAGAGTTTCTTCATCATCACAAAAGACACTCTTATCATCCTTATAAATCATAAAATTCCAAGTATTTTTGTTGCTTATTTCTAAGAACAAGGGAATAACACCAAATACCTTTCTATGATATCACATAGGGAGACTGAAGTTTTTTGAGGTGGGATCACTTGCCTAGAGTCCCACAGCCTGCATGTGGGCTCAGACATGCCATGAATTGGCACTTGGCATTTATGTTCCACCCCTTTCCATGTTCCCTCCTATATCAGGTAGACTGAAAGGTATAAATACTCCGTTCCCCACTCCTTGTGATTGAGAGTCCAGATGTGAATTAAACTCAGCCTCTGAGATGCACTTGTGTGTAATTTGGAAGCTGGGAAGGAGACGCACCTCTTATTTCTCCTTCTTGTTGACTGATGGGTGGCCTCTGGCAGACACAGCTCATTCTTTACCTGTGGGAGGAGGCTGTGCCAGCGGGACCTTAGAATCCGACTTGCAGTGGCAACTCTTTAACTTCCATTACTCTAGCCCTTTAATAATTTTATAAGCACCTAATTCCTTGTGTGAAAGACTTTTCAACACAAATATTTATGGAACATTTATCAGAGAGCATGAATCTCTTTAGATGATAAAATCCACCAATGCAGGGCCCATGTAATTCCTGCTCTCTGTGGCATTCCTAGGGCCCAGCCCTGACCTGAAACACCACAGATTCTCAGAAAACACTCATTAAATGGATGAGGGAAACATATAATGGAAGCCTGTCAACCTGTGTGTCACTTGCAGTCAGATAATGTTACTTATGCATCCAAAGGCTTGGCCTTAGCCTGGGAGGAGGCCACAGCCCCTTTTTACACGGGGATGTCCCAGGGTCAGGCCTTTATGCCACTGACAGTCAGGAAAGGGGGACAAGAACCTCCTAACAGTGAGGGGTCAGACCACTCTTATATCATTGCCAGGATATCACAACCTTCGCCAACCCTCATCTCTTCTGGGCCTGGAAAGCAGCCCATGTTCTTCCTTTTATCTCAGATTCCTGTCCTGGCAGACATTCTGGATTCTCCATCCAGGCAGGAGGGTACTCACCATCACCTTGAGAAAATTAAAGGATGACTCTCCTTCCCAAAGGCAACTGGTCTGGATACAGCTGTGTGTGGCCCTGAAGACATCTCACCAGCTCATGGTGTCCTGGGGAACAAGGGGCACTTCCTCAGCAGGATGGGCCAGGAGAACTCAGGATCTGGGTTTGCTTTTGTTTCAGAGGTGCTGAGGGTCACACAGGTGCCCCTCCTCCTCTAATAGAGGGACAGACGAATCCCCTGGTTGACATTCCATGTGGAGCTGTGCCCTGTGGGGAGACCTAGAGCATATGACAGACAGGGACACAGGTTACTGGATGCAACCGCCCTATGCTGTGATGGGAAACAGAGAGGAAATTTTTGGGGAGTCAACCATTCAGGCCAGCACCCTCTCCCAGAAAAGCCCTCACCAGGCTCCTGGTTTTGAAAAGCTGGAAAGCACATTCTCCTGACACAGATATCCACCAGAGGGCGCAGCCTTCTGGACAGTGAACTCATAATACTCTGGACAAAGCCAGTCCTGTCACTGGGCCCAGCCTGCCCTTAGATGCAGTCAGGAGCCGGCCTTGGATGGCTGGCTCTTAGGCTAGAGGTCAGAGCTCACCTCTGTCCAGGGCTCACAGTGAGCTCCCTCCTACTGGAGCCTGGTCAGCATTCCTAGAGCAGTACCTGACATTGCCTGCAGGTCTCATTTTGACTTCTAGGGGGCGATATTGAGATGCACCTACAAACCCTGAAAATCCACACTTGAACTGGGCTTTGGCTGAGGAGGTGCACAAGGAGACCGATTTCCATTCCCTGATTAAAAGATTTCTCTGTCCCCCTGCTCTTTCCAGAAACTGAGAATGAAAAAGGGGTTGTGCAAGAAACCTGATAAGCCCAGGGGCCCCCATGGCAGGCCTGACAAGCTCAGTGACGCAGTGTGGTCTCATCACAAATACCTAAGTGGGCAGGTGATGGCGGGTAGTCATGTCACAGGCCCACAGCTTCCTTAACAAAGGTCAGACTTTACGTTAAGTGAGCCCTTTCCCTGTTCTTATGCATCACAGATAACATACCTTTGAGATCACATACCTCTAGCCAATTTTCTTTGCCAGACCCATTGAAGGCAGAGCCTGTGGAGCCAGAATACAAGACCACCGAGCGCTCATGTTGCCTGGTTCCCTGCAAGCCTGTGTGCCTGCTGTAAATGTTAACTGTCCTGGATCCTCCAATGTAAAAATAATACACGTTTCTCCATTTTGCTGTTTAGTTATTTTTAGAATTCTCCCTGCTATTCTTTCACTTTCCTATAGGTTTCATGCAACTTTTTCATTTCTCCTTTGATAATAATGCATAAAATTAGCTTCAAAACTGCTGTTCTTCTTAGGATTTGAGGTCCTGCTTGCAGTCATATAACATCAATTCAGCTGAAATACTGGTAACAATCCTCCTCAGGTTTGGACATTTCTTACCTTTAGAGGGTGTAGGCTCAGTTGCTTTTTCAGGGATCTCTATGTTGCTGCCCAACTCATAACTGGAACCTACACATGGGCAAGGCGAGGTGAACTCAAAAAAGTCCCCCAGGCAGAGGACAGAGGCTGCCCCAAATAGTCAGCGAGGACATGGACAGAGTCAACCAACAAAGAGAGGGACGGACTCCTTGAAAATATTCCCCAAGGACCTTGGAGCCCACAGCCACCTGAGCCCCCACCACAGTCTTCTCTTCCCGGGGAACACAGGACACCTTACCCTTCACACCTGGAAACTGCATGTCCTTCTGAGCCCCGAGGTGATGGGGTCTCTTTCTCTGGAAGCAGTGGTCAGGTTGGTGACAGCCTGAGATAGAAGTAGGGTCCCCTCTGCAGTCATCATCCGGCTTGAGCCCTTTTCACCTCCAGTCGCCTCTGTGGCCAACCTGCTGGGAGGAAATCCAACCTTCCCAGCACATTTGAGAACACAGGGAAGACCTTGTGCCCAGCTGGGTTTCTGTGTCACAACCAGAAACAATACCCAGTTTTGGGCCTGTGGGGCTGTCTGTGTGGTGCTGACAGACCCAAGACCAAGGTGAAGCAGGAGCCAATGCTGGTGTGAGGGGGTCACTCACTCAGGAGGACACGTGCCCTCAACACCCTTGCTTGCAAGTGGGCTTCACAGGCCAGTCAGATCGACCTCCCCTGAGAGCTTCCTAGATGCAGTGTCTCTGGTCCACCAAATACTTGCTGAGTCAAAGTCTGGATTATAAGAGGACCAGGTCCCCCATCTTCACATCATAGGGTCTCATTCTAGCATTCATGCAAGCTGAGCAACCGCAGAAGCAGCCTTTCTAAAATATCACATGGGCATCCCAATTCTTACAAAGTTTCACAGGAGATCCAATGTAGAGCCGGGGCATCCCTGTGACAATTTTCTTGAGGGGTGTGGTTGAAGAACTCTTCCTCTGAAGGGAATAGTCAAATGTGCCCTGACAGGGAGCTGTGGAGAATAACCATGAACAGGACGCCCAAGGCATGCGCTTTTCTGGGCAAGGGTCTGTGCATGTGTGTGCTTGTGTTTGTATGTGGGTGTGTTGTCAAAGGCTTCAGCATTTTTCAGGGAACCAAAATACAGAGAAAAGGTCAATGAAAGGGGCAACAGGGTTGGTAGAAATGAGAGGAGAGAGAGAAAAGGTCCTGAGCCCTGACCCCGCCCTGGCCCACATGACCAGGGAGGTTATCTTTCCCCAGGAGGAGGCTCAGCACACGGGAAGGAGAGAGGGCACATCCCACCAGACTGGACAGAGGTGCCTGGGAGCCTTTCTGGACCTAGAGCTCTTCTCTCAGTGGGAGGGACAGAGCAGGCAGCAGTCACCATGGAGTTCCCTGCAGCCTCTGCCCAAAGAGGACTTGTCCCCTGGCTGGGGCTCCTGCTGGCTGGTAAGGAGGGGACAATCCCTGGGAACGGAAGGGAGGTAGGCAGTCCGTGAGTGGCCATGATCTCCTGGGGATGATGGCATTCTGGGAGGGGAGGAAGGGCTTCTCTTTGGACCCGAGTGAAAGGACAGGGGCCCAGAGTAGGATGAGAGAGCGGCTCAGCATCAGGAAAATCTCATGATGTGGAAGTTGAGAGGTGCAGGAAAACCTCAGTTGCCTTTCATTTCCTAAAGTTATTCATCACTGAGTAGTGAATTTTGACAACTGACCACCGTAATAACAATTCATTTCAGGTGATAGCAGAAACATTTTAACCAGTAATGCTAAACATTGTCTCCACCACCAACTACAAATATGAAAATCCAACATGGGATGTGGTCAAGCCTGGGAGCATTCACAGGTGTTTGAAGCCTATTGCAGGCATCGGGGTATAAGATCAGAAAATGCCCTGCTCATTTGCAGCTTATACTATAGGGAAGGAAATAGACAAGTAGAGATCTACTTATGACATCAGGTACCTACAAGTGCCCTGAAGGGCACAGAGTGGTTACAGGTCATTGATTGAAGATAGAGGGTCTTTAGACGATGTCATAAGGGAAGGTCTTCCAAGAAGGTCAATGAGAGTTAAGAGGGTTCTGAGGGCAGTAAGCAGGACAGCCACACAGACAGCTAAGAAAGAGAATTCAAAACACAAAGCTTAGGTTCTGAGGTGCTGAAGCAATGGTGGCCATGTTGCTGACCTTGACCAAGGAGATGCACACACGAACTCACACACTGACCAAGGCTGAGAGTTGAAGACAAATGCCTCATCTCTCCATCCCAATACAGAGATCAAAATACTGATGAATTTCTCTCTTCCCTTCTAGTCTTCCCTTGTAGTCTTGCCATCTGGATCCCGCCCACCGTTCCGCAAATTTCTATTGTCTCGACCTTTGCTGCTGAAGGGCAGGAAGTGACTCTACGTACCCGCAATAGTCCTCCTGGTGTTGTACTCTTTATGTGGTACAGGGGAATGGAGATGAAGTACTCTAAATTAATTGGGTTTATTCCACGGTATTTAAATCAATATACAAGTGGGCCCCAATACAGTGATCGAGAGACTGCAAACCTTGAAGGAACCCTGATCTTAAGAAATGTCACTTCAAGCGATCAAGGACTCTACATGGTACTAGCTCTCCTTCAAAATTCACAAGGAGCAGTAGGATATGGATGGCTCAGTGTATACTGTGAGTGATTGTTCTCTGTCCCTCTGGGTGTTGGGTGGGGTGAACTCTACTTCACACACAGGACTGCCAGCCCTGGACTCTCCTCCATCCCCCTCTGCAGTATGTCCCAAGCTGGGTTTGGGCAATTAGTGCAGGGCTCACACAGTGGAGACAAACTTCCTAAGGCCAGAGTTTCCTTCCCAGATTCCAGCCCCACAGACATTCACCACAGGGAGAAAGACCAATTTGATGGGAGTGAGTCAGCAGAGGGAGACCAGTCTCAGTCCAGGTCCCTGGGCCCATTTGCCTGATAATGTTTCAGAGATAGCCCAGGCAGGGCACTGTAAGGACCTGGCCTGAGTGTCCCTCTGGGCCATAGAGAAGCTCAGCTGGGGCAGCCCCTCTCAAGGCCCCTGTCACAATGTCCTGACTCCAGAGGCCTTCAGGAGCCTGTGTCAGTTTGGGTTTTGCCTCCTGGGAAGGGCTGAGTGAGAGCAACAGTTTCCCATGTTCCAGAGTCACCAGGTTCTTGAGCTTGTCACCTGCTTGGTTCAACTCTAAGAGCCATGTCTTGGCAGATATAGAGCCTGATCCTTCACCTGAGACTGTATGTGGAGAGCACAACTGGACAAGCTCCACAGATTATTAGCTTACTGTTCTCGGGGACTTAGGAGAGTCCACCAGGGATCATCCCAGGGGATTCTCTCATGAAGTCCATCAATAATGAATTCCTCTTATTTGAGCAGTTTTCCTTCTTAATGTTTGTGTTAGATACTGAGAATATTTTATGATTAGTCAATTGTCCGGTGGCAGTCAAATATTGATTTTGCATCATTTAGGGGAAAGTGAGGCACAGGCGATACAGTCCCTAAGCAGAATCAAGAAGACCATGAGGAATTGACCTGAGTCATTGAAGTCTAGCTGCAGCCATAGCCCCATCTTTTCCTCCAATCCCAGCGGCCTTATTAGATGCCTTTGGATACCTAGATCAATCTATGGTTCATATCCTTTCTTCTTAGTAATCTCCAGCTCAGAGGACTAGATTTGGCCCGGTGAGTGATGGCAAATGTAGAATTAATTAATTTTTGCTGCGTAACCAAATTACCCTGATAACAATCAGAGTCAGGGCTGAGATCTTTGAGGCAAGAGCATGGCCTCAGGTCTCAAGCCCACACTTAATTATTCTCACCCTCTCCTTCTTCACAGGGCCAGTGAGTGTGCCCACACTCCTAGCCAGCAACACCACAGTCACAGAGAACGAGGATGTGGTGGTCATGACTTGCTACACAGATGCAAGCTCCACCAGCTGGTTATTCAATGCTGAGAGTCTGCACCTCAGGGAAAGGATGAAGCTGTCCCTGGACCAGAGAACCCTCACCATAGACCCTGTCAGGAGAGAGGATGCTGGGAACTACCAGTGTCAAGTCTCCAACCCCATCAGCTCTATTAAAAGTGCGCCTATAGAGTTAGATGTCAAGTACCAGTGATCTGCCTCCTTTTTCCTATGTTCTTGAACTAAGAAAAAAAGGGAAAAAAGTACCTATTAGATTTCTTGTGGTGGTGGAAATTGCTTAGAACTTGCTTTGAATCAATAAATACTAAAAAACGGGAGCTGGCATCGTCATTATTATTGATGTAAGGTAACATACCACATTGGATCCCATCTCTGGTTGGATCTATCTGTACCATCTCCAAAATGGAGGTGACACCATGTGCTTCACAGGAATCTGAGTTTTCTCCCATTTCCAGGGAGACATGTGGAGGGTGTCTGGACACTTGAGATGATGGGAATGGTGAAGAGAACCCCTATCTGAGAGGCAACAGTGACCTTTTTCTTTTTCTTTTTAAAAATATTTTTTATTAAATTATTATTCGTGTACATATATTACCTTTGGTTCCCCTTCATACATGCTCTCCCTCCCCAGAGTTTTGTGTCTATTGGTTGTACTTATATGCATGTATACAATCCTTTGGTTAATCTCTTGTCTCCCCCAGATCTCCCTATCCTCCCCGCTGTAATTTGACAGTCTGTTTGATGCTTTACTCTCACTATATCTATCTTTTGGTTCATCAGTTTATAATGTTCTTCATTATCCGTCAATGTGTGAGGTCATGTGATGTTTCTCTTTCATTGACTGGCTTATTTCACTGAGCCTGATGTTCTCCAATTCCATCCAGGTTGCTGCAATTTATAAGAATTCCTTCTTTTTTATGGCAGCATAGTATTCCATTGTGTAGATGTACAATAGTTTTTTGATCCAATCATCTGCTGACGGCCACCTAGGCTATTTACAAATCTTAGCTACTGTAAATTGTGCTGCTATGAACATAGGGGTGCATATATCCTTTCTGATTAGTGTTTCTAGTTTATTGGGATATATTTCTAGGAGTGGGATTACTGGGTCAAATGGGAGTTCCATTTTCAATTTTTTGAGGAAATTTCATACTGTTCTCCACAGTGGTTCTGTGAACCAATCTGCGTTCCCACCAGCGGTGTATGCAGGTTCCTTTTCCTCCAAAGCCTCGCCAACACTTGGCATTTGTTGCTTTTGGCCATTCCGAAAGGTGTGAGATGGTACTGCATTGTTGTTTTGATTTGCATCTCTTGGATAATTAGTAACTTGGAGCATGTTTTCATGTGCCTCTTGGCCTTCCTTCTGTCTTCTTTTGAGAGGATTTTATTTAGGTCCATTGCCCATTTTTTTAATTGGCTCATTCATTTTCCTTTTATTGAGTTGTATAAGCTGTCTGTAGATGTTGGAGATTAAACCTTTATCCGTGATATCGTTTGCAAATATGTTCTCCCATACAGTGGGTTTTCTTGTTGTTTTGTTGATGGTTTCTTTTGATGTAAAAAAGCTTTTTATTTTGATGTAGTCCCATTTGTTTATTTTCTCTTTAGCTTCCATTGCCCTAGGGTTAGTATCAGTGAAGAAGTTCTTTAGGCATATGTCTGAGATTTTGCTGCCTGTGGATGCCTCTAGTATTTTTATGGTTTCCTGTCTTATGTTTAAGTCCTGTATCCATTTTGAGTTTATTGTTGTGTATGGTGTAAGTTGGTGATCTAGTTTCATTCTTTTGCATGTATCTGTCCAATTTTCCCTGCACCATTTATTGAAGTGACTGTCTTGACTCCATTGTATATTCATGCCTCCTTTGTCAAATATTAATTGAGCATATTGATTTGGGTTGATATCTGGATTCTCTATTCTATTCCATTGATCTATATGTCTGTTTCTGTGCCAGTACCAGGCTGTTTTGAGAACAGTGACTTTGTAATATAGCTTGAAATCTGGTATTGAGATCTGTCCTACTTTACTCTTCTTTCTCAGGATTGCTGTTGTTATTTGGGGTCTTTTATTGTTCCAAATGAATTTTTGGAGAGTTCTTTCTAGGTGTGTGGTATTTTAATGGGGAGTGCCTTGAACCTATAAATTGCTTTGGGAAGTATGGACATTTTGACGATGTTGATTTTATCAATCCATGAACATGGTATATTCTTCCATGTGTTTACATCTTCCTCTATTTCTTTTTTCAGTATTGTATAGTTTTCTGTGTATAGATCTTTTACCTCCTTAGTTAAGTTTATTCCTAGGTATCTTAATTTTTTTGATGTGATGATAAATGGGATTGCTTTTTTAGTCTCTGTTTCTGTAAATTCACTATTGGTGTACAGAAATGCTAAAGATTTCTTGACTTTGATTTTGTATCCTGCTACATTGCCAAATTCATTTATTAAGTCTATTAGTTTTTTGATGGAGTCTTTTGGTTTTTTCATGTACAATATCAAGTCATCTGCAAATAAGGATATGTTTACTTGTTATTTTTCGATTTGGATGCCTTTTATTTCCTCTTCTTGTCTAATTGCAATGGCAAGTATTTCCAGTACTATGTCAAACAGGAGTGGTGAGAGTGATCATCCCTGCCTTGTTCCTCTTCTAAGAGGGAATGGCTTTAGTTTTTGCCCATTGAGTATGATGTTGGCTGTGTGTTTATCATATATAGCTTTTATTATGTTGAGGTATGATCCTTGTACTCCCACCTTGTTGAGAGTTTTTATCAGGAAAGGGTGTCGGATTTTATCAAATGCTTTTTCTGTGTCAACTGATATGACTGTATGATTTTTATCTTTCAATTTTTTTACGTGATGTATCACGTTTATTGATTTGCGGATATTGTATCATCCTTGCATTCCCAAAATAAATCCTACTTGGTCATGGTACATGATTTTTCTGATGTGCTGCTGGAGCTGATTTGCTAGAATTTTGTTGAGGATTTTGGTCTCTATGTTCATGAAGGATATTGGCCTGTAATTTTCTTTCATTGAGTTGTCTTTATCTGGTTTTGGTATTAGGGTGATGCTGGTTTCATAGAAGAAGTTTGGAAGTGTTTCTTTCTCTTAAATATTTTGGAATAGTCTGAGTAGGGTAGGTTTTAGTTCTTCCTTGAATGTTTGGTAAAACTCTCCTGTGAAGCCATCTGGCCCTGGGCTTTTGTTTGCTAGAAGCTTTTTGATGACTGTTTCAATTTCTTCCCAAGTCACTGGTCTATTGAGATTTTTAGATTCTTCCTGATTGAGTTTTGGAAGGTTGTATTTTTCTAGGAATATGTCCATTTCCTCCAGGTTGTCCAGTTTGTTGGAATAGAGTTGCTCATAGTATTTTGTAACAATCCTTTGTATTTCGGCGAGGTTTGTTGTTATTTCACCTTCTTAGTTTCTAATTTTGCTTATTTATGTCCTCTCTCTTTGTTTCTTGGTTAGCCTGGCTAGAGGTTAATCAATATTGTTCATCCTTTTTAAGAACCAGCTCTTGGTTTTGTTGATCTTATATATTGTTTCTTTGGTATCTATGTCGTATATCTCTGCTCTGATGTTTATTATTTCTTTTCTTTTGCTTACACTGGGCTTTTCTTGTTGCTCTTTTTCTAACTCTTTGAGTTTTAGAGTTAGTTAATTTGTTACCATTTTTTCATGTTTTTTTTTTGTTTTTTTTTTGCAATAGGCTTGTAGAGATATGAACTTTCCTTTCAAGACTGCTTTTGCTGTGTCCCATAGATTTAGGATTGTTGTGTTGTCATTGTCATTTGTTGCCAAGATGTTTTTAATTTCTTCCTAGATTTCTCTGCTAACCTAGTCCTTTTTTAATAGCATGCTTTTTAGTCTCCATGTGTTTGATTTCTTTGGACTACTTTTATTCTAGTTAATTTCCAGTTTTCTGCCACTATGATAAGACAAGATGCTTGATGTAATTTTTATCTTCTTGAATTTGAAGAGACTTTGAAATTCATGTACCTACATGTGGTCTATCTTTGAAAATGACCCATGTGCACTTGAGAAGAATTTATATTCTGTGGCTTTGGGGTGGAATGTTCTGAAGATGTTGATTAATTCCATCTGGTCTAGTGAGTCATTTAGGATAGATATTTATTTTTTTTTAAATTATTTTTTTTATTAAGGTATTATCTGTGTACATAGCTTATCATTGCCCCCCCCCCCCCCCAGAGTTGCCCTCCCTCCCCAGAGTTTTGTGTGCATTGGTTATTCTTATATGCAAGCATACCAGTCCTTCGGTTGATCTCTTATCTCCCCCAGATCTCCTTACCCTCCCCTCCCCCCGCTGTCATTTGACAGTCTGCCTGTTGTTTTACTGTCACTATATCTATCTTTCTGTTCATTCGTTTATAATGTTCTTTAATATCCATAAATGAGTGAGGTCATGTTGTGTTTCTCTTTCATTGACTGGCTTATTTCACTCAGCATGATGCTCTCCAATTCCATCCAGGTTACTGCAAATGATGAGAATTCCTTCCTTTTTATGGCAGCATAGTATTCCATGGTGTAGATGTTCCACAGTTTTCTGATCCATTCATCTGCTGACGGGCACCTAGGCTGTTTCCAAATGCTAGCTATTGTAAATTGTGCTGCTATGAACATAGGGGTGCATATATCCTTTCTGATTGGTCGATTGGTCTTTCTAGTTTCTTGGGGTATATTCCTAGTAGTGGGATTACTGGGTCAAATGGGAGTTCCATTTTCAGTTTTCTGAGGAAGCTCCATACTGTTCTCCACAGTGGTTGCACCACCGTGCAATCCCACCAGCAGTGCAGGAGGGTTCCTTTTTCTTTGAAACCTCGCCAACATCTGTTGTTTGTTGTTTTGTTGATGTTGGCCATTCTGACAGGTGTGAGATGGTACCACATTGTTGTTTTGATTTGCATCTCTTGGATAATTAGTGACTTGGAGCATGTTTTCATGTGCCTCTTGGCCTTCTTTCTGTCTTCTTTTGAGAGGATTCTATTTAGGTCCATTGCCCATTTTTTTAATTGGCTCATTCATTTTCCTTTTATTGAGTTGTATAAGCTGTCTGTAGATGTTGGAGATTAAACCTTTATCAGTGATATCGTTTGCAAATATGTTCTCCCATACAGTGGGTTTTCTTGTTGTTTTGTTGATGGTTTCTTTTGATGTAAAAAAGCTTTTTATTTTGATGTAGTCCCATTTGTTTATTTTCTCTTTAGCTACCATTGCCCTAGGGTTAGTATCAGTGAAGATGTTCTTTAGGCATATGTCTGAGATTTTGCTGCCTGTGGATGCCTCTAGTATTTTTATGGTTTCCCGTCTTATGTTTAAGTCCTGTATCCATTTTGAGTTTATTGTTGTGTATGGTGTAAGTTGGTGATCTAGTTTCATTCTTTTGCATGTATCTGTCCAATTTTACCAACACCATTTATTAAAAAGACTGTCTTGACTCCATTGTATGTTCATGCCTCCTTTGTCAAATATTAATTGAGCATATTGATTTGGGTTGATGTCTGGATTCTCTAATCTATTCCATTGATCAATATGTCTGTTGTTGTGCCAGTACCAGGCTGTTTTGAGAACAGTTGCTTTGTAATACAGCTTGAAATCTGGTATTGAGATTCCTCCTACTTTACTCTTATTTCTCAAGATTGCTGAGGCTATTCGGGGTCTTTTATTGTTCCAAATGAATTTTTGGAGAGTTCTTTCTAGGTCTGTGAAGTATGTCCATGGTATTTTCATGGGGAGTGCATTGAACTTATATATTGCTTTGGGAAGTATGGACATTTTGATGATGTTGATTCTACCAATCCATGAACATGGTATGTTCTTCCATCTGTTTACATCTTTCTCTATTTCTTTTTTCAGTGTTTTGTAGTTTTCTGCATATAGGTCTTTTACCTCCTTGGTTAAGTTTATTCCTAGGTATCTTAATTTTTTTTGGTGCGATGGTAAACGGGATTGCTTTTTTAGTCTCTGTTTCTGTAAGTTCACTATTGGTGTAGAGAAATTCCATTGATTTCTTGGCATTGATTTTGTATCCTGCTACATTGCCAAATTCGTTTATTAAGTCTATTAGCTTTTTGATGGAGTCTCTTGGTTTTTTTTATGTACAATATCATGTCATCTGCAAATAGTGACAGCTTTACTTCTTCTTTTCCAATTTTGATGCCTTTTATTTCCTCTTCTTGTCTAATTGCGGTGGCGAGTACTTCCAGTACTATGTCAAAGAGGAGTGGTGAGAGTGGGCATCCCTGTCTTGTTCCTGTTCTTAGAGGGAATGGTTTTAGTTTTTGCCCATTGAGCATGATGTTGGCTGTGGGTTTATCATATATAGCTTTTATTATGTTGAGGTATGATCCTTGTACTCCCACCTTGTTGAGAGTTTTTATCAGGAAAGGGTGTTGGATTTTATCAAATGCCTTTTCTGCATCGATAGATATGACTATATGATTTTTATCTCTCAATTTGTTTATGTGATTATCACGTTTATTGATTTGCGAATATTGTACCATCCTTGCATTTCTGGAATAAAACCTACTTGGTCATGGTGTATGATCTTCCTGATGTACTGCTGGAGCCGATTTGCTAGAATTTTGTTGAGGATTTTGGCATCTATGTTCATGAGGGATATTGGCCTGTAATTCTCTTTCATTGAGTTGTCTTTATCTGGTTTTGGTATCAGGGTGATGCTGGCTTCATAAAAGGAGTTTGGCAGTGTTCCTTCCTCTTGAATTTTTTGGAAAAGTCTGAGTAGGATAGGTTTTAGTTCTTCCTTGAATGTTTGGTAAAACTCTCCTGTGAAGCCATCTGGACCTGCGCTTTTGTTTGCTGGAAGCTTTTTGATGACTGCTTCAATTTCTTCCCAAGTTACTGGTCTATTGAGATTTTTAGATTCTTCCTGATTGAGTTTTGGAAGGTTGTATTTCTCTAGGAATATGTCCATTTCCTCCAGGTTGTCCAGTTTGTTGGAATAGAGTTGTTCATAGTATTTTGTAACAATCCTTTGTTTTTCGGCGGGGTCTGTTGTTATTTCACCTCTTTCATTTCTGATTTTGTTTATTTAGGTCCTCTCTCTTTGTTTCTTGGTTAGCCTGGCTAGAGGCTCATCAATCTTGTTTATCCGTTCAAAGAACCAGCTCCTGGTTTTGTTGATCTTATGTATTGTGTCTTTGGTCTCTATGTCGTTAATCTCCGCTCTGATTTTTATTATTTCCTTCCTTCTGCTTACATTGGGCCTTTCTTGCTGTTCTTTTTCTAACTGTTTGAGTTGTAGGGTTAGATAATTTGTTACCATTCTTTCTTGTTTTTTGCAATAGGCTTGTAGGGATATGGACTTCCTTCTCAAAACAGCTTTTCCTGTGTCCCATGGATTTTGGATTGTTGTGTTTTCGTTGTCATTAGTTACCATGATGTTTTTGATTTCTTCCTTGATTTCTCTGGTAACCCAGTCTTTGTTCAATAGCATGCTATTTAGTCTCCATGTGTTTAATTTCTTTGGCTTATTATTATTGTAGTTGATTTCCAATTTTATGGCACTATGATCTGAGAAAATGCTTGATAAGATTTCTATCTTCTTGAATTTGAAGAGACTTTGCCTATGTCCCAACATGTGGTCTATCTTTGAGAATGACCCGTGTGCACTTGAGAAGAATGTATATTCTGTGGCTTTGGGATGAAATGTTCTGAAGATGTCAATTAATTCCATCTGGTCTAGTATGTCATTTAGAATTGACGTTTCTTTACTGATTTTTTGTTTAGATGATTTTTCCAGAGGTGACAATGGAGTATTAAAATCTCCTACTATGATTGCATTGCTATTAATCTCTCCCTTAATGTCCTCCAGCAGTTTCTTTATGTATTTGGGTGCTCCCTTATTGGGTGCATATATGTTTCCCAGGGTTATTTCTTCTTGTTGGATTACACCCTTTAGTATTATGAAGTGGCCTTGCTTATCTCTTGTTATGTCCTTCACTTTGAGATCTAGTTTGTGAGATATAAGTATTGCTACCCCAGCTTTTTTTTTCTTTTCCGTTTGCCTGGATAATCTTTTTCCATCCTTTCACCTTCAGTCTGTGGGCGTCTGTTTTTCTGAGGTGGGTTTCTTGTAGACAGTAGACGTATGGGTTTTGCTTTCTTATCCAATCTGTTACCCTATGTCTTTTAATTGGAGCATTTAAACCATTTACATTTATAGTAATTATTGATAGGTAGGTATTTGATGCCATTTTTATTCTATCCCCCTGTGTTCCTTCTTCGCTTCCTATTTCTTTATTATTACAGTAGACCCTTTAGCATTTCTTGCATTGCTGGTTTGTTGGAGATAAATTCCTTTAGTCTGTTTTTGTTGGTGAAGCTCCTGATTACACCTTCAATTTTGATTGACAGCCTTGTGGGGTACAGTATTCTTGGGTTCAGACCCTTCCTTTGCATGACTTTGTATATGTCATCCCATTCCCTTCTGGCCTGATGAGTTTCTGTGGAGAAATCAGTTGCTAGTCTGATGGGGGTTCCTTTATATGTAACTTTCTGTCTCTCTCTGGCTGCTTTTAAGATTCTGGTTTTGTCAATGTTTTTTGCTAGTTTAATTATAATGTGTCTGGGTGTTGATCTTTGGGGGTTCATTTTGTTGGGGACTCTTCGAGCATCTTGGATTAGTGTTGGTTTTTTCTTCTCTATCTCAGGAAAGTTTTCTGTCATTATTTCTTGAAATACTTTTTCCATATCTTGCTCAGTTTCCTTTCCTTCTGGAACCCCTATTATTCCAATATTGTTTTGTTTTGTATTGTCCCAAAGCTCCCGTAGGCTCTCCTCCTGTTTTTTAATTTTTTTTTCTAGCAACTGCTGTAATTGGGTATTTTTTTCCCATTTTGTCTTCTAGCTCACTGATGCGGTCTTCTGCTTCTTCTAGTCTACTCTTGATGCTTTCTATTGAGTTCTTCATAGTACCGATGTCATTTTTCATTTCTTCTTGGGTCTTCTTCATTTCCTCTTGGGTCTTATTCATATTGTCAAATTTGTCTTCCATTCTTTTTAGCCAACTTATGATCATTAATCTGAATTCTTGCTCTGGTAGGTTGCTTGCCTCTAACTCGTTTACTTCCTTTTCTGGTGATGGTTGATTTTCTTTCATAGGCGGGTTGTTTCTTTGCCTCCCCATGATCTCTCTTTATAGGGTGCCTGGCTACGTAGTTCTCTCCCTCTTGCTTTGATTTAAAGGCACAAAATACAACACAACCAGGTACAACACACAATGCACTGAACAGAAATGTGTTTGCAATATTAATATCCTCCAATAAAGGTGACTAGAACCCAGATAACAAAAACATACAATCCAATAAAAAGAATAAGCAAACCAATCTTACAAAAAAAAGCATAAACCTTTGATATAGTTAGCATTCAACATACAACAACAAAGGGGTAGAGAGAAGGATTTTTTTTTGGTGGGGGGGCAGTGACAAGGTAGGTGTGAATGGGATTGGAGCAGGGGGTTGGGAATTATATATACACAGGTCAGGTGAAAATTTTGGAGGGGGTAAACAGAAAGAGTAAGGAAAATCTAGAGCAGTAAAGGGTTAAGATAAGCAGGACACCAAAGGTAAAGGGTTAGGAAGAGAGAGATGTCATAAAGGTAGGTTTGAGATAGAATAGAGCGTTGGAGAAGGCAATGTATGAATAGTTTTTAGAATAGTAATCCCGAAGGGGGGAAATAGAGAAAAAAAGAAAAAGAGGAAAAAAGAAAAAAAAAAGAAAGAAAAAAAAGGATTATAATATGACACTTAAAAAGTAGTAATAAAAATAAACAAAAGAAAATAAGATAAAAAAGATAAAAAGGTAAAATAGTAGTAGTAATAATGTTGATTACCTATAAAAATGAATTAATTAAAAAGGTAAAATCAAGTGATGGCAGATGAAAAAATTTCTTGAGTAAACTTTGCAATTAAAGTAGTTAAAAAACAAAAATTAAACAGTCAAAAATAAAAATTGAAAATTAAAAATTAAACAAAATTTTCAGTAATGAAGGTCATTCACTTTCTGTGTTGCTCTGTCTCACACACCTCTTCCCAGTCTGGGCGGTAGTTGCAGTTCACTGTGTTTCACTGTTCCTCCGTGTTGATTACAAGACCCGATTTAGAGACCATATGTGCTTTAGCCTCTGGGTGGCAGTGTTTCTGGATGACTTCCAGGACTCTGAAGCCTTTCTATCTTTTCCCCCCTCTCTGTGTCTCTGATCAATGGAGGGCTGGGGGTGGGGCGGTCAGGAGCTGGCTGCACTCCCCTGTAATTCTGCGGATATTTCTTGGATTCAGATCCAGATGTGCTGCTCCTTAGATATCCCCAGTCTTAGGAGCTCTGTCCACAGACAGGCGCGCCTCCAGCTGAAAACCCTGGGGCTTCCTGCAAATCCTGGACCAGTCCTTCAGCCTCTGTGTGCCTGGCGCTGCACGAGCTGGTGTGCGAGAGCTGGTGCACGGGGGGGGGGGGGGGGGGGGTGTGGAACTCAAGTCAGAACTACCGGGCCGAGGGGAACTCACCCACCGGATCGCTGCGAAATCTGAGCTCCTCTGAGATCAAGGGTTCGCGCCGACTATGATCAGTTGGTGTTCCTTGGGGCTGTGGATAATCAGGCCTCTGACTCGAACCTCCTCCCTTCCAAGATGGCGAGATTTCCCTTCCGCGCCTATCTCCGGTAGGGGACCCAGCCGTGGGTGGTCAACTGTTGGGGGCTCCCTGATCAGCAGACCCCAAATTTCCTCTGGTGTTTGCCAGTATCCTGGCTTGTTGACCAGCACTCCTAGCGCGATCCTCAGTTGCTCTCTCTCTCTTCCTCGGGACAAGACTCACAAACCACCTATCTGCTCTTCTGCCATTTTCTCCTCTCCAGGATAGATATTTCTTTGCTGATTTTTTGTTTAGATGATTTGTCCAAAGGTGACAGTGAGGTATTAAAATCTCTTACTTACTATGATTGTATTACTATCAATCTCTCCCTTAATGTCCTCCCGCACTGTTTTTTTTTTTTTTTTAATGTATTTGGGTGCTCCCGCATTTGGTTCATATATGTTTACCAGGGTTATTTCTTCTTGTTGGATCGCTCCCTTTAGCATTATGAAGTGGCCTTCATTATCTCTTTTTATGTCCTTCACTTTGAGATCTAATTTGTCAGATATAAGTATTGCTACCCCAGCATTTTTTTCATTTCCGTTCGCCTTGAAAACCTTTTCCATCCCTTCACCCTCAGCCTATGTGCATCTTTTTTTTCTTTGGTTTCTTGTAGACAGCAGATGTATGGGTCTTGCTTTCTTATCCAATCTGTTACCCTGTGTCTTTTGATTGGAGCATTTAAACCATTTAGATTTAAAGTTATTATTGATAGGTAGGTATTTGATGCCATTTTTATTCTATACCCCTGTGTTCCTTCTTTGTTTCCTATTTCTTTATTTTTACAGTAAACCCTTTAGCATTTCTTGCATTGCTGGTTTAGTGGAGATAAATTCCTTTAATCTTTATTTTTGTCTGTGAAGCGCTTGATTTCACCTTCAGTCTTGATTGATAGCCTTGCTGGGTACAGTATTCTTGGATTCAGACCCTTCCTTTGCATGACTTTGTATATTTCATCCCATTCCCTTCTGGCCTGATGAGTTTCTGTGGAGAAATCAGTTGCTAGTCTGATGGGGTTCCTTTATATGTAATTTTATGTCTCTCTCTAGCTGCTTTTAAGATTCTTGTTTTGTCGTTGGTGTTTGGCAATTTAATTATAATATGCCTTGGTGTTGGTCTTTTGGGATTCATTTTGCTTGGGACTCTGTGAGCTTCTTGTATTTGTGTGGGTTTTTTCTTCTCTATCTTAGGAAAGTTTTCTGTCATTATATCTTGAAACAGTTTTTCTATGGCTTCCTCAGTTTCCTTTCCTTCTGGAACCCCTATTATTCTAATATTGTTTTGTTTTGTATCATCCCAAAGTTCCCATAGGCTGTCCTCCTTCTTTTTAATTTTTTTTTCTAATGCTCTAGTTGGATATTTTTTCTATCTTGTCTTCTAGCTCACTGATTCGGTCCTCTGCTTCATATAGTCTACTTTGGATGCTTTCTATTGAGTTCTTTACAGTAGCTATGTCATTTTTTATTTCTTCTTGGTTTTTCTTCATTTCCTCTTGAGTCTTTCTCATATTGTCAAATTTGTCTTCCATTCTTTTTAGCCATCCTATGATCATTACTCTGAATTCTTGCTCTGGTAGGTTGCTTGCCTCTAACTCGTTTCCTTCCTTTTCTGGTGATGCCTGCTTTTCTTTCATTTGTGGGCCATTTCTTTGTATCCTCATGGTCTCTCTTTTCAGGATGTCTGGTTATGTAGATATCTCTCACCTGCATTGATTTAAAGGCACAAAAGTCAACACAACCAGTTACAACACACAAGGCACTGATCAGAAATGTATTTGCAATATTAATTACCTTCAATAAAGGTGACAACTAGGGAAAGACAAATTAGGGGATAGGAGAGAAAGAAGAAGAGCACAAAGTGAAGAGGGGGGGAGAAAAAAAGAAATAAAAAAAGGGGGGTGTCAAAATGAAATTGGGAAACAGGGAGAGAGAGAGAGAGAGAGAGAGAGAGAGAGAGAGAGAGAGAGAGACTAAGAGAGAAAAGGGGAGCAAACTGTATATATGAGGAGATAATTTCAATAGAGCAAGCACTAACCCCAGTAAATGCTGGCAACAGTACCTGGAGAGTAATACAAACTACAACACCCACAATATACAGCAATGAAAAACAAACAAACAAAAACAAAGCAAATACAAAAATACCAAGCAACAACAACTAAATATGAAGCAAAATAATCTCACTAAACGCATAAAAATACAATATAATCAATATTCACACAAACAGCATCAAAAGACAGAGGAAAAGAGAAAACAATTTTTATTTATTTTTTGTTTGCTAGTTAATACAGCTCAGAGAGGGGGGTGCATGCACTTGGCCCAGAGGATTGGAAATTAGCTATGTAAGTAGGGTAGAAATTTTAGCAGAGGCGAGACAGAAAGAGTAGGAAAAACCAGAAGCAGGAATGGGTTAAGATAAACAAGATAGTATAAGGGGAAAGGTTAGGAAGAGAGTGATGATGTAAAGGTCTTGTTAAGATAGGGTTAAAAGAGAAATGAATATAGAATGAAGAACACTAATTCCAATGTAAAATAAAGAGACAATAAATTGGCACTTAAAAAAAGAAAGAAAAATAAAAACATTAAAATAGCAATAGTAAAAATACTGATTGAACATAAAAATGTAATAATTAAAAAGGTAAAATCAAATGAGGAAAAAAGGAAACAATTAGTTTCTTAAGAAAAAGATGCAAAAAATGAATATAAAATAAAAAATAAAAAAAAAGAATTAGCAAAAAAAAAAAAAAAAGTGCAGTTGTGAAGGCCATTCACTTCTTCCATTATTTTGTTTGGTGTGCCTGTTTCAGTCCAGACAATATTGCAGTTTCCTGCGTTCTTAGGCACCTCAGTGTTGTAAGCTAGTCCTTAATTTTAAGATGTTGATTTCTTAGTTTCTTGGTTTTTGATTAAATAAAACTAGTAATAAACACAGTCAATTTGTACTCCAGCCCCTAGATGGTAGTGTTTCTGGATTTATCTTCATGATTTTTTGTCTATTCTAGCCTTCTTTTTCTATGGGATTCAATACTGATTTTGCCTCGTAGCTGGTCTCTCCCCGGCTCTGCTTCTCAGCTTCCAGAAAAGCAGTCCCCCACCCCCCGGATGTCTCTCAGGGCCAGCCAATCCAGGTGGCCTCTCTTTTGTAATCAGAAGCAAAGAGTTGCAGGGGAGCCAGCCTTGGTTCGCAATGGGCCAGTCTGCGCACACTTACATACAGACTGTATACTTTTGCAACTATGTTCTACCTCCGTGTCTGATCAGAATGGGTTGCTCTCTGGAGAACCCTACAAGTGGCAACCCTGAGGACCCTGTCCACTCTCCTGGATCACGCCAGACCCATCAGCAGAGGGCTATTGTGGACACAGATTTCCGCACTCTGAGCACGTGGTCCCAGCACGTGAGCTTTTGCCTCTGCTGCTGCTGCTGCTGCTGCCACTGCTGGGACACAGACACCCCACGTTATCCCCTGCAAAATCCAACCTTTCTGTGGAATCCGAGTGTCCTGACCGATCGGGGCCCAACAGCTGCTCAGTGATCGCCACAGTTGTGGCTTTTTCAGATCTCAGATACGATCCCCAGTTGCAGCTCTGATGTGGATGTGAGAGGCAGCACTTACAAGTGTTTATCTATGCCACCATCTTGGAGACTCCCCTACTGTCACAATTTATAACTGGTATGATAGTACACCTCTCACCAGGCAACTCTTGGTTGTGTGGTTTCCCGGAGCACTCCTACCTAAGGGCTTATTTCCTCACTTTTTAGGAAAGAGGAACCAAAAGACAGAAAGGGGATCAAAACTGGTTTCTGAGCATCTTCTTGCCAATGCAGCCAGTTCGGGGAGCAAGGTTTTGTCCTTATGGTGACCTGCCCTTACCTTGCATTTATCCAGAGGCCTGTCAGAGTTTCTTCATCACCACAAAAGACACTCTTATCATCCCTATAAATCATAAAATTCCAAATATTTTTGTTGCTTAGTTCTAAGAACAAGGGAATAACACCAAATACCTTTCTATGATATCACATAGGGAGACTGAAGTTTTTTGAGGTGGGATCACTTGTCTAGAGTTCCACAGCCTGCATGTGGGCTCAGACATGCCATGTTTTGGCACATGGCATTTATGTTCCACCCCTTTCCATGTTCCCTCGTCTATGAGGTGGACTAAAAGGTTAAATACTCCGTTCCCCACTCCTTGTGATTGAGAGTCCAGATGTGAATTAAACTCAGCCTCTGAGATGCACTTGCGTGTAATATGGAAGCTGGGAAGGAGACGGGCCTCTTATTTCTCCTTGTTGACTGATCGGTGGCCTCTGGCAGACACAGCTCATTCTTTACCTGTGGGAGGGGGCTGTGCCAGCGGGACCTTAAAACCCGACTTTCATTGACAATTCTTTAACTTTCATTACTCTAGCCCTTTAATAATCTTATAAGACCCTAATTCTTTGTGTGATAGACATTTCAACACAAATATTTATGGAACATTTATCAGAGAGCATGTCTCTCTTTACAAGATAAACTCCACGGGAGTAGGGGTCACGTAATACCTGCTCTCTGTGGCTATCCCAGGGCCCAGCCCTGACCCGAAACACCACAGATACTCAGAAAACACTCATCACATGGATGAGGGAAACATATAATGGAAGCCTGTCAACCTGTGTGTCACTTGCAGTAAGATCATGTTACTTATGCATCCAAAGGCTTGGCCTTAGCCTGGGAGGAGGCCACAGTCCCTTTTTACACGGGGATGTCCCAGGGTCAGGCCTTTATGCCACTGACAGTCAGGAAAGGGGGACAAGAACCTCCTTACAGTGAGGGGTCAGACCACTCTTATATCATTGCCAGGAAATCACAACCTTCACCAACCCTCATCTCTTCTGGGCCTGGAAATCAGCCCATGTTCTTCCTTTTATCTCAGATTCCTGACCTGGCAGACATTCTGGATTCTCCATCCATGCAGGAGGGTACTCACCATCACCTTGAGAAAATTAAAGGATGACTCCCCTTCCCAAAGGCCACTGGTCTGGATACAGCTGTCTGTGGCCCTAAAGACATCTCACCAGCCCATGGTGTCTTGGTGAACAAGGGGCACTTCCTCACCAGGATGGGCCAGGAGAACTCAGGATCTGGGTTTCCTTTTGTTTCAGAGGTGCTTAGGGTCACAGAGGGCCCCCCTCCTCTAATAGAGGGACCCACAGAATCCCCTGGTTGACACTCCACGTGGAGCTGTGCCCTGTGGGGAGACCTAGAGCAGATGAGAGACAGGGACACAGGTTACTGGATGTAACCCCCCCCCCCCCCATGCTGTGATGGGAAACACAGAGGACATTTTGGGGGATCAACCATTCAGGCCAGCACCCTCTCCCCAAAAAGCCCTCACCAGGTGCCTGGTTTTGAAAAGCTGGAAAGCACATTCTCCTGACAGAGATATCCACCAGAGGGCGCAGCCTTCTGGACAGTGAACTCATAATGCTCTGGACAAAGCCAGTCCTGTCACTGGGCCCAGCCTGCCCTTAGATGCAGTCAGGAGCCGGCCCTGGATGGCTGGCTCTTAGGCTAGAGGTCAGAGCTCACCTCTGTCCAGGGCTCACAGTGAGCTCCCACCTTCTGGAGACTGTTCAGCATTCCTAGAGCAGTACCTGACAATGCCTGCGGGTCTCATTTTGACTTCTAGGGGGCGATATTGAGATTCACCTACAAAACCTTGGAAATCCACACTTGAACTGGGCTTTGGCTGAGGAGGTTCACAAGGAGACTGATTTCCATTCCCTGACTAACAGATTTCTCTGGGCCTCTCTGTCCTGCCTGCTCTGTCATTTCCAGAAACTGAGAATGAAAAAGGGGCTGTGCAAGAAACCTGATAAGCCCAGGGACCCCATGGCAGGCCTGACAAGCTCAGTGACGCACAGTGTGGTCTCATCACAAATGCCTAAGTGGGCAGGTGATGGCGGGTAGTCATGTCACAGGCCCACAGCTTCCTTAGCAAAGGTCAGACTTTACGTTAAGTGAGCCCTTTCCCTGTTCTTATGCATCACGGATAACATACCTTTGAGATCACATACCTCTAGCCAATTTTCTTTGCCAGACCCATTGAAGGCAGAGCCTGTGGAGCTAGAATACAAGGCCACAGATCCCTCATGTTGCCTGGTTCCCTGCAAGCCTCTGTGCCTGCTGTAAATGTGAACTGTCCTGGACCCTGCAATGTAAAAATAATACATGTTTCTCCATTTTTTAGTTATGTTTAGAATTCTCCCTATTTTTTCACTTTTCAATATTTCATGCAACTTTTTTATTTCTCCTTTGGTAATAGTGCATAAAATTGGCTACAAAACTTGTATTCTTCTTAGGATTTGAGATCCTGCTTTCAGTCAGATGACATCAATTCAGCTAAAATACTCATAACAATCCTCCACAGGTTTGAACATTTCTTACCTTCAGAGGGTGTAGGGGCAACTTCTTTTTCAGGGATCTCTTTGGTGCAGCCCAACTCATAACTGGAACCCACACATGGGCAAGGCGAGGTGACCTCAAAAAGTCTGCCAGGCAGAGGACAGAGGCTGCCCCAAATAGTCAGGGAGGACATGGGCAGGGTCAACCAACAAAGAGAGGGAGGGACTCCTTGAAAATATTTCTCAAGGACCTTGGAGCCCACAGGCACCTGAGCCCCCACCACAGTCCTCTCTTCCCAGGGCACACAGGACACCTTACCCTTCACACCTGGAAACTGCATGTCCTCCTGAGCCCCGAGCTGATGGGGTCTCTGCCTCTGGAAGCAGTGGCCAGGTTGGTGACAGCCTGAGATAGAAGTAGGGTCCCCTCTGCAGTCATCATCCGGCTTGAGCCCTTTTCACCGCCAGTCGCCTCTGTGGCCAACCTGCTGGGAGAAAACCCAACCTTCCCAGCACATTTGAGAACACGGGGAAGACCATATGCCCCGCTGGGTTTCTGTGTCACAACCAGAAACAATACCCAGTTTTGGGTCTGTAGGGCTGTCTGTGTGGTGCTTGCAGACACATGACCAAGGAGAAGCAGGGGCCAATGCTGGTGAGAGGGGGTCACTCACTCAGGAGGACACGTGCCCTCAACAGCCTTGCTTGCAAGTGGGCTTCACAGGCCAGTCAGATCGACCTCCCCTGAGAGCTTCCTAGATGCATTGTCTCTGGTCCACCAAATATTTGCTGAGTCAAAGTCTGGATTTTGAGAGGACCAGGGTCCCCCATCTTCACATCATAGGGTCTCATTCTGGCATTCATGTAAGCTGGGCAACCGCAGAAGCAGTCTTTCTAAAATATCACATGGGCATCCCAATTCTTACAAAATTTCACAGGAGATCCAATGTAGAGCTGGGGCATCCCCGTGACAATTTTCCTGAGGGGGGTTGCAGAAGAAGTCTTGCTCTGAAGGGAAGAGTCAAATGTGCACTGACAGGGAGCTGTGGAGAATGACCATGAACTGGACACCCAAGGCAATTGCTTTTCTGGGCAAGGGTCTGTGCATGTGTGTGCTTGTGTTTGTATGTGTGTGTGTTATCAAAGGCTTCAGCATTTTTCAGGGATCCAAAATACAGAAAAAAAGGTAAATGAAGGGGCACCAGCGTTGGTAGAAATGAGAGGAGAGAGAGGGAAGTTCCTGAGTCCTGACCCCGCCCTGGCCCACATGACCAGGGAGGTTATCTTTCCCCAGGAGGAGGCTCAGCACACAGGAAGGAGAGAGGGCACATCCCACCAGTCTGGACAGAGGTGCCTGGGAGCTTACTGGACCTGGAGCTCTTCTCTCAGAGGAAGGGACAGAACAGGCAGCAGTCACCATGGAGTTCCCTGCAGCCTCTGCCCAAAGAGGACTTGTCCCCTGGCTGGGGCTCCTGCTGGCTGGTAAGGAGGGGACAATCCCTGGGAACGGAAGGGAGGTAGGCAGTCCTTGAGTGGCCATGATCTCCTGGGGATGACGGCACTCTGGGAGGGGAGGAAGGGCTTCTATTTGGACCCGAGTGAAAGGACAGGGGCCCAGAGTAGGATGAGAGAGCGGCTCAGCATCAGGAAAATCTCATGATGTGGAAGTGGAGAGGGGCAGGAAAACCTCAGTTGCCTTTCATTTGCTAAAGTTATTCATCACTGAGTAGTGAATTTTGACAACTGACCACAGTAATAACAATTTATTTCAGGTGATAGCAGAAACATTTTAACCAGGGATGCTAAACATTGTCTCCACCACCAATGACAAATATGAAAATACAACATGGGATGTGGTCAAGACTGGGAGCATTCACAGGTGTTTGATGCCTATTGCAGGCACCGGGGTACAAGATCAGAAAATGCCCTGCTCATTTGAAGCTTATACTATAGGGAAGGAAATAGACAAGAAGAGATCTACTCATGACATGAGGTACCCACAAGTGCCCTGAAGGGCACAGAGTGGGTACAGGTCATTGATTGAAGATAGAGGGTCTTTAGACGACTTCGTAAGGGAAGGTCTTCCAAGAAGGTCAATGAGAGTCAACAGGGTTCTGAGGGCAGTAAGGAGGACAGCCACACAGACAGCTAAGAAAGAGAATTCAAAACACAAAGCTTAGGTTCTGAGGTGCTGAAGCAATGGAGGCTATGTTGCTGACCTTGACCAAGGAGATGCACACACAGACCAAGGCTGAGAGTTGAAGACAAATGCCTCATCTCTCCATCCCAATACAGAGATCAAAATAATGATGAATTTCTCTCTTCCCTTCTAGTCTTCCCTTGTAGTCTTGCCATCTGGATCCCGCCCACTGTTCCGCAAATTTCTATTGTCTCGACCTTTGCTGCTGAAGGGCAGGATGTGACTCTACGTACCCGCAATAGTCCTCCTGGTGTTGTACTCTTTATGTGGTACAGGGGAATGGAGATGAAGTACTCTAAATTAATTGGGTTTATTCCACTGCATTTAAATCAATATACAAAAGGGCCCCAATACAGTGGTCGAGAGACCGCAAACCGTGACGGAACCCTGATCATAAGAAATGTCACTTCAAGCGATCAAGGACTCTACATGGTAGTAGTTCTCCTTCAAAATTCACAAGGAGCAGCAGGATATGGATGGCTCAATGTGTACCGTGAGTGATTGTTCTCTGTCCCTCTGGGTGTTGGGTGGGGTGAACTCTACTTCACACACAGGACTGCCAGCCCTGGACTCTCCTCCATCCCCCTCTGCAGTACGTCCCAAGCTGGGTTTGGGCAATTAGTGCAGGGCTCACACAGTGGAGACAAACTTCCTAAGGCCAGAGTTTCCTTCCCAGATTCCAGCCCCACAGACATTCACCACAGGGAGAAAGACCAATTTGATGGGAGTGAGTCAGCAGAGGGAGACCAGTCTCAGTCCAGGTCCCTGGGCCCATTTGCCTGATCATGTTTTAGAGATATCCCAGGCAGGGCACTGTAAGGACCTGGCCTGAGTGTCCCTCTGGGCCATAGAGAAGCTCAGCTGGGGCAGCCCCTCTCAAGGCCCCTGTAACAATGTCCTGACTCCAGATGCCTTCAGGAGCCTGTGTCAGTTTGGGTTTTTCCTCCTGGGAAGGGCTGAGTCAGAGCAACAGTTTCCCATGTTCCAGAGTCACCAGGTTCTTGAGCTTGTCACCTGCTTGGTTCAACTCTAAGAGCCATGTCTAGGCAGGTATAGAGCCTGATCCTTCACCTGAGATTGTATGTGGAGAGCACAACTGGACAAGCTCCACAGATTATTAGCTTACTGTTCTCGGGGACTTAGGAGAGTCCAGTACTTAAAAGAGTCCACCAGGGATCATCCCAGGGGATTCTCTCATGAAGTCCATCAATAACGAATTCCTCTTATTTGAGCAGTTTTCCTTCTTAATGTTTGTGTTAGATACTGAGAATATTTTATGATTAGTCAATTGTCCGGCTGGCAGTCAAATATTGATTTTGCATCATTTAGGGGAAAGTGAGGCACAGGTGATACAGTCCCTAAGCAGAATCAAGAAGACCATGAGGAATTGACCTGAGTCATTGAAGTCTAGCTGCAGCCATAGCCCCATCTTTTCCTCCAATCCCAGCGGCCTTATTAGATGCCTTTGGATACCTAGATCAATCTATGGTTCATATCCTTTCTTCTTAGTAATCTCCAGCTCAGAGGACTAGATTTGGCCCAGTGAGTGATGGCAAATGTAGAATTAATTAATTTTTGCTGTGTAACCAAATTACCCTGATAACAATCAGAGTCAGGGCTGAGATCTTTGAGGCAGGAGCATGGCCCCAGGTCTCAAGCCCACACTCAATTATTCTCATCCTCTCCTTCTTCACAGGGCCAGTGAGTGTGCCCACACTCCTAGCCAGCAACACCACAGTCACAGAGAACGAGGATGCGGTGGTCATGTCTTGCTACACAGATGCAAGCTCCACCAGCTGGTTATTCAATGCTGAGAGCCTGCACCTCAGGGAAAGGATGAAGCTGTCCCTGGACCAGAGAACCCTCACCATAGACCCTGTCAGGAGAGAGGATGCTGGGAACTACCAGTGTCAAGTCTCCAACCCCATCAGCTCTATTAAAAGTGCGCCTATAGAGTTAGATGTCAAGTACCAGTGATCTGCCTCCTTTTTCCTATGTTCTTGAACTAAGAAAAAAAGGGAAAAAAGTACCTATTAGATTTCTTGTGGTGGTGGAAATTGCTTAGAACTTGCTTTGAATCAATAAATACTAAAAAACGGGAGCTGGCATCGTCATTATTATTGATGTAAGGTAACATACCACATTGGATCCCATCTCTGGTTGGATCCATTTGTACCATCTCCAAAATGAAGGTGACACCATGTGCTTCACAGGAATCTGAGTTTTCTCCCATTTCCAGGGAGACATGTGGAGGGTGTCTGGACACTTGAGATGATGGGAATGGTCAAGAGAACCCCTATCTGAGAAGCAACAGTGACCTTTTTCTTTTTCTTTTTAAAAATATTTTTTATTAAATTATTATTTGTGTACATATATTACCTTTCCCCCCCATACATGCCTTCCCTCCCCAGAGTTTTGTGTCTATTGGTTGTACTTATATGCATGTATACAAGTCCTTTGGTTGATCTCTTGTCTCCCCTAGATCTCCCTATCCTCCCCGCTGTAATTTGACAGTCTGTTTGATGCTTTACTGTCACTATGTCTTTCTTTTGGTTCATCAGTTTATAATGTTCTTTATTATCCATCAATGTGTGAGGTCATGTGGTGTTTATCTTTCATTGACTGGCTTATTTCACTGAGCCTGATGTTCTCCAATTCCATCCAGGTTGCTGCAATTTATAAGAATTCCTTTTTTTTTTTTTTCCATTTAGACAACTGCATTGTATTTTATTTATTTGGTATTTTTTCTTTATTAATTAAGGTATTACATATGTGTCCTTATAACCCCCCTTCCCCACTCATATCCTCACCCCACTGGTGTCTGTGTCCATTGGCTAGACTTATATGCATGCAATACAAGTCTTTTGTTCGATCTCTCCCCCATACCCCCACCTTTCCTTACCTTTCCTCTGAGGTTTGACAGTCTGATCAATGCTTCTCCCTCTCTGGATCTGTTTTTGTTCATTGGTTTATGTTGTTCATTACATTCCACAAATGAGTGAGATCATGTGATATTTATATTTCTCTGACTGGCTTATTTCACTGCTCTTCAGTTCCATCCATGCTGTTGCAAATGGTAAGAATTCCCTTTTTCTTCTTATAGCAGCATAGTATTCTATGCTGTGTAGATGCACCACAGTTTTTTAATTCACTCATCTGCTGATGGGCACTTAGGCTGTTTCCAAATTTTAGCTATTGTAAATTGTGCTGCTATGAACATAGGGGTGCATATATCCTTTCTGATTGGTGTTTCCAGTTTCTTGGGATAGATTTGTAGAAATGGGATCACTGTGTCAAATGGGAGTTCCATTTTATTTTGATTTATTTATTTTTAAAATAAATCTTTATTGTTCATATTATTACAAATGTTCCTCATCCCCCCCCTCCATTGCTCCCCTCCACCAAGTTCCCATTCACTCTCTGCCCTTTCCCCATCCCCCATTGTCCTCATCCATAGGTGCAGTTTATGTTCAGTCTCTTCCCGCCCCGCCCCATTCCCCATTTCCCCGAGAATCATCAGTCCACTCCCCTTCCATACCTCTGATTCTATTATATTCACCAGTTAATATTTTTCATCATGATTTTTACTTCCCTTGGTTTTTAGACTCACTTGTTGATAGTTACGTGTCTGTTCATAATTTTTATCTTTATTTTCTTCCTCTTCCTAAAGAACTCCTTTTAGCAATTCATATAATTCTGGCTTGGCAGTGATGAATTCCTTTAGCTTAAATTTATTTGTGAAGCTCTTTATCTGGCCTTCCATTCTGAGTGATAGCTTTGCTGGGTAGAGTATTTTTGGCTGTAGGTTCTTGTTATTCATCACCTTGAATATTTCTTGCCATTGGCATCTGGCCTGCATGGTTTCTGTTGAGAAATCAGCTGACAGTCGTATGGGTGCCCCTTTATAGGTAACTACCTGCTTTTGTCTTGCTGCTTTTAATATTCTCTCTTTGTCTTTAGCTCTTGGAATTTTAATTATGATGTGTCTTGGTGTGGTCCTCTTTGGATTCCTTTTGTTTGGGGTTCTGTGTGCTTCTTGGACGTGTAAGTCTATTTCTTTCACCAGGTGGTGGAAGTTTTCTGTCACTATTTCTTTCAATATGTTTTCGGCATCTTGCTCTCTGTCATCTTCTGGGATGCCCATAATTCTGAGGTTGGTTTGCTTGAAGTTGTCCCAGAGGTTTCTTACACCATCTTCAACTTTCTGGATTCTCTTGTCTTCTTGCTTCTGTGGAGGAGTGTCCTCTGGCTCTTTGTGTTCCAAATCTTGGACTTGATTCTTGCAATCTTCCAATCTGTTTTTAGGACTCTGTATAATATTTTTTATTTCAGAGAATGTATTCTTTATTTCTAGTTGACCCTTTATTATTTCTTGTTGACCCTTTATTATTTCTTGTTGATCCCTTTTCATATCCTCATAGGTCTCATTTATTTTATCGGCCTTTTCTAAGAGATTGTTGAACAACCTTATAAGCGTGGTTTTGAACTCTATATCCAGTCACTTTTTGTCCTCCATTTCTTTTGTTTGTCATCTGTTTCCTGGTATTGACATTTTCGCTGCTTCCCTGAGTTGGTAGGTTGGGAGGATCAGCTGTGTCTATGCCAGGAGACAATCTTATTCCACTAGACTTAGAAACCTGCAAATGCCTCTCTGAGTTCAGCTTGGATGTGGTGGAGTTTCAGGGTGGAGCCTACAGCCTTGGCTTCCGGTTAGCCCCGCCCTCTGAGGTTCCTGAGTCTCAGTGTACCTCAGTGTCCTTTGGTACTCACTGCAAGCACCTCTGAGAGAAAGGCGCCCTAGAGCTTTGCCTGCTACCAGACAGTGTAGTCTCTCCCCCAACAAGCCCACAACTGGGGTTCAGAGCAGTTGGAAGTGGGGTTAAGAACAGTCCGGAGCTTATGTCTCCTTCCTACTAGGGCAATCTCGCAGCCCAATCAAGTCTGTCCTCTGTGAGTGCAAATGTGCACGACCCCGGAGCTCTGCTTTTCGCAGCTCCCCTGAGCTTCCGCCTTACAGCCCAGATTCCCCCTGTATGAGGCTGGGGCCCGAGGGTCTTGCCCAGGACTGGGGTTCAGTGCAGTCAGAACTGGGGCTCAGCACAGTCCTGAGCTTTTGTCTCCTTCCCGCTGGGGCAATTCAGCAGCTCAGCGAACAGTCCCTCCTCTGCGCGCAATGTGCGTGACTCAGGGGCTCTCCTTTTCGCCCCTGAGCTTCTGCCTTACAGCCCAGATTCCCCCTGTATGAGGCTGGGACCCCAGGGTCTCGCCCAGAACTGGGGTTCAGTGCAGTCGGAGTTGGGGTTCAGCACAGTCCGGAGCTTTTATCTCCTTCCCGCTAGGGAACGCCAGGCAGGCACTCAGCCGCCCCTCCTCTCAGGCTCCGTCCTCTCCCAGCGCATGCACCGTGTCTCCATACCTTAGGCTTTTACAGCTCCTCTGATTGTCCTTCTGGTTTTCTCTTTCCTTCTAGTTGTAGAATTTCGAGTCAGTCAACTTTCCTGTAGTTCTGTATAGTGTCCATTTTATATTTTAGTTGTATTTTTTGAAATTGTTGAGTGCAGCTGCAGTTAGGCTTTTACCTCTGCCGCCATCTTGTTGCCACCAAGAATTTCTTCTTTTTTATGGCAGCATAGTATTCGTGTAGATGTACAATAGTTTTTTGATCCAATCATCTGCTGACGGCCACCTAGGCTATTTCCAAATCTTAGCTACTGTAAATTGTGCTGCTATAAACATAGGGGTGCATATACCCTTTCTGATTGGTGTTTCTAGTTTCTTGGGATATATTCCTAGGAGTGGGATTACTGGGTCAAATGGGAGTTCCATTTTCAATTTTTTGAGGAAATTGCATACTGTTCTCCACAGTGGTTGTACCAATCTGTGTTCCCACCAGCGGTGTATGCAGGTTCCTTTTTCTCCAAAGCCTTGCCAACACTTGGCGTTTGTTGCTTTTGGCCATTCTGAAAGGTGTGAGATGGTACTGCATTGTTGTTTTGATTTGCATCTCTCAAATAATTAGTGACGTTGAGCATGTTTTCATGTGCCTCTAGGCCTTCCTTTTGTCTTCTTTTGAGAAGATTCTATTTAGTTACATTGTCCATTTTTTAATTGGATTATTTATCTTCCTTTTATTAAGTTGTATTAGCCGTCTGTAGATGTTGGAGATTAACCCTTTATCAATGATAACATTTGTGAATATGTTGTCCCATACAGTAGGTTTTCTTGTTGTCTTGTTGATGGTTTCTTTTGCTGTAAAAAAGCTTTTTATTTTGATGTAGTTTCATTTGTTCATTTTCTCTTTAGGTTCCGTTGCCCTAGGGGCAGTATCAGTGAAGAAGTTCTTTTGGCATATGTCTGAGATTTTGCTGCCTGTGGATGCCTCTAGTATTTTTATGGTTTCCCATCTTATGTTTAAGTCCTGTATCCATTTTGAGTTTATTTTTTTTGTATGGTGTCAGTTGGTGATCTAGTTTCATTCTTTTGCATGTATCTGTCCAATTTTCCCTGCACCATTTATTGAAGTGACTGTCTTGACTCCATTGTATATTCATGCCTCCTTTGTCAAATATTAATTGAGCATAGAGATTTGGGTTGATATCTGGATTCTCTATTCTATTCTATTGATCTATATGTCTGTTGTTGTGCCAGTACCAGGCTGTTTTGAGAACAGTGACTTTGTAATATAGCTTGAAATCTGGTATTGAGATCTGTCCTACTTTACTCTTCTTTCTCAGGATTGCTGTTGCTATTTGGGGTCTTTTATTGTTCCAAATGAATTTTTGGAGAGTTCTTTCTAGGTGTGTGGTATTTTAATGGGGAGTGCATTGAACCTATAAATTGCTTTGGGAAGTATGGACATTTTGACGATGTTGATTTTATCAATCCATGAACATGGTATATTCTTCCATCTTCCTCTATTTCTTTTTTCAGTATTGTATAGTTTTCTGTGTATAGGTCTTTTACCTCCTTAGTTAAGTTTATTCCTAGGTATCTTAATTTTTTTGATGTGATGGTAATGGAATTGCTTCTAGGACTCTAAAGCCTTTCTATCTTTTTCCCCCTCTCTGTGTCTCTGATCTATGGAGGGCTGGGGTGGGGCGGTCCGGAGCTGGCTGCACTCCCCTGTAATTCTGTGGATATTTCTTGGATTCAGATCCAGATGTGCTGCTCCTTAGATATCCCCAGTCTTAGGAGCTCTGTCCACAGACAGGCGCGCCTCTAGCTGAAAACCCTGGGGCTTCCTGCAAATCCAGAACCAGTCCTTCAGCCTCTGTGCGCCTGTTGCCACGCGAGCTGGTGCGCGAGAGCTGGTGTGCGGGGGTGGAATTCAGTCAGAACTACCGGGCCGAGGGGAACTCACCCATGGGATCGCTGCGAAATCTGAGCTCCTCTGAGATTAAGGGTTCGCGCCGACTATGATCAGTTGGTGTTCCTTGGGGCTGGGGATAATCAGGCCTCTGACTCGAACCTCCTCCCTTCCAAGATGGCGAGATTTCCATTCCGCGCTAGCAAGTATCTCCGGTAAGGGACCCAGCCGTGGGTGTTCAACTGTTGGGGGCTCCCTGATCAGCAGACCCCAAATTTCCTCTGGTGTTTGCCAGTCTCCTTGTTGACAAGCACTCCTAGCGCGATCCTGAGCTGCTCTCTCTCTCTTCCTCGGGACAAGAGTCAGAAACCACCCATCTGCTCTTCTGCCATTTTCTCCTCTCCCTGAAGCATTTTTTCAGTCATTGAACTTTGGCTTTCTAGCAATTCTCATCAATTTGGCTCAAATAAACGCATACAAATTATCTACAGACTTAAACACTTCTTATATTGGCAGCCAAAAATTCCTGCACACTTTACATACCCTCATCTGAGCCAATTCCAGCTTCTAAGCAAGGTTATTTATTTACTAGAGGCCCAGTGCACGAAATTCATGAATGGGGAGGGGGGTTGTCCCTCAGCCTAGCCTGCACCCTCTCCAATATAGGACCCCTCAAGGGATGTCTGACTGCCTGTTTAGGCCTGATCCCGAGATCGGGCCTAAACATTCAGTTAGATACCCATCTCACAATCCAGGACTGTTGACTCCCAACTGCTAGCCTGACTGCCTGCCTGATTTCCCCTAACTGCTTCTGCCTGCTAGCCTGATCACCCCTAACTACTCTGATCAACACCTAACTGTTCCCCTGCCAGCTAGTTGCCCCTCACTGCCCTCTCTTGCCAGCCTGGTTACCACAACTGCCCTCCCTTGGAGACCATTTTGTGGCAGTCATCTTCTGTACAAGTGGGAACGGCCATCTTTGACTACATGGGACCATCTGTGTGTTGGAGTGATGGTCAATTTGCATATTACCTCTTTATTATATAGGATGGTGACCTGCCCTTACCTTTCATCTATCCAGAGTCCTGTCAGAGTTTCTTCATCACCACAAAAGACACTTTTATCACCCTTATAAATAATAAAATTCCAAGTATTTTTGTTGCTCAGTTCTAAGAACCAGGAAATAACACCAAATACCTTTCTATGATATTACATAAGGAGACTGAAGTTTTTTGAGGTGGGATCACTTGCCTAGAGTCCCACAGCCTGCGTGTGGGCTCAGACATGCCATGTTTTGGCACATGGCATTTATGTTCCACCCCTTTCCATGTTCCCTCCTCTATCAGGTGGACTGAAAGGTCAAATAATCCATTCCCCCACTCCTTGTGATTGAGAGTCCAGATGTGAATCAAACTCAGCCTCTGAGATGCACTTGTGTGTAATTTGGAAGCTGGAAGGAAGATGGGCCTCTTATTTCTGCTCCTGTGTTGTCTGCTCGGTGGCCTCTGGCAGAAACAGCTCATTCTTTACCTGTGGGATGGCCCTGTGCCAGTGCGACCTTAAAACCTGACTTTCAGTTGCAAGCCTTCAACTTCCATTTCTCTAGCCCTCTAATATTTTTATAAGCCCCTAATTCTTTGTGTGAAAAACTTTTCTACACAAATGTTTATGGAATGTTTATTTGAGACCCTGTCTCTCCTTACAAGGTAAACTCCACCAGTGCAGGGCCCACGTAATTCCTGCTCTCTGTGGCATTACCAGGGCCCATCCCTGACCTGAAACACCACAGATACTCACTAAACACTCATTAAATGGATGAGGGAAACCGTATAATGGAAGCCTGTCACCCTGTGTGTCACTTGCAGTCAGATCATGTTTCTTTTCCATCCAAGTGCTTGGTGTCAGCTTGGGAGGAGGCCACAGCCCCTTTTTATACAGAGATGTCCCAGGGTCAGTTGGTTATCCCACTTACAGTCAGGAGAGGGGGGAAAGAACCTCCTAACAGTGAGGGGTCAGACCACTCTGATTTCAATGCCAGGAAATCACAAACCCCCTCAACCCTCATCTCTCCTGGGCCTGGAAAGCAGCCCATGTTCTTCCTTTTATCACAGATCTCTGACCTGGCAGACATTCTGGATTTTCCATCCCAGGAACAGTTTCTACCAAGGCGGGAGGGTGCTCACTCTCATCTCAAGAAAATTATGCAACGACTCCCATCCCCAAGAACCCCCGTCTGGCTACAGCTGTGTGTGGCCCCTAAAGACATCTCACAAACCCATGGTGTCCTGGGGAACAATGGGAACTTCCTCATCAGGATGGGAAAGGAGAACCCAAAATCTGGGGTTGCTTCCATCTCAGAGGTGCTGAGGGTCCCACGGGGGCCTCCCCTCCACTAATAGATGAACCCACAGAGTCTCCGGGTTGACACTTCATGTGAAGGTGCTCCAGATTCTGGGCTTTAGGGGAGGTCTAGATCAGATGACAGACAGCGACACAGGGGACTGGATGTAACATTTCAATCCTGTGATGGGAAACACAGAGGGCATTTTGGGGATCAACCACCCAGGCCAGCAGCCTCTCTCAAAAGAGCCCTCACTAGGCCCTGGCTTTGAAAACCTGGAAAGAACGTCCTTCTGAAAGAGCATATCCACCAGATGGGGCAGCTTTCTGGACAATGGACTCATAATACTCTGGACAAAGCCTGTTCTCTCACTGGGTCCAGCCTGCCCTATGATGGAGTCAGAAGGTATGAGACATACAGGGAATGGGCTCTGGCTGGCTGGCTTTTAGTATGGAGGTCAGAGTTCACCGCTGTCCAGGGCTCACAGTGAGCTGCCACCTTCTGGAGCCTGGTCAGCATTCCTAGAGCAGTACCTGACATTGCCTGAAGGTCTCCTTTTGCTTTCTAGGGGGGAATATTGAGAGGCACCTATAGAACACATGAAATTCTGGAAATTCACCTTTTTTTTTCAGGCTGAATACCACTTTTATTTTTATCTAAAAAAATAAATCCATTGTTCAGATTATTACAGGTGTTCCTCCCCCCCCTCCCCCCACATCGTTCCCCTTCAACTGATTCCCCACCCTACCCCATGCCCTTATCCCCTGCCACTGTCTTCATCCATAGGTGTAAGACCTTTGTCCAATCTTCCTGCACCCCTCACATCCCCTTACCATTGTGAATTGTCACTCCACTCCCTTTCTATGTCCCTGATTCTATTACATTCATCAGTCCATTCTGTTCATAATATTTTTTATTTACTTGATTTTTATTTTTTTTATTTCTTATTTTTTAAAAATAAATCTTTATTGCTCAGATTATTACAATTGTTTCTCCTTTTTCTCTCCCATAGCTCCCTTCCACCTGATTCCCACCCCACCCTCTGTCCTTACCCCCTCCCCCCACTATTGTCCTCATCCATAGATTATACAATTTTAATCCAGTCTCTTTCTGCACCCCACACCCTTTTCACCCTGATAATTATCTATCCACTCCCTTTCTTTGCCCCTAATTCTATTATATTCACCAGTTTATTCTATTCCTCAGATTTTAATTCACTTGATCTTCTTCCTCTTCTTAAGTAATACCTTTCAGCATTTCATATAATACTGGTTTGGTGGTGATGAACTCCTTTAGCTTTTTCTTATCTGTGAAGCTCTTTATCTGCCCTTCAATTCTGAATGATAACTTTGCTGGATACAGTAATCTTGGTTGTAGGTTCTCGCTATTCATCACTTTGAATATTTCTTGCCACTCCCTTCTGGCCTGCATGGTTTCTGTTGAAAAATCAGCTGATAGTCTTATGGGTGCTCCCTTATAGGTAACCAACTGCTTTTCTCTTGCTGCTTGTAAGATCTTCTTTTTGTCTTTTACCCTTGGCATATTGATGATGATGTGTCTCCAAAAATTTTTCTTTGGATTCCTCTTGTTTGGGGTTCTGTAGGCTTCCTGTACTTGTAAGTCTATTTCTTTCACCAGGTGAGGGAAGTTTTCTGATATTATTTATTCAAATATGTTTTTAGTATTTTGCACTCCCTCTTCTTCCGGCACCCCCATAAATCTGATGTTGGTGCGCTTGCAGTTGTCCCAGAGGCTCCTTACACTATCTTCAACATTTTGGATCCTCTTTCCTTCTTCCTTCTCCAAAGGAGTGTCTTTTGGCTCTTTGACCTGATTCTTGTGTTCTTCCATTCTGCTGTTGGATCTCTGCATAATATTTTCCAATTTAGTCAGTTTATATATACTTTTTAGTTGGGTCTCATGAAGATTATGGAGCTTTTCTAGGATATTCTTGCATAACCTTAGAACCGTAGTTCTGAACTCTATATCCTCCATCTCTTTTGTTTGAGATCTATTTCCTTGTCTCGGTATTATCACTATTTTTCAGAGTTGGTAGGATGGCTTTGTGTGTTTGGTGTCCTATATGGTCCAGTGGGTCAGCCTCCTCAGTTACCTGAGGTAGACACTCTTGGTGCTCCACTTTGTGGACTGCGTGCACAGCTTTGTTGTAGCTAAGTCTTTATTGTTGTGAATTGACATTCAGGCCAATTGGATGTGGGTATCAGCTGGGATAAATTCTTATTTACTTGATTTTTAGATACACTTCTTGGTAGGTATGTATTTGATGTCATTTTGTTCATAATTTTCATTTTTACCCCTTTCTTCTCCTTCTCCTTTTTCTTCTCCTTCTCCTTCTCCTTCTCCTTCTCCTTCTCCTTCTCCTTCTCCTTCTCCTTCTCCTTCTCCTTCTCCTCCTCCTCCTCCTCCTCCTCCTCCTCCTCTTCCTCCTCCTCCTCCTCCTCCTTCTTCTTCTTCTTCTTCTTCTTCTTCTTCTTCTTCTTCTTCTTCTTCTTCTTCTTCTTCCTCTTCTTAAAGAATACCGTTCAGCATTTCATGTAATCCTGGTTTGGTGGTGATGAACTCCTTTAGCTTTTTCTTTCTGTGTGCTTTTCCTTTCTTTTTCTGACCTTCTATTGTGAATGATAGCTTTGCTGGGTAGAGTAATCTTAGTTGTTGTAGGTTCTTACTATTCATCACTTTGAATATTTCTTGCCATTCCCTTCTGGCCTGCATAGTTTCTGTTGAGAAA
The DNA here is from genome assembly GCA_963924515.1 of Vespertilio murinus. Classification (NCBI taxonomy): domain Eukaryota; kingdom Metazoa; phylum Chordata; class Mammalia; order Chiroptera; family Vespertilionidae; genus Vespertilio; species Vespertilio murinus. Next base: position 39,690,863 of record OZ004716.1, on the reverse strand, counting down.
TCAGCTGACAGTCATATGGGTGCTCCTTTATAGGTAACTACCTGCTTTTGTCTTGCTGCTTTCAAGAATCTCTCTTTTTCTTTTGTCCTTGGCATTTTAATTATGATGTGTCTTGGTGTGGTCCTCTTTGGATTCCTTTTGTTTGGGGTTCTGTATACTTCCTGAACTTGTAAGTCTATTTCTTTCACCAGGTAGGGAAAATTTTCTGTCATTATTTCTTCTAATAGGTTTTCAATATTTTGCTCTCTCTCTTCTTCTGACACCCCTAAAATTTGGATGTTGATACACGTGAAGTTGTCCCAGAGGCTCCTTACACTATCTTCATATTTTTGGATTCTTTTTGTTTGTTGTTTTTTTGGTTGGGTGTTTTTTGTTTTCTCATATTTCAGTTTTTTTTGTTGTTGTTGGATTCTTGGGGTACATTGATCTACAGTTGAGTTTATTTCAGACAGTGTATGCTTAACTTCTGACTGGTTCTTTTCCATTTTTGGGGGGCATTCTCATTAAGGTCCTTGAATGTCTTACCAACTATCTCAGCAGTTTTTAGAAGATTCCTGAGTAACCTTATAAGTGTGGTTTTGAACTCTATGTCGTCCAGTAGTGTGCTTTCCTCTGTTTTGTTAATTTGTGACATGTTTCTTTGTCTCCGCATTTTGGCTGCTTCCCTGTGTTGATAGAGTGGTTTTGTGTGGTAGGTGACCTATGGGGGCCAGTAGCTCAGCCTCCCCAATCACCTGAGGTGGACGCTCATAGTACACCCCTTTGTGGGCTGAGTGCAAGGTCTTGGTTTAGTTAAACCTTGATTGCTATTGGTGCACTGGGAGGAATTGACCTTTAGGCCAGGGGTGGGCAAACTTTTTGACTCGCAGGCCACAATGGGTTCTTAAACTGAACTGGAGGGTCGGAACAAAAGCAACCTGACCATGTTCTCATCTTGGGCTGCTGGTGAAGGAGCAGAGGGGAGAGCAACAGAACCCTCCGCTCTTTCGGTTTCACGGGCCAGATAGAACAGCCAAACGGGCCGGATCTGGCCCATGGGCCGTAGTTTGCCCACGGCTGTTCTAGGCCAATTGGCTATGAGGTCTTGTTGTGTCTATAATGGAAAAACTGCTGCGCTGGAGACACACTTATGGTTCAGGACTTGTTTCAGTGGGGCTTTGGTGCTCACTGAGTCTGCCTCTTGAATGTGTCACTTATGAATGTGAGAAGTTGAAATCTGGTGTCTCACAGTGACCACTAGGTACACTGGCTTCTGGATCTCTAATGGGGTGCAGGTCAGCTATTGTGTGAGGCCATCTTGCAGGAGCTATAGTGAGAATTATAGTTGTCTCCTCTTTGCTTAGGGTTTGGAGATTTTTGAGCTGTCTGAACCAGGCTGCAAGTTTTCTAGGTTAAGCAGCAATAGGGCAGGCTATTCATATGCAAAAGCCACTGCTTGGAGCATGGGTGGGTTTGTAGGTTGTGTGGGGCAGAGTCTCAGGGCCTCACTAGGCTAGGGAATGGCAAACAGCTATGGTTGCCCATCAACCATCTTTTCAACTCAGACCACGTCCCTGCATCCCAGTGCAATAAACAATTATTCCTGTGGTCAGATCTGCGAGCCAGCCACCTTTACTTTCTGACCTGATGGCAGACAGTCCAGCTGCTCCCTATAGGAGTTTGGGCCCTCCCCATCTCCCCAGAAACTGGATTTCAGAGTAATCGGGAGCTTGTCTCTCGGTTGAAGAAAGCAATGCCCGCCGTCATCCCAGATCACGACTTCCTACTTCAGCTTTTCAGCGCTGTGTACTTTACAATGTTCTTTCCTCTTTCCTCCGAGAACTTCTGCTCAGCCAGCTTTCCTGTGGTTCTGGGTGACGGAGATATTGTATTTTAGTTGTAGTTTTGAAATTATTGTGCAAGGCAGAAGTTTAGGTGTTTAACAACGCTTATATGTTGGATTCTCTCCAGGAAATTTAGTCTTTTAAAAAATATATATTTTATTGATTTTTTACAGAGAGGAAGTAGAGAAGGCTAGAGAGTTAGAAACATCGATGAGAGAGAGAGACATCGAGACATCGATCAGCTGCCTCCTGCACAACCCCTACTGGAGATGTGCCTGCAATCAAGGTACATGCCCTTGACCGGAATCGAACCTGGTACCCTTGAGTCCACAGGCCAACACTCTATCCACAGAGTCAAACCAGTTTTTGCAGGAAATTCACTCTTGAACTGGGCTTTGGCTAAGGAGGTGAAGAAAGAGACCTATTTCCATTCCCTGACTAATAGCTTTTACTAGGCCCCTCCATATTGGCTGTGGTGACCCACATGCTCTTTCCAGAAACTGAGAATGAAATAAGGGCTGTGCAAGAAACCTGATAAGCCCAGGGGCCCCCATGGCAGGCCTGACAAGCTCAGTGACGCACAGTGTGGTCTGATCACAAGTGCTTAACTGGGCATGTGATGGCGGGTAGTCATGTCACAGGCCCACAGCTTCCTTAGCAAAGGTCAGACTTTACGTTAAGTGAGCCCTTTCCCTGTTCTTATGCATCACCGATAACATACCTTTGAGATCACATACCTCTATCCAATTTTCTTTGCCAGACCCATTGAAGGCAGAGCCTGTGGAGCCAGAATACAAGACCCAGAGCGCTCATGTTGCCTGGTTCCCTGCAAGCCTCTGTACCTGCTGTAAATGTTAACTATCCTGGACCCCGCAATGTAGAAATAAAATGTGTTTCACCCTTTGGATTTTTATTTATTTCTAGAGATCTTCTTGTTATCCTTTCCCTCACTTTCCAATAGTTTTCATGCAACTTTTTTCATCTTCTCCCTTGATTATAATGTATAAAATAAGCAACAAAACTGTTGTTCTTCTCAGGATTGGAGATCTTGCTTCCAGTCATATGATATCAATTCAGCTGAAATACTCATATCAATCTTCCACAGGTTTGGACATTTCTTACATTGACAGGGTTCAGGGGCAGCTGCTTTTTTAGGGATTTCTATGGCGCTCCCCATCTCATAACTGGAAACACACATGGGTCAGGCAAGGTAACCTCAAAAAGTCCTCCAGGCAGAGGACAGAGGCTGCCCAAATAGTCAGGAAGGACATGGACAGGGTCAACCAATAAGAGAGGGAAGGGCCGAAACCGGTTTGGGTCAGTGGTAGAGCGTCGGTCTGCGGACTGAAGGGTCCCGGGTTCGATTCTGGTCAAGGGCATGTAGATTGGTTGCAGGCACATCCCCAGTGGGGGGTGTGCAAGAGGCAGCTGGTCGATGTTTCTCTCTCATCGTTTCTAGCTATCTCTCTCCCTTCCTCTCCGTAAAATATCAATAAAATATATTTTTTTTAAAAAGAGAAGGAAGGTCTCCTTGAAAACATTCCCTAAGGACTTTGGTGCCCATAGCCACTTGAGCTCCAACCACAGTCCATGCTTCACACCTTAATCTTCAAACCTGGAAATTGCATGTTCTCCCTGGGAACAATGGCAAGGCTGGTGACAACCTGAGATAGAGGAACGGTCCCTCTGCAGCCATCACCTACCTTGAGCCATTCTCACGGCCAGTCACCTCTGTGGCCTTCCTGCTGGGAAGAATTACCATCTTTCTGGCACATTTGAGAACACGGGGAAGAAGGGGTGCCCAGCTGGGTTTCAGTGTCACATCCAGAAATAATCGCCAGTCTGGGGTCTGTGGGGTTCTCTGTGTGGTGCTGATAGACCCAAGATAAGGTGAAGCAGGGGCCAAATGCTGAGGTGAGCCGGTCATCTTCTCAGGAGGACACATGCCCCCATCAGCCTTGCTGTTGCAAAAGTGCTCCACTGGCCAGTAAGACCCACCTCCCCTGAGAACTTACAGATGCAGAGTCTCTGGTCCACTGCACACCTGCTGAGTCAGAATCTGCATTTTAAGAGGATCTGGAAATCCTCCCTGTGCACAGGAGAGGGGCAGGTCTCTCCATTCTCACATTATGGGGTCTCATTCTGGCATTCATGCAAGCTGTGCAGCTGCTGAAGCAGCCTGTCCAAAATTTCACCTGGGCATCCTAATCCTTACAAAGTTTCACAGAAGATCCAATGTAGAGCAGGGGCATCCTTTGACAATGATCCTGAGTGGGGTTCAGACCTCCTACTCTGAAAGAAAAAGTTAAATGTGCACTGACAGGGAGCTGTGGAGAATGACCAGGAACTGGATGTCCCAGGCCAGTGCTTTTCTGGGCACGTGTTTGTGCATGTGTGTGTTTGTATGAGTGTTAGTTATCAGAGGCTTCAGCAGTTTCCAGCGAATCAAAATACAGAAAAAAGTAAACTGAAAGGGGCAACAGGATTGGCAAAAAGGGAGGAAGAGGGAGGTCCTGAGCCCTAACCCCACCCTTGCCCGCATGACCAGGGAGGATATATTTCCCCAGGAGGAGGCTCAGCACACAGGAAGGAGGGACAGCATATCCCACCAGTCTGGACAGAGGAGCCTGGGAACCTTTCTGGACCTCAAGCTCTTCTCTCAGAGGGAAGGACAGAGAAGGCAGCAGTCACCATGGAGTTCCCTGCAGCCTCTGCCCACAGAGGACTTGTCCCCTGGCTGGGGCTCCTGCTGGCTGGTAAGGAGGGGACAATCCCTGGGATTGAAAGGGAGGCTGGGAGTCAGAGAGTGGCCAGGATCTCCTGGGGAGGACTGCACTCTGGGAGGGGAGGAAGGGCTTCTCTTTGGACCTGAGTGAAAGGGCAGGGGCCCAGAGTAGGATTAGAGAGGGGCTCAACAACAGGAAAATATCATGATGTGGAAGTGGAGAGGGGCGGGAAAACCTCAGTTTGCGGTTCATTTACTAAGTTTTTCATCACTGAGTATTGAATTTTGACAACTGACCACAGTAATAACAATTTATTTCAGGTGATAGCAGAAACATTTTAACCAGGGGTGCTAAACATTCTTCCCACCACCAACTACAAATATGAAAATCCAACATGGGATGTGGCCAAGCCTTGGAACACTCATTCACGCACCCACAGGTGTTTGCAGCCTACTGCAGACACGGGGGCATAAGATCACAAAATGCCCTGCCCACATGCAGCTCATATTATACTGGAAGAAAACAAAGGAAAATAAATCTACTTGTGACATTAGGCTCCCACAAACGCCCTGAAGGGCACAGAGTGGGGACTGGTCAGAGAGTGAAGATAGAGGGTTTTTAGAGGACGTGATCAGGGAAGGTCTTCAAAGAAGGCCGCTGAGTGTCCACAAGGATTGGGGGCAGTAAGGGGGACAGCCACACAGATGGCTGGGAAAGAGAATTCAAAACAAAAAGCTTAGTTTTTGAGGTGCTGAAGCAATGGTGGCCAAGTTGCTGACCTTGACCAAAGGAGATGCACACACGAACTCATACACAGACCAAGGCTGAGAGATGAAGAGAAATGCCTCATCCATCCATCCCAATACATAGATCAAAATACTGATCAATTTATCTTTTCCCTTCTAGTCTTCTTCTTAGCCTTCTGGATCCCGCCCACCACTGCGCAATTTACTCTTGATTCAGTCAATGCTGCTCAAGGGCAAGATGTGACTCTACGAACCAGAAATAGGCCTCCTGATGTTGGAGGCTTCTTGTGGTACAGGGGACTGGATATTAGGTACTCCAATTTAATTGGGATTATTGCATGGAAATTAAGTCGACAAGTAAGAGGTCCCCAATACACTGGTCGAGAGACAGCAAGACTTGATGGATCCCTGACCATAAGGAATGTCACTGCGAAGGACATAGGAATGTACTTCGTAGTAGCCGTTCTTCCAAAATCACAACAAGTAGCATTTGGACGGCTCAATGTATACCATGAGTATCGGGTGGGGTGAATTCTACTTCACACACAGGACTTCCAACCTGGAACCCTCTCCTCCATCCTCCTCTGGATCATATACCAAGTTGGGTTTGGGAACTTAGTTCAGTACACATACAATGGAGATAAACTTTCTAAGATGAGAATTCCCCTCCCAGATTCTAGCCCCATAGACATTCACCACAGAGAGAAGGGCCAATTTGATGGGAGTGAGTCAGCAGAGGGAGACCAGTCTCAGTCCATGTCCCTGGGCTTCTTTCCCTGACCATGACCCTGAATTAGACCCTGCAGGGTTCTGTAAAGTCCTGGCCTGAGGGGCTCCCTGGGTTCTTCACAGAGAATTTCAGCTGGGGCAGCCTCTCTCCAGGCCCCTGACACTATGTCCTGACTCCAGAGGCCTTGAGGAGCCTATGTCAATTTGGGGTTTGCCTCCTGGGAAGGGCTGAGTGAGAGCAACAGTTTCCTACGTGCCAAAGTCATAAGGCTCTTGAGCTGGTCACCAGTTATGGCTCAACCCGATGATGGATGTCTGTCAGAGATGAAGTCTGGTTCTTCACCTGAGACTGTGTGTGGAGAGCACAACAGGACAAGCTCCACAGAGTATTAACTGACTGTTCTGAGGGGACTTAGGAGAGTCCAAAGAAAGGTTAGTATCCCAAGGGATGAGTAGGAGTAAAGATTTCCCTAGAGGCTGCTCATCCACAGGGATCAGCCCAAGGGATTCTCTCATAAATTCCATCAATAACAAATGCCTCTTATTTGAGCAGTTTTCTTTCCCAATATTTATATCAGATACCGTGAATATTTTAATATTAGTATAATGTAAGCCTGGCAGTCAAATATTCATTTTACTTCACTTAGGGAAAAGTGAGGCCCTGGGAGAAACCATCCCTAAGCAGAATCATGAAGACCATGAGAAATTGATCTGAGTCACTTCAGGTCTATCTGGAGCCATAGTTCCATCTTTTCCTCCAATCCCAGAGGCCTTATTAGATGTCTTTGGCTCCCTAGATCATTCATTGGTTCATATCTTTCCTTTTTAGTGGTCTTCAGTTCAGAGGGGGTAGATTTGGTTTGGTGAGTGATGGCAAATTTAGAATTAATTAATTTTCATTGTGGAACCAAATTACCCTCATAACAATCAGAGTCAGGGCTGAGATCTTTGAGGTAGAAGTATGGCGCCAGGTCTCAAACCCACACTCAAGCATTCTCACCATCTCTTTCTTCACAGGGCCATTGAGTGTGCCCACATTGGTAGCCAGCAACACCACAGTCACAGAGAATGAGGATGCGGTGGTCATGACTTGCTACACAGATGAATACTCCATCAACTGGTTATTCAATGCTACAAGTATGCAATTCAGGGAGAGGATGAAGCTGTCCCAGGACCACAAAACCCTCACCATAGACCCTGTCAGGAGAGAGGATTCTGGGATCTACCAATGTCAAGTCTCCAACCCCATCAGCTCCATTGAAAGTGCGCCTGTAGAGTTAGATGTCAAGTACTAGTGATCCGCTTCCCGTCCCCTATGCTGTTAAACTAAAAAGAAAAAAAAGTACATATTATATTTCTTGTGGTGGTGGAAATTGCTTAGAAGACTTGCTTTGCATCAAAGAATAAATACTAAAAAATGTGAGCTGGCATTGTCATTATTGCTTACCTAAGGTAACGTACCACATTGGATTCCATCTCTGGTTGGTCCTATTTGCACCATCTCCGCAATGGAGGGGACACAATGTGTTTCAAGGGGTGGAGGGGCAGTCATTGTGTGATGACTGGTGGAAGTAAGAGATAAGCTGACAAGAATCTGAGTTTTCTCCTGTTTCCCGGGAAACATGGGGAGGGTGCCTGGACACTGGTGATTATATGAATAGACAAGAAAACACATATGTGACATGTCTTCCCCAAAATTACTAATGCCCTCGGAGTCTTCTTTTGGTTATGGCAATAGACTTATTTGCATAAGTTCAGTAGCACCCTGTCCTCTTTGTTGAGGCTTAGCATATGTCCTAGTTCAAATTGATGCCCATAGAATTATAAACGACCTCACCTTTTATGGAGTTAATTTTGACCTGGTTAAAACTTCTAATCTATGTGAGAGGAGGGCATCACCCAAACCTAGAGAGACTGCAGGTGAAGTATGACACTGAGGCCACCTAAACTCAAGAGGCTGTTAAAAATCCCATCTTATGTTTTATAGAAAAACCTGCATCAGAGCAAACTATAAGGTGAATGTCAGTTCCTCTGCACTTATGTCATTAATCAGGGCATATTGAATGACACCAGCCATATAGGTGATAACATCAAAATATTCTTCTTTACTGGAAATTACGTTTGAGCAAAAGGAAGGTGACTATAGAGAGAAATGTAATGTTTCCATGGAAAATTCCAGAAGCACAGCCATCTGGGAGATCAGATGCTATCTCTGTTCAGTCTCTCAGCTACTTTGCATCTATTTATGAATGGCTGGGAACTTGCACTTCTTTATAAATTGCAGGGACTGATGGAGATGCAAACTGGATGTTGGTTGAAAAGATTTAGTTGTTTCCCTCCACTGTGCAGGAACTGTTATGCACCAGAGGCCTCATTATTCCCTTAGAGTCTCTAACGTTTCTTCCTGACTAGGCCTCTTATATTTTTTAGAGCATTTCCTTTATAAATGTAACTGCAATTTGTAGTTGCAGATTCTTTCTCTGTCCTTTTAAAACATGTCTAAGTTTTCTTAAAAGCTTCTTGCTTCCCTGCTGGAGTAGCTCAGTGATTTAGCATCAACCCAAGAACCAGGAGGTCATGGTTCAATTCCCAGTCAGGGCACATGTCTGGGTTTTAGGCTTGATCCCCAGTAGGGGTGTGCAGGAAGCAGCCAATCAATGAAATTCTTATAACAAGATATTAATCCTATTAAAGTGAACATTTCATTGGCAGTATAGCCACAATGTTGTTCAGCCACCATGTTACCTAATAGAAAATCATTTTCATCACCCCAAATAAAAATGGCATAGCTGCTGTAAAGAACTCAATAGAAAGCATCAACAGTAGACTAGAAGAAGCAGAGGACCACATCAGTGAGCTATAAGACAAGGTAGAAAAAATACCCCAGTAGAGGATCTTCCAAAAAAAAATTTTTTTTTTGAAAAGCAGGAGAGTCTAAAGCAGCTGAGGGTAAACTATGGCCCGCAGGCTGGATCTGGCCCGTTCGGCTGTTCTATCCAGCCTGTGGAGTAGAAAGAGTGGAGGGTCCTCTTGCTCTCCCCTCCGCTCCTTCGCCAGCAGCCCAAGATGAAAGTGCCAGCATGGTCAGGTTGCTTTTGTTCAGGCCCTCTGGTCCAGTTTAAGAACCCATTGTGGCCTCGAGTCAAAAAATTTGCCCACCCCTGGTCTAAAGGAACTTTCGAAGAACACACACACAAAAAAAATCTGCATAATAACCAGAAGGATAGGAAACTGAGAAAGGAATAGGAATAGAAAACCCACTTAAAGAAATAATGCAGAAAACTTCCCTGATATAGGGGGAAAAAACCGCCCCACACATATCTAAGAAGCTCACAGAGTCCCAAGCAAAATCAACCCCAAAGAGCAACCCCAAGGCACATTTAATTAAAGTGGCAAACACCAATGACAAAGGTAAGAATCTTAAAAGTGGTCAGAGATAGAGACAGAAAGTTATTTACAAAGGATTCCTCATTAGACTAACAACTGATTTCTCACAGAAACACATCTGGCCAGAAGGGAATGGCATGAAATATACGAAGTCATGCGAAGGAAAGGTCTGAGTCCAAGAATACTGTACTCAACAAGGCGATCAATCAAAATTGAAGATACAATCGGAGTTTCAGAGACAAAAAAAGAACTAAGGGAGTTTATTACCACCAAACCAGCAATGCAAGAAATGCTAAAGGGTCTGATGTGAAAAGAAGAAATAGGAAGCAAAGAAGGGACACAGGTGTAATAAATAAAAATGGTGACTAACAAGTACCTACCAATAATAACTTTAAATGTAAATGGATTAAATCCCGCAATCAAAAGAAATAGAGTAAAGGATTGGATAACAAAACATGACCAATATATCTGCTCTCTACAAGAAACCAACATTAGAAAATAAAGACACCCACAGACTGACAGTAAAGGGATAGAAAAATATTTTCAGGTGAATGGAAATGAAAAAAAAAAAAAAGCTGGGATAGCAATACTTATATCTGAAAAATTAGATCTCAAAGTGAAAAATACAACCTTCCAAAATCAATCAGGAAGAATCTAAACATCTCAACAGGCCAACAACTATAGAAGAAATTGAAGCAGTCACCAAAAAACTTCCAGGAACAAAAGCCTGCAGCAAGACAGCATGACAGGGGAGTTTTACCAAACACTTAAAGAAGAACTAAAATCTATCCTCCTCAGACTATTCCAAAATATTCAAGAGGAAGGCTTCCAAGCTCCTTCTATGAAGCCAGCATCACCCTAATACCAAAACGAGATAATGGCAACTCAATGAAAGAGAAATACAGGCCAATATCCCTCATGAACGTAGATGCCAAAATCCTCAACAATATTCTAGCAAATTGGGTCGAGCAGTACAACAGAAAGATCATACACCATGACCAAGTAGGATTTCTCCCAGGGATGCAAGGATGGTACAATAATAGCAAATCAATAAATGTGATACATCACATAAACAAATTGAGATATAAAAATCACATAGTCATATCAATTGATGCAGAACAAGCATTTGACAAAATCCAACACCCTTTTTTGATAAAAACTCTCAGCAAGGTGAGAATAGAAATATCATACCTCAACATAATAAAAACCATATATGATAAACCCACAGCCAACATCATACACAATAGGCTAAAAGTAAAACCATTTCCCCTAAGAACATTAACAAGACAGGGATACCCCTGATTCTCCATGTGCTTTCTTCGTTCCTTCTAGTTGTAGAATTTTAACTCAGCTAGCTTTCCTGTGGTTCTGAATGATGTTTGTTTTGTCTTTTAGTTGTAGTTGTGAAATTGCTGTGTGATGCAGCAATTTAGATGTTTACCTATGCCGCCATCTTGGTTTCTCTCTGGTCTCTACTCTTATAGCTCCAGAATATTTGTTTATATATCAGATTTTGTACATTGTCTCCTGTTAATCTGTCTCTGTTAATTTGATTTTTAGATCAGATAGAAGAATTTAAAAGATGAGAGGAAGATTATCCTTTGTTCACATAGATGGAAGTTATAATTTATAGTTAAAGAATAAATAGAAAATATAACCTGGCAAGTGTGATGGGAAAGAATGTACATGGAGCCCAGAGCCTGGAAACTTGTCAGTGAAACAGGTTGCAGAGGTATCTTGCTTGAGACAAGAGAAAGATGTTGTCTACTAAGCATGAGATGGATAGATGTTTTCTGCTCTTAAGGTAACATAACTGACCCAACCCCTAAATGGGTTGCAGAAAATTGGGTTGTCTGCACGAAGGAAGACCTCTAGGCCCCAATAACCAAAGAACCCAGTCAAGATGGTGCTGTGGAGAAATAAATCACATTATGAGTACTTATAGCATAACTGACCAATCTTTAAAACCCATACCTCTGAACCCCAAGTTATGACTTTTGCCTCTTAAAAGACCCTAAATATAAGCCACGGTGAGTTCTGGTCTTTGAGCATCAGCTGCCCCATTCCCCTTCATTGGTACCTTTGTAATATATACTTTCTTTCCTTTCACTACCACCTGGTGTCAGTTTACTGGCTGTCTAGGCATTAGGAGAACAGATCTCACCTCAGTGTGGACAACAATATGAACAGACTTACAGGCTTGTGCCTCTACTGCTGCTGGGATCAGAAACACTGCTTCAAGCCTCACTCTGTGAGAACAGAGAGGAAGAAAAAGGGTGAAAGTGGACTCTGAAGGTGACAGAGGGATTATTGAGCGAGGGGAGTGAAAGTAAAGTTTTCTCAAATTCCTGAGCACCTAATACAGGCTGATCACTGACAATATCATAATCACTTCTAGCATCACCCTGCCGGTAAGTTTTTATATGAGCTGAAGGTTTTGTTTTTTCCCCCCATCAGCAACCAATTCTCCAATGGGTATCCTACAATTCATTTCAGTTTTGATATTAACTATCCAAAATGGGTGCAGACCCCATAGGTTCTAGGCTCAGTAACATAAGTTCAGATGCCATCACAAATGGGATGCCTAGGCAACTCACCTTGGAGTCTGATTAACTCCAGGTTTGACCCCTCATGGTTTATAATCGTTTAAAAATGCCCACACAATACTTAGGAAAGGACTTTCCTTACTATTCCTGGTTTATTGTAACTATACAATTTAGGAATAACTAAATGGGAGAGACTGGCAGATCAAAACATGAGGAGAGGTGTGAAACTTCCATTTTTTCTTTGATCACTCAGCCTTCCAACATAAACAAAAGGATTTCTGAACCCCATGTTTAGGGTTTTTATTGCAAGTGTCCTTATGTTGGCATAATTGATGAAGTAATTGGCCATGGTTGATTATTTCTAGCTCCTCTCTCCTCCCAAGATGCTAAGGGGTTGAGCTGTGTGAATGAAAAAGGGACCACATACTCAACCTCATAAGCTCAGGAAAGGCCTGTGTGGGGGCCTTACAAACTCAGAACCCTGAAGTAACACCACAGGATGGTCTGAAAATAAAACCTTCTAACTTAAAGTGAGTCATTGTGGGTAGTCATGTGCTAGGCGGGTCTCTTTCCTGTCAAAGGTCAGTCTTTAAGTTAACTGAGCCCATCCATTGACTTTTTGCATCTACAATAACATGCCTTTGGAATGTCAGGGTGATTTTCTTTTTTCCAAACCCCTCACAACTTCGGAGCAGAGAGCACCAGACCCCTCCATGTTATTGTTATCATGCTAATTGTTTACTGCTATCTGTCTTATACCAACCAATATAAAAGAAGTATGCATTGATTGGTTTTACTTTATCTCAGAGAATCTCTCTATGACATGCTGGTTTTTTCTTCTACCTCTCCAATCTTTGACCACTGGATTTCATGTCACTCCTTTTCCTTCTATAGATTGCAAAGTGTGTAGCAGATGTTCTACTGTCTAAATATAACCTTGGAAAATCATTCCATGAACCTCAAGGTCATTTCCTACTTCCTTTAGATCCAGTTTAAAGATGGTAATTGAATTTATCCAAGTGATACCATGTCAGGAATACAAATATGTGTTAGTTATGATTTATATGTTATTCTCACTACATTGAGGCATTCACTTGAAGGAGAACAACTCCTTCAAAGATAAATTTTGATTGGGGGAAATTAAAGCCTATTGGGAATTCCCCATGAGTTACAGTGACTGAGGTACACACTTCACTGTTCAAAAAATACAATTCATTTCTAATGTTTGTCCTATTTTACTAGTGTTTTTATTGCACCAATCACTCCAGTTCTCTGGATTGGTGTATAATACAAATGATATAATTAAAACTCAACTAGAGCTGACCGAAACAAGATGGAAGCCTAGGTAGTCTCCTAAGCTGCCACCTCATCAACAATTTGGAAAAAAATAACAGCTAAAATCGAAAGGGATCACATCAGACCCACAGGAAAGCTGGTGGAATGGGATGGCTACAATTAGAGACAAAGAAAACCGCTGATGCTACCATGTGGAGTTTAAAACTATGATGGAACCAGAGCCGCTGCTGCCACCGCCGCTGCGAGGGAGGGAAGCCCAATGAGAGCAGAGCTCGCTCCGCCCCGGGCCCAGGGAGTGTGATGCTTCAGAGCCTGGCCTCTGCGTCTGCAGCCATCCCAGCCTGACCACCATGGGAGCAAGGGAACCAACGATGAGCCTCAGCCCCACCTTCTGCTCCCGCCCAGTCGCCTTGGAGCGCAGTCTCCATGCCCGCAGTCATCTCAGCCCGGCCTCCGTGCCTGCAGCCATCCCAGCACGCCCACTGTGAGTGGTGGGTCCTGGGGGACCCATGTGCCCCGGGTGAGCCGTGTGCCCCAGGGGTGCCTTGTGCCCCAGAAGAGCCATGTGCTCCCGGGGGCCGTGTGTCCCCGGTGGCCATGTTCCCCGGGGGAACCATGTGCCCAAGGGGGTGGTGGGACCCGGGGGGAGCAGGCGGTGTGAACCGGAGGAGGAGCGGATTCTATTCTTGTGGTCCTGAGACATTTGGACAGTCTGCAGCTACTAGCTACAGGACACTTTGTTGTATTTCCCTACAAAAACAAATGAGAGTGTCCCACTTGAAATTTATATATGGAAAAAAGGAAAAGAGAAGGGGAAAAAAATCTGAGGAACAGAATAAAGTGGTGAATATAGTAGAATCAGGGGCAAAGAAGGGGAGTGGACTGATAATTATCAGGAGGATAAGGGGGTGAGAGACTGGATTGAAATCGTATAACCAATGGATGAAGACAATTGGGGGGAGAAGGGGTAAGGGCAGAGGATGGGAGGGGAACTGGGTGGTAGGGACCTGGGGAGAAAAAGGAGAAACAATTTTAATAATCTGAGTAATAAAGATTTATTTAAAAAATAATAAAACTCAACTATGTAAATTTTCAGAAGCTTTTAATCTTCCTTGGCTTAAATCCTTCCTTATGGTTCTTCTCAACTTGGAATCTCCTTTTTTGGTAAACACATAGCTTTTCTCCTCATTAAATAGTCACGAGTAAGTAACCCCATATATTTAGATGAAGAGACATATAAACCAACCTTACAAAAAGCAGACATTCTGCATTATTATCAAGAACTTCTTAACCAGCTTATAGGGACAGATAAATTAGTGACATTTATGTTACAGGAGTGCTCTTGGCACATAAGAACTTCAAAGACCGTGACTCATTTTGTCAATTGGAAAAGACATCAATGAAAGACTCTCCAACATTGTTTGAAGGGACCTTATCAGGTGCCCAACCACAAATGGACATCTGCCCTTGTCTCTGACACTTGACTCCACCTATACGGAACAAAGACTTCTTGAGAATGAAAGTCCACTGACATCAGACATGGACAGCTATCCTAAGACACTGACAAGGCCTGTATAACTACAAATTGATTTTCTTTACCTGTCTGTGAATTTTAGTGATAATAATAATTATACTTGTTCTTTGGACTTTTCTCCAACATTGTATATATATAGCCCACTTTTTAATAATGACTAAAGGTGTATGTGACAACTTTTGTCTTATTAATAATACTTTTTTAAGTTTCCTCTTTTTGAGACAGGATACTAAGAAGCTAGGAAAATTCCTTGGTAAGTGGAATTAGACAACTGAGACAGATAGCTGAACAAATTGGCCAAGCAATTTTCAGCCAGATACAGAAGGCCATCAGTGTGGAAAGCCCCAGGTGCCTCATACTAGGCAAAATGGCCCCCAGGGAGGCCTTTCCTTCCCTGTAATATAGCTGACAATGAGGTTTAGACTGCCTGCCCTGGCACTGACCCATTATTAGAGACCATGGCCCTTAAAAGAGACATCTGGGAAAGCTGATGAAAATTCTACTGAGATCTCCCTTGAGACTCATCTTTGGAAAATAAATAAAATAGCTCAAGACAAAGAAGTCAGTGTGTGCCCTCCTTGTGCCCCCACCCCACCGCCTCTACTCCAAATCTCCTTTTTGAGTGAATTTTTTTTCTTTTAATCTCTATGAGGTCCCCATGCAGCTAGCATCCAGGGAAGCAATGGGTAGCAGTAGCTTTTCCTGGACTTAAACCATTTACCTGCCCCCCCCCCAAAAAAAAACAAAACAAAAAACAAAACTTTTTTTTACCTGTGAACTGACAGCAGCCCCACCTAGACGCACTTCATTCCCATGTTTCTAGAGAGCCCAAACAGCCCTGCCTAGTCTCTCTTCTACTGTCTCTATCCTAAGCCTTTCATTGTTCCACTGTTCCAAGCTTGAAAAAACATACTTTCAAAATCACCTGAACTCATGTTGTGAAATATTTCTTGTACCAAGTCAAGAACCCACACCCTGCATGCTGGTCTTAAGCAAATCGATTCAGGACCTGGCTCTCTTCTGGTAACATTTTGAAATTTAGAAGGAATGCTATTGCAAAGGAAAGGAATGGAATGTGTTTGTTTTTAAGAGAATTTAAAAGTAAGTAGTTTTTCCCAATTAGTTGGGTATTTTTAAAAATGTTTTTTATTGATTTGAGAGAGAGGAAGGGAGAGGGAGATAGAGAGAGAAACATCAATGATGAGAGAATCATACATAGATTGGCTGCCTTCTGCATGTCCCCTGTTGGGGATGGAACCTGAAACCTAGGCATGTACCCTGACTGGGAATTGAATTGTAACCTTCTGGTTCACGGGTTAATGCTCAACCACTTGTCCACACAAGTCCATTATTTTTTTTTATGATTAAAAGCACTTTTATGCTTTTAAATAATTGAAAGTTTTTTATTGTATAAAATATTACATGTTTCCTTTTCCTCTTGTTGACCTCTCCCCAGCCACTTCCACCCACCAGCACATGCCCTCACTCCCCCTAATGTCTGTGTCCCTTAGTTATGCTCATATGCATACATATAAGTCATTTGGTTGATCTCTTACCTTCTCATTCCTGTCTTCCCTCATCAGTTAGACAGGATTCTATGTCTCTGGTTCTATTTTTGTTCATTAGTTTGTTGTTCATTATATTCTGTAAATGAGTGAGGTCATGTGATATTTATATTTTTCTGACTGGCTTATTTCACTTAGCACAATGTTTTCCAGTTCCATCCCTGCTGTTGCAAATGGTAATAATTCATTTTTTACAGCAGCATAGTATTCCATTGTGTAGATGTACCAGTTTTCTAATCCACTCATCTGCTGATGGGCACTTACACAGTTTCAAGATCTTAGCTATTGTAAATTGTGCTGTTATGAATATGCATACATCCTTTCTGATTAGTGTTTCTGTTTTCTTGTGATATATTTCTAGAGGTGGAATTACTGGGTTGCTCAGTTCCTGGTTCTAAGAACCAGGAAATAACACCAAATACCTTTCTATGATATCACATAGGGAGACTGAAGTTTTTTGAGGTGGGATCACTTGCCTAGAGTCCCACAGCCTGCATGTGGGCTCAGACATGCCATGTTTTGGCACATGGCATTTATGTTCCACCCTTTCCATGTTCCCTCCTCTATCAGGTGGACTGAAAGGTTAAATACTCTGTTCCACACTCCTTGTGATTGAGAGTCCAGATGTGAATTAAACTCGGCCTCTGAGATGCACTTGTGTGTAATTTGGAAGCTGGAAAGGAGACGGGTCTCTTATTTCTGCTTCTGTGTTGTCTGCTCGGTGGCCTCTGGCAAACACAGCTCATTCTTTACCTGTGGGAGGGGGCTGTGCCAGCGCTATCTTAAAACCTGACTTTCAGTTGCAAGTCTTCAACTTCCATTTCTCTAGCCCTTTAATAATTTTATTA
This sequence comes from Vespertilio murinus, assembly GCA_963924515.1. Classification (NCBI taxonomy): domain Eukaryota; kingdom Metazoa; phylum Chordata; class Mammalia; order Chiroptera; family Vespertilionidae; genus Vespertilio; species Vespertilio murinus. The sequence continues at coordinate 39,673,663 of OZ004716.1, read as the reverse complement.
GTTCTTAATTCTTTGTGCGAAAGACTTTTCTACACAAATGTTTATGGAATGTTTGTCTGACCCTGTCTCTCCTTACAAGGTAAACTCCATGAGTGCAGGGGCCACATGTTTCCTGCTCTCTGTGGCGTTCCCAGGGCCCAGCCCTGACCTGAAACACCACAGATACTCAGTAAACACTCATTAAGTGGATGAGGGAAACATATAATGGAAGCCTGTCACCCTGTGTGTCACTTGTAGTCAGATCATGTTTCTTTTCCATCCAAACGCTTGGTGTCAGTCTGGGAGGAGGCCACAACCACTTTTATTTTTCACAGATATGTCCCAGGGGAAGATAATTATTTCATTTACAGTCAGGAGAGGGGGACAAGAACCTCCTAACAGTGAGGGGTCAGACCACTCTGATTTCATTGCCAGAAAATCACAACCCACCTCAGCCCTCATCTCTTCTGGGCCTGGAAAGCAGCCCATGTTCTTCCTTTTATCACAGATCTCTGACCTGGCAGACATTCTGGATTCTCCATCCCAGGAACAGTTTCTACCAAGGAAGGAGGGTACTCACCCTCACCTCAAGGAAATTAGGGGATGACTCCCATCCTCAAGGTCCCCGGTCTGGATACAGCTGTCTGTGCCCCTAAAGACATCTCATCAGCCCACTGTGTCCTGGGGAACAAGGGGAACTTTCTCAGCAGGATGGGAAAGGAGAACCCAAGATCTGGGGTTGCTTCCATCTCAGAGGTGCTGAGGGTCCTACGGAGACCTCCATCCCCTAACAGAGGAACCCACAGAATCCCCTGGTTGACACTCCATGTGGAGCGGCTCCAGAACCTGGGTCCTGTGGGGAGGCCTACAGCAAATGACAGACAGGGACCGAGGGGACTGGATGCAACATCCCCATGCTGTGATGGGAAACACAGAGGGCCTTTTGAAGATCCACCACCCAGGCCAGCAGCCTCTCCCAAAAGATGCCTCACCAGGACCTGGCTTTGAAAACCTGGAAAGAACATCCTCCTGAAACAGCACATCCACCAGAAAGGGCAGCTTTCTGGACATTGGGCTCATAATAATCTGGGCAAAGCCAGTCCTCTCACTGGGCCCAGCCTGCCCTGGGATGCAGTCAGCAGGTATGAGACACACAGGAACTGGGCCCTGGATGGCTGGCTCTTAGGCTAGAGGTCAGAGCTCACCTCTGTCCAGGGCTCACAGTGAGCTGCCACCTTCTGGAGCCTGGTCAGCATTCCTAGTGCAGTACCTGACATTGCTTGCAGTTCTCCTTTTGCCTTCTAGGGGACGGTATTGAGCCACACCTACAAAACAGGAAATCCACACTTGAACTGGGCTTTGGCTAAGGAGGTGCAGTAGGAGACCCATTTCCATTCCCTAACTAAAAAATTTCTCTGGGCCTCTCTGTCCTGCCTGTGCTGTCCCCATGCTCTTTCCAGAAACTGAGAATGAAAAAGGGGCTGTGCAAGATACCTGATCAGCCCAGGGGCCCCCATGGCAGGCCTGACAAGCTCAGTGACGCACAGTGTGGTCTCATCACAAATGCCTAAGTGGGCAGGTGATGGCGGGTAGTCATGTCACAGGCCCACAGCTTCCTTAGCAAAGGTCAGACTTTACCTTAAGTCAATGTTTCTCAAACTTTCTCATGATGAGAATCACCTGGTGGAGTTGTTAAAATACAGATTCCTGAATCCCAACTAAGAAGTGCTAAACTAGAATTTTTGGGAACATATAGGTAAAATTGTATACTTAAGTATACTTATGTATATTTTAACAACTCCACCAGGTGATTCTCATCATGAGAGAAGTTTGAGAAACACTGCTAAGTGAGCCCTTTTTCTGTTCTTATGCATCATGGATAACATACCTTTGACATCACATACCTGTAGCAAATTTTCTTTGCCAGACCCATTGAAGGCAGAGGCTGTGGGGCCAAAATACTAGACCACAGAGTATTCATTTTGCCTGGTTCCCTGCACAGCCTCTGTGCCTGCTGTAAATGTTAACTGTCCTGGACTCTCCAATGTAGAAATAATACACGTTTCTCCATTTTGCTTTTTATTTATTTCTAGAAACCTCCCTGCTATCCTTTCCCTCACTTTTCAATAGATTTCATGTGACGTTTTTCATCTTCTCCTTTGAGTATAACGTATAAAATAAGCTACAAAACTGCTCTTCTTCTCAGTATTTGAGATCTTGCTTGCTGTCATATGACAGTAGTTCAGCTGAAATACTCATAACACTCCTCCACAGGTTTGGACATTTCTTACCTTGACAGAATCTAAGGGCAGTTCCTTTTTCAGGGATCTCTATGCTGCTCCCCAACTCATAACTGGGCAAGGCGAGGTAACCTCAAAAAAGTCCCCCAGGCAGAGGACAGAGGCTGCCACAAATAGACAGGGAGGACATGGACAGAGTCAACCAACAAAGTGAGGGAGGGACTCCTTGAAAATATTCCCCAAGGACCTTGGAGCCCACAGCCACCTGAGCCCCCACCACAGTCCTCTCTTCCCGGGGCACACAGGACACCTTACCCTTCACACCTGGAAACTGCATGTCCTTCTGAGCCCCGAGGTGATGGGGTCTCTGTCTCTGGAAGCAATGGCCAGGTTGGTGACAGCCTGAGATAGAGGGAGGGTCCCCTCTGAAGTCATCATCTAGGTTGACCCCCCCCCCCAGTCACCTCTGTGGCCTCCCTGCTGGGAGGAAATCCCACCTTCCCAGCACATTTGAGAACACGGGGAAGACCCGGTGCCCAGATGGGTTTCTGTGCCACAACCAGAAATAATCACCAGTTTTGGGCCTGTGGGGTTCTCTGTGTGGTGCTGATAGACCCAAGATAAGGTGAAGCAGGGGCCAAATGCTGAGGTGAGCCGGTCATCTTCTCAGGAGGACACATGCCCCCATCAGCCTTGCTGTTGCAAAAGTGCTCCACTGGCCAGTAAGACCCACCTCCCCTGAGAGCTTACAGATGCAGAGTCTCCAGTCCACTGCACACCTGCTGAGTCAGACTCTGCATTTTAAGAGGATCTGGAAATCCTCCCTGTGCACAGGAGAGGGGCAGGGCCCCCATCCTCACATCACTGGATCTCATCCTGGCACCCATTTATGCTGGGCAGCTGCTGAAGCAGCCTGTCTAAAATGTCACCTGGGCATTCCAATACTTACAAAGTTTCACAGGTGAGCCAATGTATACTTTGGGTATCCCTATGAAAAATTTCCCGAGGGGTGTCCCAGAACTCTTGCTCTGAAGGGAAAAGTTAAATGTGCACTGACAGGGAGTTGTGGAGAATTACCAGGAACTGGACGCCCCAGGCCAGTACTTTTCTGGGCACGTGTCTGTGCATGTGTATGTTTGTGTTTGCATGAGTGTATGTTGTCAGAGACTTTAGCTGTTTCCAGGGAACCAAAATACAGAGAAAAGGTAAACTGAAAGGGGCAACAGGGTTGACAAAAATGAGGGGAGGGAGAGGGAGGGTCCTGGTCTCTGACCCCGCCCTGGCCCACATGACCAGGGAAGTTATCTTTCCTTAGGAGGAGGCTCAGCACACAGGAAGGAGGGACAGCACATCCCACCAGTCTGGACAGAGGTGCCTGGGAGCCTTACTGGACCTCAAGCTCTTCTCTCAGAGGGAAGGACAGAGCAGGCAGCAGTCACCATGGAGTTCTCTGCAGCCTCTGTCCACAGAGGACTTGTCCCCTGGCTGGGGCTCCTGCTGGCTGGTAAGGAGGGGACAATCCCTGGGAATGAAAGGGAGGCTGGGAGTCAGAGAGTGGCCATGATCTCCTGGGGAGGACAGCCCTCTGGGAGGGGAGGAAGGGCTTCTCTTTGGACCTGAGTGAAAGGGCAGGGGCCCAGAGTAGGATGAGAGAGGGGGTTCAGCATCAGGAAAATCTCATGATGTGGAAGTGGACAGGGGCAGGAAAACCTCAGTTTGAGGTTCATTTACTAAGTTTTTCATCACTGAGTAGTGAATTTTGACAACCGACCACAGTAATAATAATTTATTTCAGGTGACAGCAGAAACATTTTAACCAGGGGTGCTAAATATCATCCCCACCACAAACTAAAAACATGAAAAAATCCAACATGGGACGTGGCCAAGCCTGAGAACACTCATTCATGCACCCACAGGTGTTTGAAGCCTATTGCAGGCACTGGGGACACAAGATTACAAAATCCTCATCCCACATGCAGCTCACACTATATGGGGAGAAAAGAGATGAGAAGAGATCTACTTGTGACATCAGGTACCCTCAAGTGCCCTGAAAGGCACAGAGCGGGGACAGGTCAGAGAGTGAAGATAGAGGGTCTTTAGAGGACGTGGTGAGGGAAGGTCTTCCAAGAAGGCCGCTGAGTGTCAACTGGGATCTGAGGGCAGTAAGGGTGACAGCCACACAGAGAGCTGGGTAAGAGAATTCAAAACAAAAAGCATAGGTGCTGAAGCAATGGTGGCCATGTTGCAGAACTTGACCAAAGAGATGCACACACGAACTCACGTGCAGACCAAGGCTGAGAGATGAAGAGAAATGCCTCATCTCTCCATCCCAATACATAGATCAATATACTGATCAATTTATCTCTTCTATTCCCTTCTAGTGTTCCTCTTAGCCTCCTGGATCCCGCCCACCACTGCGCAATTTGCTATTGTCTCAACCAATGCTGCTGAAGGGCAGGATGTGATTCTGCGTACCCGCAATAGGCCTCCTGGTGTTGCAGGCTATATTTGGTACAGGGGAGAAAAGACGGAGTACCCTAATTTTATTGCGTCTGTTGCATGGCGTGTAAGACGATACAGAACAGGGCCCGAATACAGTGGTCGAGAGACAGCAAACCTTGAAGGATCCCTGATCATAAGAAAAGTCACTCCGAGGGACACAGGAACCTACACTGTAATAGCAGTCCTTCAAAATTCACAAAGAGAAATAGGATTTGGACAGCTCAATGTATACCGTGAGTGATTGCTCTCTGTCCCTCTGGGTGTTGGGTGGGGTGAATTCTACTTCACACACAGGACTGCCAGCCCTGGACTCTCCTCCATCCCCGTTTGCATCATGTCCCAAGCTGGGTTTGGGCATTTAGTGCAGGACTCACACAGTGGAGACAAACTTTCTAAGGTCAGGGTTTTCTTCCCAGATTCTAGCCCCACAGACATTCACCACAGAGAGAAGGACCAATTTGATGGGAGTGACTCAGCAGAGGGAGACCAGTCTCAGTCCATGTCCCTGGGCTCCTTTCCCTGACCATGACCCTGAATTAGACCCTGCAGAGCTCTGTAAAGACCTGGCCTGGGTTCTTCATAGCAAAGCTCAGCTAGGACAGCCCCACTCCAGGCCCCTGTCACAATGTCCTGACTCCAGAGGCCCTCAGGAGCCTGTGTTTCATGGTGTTTTGCCTCCTGGGAAGGACTGAGTGAGAGCAACAGTTTCCCATGTGCCAGACTAACAAGGCTCTTGAGCTGGTCACTAGTTGGGACTCAACCCTCAGAGCCAGATCTGGGAAGAGATGGAGCCTGGTCCTTCACCTGAGACTGGATGTGAAGAGACTGAGTGTGGAAAGACCCCCCAGATTATTAGCTGACTGTTCTGGGGGACTTAGGAGAGTCCAGAGAAACATCAGCATCCAAAGAGAGGAGCAAGAGAAAAGGTTCTCCTGGCAGCTGCTCATCCTCCAGGATCAGACCAGGAGATTCTCTCCTGAAGTCCACCAATAACAGATGCCTCTAATTTGAGCAGTTTTCCTTCCCAATGTTTATGCTAGTTACTGTGAATATTTTATGATTAGTATATTGGCAGCCTAGGATTCAATGTTCATTTTACTTCATTGAGGGGAAAGTGAGGCACAGGCGATACAGTCCATAAGCAGAATCATGAAGACCATGAGCAACTGATCTGAGTCATTGAAGTCTACCTCAGCCATAGCCCCATCTTTTCCTCCAACCCCTGTGGCCTTATTAGATGCCTTAGGATGGTTCATAGCCTTCCTTTTTAGGAGTCTTGAGCTTAGAGGGGTAGATTTGTTTTGGGGTTTGATGGCAAATTTAGAATTAATTAATTTTTACTATGGAACCAAAATACCCTCATAACAATCAGAGTCAGGGCTGAGATCTTTGAGGCAGAAGCATGTCCGCATGTCCCCAGGTCTCAAGCCCACACTCAATTATTCTCACCCTCTCTTTCTTCACAGGGCCAGTGAGTGTGCCCACACTCCTAGCCAGCAACACCACAGTCACAGAGAATGAGGATGCGGTGGTCATGGCTTGCTACACAGATGAATACTCCATCAACTGGTTATTCAATGCTACAAGTATGCAATTCAGGGAGAGGATGAAGCTGTCCCAGGACCACAGAACCCTCACCATAGATCCAGTCAGGAGAGAGGATGCTGGGAACTACCAGTGTCAAGTCTCCAACCCCATCAGCTCTATTGAAAGTGTGCCTGTAGAGTTAGATGTCAAGTACTAGTGATCCTCCTACCTTCTCATATGTTCTTAAACTAAAAAAGAAAAGAAAAAAAAGTACCTATTAGATTTCTTGTGGTGGTGGAAATTTCTTAAAAGATTTGCTTTGAATCAATAAATACTAAAGAAATATACACTGATGTTGTCATTATTGTTGACCTAAGGTAACATTCCACATTGGGTCCCATCTCTGGTTGGTCCCATTTGCACCTTCTCCACAATGGAAGGGACATGATGTGCTTCACAGGAGGGACAGTCATTGTGTGATGACTGGTGGGAATAAGAGATAAGCTGACAGGAATCTGAGTTTTCTCCCATTTCCAGGGGGACACGTGGAGGGTGCCTGGACACTTGTGATGATGGGAATAGACAAGAGAACACCTATGTGAGATGCGACCATGGCCTTTTCCTTCCCCCAAATGACTAATGCCCTCTGGAGTATTCTTTTGGTTATGGCAATAGACTTATTTGCATAAGTTCAATAGCACCCTGCCCTCTTTGCTGATAGAATAGAATTGGAAACTTTGGTAATACAAGCAAGGCTGAGCAAATGTCCTTGTTTAAACTGATACCCACAGAATTATAAAACAACCTCGCCTTTTATACTGCTAAATTTGACCTGATGAAGACTTGTAATCTGCTTGAGAGGAGGGCATCACCCAAAGCAAGAGAGGCTGCAGGTGAAGTGAGGGTGAGGCCGCCTAACCTCAGGAGGCTGTTAAATCTCTCATTTTAGGTTTCTTAGAAAGAGCTGCTTCAGAGTAAACTATAACATGAATGCACTTAGGTCATTAATCAGGCCAAATTGAATGACACCAGCCATATATATGATAGGATAAAAATACTCTTTTTTCCCCCCTTGGAGATGACGTTTGATCAATGGGAAGGTGAATATAGAGGGAAATGTAATGTCTCCATGGAAAACTCCAGAAGCACAGCCTTCTGGGAGATCAGATGCTATCTCTGTTCAGTCTCTCAGCTATTTTGCATCTATTTATAAATGGCTGGGAACTTGCACTTCTTTGTAATTTGCAGGAACTGATGGTAATGCAAACTGGGTCTTGGCTGAAAGGATTTAGCCAAGTTGTGTATTATAAAAGGTGACGTTGTTTTATAATTCTGTGGGTATCCGTTTGAACTAGGACATTTGCTAAGCCTTGCTTGTATTACCAAAGTTGTGTTTCCCTCCGCTGTGTAGAAAGTAGCTTTGTTATGAACAAGAGGCCTTATTATTCCCTCAGAGTCTCTAACCTTTCTTACTGACTAGGCCTCTTACCTGTATTTTTTTTTGGAGCATTTCCTTTAGAAATGTAACTGCAATTTGTAATTGTAGATTCTTTCTCTGTCCTTTTGAAATATACCTCTGTCTCCTTAAAAAGCTTCTTTTTTATTATGTTTTAATATGTTTGAGGAGTATTTTATTTAATTTTTCATTTTTTTATTGTTTCATGTATTATACATAGCAGTACATATATCTCCTCTTTTTTCTCCCATTGACCTCTCCAGCCTCCTCTACCCCCTGTCTCAAGCCTCAATCCACACCCCACCAGTGTCTTCCATCCATAGGTTGTGCTTATATGCATGCATACAAGTCCTTTGGTTGATCTCTTCCCCCGCCCCCCCCACTCCCCAACTCTCCCCAATCTTTCCACTATAAGTTGACAGTCTGTTTGTTGCTTTACTGCCTCTGTATCTATCTTTTTGTTCATCGGTTTGCAATGCCTTTTTATTTTCTATAAATGAGTGAGATCATGTGGCATTTTTCTTTCATTACCTCACTTCACTTAGCATAATGCTCTCCAGGTGCATCTATGCTGCTGCAAATAGTAAGAATTATTCTTTTTTAGAGCAGCGTAATATTCCATTTTATAGATGTACCAAAGTTTTCTAATGCACTCATTTGCTGATGGACATTTAGGCTGTTTCCAAATTTTAGCTATGGTGAATTGTGCTGCTATGAACATAGGAGTGCATATATCCTTTCTGATTGGTGTTTCTAGATTCTTAAGATATATTCCTTGAAGTGATATTACTGGGTCAAATGGGAGTTCCTTTTTATTTTATTTTTGAGGAAACTCCACACTGTTCTCCACAGTGGCTGCACCAGTCTGCATTCCCACCTGCAGTGCAGGAGGGTTCCTTTTTCTCCGAATCCTGGTAAGCACTTGTCTTTTTTTGATTTATTGATGATTGCCCTTCTGACAGGTGTGAGATGGTGCCGCATTGTTGTTTTGATTTACATCTCTCAGATGATTAGTGACTTTGAACATATTTTCATATGTCTCTTGGCCTTCCTTTTGTCTTCTTTTGAAAAGTTTCTATTTAGGTCCGTTGCCTATTTATTTTTATTTTTATTATTGAATCATTTATCTTCCTTTTGTTGAGTTTTATGAGTTCCCTGCAAATGTTGGAAATTAAACCTTTATCAGTGATAACATTTGCAAATATGTTCTCCAAAACAGTGGGCTTTCTTGTTGTCTTGTTGATAGTTTCTTTTGTGGTGCAAAAGCTTTTTCTTTTGATGTAGTCCCATTTGTTTATTTTCTCTTTAGCTTCCATTGCCCTAGGGGCAGTATCAGTGAAGAAGTTCTTTAGGCATATGTCTGAGATTTCTCTTGCCTGTGGATTCCTGTAGTATTTTTATGGTTTCCTGTTTAATGTTTAAGTTCTTTATCCATTTTGAGTTTATTTTTGTATATGGTGCAAGTTGGTGGTCTAGTTTCATTTTTTTGCATGTATCTGTCCAATTTTCCCAGCACCATTTATTGAAGAGGCTTCTTGACTCCATTGTATGTTCATGCATCCTTTGTCAAATATTAATTGAGCATAGTGGTTTGGGTCAATATCTGTGTTGTCTATTCTATTCCATTGGTCTATATGTCTGTTCTTGTGCCAGTACCAGGTTGTTTTGAGAAGAGTGGCCTTGTAATACAGCTTGAAATCTGGTATTGAGATCCCACCTACTTTATTCTTCTTTCTCAGGATTGCTGTGGCTATTTGGTTTTTTTTGTTTTGTTTTTTTTTAATTCCAGATGAATTTTTGGAGAGTTCTTTCTATGTCTGTGAAATACGCCATTGGTATTTTAATGGGCAGTGCATTGAATCGATAGATGGCTTTGGGTAGTGTGGACATTTTAATGATGTTAATTCTACCAACCCATGAACATGGTATGTTCTTCCATCTGTTTACATATTCCTCTACCTCTTTTTTCAGTGTCCTATAGTTTTGTGCATACAGGTCTTTTACCTCCTTAATTAATTTTATTCCTAAGTATCTTAATTTTTTTTGGTGCTATGGTAAGTGGGATTGCATTTTTAGTCTATCTTTCTGTAAGTGCACTATTGGTATATAGAAACGCCATAGATTTCTTTTAAAAAATATTTTTATTGACTTTTTACAAAGAGGAAGGGCTAGAAACATCGATAAGAGAGAAACATTGAACAGCTGCCTCCTGCACAACCCTACTGGGGATGTGCCCGCAACCAATGTACATGTCCTTGACTGGAATTGAACCTGAGACCCTTCAGTCCATAGGCCAACACTCTATCCACTGAGCCAAACCGGTTTTGGTGAAATGCCATAGATTTCTTAGCATTAATTATGTATCCTGCTACATTGCAGAATTCATTTATTAAGTCTGTTAGTTTTTTAGTGGAGTCTTTTGGGTTTTTGATGTACAATATCATGTGATCTGCAAATAAGGTCAGATTTAATTCTTCTTTTCCAATTTGAATGCCTTTTATTTCTTCTTCTTGTCTAATCACAATGACTAATACTTCCAGTACTATGTCAAACAGGAGTGGTGAGAGTGGGCATACTGTCTTGTTCATTTTCTTAGGGGAAATGCTTTTTTTTTTTTGTCAAATGTTTTTTCTGCTTCAATTAATATGACTATGTGGTTTTTATTTCTCAATTTGTTTATGTGATCTATCACGTTTATTGACTTGCAGATATTGTACTATCCTTGCATCCTTGGAATAAATCCTACTTGGTCATGGTGTATGATCTTTCTGATGTACCGCTGGATCTGATTTGCTAGAATTTTGTTGAGGATTTTGGTATCTATGTACATGAGGGATATTGGCCTGTGTTGTCTTTATCTGCTTTTGGTATTAGGGTGATGCTGGCTTCATAGAATGAGCTGAGCTTGGGAGCATTCATTCCTCTTGAATTTTTTGGAATAGTCTGAGGAGGATAGGTTTAAGTTCTTCCTTGATTATTTGGTAAAACTCCCCTGTTATGCCATCTTACTGCAGGCTTTTGTTTCTGGAAGCTTTTTGATGACTACTTCAATTTCTTCAATAGTTACTTGCCTATTGAAGTGTTTAGATTCTTCCTGATTGAGTTTTAGAAAGTTGTATTTTTCTAGGACTCTGTCCATTTCCCACAGGTTGTCCAGTTTGTTGGAATAGAGTTGTTCATAGTATTTTTAAACAATCCTTTGTATTTCTGTGTGGTCTGTTGTTATTTCTCCTCTTTCATTTCTGATTTTGTTTATTTGGGTTCTCTCTCTTTGCTTTTTGGTGAGCCTGGCTAGAGGTTCATCAATCTTGTTTATCCGTTCAAAGAACGAGCTCTTGTTTTTGTTGATCTTTGTATTTTTTTTTGGTCTCTATGTCATTTATCTCCACTCTGATCTTTATTATTTACTTCCTTCTGGGCTTTTCTTATTGATCTCTTTCTAACTCTTAGAGATGTAGGGTTAGGTAATTTATTACCATTGTTTCTTGTTTCTTTCTTTCTTTTTTTTTTTTAATAGGCTTGTAGAGTTATGAACTTCCCAGAGTTATGAACTTCCCTCTCAAGACTGCTTTCACTGTGTCCCATAGATTTTGGATTTTTTTGTTTTCATTGTTGTTTGTTGCCATGATGGTTTTTATTTCTTCTTTGATCACTCTGGTAACTCAGTCATTGTTTAATAGCATGCTATTTAATCTCCAGGTGTTTGATTTTTTTGGATTGTTTTTATTGTAGTTGATTTCCAGTTTTGTGTCATTGTGATCTGAGAATATGCTTGATATGATTTCTATATCTTCTTGAATTTGAAGAGACTTTGCCTGTGACCCAATATATGGTCTATCTTTGAAAATGACCCATGTGAACTTGAGAAGAATGTATAATCTGTGGCTTTCGGGTCAAATTTTCTGAAGATGTCAATTAATTCCATCTGCTCTAGTGAGTCATTTAGGATTGATGTTTCTTTGCTGATTTTTTGTTAAGTGGATTTGTACAATGGTGATAGTGGGGTTTTAAAGTCTCCTACTATGATTGTATTACTATCAATCTCTCCTTTGATATGCTCTAGGAATTTTTTAAAAATGTATTTGGGTGTTCCTGAATTGGGTGTGTATATGTTTACCAGAGTTATTTCTTCTTGTTAGATTGCTCCCTTTAGTATTATAAAGTGGCCTTCTTCATCTCTTTTTATGTCCTTCACTTTGAGATCTAATTTGTCAGATATAAGTATGCTACCCTAGCTATTTTTTTCATTTCCATTTGCCTGAAAAACCTTTTTACCATCCCTTCATCATAAGTCTGTGTGTGTCTTGTTTTCTGAAGTGGGTTTCCTATACACAGGAGATATATAGGTCATGTTTTTTTATTCACTCAGCTACCTTATGTCTTTTGATTGGGGCATTTAATCCATTTACATTTAAAGTTATTGATGGGTACTTGTTTGTTGCCATTTTTATTCTCTATGCCTGTGTTCCTTCTTAGCTTCCTATTTCTGCTTCTTACAGCAGACCCTTTAGCATTTCTTGCATTCCTGGTTTGGTGATAATAAACTCCCTTAGTCCTGTTTTGTCTGGGAAGCTCCTGCTTTCATCCTCAATTTTGATTGATATCCTTGCTGGGTATAGTATTCTTGGATTCAGAAAAATATAGAATGCTTCACAAATTTGCGTGTCATCTTTGCACAGGGGCCATGCTAATCTTCTCTGTATCATTCCAATTTTAGTATAAGTGCTACCAAATGGAGCACAAGGCAAATTTTCTTTTGTTTGATCCCCTCACTGTAACATAGTAAAGACAACAAAATCCTTCATTCTTATTGTTATAGTGTTCATTGTTAACTGCTAACTATTCTGTACCCACCAATGTAAAATAAGTATTTATTTGTTTTACTAATTTTTCGATCCCAAAGATTTACATTTTTTACTTTCTCTCGCCTCCTTAATCTATCGCCAATGAATTTCATGTAAACCTTTATGCCCTTTGTAATGTATAAAATACGGTGCAAAACTGTCATTCTCTAGGCCATGTTCCCAGTTCATTAAGATTTTGCTTTCTGGCAACTGTCGTCAGTTTGGTTCAAATAAACTCATAAAAATTATGGTAGATATAAACATTTCTTTTGTGGATATTTACTTGTGATAATATGACAGAATATCAGATTAACCCATCCAGGACCACCTTCCAGACCTGGACCTGTGCTAGGTACCAGGGGTGGTTCATTGTACCTTACCAGCTCCTTGCTTTACATCAGGTGAGCTTGGGCAAGTTTTTCTCAGAATTCCAGAACTTCCTATTTTAAGGTAAGAGGCCTGACTTGATTTTATTGTATAGCTTTCTTCTTCTTTTCTTAATCCTCAAGGTGTTGCTAAAAGTTAAGGGTTGAGAGAACCTAGGCTAAATATAAGAGTTAAAAAATGAGAATAGCCAAAACCAGTTTGCTTAGTGGAGGGAGCGTGGGCCTGTGGACTGAAAGGTCCCAGGTTCGATTCCGGTCAAGGGCATGTACCTTGGTTGCAGGCACATCCCCAGTAGGGGGTGTGCAAGAGGCAGCTAATCGATGATTCTCTCTCATCGATGTTTCTAACTCTCTATCCATCTCTCTTCCTCTGTGTAAAAAAACCAATAAAATATATTTTTTAAAAATCAGAACAGAAGAAAAATGGGTGGCTATTTTAGACTTTAACTTTTAAAAATATTTTTTTATTTGCTTCAGAGAGGAAGGGAGAAGGAGAGAGATATATAAACATCAATGCTGAGAGAGAATCATTGATCAGCTGCCTCCAACACATCCCACACTGGAGATTGAACCTGCAACATGGACATGTGCCCTGACCCGGAATTGAACAGTGACCTGGTTCATCAACATATAATGCTCAACCACTGAGCCGTGCTCTCTGGGATTTAAGTTTTTAATTGGAATTGCTTTCTGAGAGTCTTAATAAAACATTTTTTGCTGAATAAATGAGAGCCTGAAGTTGCTTGGCTCTGAAGATAAAGTGTAATTCTTTCCTTCAGTTCAAATCTTGGGTATTCTTAAGTGGGTAATAATCTCTGTGGAGGTGTCAGGCAGGCAGGCAGGCGAGTGGTTGGGAGCCAGCAGTCCTAGATTGTGAGAGGAATGTCCTAGATTGGAGAAGGGGCAGGCTGGGCAGAGGGACATACACCTCACCCCCTGTGTATGAATTTCATGCACCGGGCCATATATATATTAGCATTCCAATAGAAACAGACAGCCAATATCTGTTTGCCTTCAACTTGGAATATCTACAATTTACCTGAAATTCCCCAGGGATATGCAGAGAGTCTCACAGATTTCTTTAAGATATTAAAAGCTGATCCCAGTCCCTCCTCCAGGGGGACATGTGGAGGATGCCTGAGCACTGTTGTGAATAACTTGGGATAGAGAAGAAGACACTGATGTTGGTACCAAAACTGGCTGTGTTTGACTTCTCTCAAAAAATTATCCAAGTCTTCTTGAATAGTCTCATGTTCATGGCAATATACTTATTTGCATACCTTCAGTAGGACTCATTCCTTTTTGCTAATAAGATATAAATGGAAATGTTGGTAATGCAACCTAGGCTTTGGCTCAAATTTCCTAGTTTAGACTGATGCCCTCCCCTTTTATGGAGCTAATTTTGACCCAAATTTGGAATCTCTTGGAGAAGAGGGAATCCCCTGAAGCTAGAGAGACTGTAAGTGAAGTGTTAAAGGTGAGGGTTCGTGACCTCAAGAGGCTGTTAGAACTCCCATCTTAGGTTTCATAGAAACACCTGCAACAGAGCAAACTATGAGGTGAATGTCAGTCCTCTGCACTTAGGTCACTAATCAGGCCAATCAAGTGACATCAGCCATGATGTAGATAAAATAAAACTCTCCTCCCTTGGAGCTGACTTTTGATCAAAGGGTAAGTGACTGTAGAGAGAAATGTAACATCTCCATGGAAAACTCCAGAAGCACAGCCTTCTGGGAGATCAGATCCTGGCACGGTTTAGGGACTATCAGCTATTTTGCTCTTGTTTATAAATGGCTGGGAACTTGCACCTCTTTATAAATTCAGGGGCTGATGGAGATAAAACTGGGTCTGGGCTGAAAGGATTTAGTTGTGTTTCCCTCCGCTGTGCAGAAAGCAGTTTTGTTATGACCCTGAAGCCTTAGTATTTCCTCAAAGTTACTAACTTTTACTCAGGTTCTTCTTGACTACAGGTCTCTGACCTCCATTTTTTTTTAAGATAATTTCTTTTAGAAATAAAATTGTAATTAGCAACTACAGATTCTTTTTCTTTCCTTTTGAAATATACCTAAGTCTCCTCAAAAGCTCCTTGCCAGTGTTAGGACAGATAATATCTGTGAAAGTGTTTGTACTCATTGCTTTGACATTTACTTTTCTGGTGTCTTTGTGTCCAAGTCTTTGAGGGAAGTTAGGAGACAAACTTGGGTGAGAACTTTTATAATCAAGCTGTAGAGGGTCCTCCTGTCTGGATTCAATGAGAAGTTTCACTTTTTTTTTGTAATTCCAAGTAGCAAACACAGACGCTATGATTCCCTCTTTTCTTAAAATTACCCCAGCCTCTTGTTTCAGGGGCGTTGAGTTCAGTCTCAGCGCCCTGTTGCATGGTATTGAAGAGAGTCTTTCTTGCCTCTTTAAATTCATCCAGTGCATGTTTTGCTTTGGCATCACCCACCTGTAATTAGCTGATCCTGTCATCTTGCTCACAGTATCAATCCTTACTATATTTTCAAATCTTCCAATTTCTTTTCTTACCTGGCTACAACCCTCCAAATGCATGTTTCCAATCTTTCTCTCTCACTCCCGACTTGGCACCCGCAGCAGGAGACAGCCTGACTGCTCAGATTCACGTGGGGCCTCAGGTTGCCTCCGAGCGGCCTTTGTCCCAGAATCTGAGAAGACCTGCAGGCATGGAAAAGCTAATCTTTGTGGTGACCTAACCGTTATCGGTGCTCTCATTCCACATTTATTTTCCTTGCACTTTCAAGGAAGATGATGACAGAGATTTGGAAAGATAGTCGGTCATAAAACTGAACAACTCCATTACACATGCAGTTCCCTGTCACGTCAGCCACCACAGGCTTGCAGTGGATGACTTGGTTTTGGCCTTTGTGACCTGCAGCTCAGGCCAGACATTAAGGTCCTCATTCTTGGTTGTGTTTACAGACTCTGTGTATCTGTCCTTAGACAGTCTATAATCAGAACCTGGGAAATGGGAAACAAATCTCTCCTCTGGTTCTGTTTCCTTTCCTGTACCTTGTGGTCTCTGGCTGTGTGTGTGTGTGTTGGGGGGGGGGGGGAATTGGACAGAAATCATTAGAGACATGGTCAGAATTGGATTGTGGGTAAGCAGAGGTGGACATAGAGAGGGGCAATTTATTACAGCTAAGATTTGGAAACAGCCTAAATGCCTGTCATCAGATGAGTGGATAAAAAAAAAAAAAAAAAAAAAAAAAACCTGCAATACAATTACACAATGGAATACTATGTGACAATTACCACTTGCAGCAGCATTAATGGATCTAGAGCAGCCAAGGGCAAACTATGCGGGCCGGATTCTGCCCTTTTGGCTGTTCTATCCGGCCTTCGGAGCCGAAAGAGCAGAGGGTTCTCTTGCTCTCCCCTTCGCTCCTTCACGAGCAACCCAAGATGAGAGTGCCAGCATGGTCAGGTTGCTTTTGTTCCGGCCCTCTGGTCCAGTTTAAGAACCCATTCTGGCCCTTGAGTCAAAAAGTTTGCCCACCCCTGATCTAGAGAGTATTATGCTAAGCCAGTGGTCGGCAAATCATATGCTCTTGAGCCACGGTTTGCAGCTCTGTTGACTAATGAGTTTGCCGACCACTGTCATATACTACCTTTTACCTCTTTGCACACAATATGCCACAGTTGCCTAATCCTCACAGCTTCCAACTTCATGGTAATGTTTAGTCTAGTCCAGTGGTCGGCAAACTCATTAGTCAACAGAGTGGCAAACCGCGGCTCACGAGCCGCATGTGGCTCCTGAGCCTCGGTTTGCCGACCACTGTGCTAAGCAAAATAAGGCAGTCAGAGAAAAATAAGTACCACATGATCTTGCTCATATGTGGAATCCAATGAACGAAATAAACTGATGAACAAAAATAGACCCAGAGACACTGAAACTTGAATAGACTGTTGAACCTCAGAGGGTGGGTAGGAAGAGATCAACCAATGAACTTGTATGCATATATGCATAACCCGTGGACACAGACATTGAGTTGGTGAAGGCCTGAGGAGGATGGGAACAAGCTAGAAGAGGTTCATGGGGGCATAGGGAGACCTATGTAATACTTTCAACAATAAAGAATAATAAAAAAAGAAATTTGTTTAGACTATACAGTTTCCAAAATAAAACTAAAATTAACATGGGAAAGTGTGCCCCCAATGCCAACCTCCTCCTAATCTCCCAGACCCCAGCTCTAATGAATACTTCTGGAAATGTAGGAATCCTTTACTTGCAAGTACTTTACAGGAATGGGAAGATTAACTAAAAATGGTATCAACTTAAAATGCCCAAAAGGCAGCTTTCTTTTGGAGCCTAAATTAATTTTTTTTTGCATGCCAAATTGGGAAATGCCTTCCCTGAATTCAAACCGAATGAATGGAAAGCATATCTTAATTTGGAAATTAGAAGCTTCTAGAAGGAGCACAGATAAATTCGTTAAAAAATTAATAAGAAATTTTAGAGACTGTCTTAAAAAAAGGAAGTCTTCTGAAGCTCAATACCAACACTCCCTTCCTCCCCTTCTATAGCTAGCTCCTCTACTGTATTAGCTCCTCAAGCTTTCTTTTATGGACTTACCCTCCCCCTTCTCTCTCCACCTTCTATGTCTCCTCCAGCACCACTCCCTACGGACCTAAGGGAAAATGAGAAAACAATTCAGACAAGTATAATTCAGGAATTCTAGCAGCTCCTTTGAGAGAAAAGCTGGTCTCAGGCAGAGAGGAACCAGCAATTGTGTACTGATTTTCTCCTGAATCCTGATGGGTTCACAAAGAAATTTAATGTAACTGTTAGAATTTTTGCCCTGACCGGTTTGGCTCAGTGGATAGAGTGTTGGCCTTTGGACTCAAGGGTCCCAGGTTGGATTCCAGTTAAGGGCATGCACCTTGGTTGCAGGCACATCCTCGGTGGGGGTGTGTAGGAGGAAGCTGATTGATGTTTCTCATCAATGTTTCTAACTCTCTCTCCCTCTCCCTTCCTCTCTATAAAAACATCATTAAAATATATTTTAAAAATATGTAATGTTGCCTATTCTGATTTATTCTAATTAATATACCTACTGGGGGAGACAACAAGATGGCGGCAGAGGTAAAAGCCTAACTGCAGCCGCACTCAACAATTTCAAAAAATACAACTAAAATATAGAGTGGACACTATCCAGAACTACAGGAAAGTTGACTGACTGGGAATTCTACAACTAGAAGGAAAGAGAAAACCAGAAGGAAAACCAGAGGAGCTGTAAAAGCCTAAGGTATGGAGGCACGGTGCACACGCGCGGGGAGAGGACGGAGCCGGAGAGGAGGGGCGGCTGAGTGCCTGGCTGGCGTTCCCTAGCGGGAAGGAGATAAAAGCTCTGGACCGTGCTGAACCCCAACTCCGACTGCACTGAACCCCAGTTCTGGGCGAGACCCTGGGGTCCAGGCTCATACAGAGGGAATCTGGCTGTAAGGCAGAAGCTCAGCGGAGCCACGGCGAAAGGCAGAGCCCCTGAGTCGCGCAAACATTGCGCGCAGAGGAGGGACTGTTCGCTGAGCTGCTGAATTGCCCCAGCGGGAAGGACTCAAAAGCTCAGGACTGTGCTGAGCCCCAGTTCTGACTGCACTGAACCCCAGTCCTGGGCAAGACCCTCGGGCTCCAGCCTCATACAGAGGGAATCTGGGCTGTAAGACAGAAGCTCAGGGGAGCAGCAAAAAGCAGATCCCCTGAGTCGCGCACATTACGCACACAGAGGACAGACGGTTGTTTGGGCCGAGAGATCGCCCTAGAGGGAAGGAGACATAAGCTCTTGACTGTGCTTAACCCCACTTCCAACTGCTCTGAACCCTAGTTGTGGGCTTGTTGGGGGAGAGACTACACTGTCTGGTAGCGGGCGAAGCTCTAGGATGCCTTTCTCTCAGAGGTGCTTGCAGTGAGTACCAAAGGACACTGAGGTACACTGAGACTCAGGAACCTCCGAGGGTGGGGCTAACTGGAAGCCAAGGCTGTAGGCTCCACCCTGAAACTCTGCCCCATCCAAGCTGAACTCAGAGAGGCTTTTGCAGGTTTCCAAGTCTAGTGGAATAAGATTGTCTCCTGGCATAGACACAGCTGATCCTCCCAACCTACCAACTCAGGGAAGCAGCAAAAATGTCGAAACGAGGAAACAGATCACAAACGAAAGAAATGGAGGACAAAAAGCGACTGGATATAGAGTTCAAAGCCACGCTTATAAGGTTGTTCAAGAATCTCCTAGAAAAGGCCAATAAAATAAATGAGACCTATGAAGATATGAAAAGGGATCAACTAGAAATAATAAAGGATCAACAAGAAATGATAAAGGATCAACAAGAAATGATAAAGGACCAACTAGAAATAAAGAATACATTCTCTGAAATAAAAAATATTATACAGAGTCCTAAAAACAGATTGGAAGATTGCAAGAATCAAGTCCAATATATGGAACACAAAGAGCCAGAGGACACTCCTCTACAGAAGCAAGAAGACAAGAGAATCCAGAAAGTTGAAGATGGTGTGAGAAACCTCTGGGACAACTTCAAGCGAACCAACATCAGAATTATGGGCATCCCAGAAGATGACAGAGAGCAAGATACCGAAAACATATTGAAAGAAATAGTGACAGAAAACTTCCCCCACCTGGAGAAAGAAATAGACTTACACGTACAGGAAGCACACAGAACCCCAAACAAAAGGAACCCAAAGAGAACCACACCAAGACACATCATAATTAAAATTCCAAGAGCTAAAGACAAAGAGAGAATATTAAAAGCAGCAAGACAAAAGCAGGTAGTTACCTATAAAGGGGCACCCATACGACTGTCAGCTGATTTCTCAACAGAAACCATGCAGGCCAGACGGGAATGGCAAGAAATATTCAAGATGATGAATAACAAGAACCTACAGCCAAAAATACTCTACCCAGCAAAGCTATCACTCAGAATAGAAGGCCAGATAAAGAGCTTCACAAATAAATTTAAGCTAAAGGAGTTCATCACTGCCAAGCCAGAATTATATGAATTGCTAAAAGGGGTTCTTTAGGAAGAGGAAGAAAATAAAGATAAAAATTATGAACAAACACGTAACTATCAACAAGTGAGTCTAAAAACCAAGGGAAGTAAAAATCATGATGAACAATATTAACTGGTGAATATAATAGAATCAGAGGTATGGAAGGGGAGTGGACTGATGATTCTCGGGGAAATGGGGAGTGGGGCGGGGCGGGAAGAGACTGAACATAAACTGCACCTATGGATGAGGACAATGGGGGATGGGGAAAGGGCAGAGAATTGAATGGAAACTTGGTGTAGGGGAGCAATGGGGGTGGGGGAATGAGGAACATTTGTAATAATATGAACAATAAAGATTTAGTTAAAAAATATAATATACCTACTGGTTTCTGGGAGTAAAAACAACAAAACCATTAGATAAGGTTCACAGGAAAACTCCTGTAGAGAAGTATATTCACCTTAAGGATTATAGAACAATGAAATAGAATTAAACAAAAACAAAAACCACTAAACACCCAAAACAGAAAACAGCCTGGCTGGTGTTACTCAGCAGTTGAGTGTCAACCTATGAACAAGGTTGTCAATACCTCCGTATGGGGCATGCAGGAGGCAGCAGTTCTATGATTGCTAGTCACATCTACCCTGATTCACCTGGTAGAGTGAGAGTGTTTTGAAAGCTTTGACATGCACATGTTCTCTTTTCCAGAAGGGTGAAATGTATTTAGAATTAAATAAGTTACACATTGAACCAATTGTGAAAGTAATGATTTTAAACAAACCTCCTTCCACAAGAGAAGCTGAATGTGTGTCACAGGACATTCCAATGCAACTTCAGGCCTTTTCCAATCACCAGTAACCATTATGCAAGAGATCGAATTAAGCCCAATATACTAGACTAGTAGCCCTGTGCACAAATCCAGGTGTCAGTAGCTCGCTGCCGCCCTCCAGTAGCTCTCCTCCCATTGCCCTTCCTGTAGCTCCCTTCACCCCCTCCCCGCCTTCCCTCATAGCTTGCTGCCCGGCCCTCTCCTGTAGCTCTCTGCCACCCACTAGTAGCTTGCTGCCCCACCCTCCTGCTGATCCGAGATCTGGTTGTTACACAGTCGGTCGTTATGCTTCATGGTGTAAGGACTATTTGCATATTGCATCTTTATTATATAGGATTACTTTTAAGAAAGGGCTTATAATTGCATATATAAGACCCTGTAATTCTCTTATACTTGCAGAAAGGAACCGAAGGAAGATATATACAGAATCTCATAACTGTAAATGAAAATTATTCCCCAATATCCTGTGGTTATTAATCCATATAAGTCACTATCAATTATTCCTGTGGGCTGCCAGTATTTTCCAATAATAGGTTTAGGAAGTGCCTTTTCAGCATTCCAGTAGAAAAAGACATTCCATACCTCTGTTTTCACCTGGAAGATTAAAGTTTATTTGGACAGTAAAGCCCAGGAATATGTGAAAAATCCCACTTCTTGTCTTAGATACTAAAAGCTGATTGAAATTATGTAAAATTTTCTAGATATTCCACTCTAATCCTACAAGAGGGTGATTTGGTTTTATGCTCAAGTCTAGAAAATTACTAGATTCCCAAAAAGACACAACATACCTATTACAACAGCTAGCTGTAAAGGCACATGGATACCAAAGAACAAGCTCTGATTCTGTTTACCCCAGTGAAATACTTTGCTTCTAATATTAAAGATGGGCTACTAAATAGCCGAGAAAGGCTCAGAAGAATTCTATCCTTTCCTCTAACAAGAACAAGAAAACAGTTTAGAAGCAGGATTTCAGGGTTTGTCACAATTAGTTTCCAACTTTTACATTAATGGCCCCGCCTCTATATGTCTTGTTAAAATCAAATTGACCTGATCCCATCCAGTGGAACCCAGAATGGAAATAAGCTGTAAAATCTGAACTGAGGATAATCATTCTTTTGTCTTTATTCAAAATACCACTTATTTAAAAATCTTTTTGTTTTCCAAATATAATAAAAATTTCAAGCAGCCATTCTGCATTATTATCAAGGACTAATTAACTATCTTATAGGTGCTGATGCATTAATGACATTCATTTCATAACATGCTCCCAAGAGATGGAGACTTCAAAGGCTATGACTGACAACCAGGAGATTTTTGTCCATTGGAAAAAACATTAATTAATGCCTCTCTCCAACCTTGTTGTAGGAAACCTTATCAGGTGTCTAACTATGAATAGACATCTGCCCCTGTCTCTGACACTTGCCTCCACCTACAGGGGAGATCAAAAAGTCTTCTTGAGGATAAGATGCTGCCACAACAAAGATAGACAGCGATCCAAAAACACTGACATGGCCTGTATACCTACAAAGTAATGTTAAATTTTTTTTATTGTCTTTACCAGTTGGCTAACATTAACAATAACAAGATTGTACTTAATTTTTTTAGTATTTTCTTAAACCTTGTATATACAGTATAGTCCAACTGTTAATAATTGCTGGAGGTGTGTAAATTTGTATTATCAATAATACTCTTTTTATGTTTTTTAAAATTTAAATAAATTCTATTGCAAAAGGAAATATTTATATATTTGTTAGTCCTCACCCAAGGATATTTTTCCCTTTCATTTTTTAGAGAAGAACTGGAATCTATTCTCAGACTATTCCAAAAATTTAGAGAGAGTGGAAAGTTGGAGGGGGGGAAGGAAAAAGAGAAAGAGAGAGAGAGAGAAAGAGAGGCATCAATGTGAGACAGACATATCAGTTGGTTGCCTCCCTACTCCACACACCAACATTTTAATGATGTTGATTCTACCAATCCACGAAAATGGTATGTTCTTTCATCTGTTTATGTCTTATGTCTTATGAATGGTGTATGTCTTTTTTCAGTATCCTGTAGTTTTCTGAGTATAGGTCTTTTATCTGCTTCCCGCTCTAACATCCTCACTCCAAGGCTACTTTGAAAAACATCAATATTTAGATGACTGTATTTTCTTTCCAAATGCCCACAATATTTTATGTCTGGGTGATATTTATGGTTCGTCCTCAGAGGTGACTAATTGGATCCTTAGTTGAGTTTATTTCTAGGTATCTTAATTTTTTTTTGGTACGATGGTAAATGTTATTGTTATTTTGAATTTCTCTTTCTGTGAGTTCATTATTGGTGTATAGAAAAGCCATAGATTTTTTTTGGTGTTAATTTTGTATTCTTTTACATCGATGAATTCATTTATTAAGTCTAATAATTTTTTGATGGAGTCTTTAGGGTTTTCTATGCACAATATCATGTCATCTGTGGTAAAAAAAAAATAATAAAAATGGGATATCTTAAAAGGGAATTTTACATATAAATGCTAGAACCCAATTATGGGAATGTGCTTATACTTCAACAAAGAATACTAGCTATATTAATTCAGATAGAAGCTGATATGGCTATAAAAACATGACTCTCTAACTGCTGCTGAGGCATAGGAAATTTATTTATGAAACTCTTGCTGTTCTCCTGGTCTCTGGAATTTTAGATGGTAATTGTAATTTACAGGATTGCGTTCTTAAAGCCTGGCCTCAATTAAAACTTAAGGTTATAGCTTCTAGTTGCACAACTAGAGGGACTCAAATTTATGACAGGATCTGAGTGCTTCCAATGAGAAATAGATAGGCCATAGTAAGTAGGACCCTATCTCATGGACAAATTATGAAAACCTAAAAGGTGAATGGTGTATCCCCAAACTATAAGTAAATGTTATATTAGATGTAAAATATAGAAAAGTGAGACTGGCAAAATACTTGGACCATGATAGCTCAAAGATTAGAAATAATCCAGAATATTTTTAACAAGAATATATAGGATCGGACTCCCTTTCATTTGCCTGCCTTTTTCTTTTGAATAATGATAATAATAATATGACTATGAATGCCATTTAAGGTAATGGTCTTGACCCATCCCCAGCAGTCTACCCTGTTTAGCAAGACAAACACTAACTCTGACACTTTCTAGGAATGAGCTTTCTTTTGGTTATCCAATCAAAAAGTTAGACATCAATGCATTTTTTGGACTGATTTATGACCAAAAGAGGGATGTGTGTATAAGAAGGGGCCACATATTAAACCTGACAAGTTCAACGCAGGCCTGTGTGACGTTACAAACTCAGAGAGCTAAAGTACCACGTAGGGTGGTCTGAAATGAAAATGTTTTAACTAAAAGCAGTTTATGATGGATAGTCATGTCTTAGGCTAGCAAATTTCCCAATAAAAGTTAATATTTACCTTAATTGAGCCTGTCTACTGTCTTTTTGTATCTACACTACTATACCTTTGCAATGTCAAAGTAATTTCCTTTTCTGGACCCCTCAAAGCATAGGCACTGCACAGAAGTGGGCACCACAATTCTTCTCATTATAATTGTTACCATGTTAATTAATGATTGTTGTTAACGATCCTGTATTCTTCTATGTAAAAGTGGTGTGTGTCTATCATTTTACTTTGTATTTAATCACAGAGGTTTTCCTGCTTTGCTTTCTCCCACAGTCCTAATCTATCACTTATGTCTTCTGCTTTGATTAAAATGCATAACACTGCCATTCTCTGGAGCATTTTCTCATTCCATTGAGATTTTGCTTCTCTGCAGTTGTAGTCAGTTTGACTCAAACTCATAAAAATTATCTGCAAGTTTGAATGTTTTGTTATGTTGACAGACTCAAATGAATTCTCTTCAGGCTCAAATGTTTCTTATTTTAACATTTGCATGGAGTAGTCTGGTGGGATTCCAGAGAAGCTTACCCAGAACCGCCTTGAAGACCCGCACTTGAGCTAGGTACCTGCAGGGGCCCATTGTGCTAAACAAGCTCCTCACTTTCCATAGGGTGAGCTTGGGTGAATTTTTCTTGGAATTTTGGACATCCTGTTTTAAGGTAAAAGGCCTGACTTAACTTGAGCTTCATATATATATATATATATATATATATATATATATATATATATATACATATGAACTAAATATATATACTTCTCAATGTGAAACTAATACTTAAGGGTTGAGAGAACCCAGGATTAAGATGAGTTGAAAACTCAGGACAGAAGAAAAATGGGTGGCTGGTTTTTAATTTTAG
The DNA here is from genome assembly GCA_963924515.1 of Vespertilio murinus. Lineage (NCBI taxonomy): Eukaryota > Metazoa > Chordata > Mammalia > Chiroptera > Vespertilionidae > Vespertilio > Vespertilio murinus. The sequence goes on along the minus strand of OZ004716.1, from coordinate 39,648,618 downwards.
CTTTCAATTGAAATTGCTTTCTGAAAATCTTAACAAAACCCTTTGGTAAATGAGAACCTGATCTCCTTTGGCTCGAAAGATAAGGGCACTTTCTGCCTCCAGCTGAAATCTTGGTATGCTTAGGTGACTGAGGGCCTCTATGGAAGGGTCAGAGGGCATCCCTCCTGACGTGCATAAACCCCATTCTCTCAACTCAACTGTAATTAAACAGTTGAGTTGAGAGAATTTCAACTCAACTGTAATTAAACACACACACACACACACACACACACACACACACACACACACACACACACCGGTTGGTTATCTAGCCCTCCGAGTTCTCACAGCTATGTTACACAGTTGGAGGGAGAAAAGTGAGATGTTTAAGAAGTTTTTACGTGACTCAGGAGGCAACAGCTTCTTGCAGCTCAACCCATACGCAGCACATTTTATCCCACCACACAATATTCCTAGAAATTTGTTTAGATTCTGAAGATATCCAAAGGAAATTAAAATAAACATGGGAAATTATGCCTCCAAAGCTGAAAACTCTAAGCCCCAACCCCCATCAATACTCCTGCAGATACACAATAAATAGGAAGTATTTACTTGCAAAGACATGCAGAAATGTGAAGATTTAATTAGAAGTGATATCAATTTATGATGGCCAAAATGGAACTTTTTTAACAACGAATTAATTTTTTGCATGCATAATTAGAAATAAAAGGCAACTCTAAAATTTAACTTAATGAAGGGAAACCTATTGAAAATTGGAAACTTTTTTGAGGAGCACAAGTGGGTGTTTTGTTGGTTTGTTTTAAATTAGTCTTAACAACTTTTCGAGACTGTCTCTAAACTAAAGAAAGTTTCTGATGCTAATAAATGCCAACACACCATTCTTCCCTTTTCTACAGTTTCTTCACTATCTTTTTTGCTCACTGAGCTTTCTCATGAGGACTTTCCCTACCTCTCACTTTTTCCTTCCTCTTCTATTTCCTTCTATATCGTTTCCATTCCAATGCCTACTGACCTAAGGGAAAATAAGAACAGAAAGCCAAACAAGGGGAATTTAGGAATTCTAGCAGCTCCCTTAAGGGTAAGGCAGATCAGGCAGAGAGAAATCAGTGATTATATATATATATATATATATATATATATATATATATATATATAATACACACACACACACACACACACACACACACACACACATAATCTTGGACTAGAACAGAATTAAGGAATCTATCTAAAAATTTCCCAGATTCCCCCTCCCCCCAGAACCCCGATAGGTTCACAACGGAATTTAATTTAACTGTTAGAATATGTGAACGTGGCTATTCTATCTATGCTAATTATTATACCTCCTGGTTTCTTGGTATAAAGCAATAGAATTACTAAAAAATTTTCATTGGGAAATCCTGAAGAGGAGTCTGTTCACCTTAAGAAAACTGAAATGGGATTCAAAAAGAGAAAAGAAACAGAAGCAGCATATGGTTGCTCCAGGACTATTAGGAAATTTCTCTTCTTCTTACTAATAGTTTAAAATAAATTGAAATTACTATAAAAGGGAAAATTACTAAGGCCCTTATAGTTACTGGGACTACTTTATCTGTTATTAACAACCAGAGGCCCAGTTCATGGATTCATGCACCAGTGGGGTCCCTCAGCCTGGCTTGTGCCCTCTCACAATCCGGGACCCTTCGGGGGATATTAGACAACCCAATCCCTACAGGTCAGCGGGGATCGGGCCAAAACTGGCAGTCCCACATCCTTCAAGGGATGCAATAGGGCTCAAAGTGGAAGGAGTCCAGGGAGGACCCCAGGCCTGTGCCTGGCACCTCACCCCTTCTGCTCATCCCAGCCCCACTGCACCTCCCTTGGGCTAGCACCCAATCAGTTCCTATCAGGACAGGCTCACCCCAGCTGTGAGCCCAGCATCTGGTGGCCATTAGTTGGATGAGTGGTGCTCCCACTGTGGGAGTGCACTGGCAACCAGGAGGCAGCTCCAGCATTGAGCATCTGCCACCTGGAGGTCAGTGTGTGCCATAGCAACCTATTGTTTGGTTATCCAGTCATTCGGTTGCTTAGGCTTTTATATATATAGATACCCAACTAAGTCACCTTCTCTGTGCAAATGGTAGACATAGCTAATAAAAATATGCCTGTATTTATTTATTTATTTATTTATTTATTTATTTATTTATTTATTTTAAAATATATTTTATTGATATTTTACAGAGAAGAAGGGAGAAGGATAGAAAGCTAGAAACATCGATGAGAGAGAAACATCAATCAGCTGCCTCCTGCACAACCCCCACCGGGGATGTGCCCGCAACCAATGTACATGCCCCTGACCAGAATCAAACCCGGTACCTTTCAGTCCGCAGACCGACGTTCTACCACTGAGCCAAATCGATTTTGGCAAAATATGCCTGTTTTTAAATCAGAACCTGTCCCCTTTATACTGGGGGCAGCATATATATTTTTTTTCTGGCCAAATAGGACTTAATTCACCTGGTAGGGAGATTATCTTAAAACTCACGACAACCACATATCATTTTCCCCCAAAAGGGTGAAACATATTTAGAACTAAACACATCCGATAATGAACCAAGTGGAAAAAAGAATTATTTTAAAGAAACTTCCACAGGAGGAAAATAATCTTGAGACTGAAGGTTTGTTGTAGGATGTTCCAATAAGATTTTGAGCCCTTTCAAGTGCAGATATTGGCAAGATCAAGTCAGCCATTCCTAAGAAAATAACTATGAAAACTTGGTCTTTTTTTTTTGTAATATTTACCAATATCATTTAAGACTTGATGCCCTAGCTGGATGTAAGCACATTATACAAGATTATTTAAAAAGGGAACATAATAATTCCATGTACAACCTTTTGTACTTCTATAAATTTTCCAACAAAGAAACCAAATGGAAAAGGATAGTGATCTATACATCCTGAGGTTCCAAACCCATATAACTTATCATCCATTCCTATGGACTGCCAATATTTTCCAGTAACAGTTTTATGTGGTGCCTTATTCAACATTCCAGTTGAAACAATCAATAGCACTGTGTCTTTACCTAGGAAGCTGTCCAATATACTTGGACTGCAATGCCCCAGGGATATACAGAGTCCCACCTATATCTCTCAGATATTAAAAGTGATTTAAATAGTGTTAAATTTCCTAGAGATTCCACTCCAATTTAATATGTGGGTGTTTTACTTTTGTACTCTAGAGAACATTACTAGACTACCAAAAACACACACTTACCTTTACAATAGTTAGCTACAAAAGGACTTAAGAGTCTAAAAGGATAAGGTTCAATTATGCTTATCGCAAGTAAAAACCTTGCCTATCTCATATCTAAAGGTGGCCTACTGATTAATCCTAAAAGACTCAGAGGAATCTTATCTTTTCCTTTTCTAAAATTAAGAAAGCAGCTTAGAGGATTTCTGAATTTGACTGGATATTGTCACAATTGGGTTCCATTTTTTCCCCCATTAGTGCCCTAGCCTCTATATGTCTTATTAAAATCAAACGGACCTGATTCAATTCAGTGGAACCCAAAAGAGAAACAATCTGTAAAATCTCTAAAGAATTATCTGAAGGTTCCATTTATACATAAAAATAAAAATAAATATTTAGGAAGTTTTTACTAAAAAACATAGAGATCACTATAGATCTTCAGGGTACTAGAGTTGGATATTAGACTTAGTAGCCAAAGGGCTCCCTCCCTGCATGACAGCTACCCGTGTTTCCCTGAAAATAAGACCTACTTACAGGTTTCCTTCTGAGTGAAATATAAGGCACCCCCCCCCCCGGAAATAAGGCCCCCAGGCTCTGTCTCAGAATGAAAATTAATTTACCATAAACTGGTCGCTAGAGCCTCCCCGACTGGCATCTAGTCCTGATGTCACTGCTGTGTGAATGGAGAGAAATCAGTGTGGAAACTTTGTGACACCTAAACCTCAAGAAGTTGTGACTTGGGTCAAGAATTCATGGGAGAAAATCACTGACAGTTGCATTGCAAATGCACTGCGAGCAGGCTACCTTGACAACAAGTACTCATTTAAAGACAGTGCTATTGCTAAACATGAGAGATTTGGCCCACTGATTCTGAAAGAAATGGAGTCACAAGAAATTCACCAGGAGATTCAGGAATTGGATTCTTATGATGATGTTCCAGAAGATGATGACATGATTGTCATTAAATAAATGAGTAAATTCTTGATACTGTAGGATTCACAGTTTGTCTGGTTGTGTTGATAACTACCGTACTACCATAATGTATACAGGTAATAAATTTCCTTGATTTTCATTTAACAATAAATGTGTGCCGTATTCTTCTTCATGGAAAAATAAGACATCCCCTGAAAATAAGACCTAGCGCATCTTAGGGAGCAAAAATTAATATAAGACACTGTCTTATTTTCGGGGAAACAGGGTATCTCTGCTATACACATATTATGCAAACAGAAACGACCGGCTCTCCTTTCTTCATGTTTATTATTCTGTTAAATCATCACGGAGTTCTCATCACACTCAACACTTCTGTCAGTTGCTTGGCTCTTGCTTTTTGTATTATTTAACTCAAAGTAACAGTCTTCACCCAGCAACTGTGCTACCTTTTTTTTTTTTTTGCAGGAAGAAGACATCTACAATTGCTTATTGCCTCGTGACAACCTTCTCCAGTAATCCTCAGAATGGCTTACAAGAAACTCCTTGATAATGCTAACTTAATTTTTTTATAGGTGGATTTTTAAAAGATGATCCAGGAGTGTCTTTGAGTTGGATGGCAGTTCCATGATAGACATAATTGGCAATGAGTTCCATGGTAGACATAATCGAAGGCTTTTATCTACTTGGATAAGATTTGCCCAACAAACTGAATTAATTGTTCTAACTCAGGGTTGCCAATCAGCCAAAAACCAAACAGCCAATATTTGCACTATCAGAAGTTATGCCCTGGAGGTAGCCCACAACTCTAGAAAGCCTCAGCAAGGCTTCTGAGCTTCCTCAGGGCAGCACATAAAAAATAGAAAAGAGGCTGCAGAATTATTAGATATCGTACAGAAATCGAAACGATTGGCAATTATGAAAATTCCAGAACATTCCAAAGCTTCCACCATGAAAGAAAATCGTTTAGCTGATGCTGCAGTTAGACAAGCAGTATTATACAACCAAATAGTCTACACCTGAGAATGCTCCTTGCTTCTTACTAAATCAGTAAAAGACGTTTACAGGTCAAGGGACGGCTGCAGAAGAAGGAAAGAGGATGTGGAGACAAGAAGTAGGGATCTTTGACCCAGACAAGCAGATATGGTCCCAATCAGAAACCAATATTTTATATAGGGACTCAATTATTTATACTTTAGCATGTACATGAGCTAAGACAGTGGGTTCCTAAAAATGATTTCATGAATTGAGCACTGTTACTGGAAATCTCCTCCTATTAAAGCTTGTAAAGTAGATAGCAGATGTTCTACCTGTCCAAATGTAATCCTGAAAAATCATTCCATGGGTGCCAAGGACATTTCCCATTTCTTTTAGAATAATTTAAGGTATGGTAATTAAATTTTATTCAGAGGCCAGCATCTCATAAATATAAGTATTTGTATTTATGACTTGCTAGTTATGACTTGCATGTTTTTCTCACTGGGTTAAGGAGAGCAACAGCTTTAATGATGGCTAATTATTTCTGGGAAAATTTAATCCCAATTGGGGAATTCTGTGTGAGTTACAGTGACTGAGAGGTTCATTTTACTGGGTAAGTTAATGCAATCCATTTTGTTTTGTTAAACATATTTTATTTATTTATTTATTTATTTTGGTTTTTTTACAGAAAGGAAGGGAGAGGGATAGAGACAAACATCGATCAGAGAGAAACATTGATCAGCTCCCTCCTACACACTCCCTACTGGAGATGTTCCCACAACCAAAGGTACATGCCCTTGACTGAAATCGAACCTGGGACCTATCAGTCCGAAGGTTGACACTATCCACCGAACCAAACTGGTTAGGGCAATGCAATCCATTTTGAATATTTATAGGTGGATTTTAAAAAGATGATCAGGAGTGTCTTTGTATGATCAGGAGTGTCTATGTAAAAATATTTATAAAAATAAGTATTTTTATTGTGCCTATTATTCCAGTTCTCTAGATTGATGGAATATACAAGTGGTACAGTTAAAACTCAATTAGGTAAATTTTCAAAAGCTTTTAAGCTTCCTTGGCCTAAAGCTCTCATTATTTTCCTCAACCTGAATCTACTTTCTTTGGTAAACACATTTGTTTTCTCCTAATTAAATAGTCACTGGTCACCCTATGCATGTAGACAAAGGAACATATGAATCAACCTTACTATAAAGAGACATTCTGCATTATTATGAAGAGGCTATTAACAAGATTATAGGAATTGATGAATTAGTGAGAATTATTTCACAAGTGCCCTCCAAGGGTCACAACCTATTTGGAACACTGGAAAAGACATCAATTAGACTTTCTCCAACCACGAATGGACATCTACTCCTTTTCCTAACACTTGCCTCCAATTACAGCTAACAAGATTTCTCAAGAATAAGAAGCTGCTGACATCAGGGATAGACATTGACAAGGCCTATAGCCTTGTACAAATTGATGTTGAATTTTATTAGTTTGTCTTCACCTGTCTGCTAATATTAGTCATAATAATAATTAAACTTGTTCTTTGGGCTTTTCTCTAACCTTGTGTATAAAGTTCAATCCTATCTAATAAAGAAGAAATATGCAAATTGACTTTCACAGCATCACAAAAATGGCAGCACCCATAGCCACAAGATGGTGGCACCCATTCCCCTCAGCCCCACCAGAGTCCCCGAGTCCCTTCAGTCCTGCAAGGGGGGTGGGTGGCAGGTAGGCGGTGCAGCCAGACCCACCCTCAGCCCCCCAGCTTCCCAAGGTTGGTCCACGGCACAGGTAAGCCTCGGATGTGGGCTGCCCACCAGACTCCTAAGGTGCAGGCAAGCCTCAGATTTTGGTTGCCCAGCGCCCAGGGCAGGTCTGAGGTTCAGGCAAACCTCGAATGGTGGCTGCCCAGCCATTTAGGGTCAACCAGGCTCAGGTAACCAGGGGTGGCTGAGGCTTGTGCTGCCAGCAGTGGCAGCAGCAGAGGTGTGATGGGGGCGTCACCTTCCCCTGATCACCAGGTTGTCTCCTGCCCCTGAGGGCTCCTGGATTGTGAGAGGGGACAGGCTGGACTGAGAGGCCCCCCATTCCAGTGCATGAATTTTCATGCACTGGGCCTCTAGTTGTTAATAATTTTTAAAGGTGGCCGAAACCGGTTTGGCTCAGTGGATAGAGTGTCGGCCTTCAGACTGAAGGGTTCCGGGTTTGATTCCGGTCAAGGGCATGCACCTTAGTTGCAGGCACATCCCCAGTAGGGGGTGTGCAAGAGGCAGCTGATCTATGATTCTCTCTCATCGATGTTTCTAACTCTCTATCCCTCTCTCTTCCTCTCTGTAAAAAATCAATAAAATATATTTTTTAAAAATTGCTAAAGGTGTAATGATAAATTTTATATTATCAATTATATGCTTTTAATGGTTTCTCCTTTAGAGGTAGATTAGTTAGAAGCTAGGAATACTCATTGACAAGTAGAATGGTGAATCTGAGACAGATAGCTGAACAAACTGGCTGAGCAAATTACAGCCAGAAGACAAGTCACTGGGATGGGAAGCCTCAGGTTAGTTGCAATGGGCAAAACTGGTGCAGGAGCTTGCCTTCAGGGTGGCCTCTCTCCCCTAGCATATTGCTAGTTATGTGGTTAGGTCTTTTGCCCTGGTGATAACCAAACAGTGGAGACCACAACCCTGAAAGGGTACTTCTGGAAAAGCTGAAAAATATTTTCCAGAGGTGTCCCCTCTGGACCTTTCTTAAAATGCTCACCTTTGGAAAGCAGGAAAAAACTTTTTAAGGCAAGGGAGCTAGCATGCATTCTGCTTGAAGTATGCCTGTTTGAATTACCATTTCAAGTGAATTTTCTTTCTCCTAAACTCTAAGGGGTCCCCATGAGACTGGCAACCAGGGGAGCAATGGGCAGAAGCAGCTCATCCTGGGTCAACTTCCTGAACCTCACCCCAAATCCTGTTTCCTCTGGTTTTACAGTAACCTAACAACAGCCCTGCCTAGACTCATTTCTTTTCCATAATGTTTCTTAGCAACCTCGCTAGTCTCTCTCCTGTTGCTTCTTCTATCCCAGGCCCTTCCTTGTTTAATTGTCCTCAGCTTTAATAAACATATGCTTAAAATCAGCTGGATTCCTGTTGTGAAATCTTCATTGCATGCAGTTAAGAACACACACGCTACTGGCTAGCCCAGGGGTGGGCAAACTTTTTGACTTGAGGGCCACAATGGGTTCTTAAACTGGACTGGAGGGCCGGAACAAAAGCAACCTGACCATGCTGGCACTCTCATCTTGGGCTGCTGGTGAAGGAGCGGAGGGGAAAGCAAGAGAACCCTCCTCTCTTTTGGCTCCAAGGGCCAGATAGAACAGCCGAACGTGCTGGATCTGGCCTGCGGGCTGTAGTTTGCCTTATGCAAACCTCCTCTGGATCTGACCCCTTTCCAGTAACATTCTGAAATGTAGAAGTAATATTAAGAAAACTTCCTGGAAACAAATGAAAGTGAACACTCAACATCCCCAAATCTGAAGAACACAGCGAAAGCATTCCTGAGAGGGAGATTCATAGCATTACAGAGGCCTATCTCAAGAAACAACAACAAAAAAATCTCAAATAAATAATATAACCCTATAACTAAAAGAATTAAAAGGGGGGAAACCATAGCAAGTAGAATACATTGCTGTCACTCTCTCCTTAAAGTCCACTAAGGGGTTATTTATTTATTTAGGTGCTCTTATATTGGGTGCATATATGTTTAATAGGGTCATATTATCTTGGTGGATTAATTCCTTTAGTATTAATCCTGTTAGTATTTGTCTCTTGTTATGGCTTTGGTTTGAAGTCTATTTTGTCAGCTATGAGTAATTGCTACCCCAGGTTTCTTTTGTTGCTGTTTCCATTGCATGGAATATTTTCCCCATCCCTTAACTTTCAGTCTATATGAATCTTTTGTTCTGAGTTGGGTCTCTTGCAGTCGGCATATATATATATATGGGTCATGTTTTGTTATCCCTTCAGCTATGCTATATCTTTTGATTGGAACATTTAATCCATTTACATTTACAGTTATTATTGATATGTATTTACTATTGTCATTTTTTTCTTTATGTCCATTTCCCTCTCTATATGTTTCTTCTTCTGCTTACAGCGATCCTATTAACATTTCCTGCAATGCTGGTTTAGACTATTTATTTTTGTCTGAGGAGCTCTTTATTTTGCTTTCAGTTTTAAATGATAACCTTGCTGGATAGAGCAGTCTTGAATTCAGGTCCCTGCTTTTCATTACTCTTTACAACTTCATGCCAATCCCTTCTGGGCTGAAGTGTTTCTGTTGGGAAATTAGTTTATTCTAATGGGAACTCCCTTGCATGTAGCTTTCTGTCTCTGTAAAATTCAATGATTCTCATTATCAATATTTCTCTCTCTCTCTCTCTCTCTCTCTCTCTCTCTCTCTCTCTCTCTCTCTTCCTTTCTCTGAAATCAATAAAAGAAAAAGAGTAACAAAATAATGACAATGAAATTTTTAAAAAGAAACAGAATAGTGCAAAAAAAAAGTGGAGATTTTCTCAGTAGAATTTGGTGCCTTCTGGGAGCACCTTCTCCATCCTGCTTTTATGTTGATCCAGGCTGACTGCTTTGTATGCCGTTTCTGGACTTCCTAGGAGGTACCTTGGTGCTAGCCACCATCAGAAGCTCTTCATGTTTGGCTCACAGCAACCTGTTTGAAGCTTCAAGCGACCCTCGGTTTGTGGCTGCCTTTCACAGGGCTTGGCTGCAAACAAGAGGAGCCAAGCTGCCCTCCAGGGCTGGCTTGTTAGCAACGCAGGGTTCAGGGGCAGGTCATACAATGTCCCACGGCACTTCAGGTTCTGCCTCCAGAGGCCTCTCCTGGCTGGCCACATGTCAGATTTAGTCACTGAAAAGGCTGTTGCTGAAAGGGTTTTTGGCAGAATCAGGAGGATGAGATGCCATTCAGATTACAGGAAAGATAGAGGTTGTGTTCCTTAGAGCCACATGACTGAGTCTGTGACCCTGGGATATTTCCCTGACCTCAGCAGGGTGGAGTGGCTTGTATGCAATCCAGTGGGGAAATGGCCCCACTCCAAAACCAGTCACGTAGGCCCCTGAGACTTCCTAGACCAAAAGCTTGGCCTCTGCTGCAGCCTCTTCAGCAGGAGTAAGATTTTGGGGGTATTAGGGGGGAGGAGGGGACAAGTACGACTCCTGAGGGTGGGCCAAGATATACCCCTGAGGAAAGGGTATTTGCCTTTCCCCAGGCTGTTGCTACTTGAAGGGGCTTGTGCCTCTCAGGAAAAATGGCTGGTGCAGTATTCGGGGTGGGAGGAAGAGCAGGGTCAGGTCTTCCAGTTGCCGTTCCTCCATGTCTCCCCAAAATGTCTCCAAGCCCAGATCCCCCTCAGGGGTTAGTGACTACACAAAAATAAATAAATAAAATAAAAATAAACAAACAAATAAAAATCCTGTACTCTATTTATTTTTTAAGTGGTTATGTCTCTAACAGGCTGCCTCTATCCTTGGTGGATAGAAGCCCACTGCCTTTCTCAGCAGAATATCATGTGGGCTGCTGTTCTCCCTGTCGTGCTCTGCATTGAGCAACTCAACCTGGGGTCTAAGCCTTGCTGCTCTCAGGAAAAACCTCCCTGCAGATGACATATTCCTTCTCTCCCTTGGCCTTCCATCATTGGGAATTGGGTCAGCCTTTCTCACAACCCCACCATTGCCACCAGACTCCAGGTGTTTCTGCCCTTCCTTGTTAAAAGTCTCCTCTTCATCTGATCCTCAGTTGGTAATGCAGGGTGAATTCCCCAATTTAGTTTTATTCCCAGTTAGGTTCTGGGAAGAGGTACGAGAAGGATCCACCTACTCCAGCTGCAATCTTCATATCCAGGATGTGTATATTTTATTTTTATTTTTATTTTTATTTTTATCTTTTAAAATATATTTTTTTGACTTTTCTACAGAGAAGAAGAGAGAGGGACAGAGAATTAGAAACATCAATGAGAGAGAATCATCGATCAGCTAGCTTCCTCTTGCACACCCCCTACTGGGGATGTGCCTGCAACCAAGGTACATGCCCTTGACCAGAATCGAATCCAGGACTCTTAAGTCCGCAGGCCGAGGCTCTATCCACTGAGCCAAACCAGTTTCGGCGGATGTGTACATTTTAAAGAGAAATCAAAACTAAGTAGTTTTTCTGAATAAGTTTATTTATTTCTGAATGAGCAAAAGAGAAAAACCAAGGAAGTTAGTGGAAAAGGAATATTGAGAAAGGAATTTTATGTGTAAATGCAAGAACCTAATTATGGTCAACTCCTGGTCAAAGGCACGTACTTGCGTTGCAGGTTCATTCCCTGCCCCAATCTGGGCTCATGCAGGAGGCAAATCATCAATGTGTGGCTTTCAAATCCATGACTGTCTCTCTCTCACTCTCTCTATCTAACTCTCTCCACTCCCTCCACCCCTTCTACTGTCTCTAAAGAAAGCAATGGAAAAAATATACTCAGGTGAGAATTAAAAAATAATTAAAGTTACAGCTTCCAATTGCATAATTACTGGGAATCAGATTAATAATAAATGATATATGAGTGTTTCCACTGGGTAGTAGATGAGAACTCATCTCAAGGTCAGATGGTAAAAACTGAAGAGGTGTATAATGTGTCCTCAAACTATATGTAAATGTTACACTGGATGGAAAATGCAGAGAAGTGAGACAGACAGCAAAGCTTGGATGGTGACAGCTTTTTGGTAACAGATGACTCAGAGTGTTTTCTTAATGAGGACCATGGGACCTGACTGCTCTCCTCCATTTACCGACCTTTCACTTTTGAGAAAACTTGGCCTTAATTTCCATCCAAAGTTATGGACTTGGTCCATCCAGAAAGGTCCATCATTCAATAATACAGACACTGACACTAAAACTTCTTAGGAACAAGCCTGTTTAGCACATTTGGACCATATCATCTAACCAGAGGTTGGTCATCAATGAATTATTTAAATTCTCACCAAAGTGAGAACAAAAACACGACCACATACTAAACCTGAAACTTGGTTGGCCTGCATGTTGGGACTTACAAACTCAGAGACCTTAAATAAACAGTATTTTAAAATACTGAAAATGAAAACTTTCTAATGAAAATGAGTCATGCTGGGTAGTCAAGTCCTAGGCCAATATCTTCTCTGGCAAAGGTCAATCTTTACTTTAACTGAGCCTGTCTATAGTTTTGCATCTATAATAACACACTTTTGGAATTTTATGTGTAAATGCAAGAACCTAGTTATGGGAATGTGTTCACACCCTACTTCAACAAGGACAACTAACTATACTAATTCAAATGTAAGCTGAAGTGGCTATAAAAACATGGCTCTCTGTAACTGCAGCTAAGGCACAGTGAATTTACTTTCAAAACTCCTACTATCCTCCTGGCTTCTGGAATTTGTAGACGGTAATTATAATTTATAGTTTTGTGCTCTTCCAGCATTGTTTTTCAAATAAACCATATAGTTACAGCATCCTGCCCTGGCTTTGGTGGTTAATGATTAGATCATCAGCCTGAAGGGTCATGGGTTCGACTCCTGGACAAAGGCACATCAGAATCATTTCCATTTTTTCTGTACACCTGACTGCAGTGAGACAGCAAAAGTCCTCATTGTTTTTGTTATTGTGTTCATGTTAACTGCAATTGATCCTGGACCAACTGTTGTTTAAAAAATAAAGTATGGGTCTATTTGTTTTAGTTTTCATCCAACCTCATCGAGTTCCTTGCTTTGCTTTCTTCAGCCTCCCTGACAATCACCAATGGATTTCATGTAACCCCTTATGCCTCCTGCTTTGACTGTAATATATAAAATAAGGTCCCAAATTGCCATTCTCTGGAGCATTTTCTCAGTCCATTGAGATTTGGGTTCTGGGCGATTGTCCCATTTCCCTCCTTTGACCCACACTCATAAAACTTCACTACAGGTTTCTTAACACTGACAATCCAAAATTCCAGTCAAGACTTGATCTTTCCTGCAGGAAGACCTCCCTGCAGCCCTCACCCTGCAGCTATCCACAGGCCTACCAAGAGTGGCCTGATCCAGACAAAAGATACTCTTCTCACCTTTATTGCTCATAAAATTCCAAGAGTTTTAGTTGCTCTGTTCTGAGAAGGAGGAAAAGAGACTCAAGATCTTTCTAAGGTATCACATGAGGAATCTGAGAATTCTTAAGGCGGGGCCACTTGCCCAAAGGCATAGAGCCTGAAAGTGGACTCAGACATGCCCTGTATTATCTTTGGCTTTTATGCTTCATGACCTTCTATTTTTCCCTCCTTGATCACAGGGACTGAAAGGTTTAATACTACTTTTCTCCTCACAACTAATGACTGAGGATCAAATGTAAATTAAATCCAGCTCCTGAGATGTACTTTGGTGTCCTTTGGAAGCTGAAAGGGACATGGGGCCATTATTTCTGCTACTGGGTAAGGGTTGGGTGGGGTCTGGCAGACACAGCTTTATGTGAAGAAGCAGGTATAAGTTTACCTCTGGGTGGAGGCTGTTGGCAATGCAACCTTGAAACCAGACGTCCAGCAGCAACTTCCTAAATTCTATTTCTGTTTTTTAAAAATATATATATTTTATTGATTTTTACAGAGAGGAAGAGAGAGGGATAGAGAGTTAGAAACATCAGAGAGAGAGAATTTTCGACCAGCCACCTCCTGCACACCGCATACTGGGCATGTGCCCACAACCAAGATACATGCCCTTGACCGAAATCGAACCTGGGACCTTTCAGTCCGCAGGCTGATGCTCTATCCACTGAGCCAAATCAGTTTTGGCTAAATTCTATTTCTTTAGATCTCCAATGGTTTTATAAGTACCCAATTCTTTATTTCTTTATTTTTTAAAATTATCTTTATTGTTGAAAGAATTATAGATGTCCCCTTTATTTTGTTTTGTTTTTACTTATTTACCACCTCCACCTAGCACCTTGCAGACCTTCACCACACTATTTTTGTTTGTGTCCATGGGCTATGCATATAAGCATGCAAGTTCCTTAGTTAATGTCTACTCCCACCCCACCACCCACCCCACCTTCCATCTGAAACTCATCACTCTGTTCCATGCTTCTATGTCTCTGGATCTACTTTGGTCATTAGATTCCACATATGAGTGAGATCATGTGATACTTATCGTTCTAGCACTGGTTTACTTTGCTTAGCATGATATTCCACAGATCCATCCATGCTATTGAAAATGGTAGGAGTTCCTTCTTTTTTACTACTGCATAGTATTCCATTGTTTATATGTAGCACAGTTCTCTAATCCACTTATCTGCTGATGGGCACTTGGGCTGTTTCCAAACCTTAGCTATTGTAAATTGTGCTGTGTGAACATAGGGGTGGATATAACTTTTCTGATTGGTGTTTTGGGTTTCTCAGGCTATATTCCTAGAAGTGGAATCACTGAGACAAACGGCAGTTCCATATTTAATTTTGTTGAGGAAACCCCATACTGTTTTCTACAGTGGCTATACCAGGCTGCATTTCCACCAGCAGTGTCATGAATGCATAGACAAATTTGGTGTAGCTCTACAATGTAAGAGAACTAAGCAATTGGAATAAAAAGTATTCTAAAATAATCATGTTGAGTCAAGAAAACAACCTCTGCCCAAAATTATAGATTGTATAATTCAATTTTTGAAAATTCTAAAAAATGCAAACTAATTTATAATAACAGGAAGCAGATGAGAATTTCTTTAACACTGGGCAAAGGAGTGTGTTTGGGCAAGAATGAAGAAGTTACAAGAGGGCCTGAGGACACTTTAAGATTAGGGATATGTTCATCATCTTTATTGTAAACAATTTCCCAGTGAATGCATCTGCAAGTATAATAAATTGTATACTTTCAATATGTTAAGTTTATTATATGTCAACAATAACTAAGTAAACATGTTATAAATTATATGTACAAGGCTCTGCACTATACCCAGAAAGCCACCCATAAGCTTGTTCCAGATGAACTGCCAGTGCCAACCGCAGATCTTGTACACCCTTTCCAGCCCGGGAACTGGGTGGGTAAAGAAGTTCACTGCTCAAAGACTCACCCCAACCTGAAAGGGACACTTCACTGCAATCCTTAGCACACCTATGGTTGTTGAAATAGACAGCACTCAGACCTGGCTACACCATTCCCAGATCCTGCACCAGAAAACTGCCTGGATCCTGGCAATTAGGGGTCTCACCCGTGAGATCCCTAGCCTGGACTCCATTCAAGCCATGAGGAGACTTGATGCCTTCAGGAGAGGGACTGGACTTCAGTGAGGACAGTACTTATGGGGACCATAGTATGAGGGGCTTTAGTAACTGTAAGAACATTTTAACTAGCCAGTAAAAAAGTCCAGGGCTAAATAAGGCTAGATGTGCAAGGAGACGGAAGAGCAGGAACAGAACAGCAAATGCCCTTAAAGGAAGTGGGATGAGTCAATGATTTGACTCATGCACATAAGACAAGGGGAAAATGAGAGGGCAGACAGGGTTAACGTGACAGGACTAGATCCTGACTCCATCTTGTACTATATCCTTCATTTTGTATAACTATGTCACTGTGTAACTGGACCCTAGCCCTGACCAAACCAATTGAGGCCAGATAAAGCAGTGACCTCACCACCCATCCCTCAGACCCCTATAAAACCCTTTGTTCTGTTGAAGCTTGCTCTCTCTCCAGTTCACAGTTGCATCGGTGTATGTGAAACTGAGCTTGGCTAGCCTGAATAAAAGGTTCTTTGCTTTTGAAAAAAAATTATATGTACACATAAGACATATTGCTTAAAGTATAAATTGAATAAAATAACAAAACAAAAACAAACCCACCTAAATTTAAGGACTTTTTTTTGCACATTTCTGCTCATCCACCAAAGTGTGGCAATGCTACTTCATGACATGCAACCTCTTAAGGAGGCTGCTAACCCCACCTGAGTAGCACCCAAGCCCAGTGGGTCCAACCTCACCAGCATCACTGAGTCCATAGCACTTCTCACTCTGCAGGCTGCACACTCTGGACTCTGTGAGCTCCTCCATCCAGCATGGCATCTGCCCACCAAAAGCCAGTCCTTTGCAGGCAGCTCTTCTCTATCACCCTCTTACCTTCAAGGGGAAAAAGGACACTCAGGCTTCAGATTTCACCAAAAAGGTCTCTTTCTCAGAAGTGCTCTCTATGATCCCAGACCAGCTGAGACTCAATACAAGCTCTGGACACACAGAATGTTTCCTTTGTTGCCTTTCTCATGATTATTATTAAGTCCTAGTGCTGTGATTTATCTGAGAGCCTGTCCCTCTTGCAACGTTTACCCCATGAGCTCAAAGCCCATGTATGTCCTGTTTTCTGTGGAGTATTGAGGGCCTGGCCAAGAGCACGACACATTACAGATGCTTAAGAAACACTCATTAAATGAATGAGGGAGGGTAATCATGCAAAGGAAGCCTGTTACCCTTTGTGTTATTGGCCGACAGAGAATGTTCATTATTAACACAAAGACTTTGGTGTCAGCATGGGAGAATCCATCAAGTGGAATGTCCCATGGTTGGGTCTTAACCTCTCACACAGACAGGAGTCTGAATGGGGACCTCTTAAGTGTGAGGGGCTGGTCCCTACTTTATTCTCAGAAAATCACAGTCCTCCCTATCCTCAATTTCTTCTTGACATCTCATCACCTTAGAGCCCATGTCCTTCCTCTTCTCACAGAGCTCTGACCTGGCAGAATCTCTGGATCCTCTACCCTGGTTGAGTTACTACCATGAGAGGAGGGAGCCCATACTGACCTGGAAGGAATCAGGGGATGACTCCAAATGTCAAGGCCTCTTGTCTATGGGGCACTTTCTAGTGGTCCCTGAAGACATCTCACCAGCCCATGGTGTCCTGGGTAACAAGGAGACTTCCTACCCTGTTTCCCCGAAAATAAGACAGTGTCTTATATTAATTTTTGCTCCCTAAGATGCGCTAGGTCTTATTTTCAGGGGATGTCTTATTTTTCAATGAAGAAGAATACGATGCACATTTATTGTTAAATGAAAATCAAGGAAATTTATTACCTGTATACGGTACGATAGTACGGTTGTTGTCAACACAAACCAGACAAACTGTGAATCCTACAGCATCAAGAATTTACTCATTTATTCAATGACAATCATGTCATCATCTTCTGGAACATCGTTATAACAATCCAATTCTTGAATTTTCTGGTGAATTTCTTGTGACTCCATTTCTTTCAGAATCAGTGGACCAAATCTCTCATGTTTAGCAATAGCACTGTCTTTAAATGAGTAATTGTTGTCAAGGTAGCCTGCTTGCAGTGCATTTGCAATGCAACTGTCAGTGATTTTTCTCCCATGAATTCTTCACCCAAGTCACAACTTCTTGCAGTTTAGGTGTCACAAAATTTTCACACTGATTTCTCTCCATTCTATTTTCAATGTAGTCATTAATTTCCATTTGCAAATTGTCTTTGAATGGTTTGTTTATTGCAATATCAAGAGTTTGGAGATAGGCTGTCATTCCTACGGGAATCATTATCTGATCTATTTTTCTTTTGTGAAGAAATGTCTTCATGTCTTTAGCGCAGTGAGTGCTGGCTGCATACCAGACTAGCAGACCTCTTTGGCTCCCTCGCATAACAAGCAGTAGCATTAAATCAACCCACTTCCTTATAACTGGTTGTGTGGCCCAGGCTTTTTCAGTTTCAAGAATAAAAATGCCCCAAACAATTTTTTCCTTCTTGCCCTTAGAAATGATTAAAGGTGGGATTTTAGTGCCATCCAGATGAACTGTCAAAATACAGGAAACACGTGCACTTTCGTAGGCAGTGGAGGGAATGTATACTAAGGAGGCATCCCGCTGTTCAATTGTTGTTTGAGATGATTGGCCCATAAACACTGCAGTTTCATCCATAGCAATCATGTTGGAAAGATTGTATTTAGAGAAGTCAGCATCATCAATAAAGGACTTGAATGCAAGTGCTCGCTTAATAACTTGAGTATCTTCCAACCTTAATAATGTTGTAGATCTTCTTAAAGACAGTTCACTCCGCTGAAGGAAATTATTCAGCCAGTGTTGTGATGCTTTGAAGTCTTCAGGGGCTATGTGAAACTGTGATGCCATTGTAAGGGAAAATTTTTGAATCTGAGCCCTATTCACAACCAAAACCTTTGCTTTCCTGTCAACAACCCATTCACAGATCAGGTCTTCCAGCTCAAAAAATAATGGTTGCCAACCTGATCCACACTTTTGTTTTTTAGCATTTCCCTTGTCCACATGTTTAATGAGGTTACCATACTCTGCTCGCCATTTTCAGACCAATTGGATACTCAACATCTTCTCTTTGCAGAAAGCAGTAAGAGTCTTCCATGATTCCTTTCTTGTACTCCACGGAGTAGCTTTTTCTTTTTGTGCTCATTTCTAGGGGTAAAAAAAAGAAATTGGGGTATGAAGGTCGGGGAAGGGGGATCACTTAAAATGACACAGGGGGGATCAGAGGGGAAAATCAAAATGGCACAGGAGAATGAGAGGGGGGATTACCATTTTAGTAACCCCTTTTGATCCTCTGTGTCATTTTGATTGTCCCCTCTGAAACTTCTGTGTCATTTTGATTGCCCCCTCTGATCCTACTGCGTCATTTTAATTGATCCCCCTACCCCCACCCTTGTGCCACTGAACACCTTCACCAGACATCCCCCCTACCCCTTTATCAGACATTTACCACCTGAGGACTATCACTGGGTTGCTGGGGCATGGATCAGGGTTGGAGCAGGGTCTGCCACTGACTGAGAACTTTCAGTCATCATGAAGGCGGCCACGAGCATTAGGTAGTGTCACCAGAGACAGACCAGCACTCACAACCTTCACTGTGTCCCGTTTGCTCTAATCCTCCTGAACTTCTATACGCATCTCCGAAAGTCTCCTCCTCTCTCATGGCCTGTGCTCACCACTCACTCTGACCTCCGCACCGCCTTCACACAGCAGTGATGTCAGGACTCCGCATATCATCACTGGTTGCTAGACGCCAATCAGGGAGGCCCTAGCGACCAGTTTATGGTAAATTAATTTTCATTCTGAGGCAGAGCCTGGGGGCCTTATTTTCAGGGGGATGCCTTATATTTAACTCAGAAGGAAACCTGTACGTAGGCCTTATTTTTGGAGGATGTTTAATTTTCGGGGAAACATGGTATGCAGGATGGGGCAGGAGAATTCAGAATTTGGGGTTGCTTCCACTTCAGATGGGCTAACGGTTTCACGGGGGTCTCCCCTTTCCTCACAGAGGAGCCCATGAGGACACTTGGGTAAGTCTCCATGTGGAGCTGCTCCAGATCCTAGGCCCTGTAGGTAGATCTAGAGCAGATGAAAGACTGGGACACAGGTGGCTTGGATGTGATGAGTAACAGGGCAATTTGGAGATCAGCACTCCAGCCTGGCATGCTAATTCAAGAGCCTGGTGATGCTTTCCTGTCAACAACCCATTCACAGATCAGGTCTTCCAGCTTGGAAAATAATGGTTGCCGACCTGATCCACACTTTCACTCACCAGGCTCTTGCTGTGTAACTCAGAAAAGGAGAGCTCCTCCTGAACAGCACACCCACCAGGGGGGACAGTGTTTCTGACACTGGACTTATAGCACTGTGGACAACACCCGTGCTCTTTCTGGGCTCACACAGCCTTGGGATGGATTCAGGAACCAGGGATACACAGGGACAGGGCCCTGACTGACTGATCTGACTGATCTGTCAGCCTGGAGGTCAGAGCTCACGTCTTCCCAGGGCTCACGGTCACCTCCCATTCTCTAGAGTCTGGACATTATTCCTGGTGCAACACTTAACCTTGGGTGCAGGTCCCCCCTTGCTCTTTAGTGGTTGACATTGAGACACTGAAAACACAGAATATTCTCACAGGAACCAGGCTTTGCCTAAGGAGGTAAAGAAGGAGCCCAATTTCCATTCCTGCTGCAACAGGCCCTTCTTGGACCCTTTATTGTGCCTTAACCATCTATCTGCTCTTTCTTGGGACCGTGGACACAACGGGGACTCTGCACTAAACCTGAGAAGCTCAGGGAACCACATGTGGGTTTGACAGGCTCAGGACAAAAACTAACTGCCCAGAATGGTCTGATTAAAAATTATCAACTGGGCAGGTGATGACAAGTAATTATGTCTCAGGCTTATAGCTTCCTCAGCAAAGGTGAGACTGTGACTTAAGGGAGCCCTGTGCTCTGTACTTTGGCATCTTGGATAACATGCCTTTGACCCATCAGAGTAATGTTCTTTGCTAGACCAATGGAAGGAAGAACCTCTGGCACCAGAATAGGAGACCACAGACCCCTTGTGTTGCCTGGGCCTCACAAGGCTCTCCATGAGCTGTAAATGTTAACTATCCAGACCTTCCCACCCTATCGAGTACAAGAGTAATATGCACATTGACCATCATACAACACACAAGATGGCTTCCCCAATGTGGACCCAAGATGGCCATCAGGGGAAGGCAGTTAGGAGGGACCAGGTTAGCAGAGGAGGGAAGTTGGGGGCAACGGGGTTGCAGGGAAGGACAGTTGGGAGGGGGGAGCACCCAGGCCTGCAGGGGAGAGCAGTTGGGGGGGATGGACCAGGCCTATAGGAGATGGCAGTTAGGGGTGATCAGGCCTGTAGGGGAGGGCAGTTAGGGGAAATCACGCTGGTGGGGGTTGCAGTTAGGCATCAATCAGGCTGGCATGGGAGTGGTTATGAGGTGATCAGGCTGGCATGGGAGTGGTTATGAGGTGATCAGGCTGGCAGGCAGAAGCAGTTAGGGGAAACCAGGAGGGCAGGCAGGTGACCAGTTTGGAGCCAACAGTCCTGGATAGTGAGAAGGATGTCCCACTGTCCATTTAGGCCTGATCCTGGTCGGGCAGTTGGACATCCCTCGAGGGGTCTCAGATTGGAGAGGTTGCAGTCTGGGCTGAGGGATACCCCTTCCAAAATTTCATGCACTGGGCCTCTAGTGTAAAAATAATATGTGTTTCTCCATTTTGCCTTTATTCAATTATAGAGCTTTCCCAGATATGCTTTATCTCACCTTTGAATGAATTTTGTAATCTTCTCCTTTGGTTATCTCATATCAGAAAAGGCTAATATGCAAATCAGCCTAATGATGTAATGACCAGTTCTATGATGCACACTGACCACAGGGGACAAATGCCCAATGCAGGAGCTGCCCCCAACCCACAGGCCCTGATTGCCCCATGGGGAAAGGGGAACCAGGGTGGGTGGTGGGGCTGGCTGCCAGTTGCTGGGGAAGATGGTCCTGATAGCAGGCCAGGGCTAGGGACTGTATCAGTGCATGAATTTCATGCACTGAGCCTCCAGTAATGTATAAGATAAGCTGCAAAATTGTCATTCTTCTCAGGATTTGAGATCTTGCTTTTAGGCATATGATATCAGTTTCACTCCAACTCGTGTTTTCGCAGGTTACTTACTTTGGCAGAACCTGGGAACACTGCTCTCTCAGGAGTCTCTCTGCTGCTCCCTCCACACATCCCCCCCTCCCCTCAAGCCCGGCACCACCCATGAGCAAGGCAGGTGACCAGAGGAACGTCAACCAGGCCATAAAGAGAGACTGCCCAAAGGTCAAGGAGCACAAGGACAGACTCAATAGACAGAAAAAAGAGAGAGGGTCTCCCTGAAACCATTCCCCAAAGACCAGCGAGCCCACAGACACCTGAACTCCCACCATAGTCTTCTCTTCCTAGGACACACAGGACACCTTCCTTTTCACACACAGGAACTTCAGGTCCTTCTGAGACTCCTGGTCCTGAGACTCTTCCAGGGTTTCTGTCCCTGGAAGCAAAGGCCAGGCTGGTGACAGCCCGAGATAGAGGGAGTGTCCCCTTGGTAGCCACCACCCAGCTTGACCTCTTCTACCCTCAATAGTCACCTCTGTGGCCTTCCTGCTGGGAGGTAATAGACCCTACCCCGATTGTTTGAGAACACAGGGAAGACCCTGTGCCCAGCTGGGTTTTTGTGTCACAGAAAATATCCAATTTTGGGGCCTGAGGGGCTCTCTGTGTGGTGCTGACAGACCCAAGGCCAAGACACAGTACAGGCCAATGCTGGAATGAGAGGGGGTTATCTTCTCACGGGACATGTGCCTCCATCAGCCTTCCTATTGCAAGTGGGCTCCAGAGGCCAGTAAGCTCCACTCCCCTGAGAGCTCATCGGATGCAGAGTCTTTGGGCCACCTCATACCTGTTGAGTCAGAATCTGCATTTTAACAGGATCTGGAGACCCTCCCTGCACACAGGAGAGGGGGAGAAGCTGCCCCATCACCACATCACCAGATCGCATTCTATTTGGGCAACCACATTAGCTGGACAGCTGCTGAAGCAGCATCTTGTCACCTGGGCATTGCAATCTTTACAATGTTTCACAGGTGATCCCACGCACATTCTTTTTGTTTGTTTGTTTGTTTGTAGAGAAAGTCGATATTTATTTATTTTAATTATTTTTTTAAAAATTCTTTATTGATTAATGTATCACATATTTTTCCTCACCCCCCCCCCCCCCCCCGCCATTCCAATCCCTCACTTCTCCTCAGGCTCCCAGCCCCTTATTGTCCTCAACCACTGGTTAGGCTCTTATGTATGCACAAAAATCCTTTGGTTGATCTCTCCCTTTTATATCCACCCTCCCTTTGAGGTCCACCAGTCTGACCAAGGTTCCTTATCTCTGGGTCTGTTCTTGCTCATCAGTCTATGTTGTTCACCATTTCCTGTGGATGAGTGAGATCATGTCCTATTGGAAATATAAGAATCAAAAATGAGAGAAGCAATAATCATTATTCTGAAAGGCATATGAATCAGTCTGTAGAAAATTTCTTTCAGGACCACCAGTTCTTTTGAGACCCAATTTCAATGTCAAACAGTTCCTTATGTGTTCATGTCAGCAATGATATTTCAGTTCTGGTGGTGTGCAAATGGTGATAATGCAGGTCCAACCCTCTCTGGTTTGGTCCTGGGCAACACAGCTGCTGACTGCTATTATGGCAAGGAATTATCAGCATCTTCCAACTCTGGACTGCTTCTCTTCTGTCTTAACGTTTGGAGTAGTCCTGTCAATTCCTCTCTGTCCGATGCACATTCTTTATTCTCAGAAACAAAGGTGATCTGATATACAGCTGGTGTGGCATTCATGTGTCAAGCTTTTTTTGAGGTATCCCCAAAACTCTCGCTCTGAAGAGAAAAGTAAAATGGGAAAGAGGGACTGTGGGGGAGGCTGCTGTGCAACTGTCAGGAAGCTGGACAATGACTGTGAAAGGATGCCCTAGGCTAGGGCTTCTCCAAACATAGCTTGTGTGTGTGTGTGTGTGTGTGTGTGTGTGTGTGTGTGTGTGTGTAGTCAGAGGCTTCAGCAGTTTACAAGGAACCAAAATAGTTTAAGGGTAAACTGGAAAGGGGAAACAGAGTTGCAAAAAACGAGGGAGGGTCCTGGGCACAGGCCCCGCCCCAACCTACATGACTAGAAAAGTGCTCTTGTCTCAGGAGAAGACTCAGTGCATGCTGAGTAGTCCAGGTAGCAGTGCCTGTGAGCTTTACTGGACCTCAAGTTCTTCTCACAGAGGGAGGGACAGGAGCAGGCAGCAGACACCATGGAGTCTCCCTCAGCCCTTGCCTGCAGAGAGCTTCTTTCCAGGCATGGAATCCTGCTGGCTGGTAAGGAGCAGACAGTCTCTGGGTGTGGACCCAAGAGGATGGGAGACAGAGATTGGCTGGGATCTCCTGGGGAGCACGACACTCTGAGAATGGAGGGAGGGCTTCTCTTTGGACCTGAGGGGAGAGGACATGGATTCAGAGTCAGATGGGAAAGAGGGTTCAGAAGCAAAAAAAAATCCCTCAAAATCTGGAACTGTTGTGAGGCAGGAAAACTGCAATGGCTGTTCCTTTCCTAAGGTGTTCATCACTGAATAATGAATTTTAAAAACTGATGATAACAATTTATGTCAGGCAACAGGAGAAAAATCTTACCATCAACCTCAGAAATGGGCACATACCCTCCAGGAGGTGGAAAACCCTGGGAACTGTGACTATGGCATCTGTAGCCTGTTGTGGGCACTGGGATGCAAGATCAGACAAGTCCCTGCTTGTATGTTGTATCTGGAGAAGTCAGTCAAGGAAAGATCTGGATGTGATTCCAGGTACCCACAATTTTCATGAAGAGAACTGAGCAGGGACACGAGAGACAGTGAAAACAGAGGGTCTTTACAGGAGGTGGCAAGCAAAGGTTTCTCCCAAGGACTCCTCTGAGTGTCTACAGGTGTATGTGAGCAGTAGGGGGTGAGCCAGACAGATATCATAGCCAGACAGGAAGCGTATTTGAAAAACAGGAAAATAACAGTGTCAGAGATAATGGTGGCCTTGCTGTTGACCTTAACCACAGGAGTCCCACACACAGACCCCGCCCCCTCCCCAAGGCTGAGAGATAGAGAGATGTGCTCAAGATCCAGGGCCTCATGTCTCCACCCCAATACATAGATGCAAATATTGATCAATTTCTCTCTTCCCTCCTAGTCCTACTCTTTATTTTTTGGAGCCAGCCCACCACTGCCCAACTTGCGATTGTGCCCGTCGATGCTGCTGTTGGGGAGGATGTGATGCTACATATCTACAATAACCCTCCTAGTGCTTTAATTTATGTTTGGTACCGGGGCCAAGGGGAGAGTGGCAGAAATTATATTTTATTTTATTCAATGGTCATAAATGACAAAGATGAAGGGCCTAATTACACTGGTCGAGAGTCAATGAACAGGGAAGGATGGTTGCTGATAAAGAATGTCACCATGAAAGACGCAGGAATGTACACTGTGGTCGTCATCCATCGCAATTTTACAAAGGAAATAGGATTTGGACACCTCAATGTATATGGTGAGTGATTGCTGTCTGACCACTGGGTGTTGGGTGGGGTGAACTCTCCTTCACACACAGGACTGCCAGCCCTGGACTCTCCTCCATCCCCTTCTGCCTCATGTCCCAGATTTGGATTGAGACTTTTATGGATGGTCTTTATCATATTTAAAAGTTTTGTTGTATTCCTATCCTCTTGGTTTTTGTTGCACACATAATGACATCTCTCCAAAATTTATTTCACCGTGATAGTCAATCTGCAGACCAGGAAATATAGTTCCTGTTCAGACTGAAGAATCCCTCAGGTGGAACTTCTGGTCCAAGGTCATGAAACAGGTTGGGCCATCTTTATTACCTAGTAAATTATTTAACAAAAGGTAAATTTGCCTTTTCACTTTCTGTAAAGTTGCTTTGGCCACAGAGATGGAGACAAGTGGTAAACCTGTCTTTTACAACATACATGAAATTTTACATAAAGAGTGGGACCTCATATTTTTTGAAATAAAAATGGTTCTAGAAAAGGGACAATAAAAGCTCATGAGTGGGAAATTCCAACTGATAATGAGATCATAGGACACAAGGTCTGCAAAGGGGTTCCCTGTGCCAATACTATGGTGATGTCTGTAGGAACAGGTCAGGAGTCACACTGAGGTGTTCTGGGTTAAAGAGGGGGTGATGCCATCCCTTTTCCTTACACCGTGTCACCTGAGCAAAGATAATCATTCCGCAGAGGTCCAGAGAAGCCTATGGTAACTTTTACAGATATCACCATGAATTCTAAGTGGCTGAGATCTTTGAGAAAGGATCCCAAGCCCAAACTCAATCATTCACACCCTCTGTTTCTCCACAGAGCCAGTGAGAGTGCCCACACTCTTAGCCAGCATCACCACAGCCACACATAATAAGGACACAGTGGTTATGACCTGCTACACAAATGCGATGTACATTGAATGGATGTTCAATGGTAAGATTCTAGAGCTCACGGATAGGATGAAGCTGTCCGGGGACAACAGAATCCTCACCATAAACCCTGTCATGATGAAGGATGCTGGGTTCTACAAGTGTCAAGTGTACAACCGCGTCAGTTCTGCTGAGAGTGAAGCGATTGAGCTGCATGTAAACTATTAGTGACCCTACTTTTCTCCTCTATGTTATTAAACCCTGAATAAATTCTTTTCACCCTTGAAATAAATTTGTTGTGAAGGTGGAAAGTCCTTTGAAGACTTGAACTGAGCCAATATGTGCTCAAAAATGAGAGCTAGCATTGAGGTTATTGTGTATTTAAACTGACATGCCACACCAGATCCCACCTCTGGTTGGTCCCATTTGCACCATCTCCACAGTGAAGAGTCCCTCCCAGCATGGGTAGTAGTTATGTGATGACCAGTGGGAGCATGCAATAAGCTTCCAGGAATCCAAGCTCTGTCCCTTCTCCAATGGGTCTGTGGAGGGCACCTGGACACTGTTTTGGACAACAAGAATGTACAGGAGGACTCCCATGTGGGTGTCAACACTGATCTTTTTCTTCCTCTTTTACTTCTCCCAAAATATTTTTATTTTTGTGGCAATGGATCTATTTCCATAAGTTCTGTAGGACACTGACTTCCTTATTAATAGGATATAATTGGAAATGCTGGTAATACAACCAAGGCTTTGGCTCAAATGTCCTAGTTCAGACTGATATCCTGAGAATTAGAAATGACCTGACCTTTTATGGAGCTAAGTTTGACCTAAGGGGTATTTTGGAATCTCTTGGAGATGAGTTCATTACCCAAAGCTAGAGAGACTGCAGATGGTGTGACGGTGAGTGTTCTTTACCTTAAGAGGTATTAAAACTCCCATCTTAGGTTTTATAGAAACACCTGCATCAGACCAAACTATGTTTGAATGTCGGTTTCTTTTCACTTAGGACACCAGCCATTATGTAGAATCAAAATACTCTTCTTCCTTGGAGATGTCGTTTGATTAAAGGGAAAGTGACTATAGAGGAAAATGTCCTGTCTCCTTGGAAAACTCCAGAAGCACAGCTTTCTGGCAGATCAGATCCTAGCTCTGTCCAGGGATTCACAGCTATTTTCACCTGCTTATAAATTGTAGCGACAGATGAAGTTGCAAACTGGATCTTGTCTGAAAGATATTTAATTGTGTTTTCCTCCACTGTGCAGAAAGCAGTTTTGTTCTGACCTAAGGGCCTTAATGTTGCCTCAGAGTCACTTATGTTCAGATGGGTTCTTCCTGATTGCTGGCCTCTGACCTCCATTGTTTTAGAACATTTTCTTTAGATATGTAATCACAATTTGCAATTGCACATTTTTTCTCTGCCCGTTTGACATATACATATGTCTTTTAAATCTTCTTGCCAGTGTTATGTCCCATAGAATATTTCCCTCAAGAGCCTGGGCCCATCCCTTTGAAATGTAATCCTCCTGGTGCCCCTTTGTCCCAGTCCCTGAGGGAGGGAAGCAGCCTAACTTGGGTGAGGACTTTTACAGCCAAGATGTGAAAGGACCTCCTGTCAGGATTTCATGAGAAGTTTTAATTTTCTTTTGTGTAAAGCCCAATAGCAAGCACAGATGCATCTGATTCCTGCTCCTATTCTTGAAATCTCCCCGGCCTTTTATTTTGAAGGTGCTGAGCTCAGTCTCACTGTCCTATTGCATGCTCTTCAATAAAGTGTTTCTTGCCTGTTTAAATTTTCCCTATACATGCTTTCTTTTGATATCACCTACCTGTAATTAGCTGATCCTGTCATCTTGCTCATCTTACCTTATTTTCAAATCTGTCAACATTTCCTTATCTGGCTTAATCCTCCAAATAAAAGTTTTCAAATTTCCTCCCTCATTTCTTATTTTTTAACTTTTTTAGAGCCAATTTTTAAAATTATTTTTTAATTTTTTAAATTTAATAAATCTTTATTGTTCATATTATTACAATTATTTTTCCTTTTTCCTCCCATAGCTCCCCTGCACTCGGTGCCCACCCCACACTCTGCCCTTACCTCTGCCCCACTGTCCTCATCCATAGATGTACGATTTTTTTCCCCAGTCTCTTCCAGCACCTTCACACATCTTTCCCCCTGAGAATTATCAATGCACTCCCTTTCTATGACTCTGATTCTATTATATTTACCAGTTTATTCTGTTCATCAGATTTTTTATTCACTTGATTTTTAGGTTCACTTGTTTTCAGATATGTATTTGTTGTTCATAATTTTAATCATTACTTTTTTCTTCTTCTTCCTCTTCTTAATGAATATCTTTCAGCATTTCATATAATACTCGTTTGGTGGTGATGAACTCCTTTAGCTTTTTCTTGTCTGTGAAGCTCTTTATCTGACTTTCATTTCTGAATGATATCTTTGCTGGGTAGAGTAATCTTGGTTGTAGGTTCTTTCTGTTCATTACTTTGAATATTTCTTGCCACTCCCATCTGGCCTGCATAGTTTCTGTTGAGAAATGACCTGACAGTTGTATGGGTGCTCCCTTGTAGGAGCACCTTGTTTTTCTCTTGCTACTTTTAATATTCTCTCTTTGTCTTTTGTCCTTGGCATTTTAATTATGATGTGTCTTGGTGTGGTCCTCTTTGGATTCCTTTTGTTTGAGGTTCTGTGCACTTCCTGAACTTGTAAGTCTATTTCTTTCACCAGGTGGGGGAAGATTTCAGTCATTATTACTTCAAATAGGTTCTCAGTATCTTGCTCTCACTTTTCTTCTGACACCCCCATAATTCTGATGTTGGTATGCTTGAAGTTGTCCCAGAGGATTCTTACACTATCTTTAACTTTCTAGATTCTTTTTTTTTCTTTCCCAGTTGAGTGTTTTTTGCTTCTTTGTATTTCAAATCTTTGAGTTGATTCTTGCATTCCTCTAGTCTGATTTTGGGTCTCTGTATAATATTTTTTATTTCAGTCAGTGTATTTTTTTTAATATATTTTATTGATATTTTACAGAGAGTAAGGGAGAGAGATAGAGAGCTAGAAATGTCAATGAGAGAGAAACATCAACCAGCTGCCTCTAGCACACCCCCTACTGGGGATGTGCCTGCAACCATTGTACATGCCCTTGACCAGAATCGAACCCGGGACCTTTCAGTCCGCAGACCAACGCTCTACCACTGAGCCAAACTGGTTTCGGCTCAGTCAGTGTATGTTTAATTTCCAGTTGGTCCCTTTTCATATCCTCAAGACTCTCATTGAATTTACTGGCTTTTTCAAGGAAATTCTTGAAAAACCTTATAACTATGGTTTTGAATTCTATATCCAGTCATTTGTTTCCCTCCATTTCTTTCATTTGTGATCTGTTTCTTTGTTTCAGCAATTTTGCTGCTTCCCTGAGTTGGTAGTGTAAGGTCCCAAGACCCCCGGTGAGTCCGACGGAGGGGGCGACGACCCCATGTCAAACGCCGAGACCGAAACTTGATGCAAAAAGCATGAGGTTTTATAAGTACAAGCGCAGTGCAGGGGCTTCTCAGGCAGACAGCAACGATGCTGGCTGACTGAGAGCCCCGAGTAATTACAGGACATGAGTTTATAAAGGCTAAAACCACACGCAGGTGGTCTGTAAATCAGGGAACTATGTTAACAGATAATATTTGGTTCATAATAGTTGACAGTTGACTCATTTCCCGAGGAGGCCGGATGGTCTGTTTTTGCAGGTCAATTCCAGAAACAGATAAAGTACCTATAGTTCTCCCAGAAACAGATAATATAGCTATGGCCCTGCAGTTAGGGAGGCAGGATGGTCTGTCTTAGCAGGCTGCTCCCTCAGGCTGATTTCAGGAACAGATAAAATACCTCTACGGTGACCAAACCAGAGTCTGCTGGAAAGGTCAGTTAACCAGGGCTTACTGGAAAAGTCAGTTAAGAAGGGAAAGGGGGTCCTTCCCCGGCCTTACAGTAGGGTGGCTTTGTGTGCTAGGTGTCCTATATGGGCCAGTGGGTCGGCCTCACAGTTACATGAGGTGGATACTCTTGGTGCTCCCTTTTATGGACTGTGTGTACAGCCTTGTTGTAGTTAAGTCTTGATTGTTGTCGGTGTTACTGAGAAGAATTGACCTAGAGGCCAATTGGCTGTGAGGACCCACTGTGTCTATAATGGAAGAACTGCTGCACCAGAGACACGCTTATGAGGCTGGAGTTGTTTAATGGGGCTTTGGTGCTCACTGAGTCTGCCTGTTGAATATGTTACTTATGGATGTGAGTAGTTGAAATCTGGGTGTCATCTCATACTGTCCACTAGATATACTAGCTTCTGGATCTCCAATGGGTGCAGGTCAGCTACTGTCTGAGGCCAACCAACAGGAGCTATAGCAAAAACTACAGTTTTCTCCTCTTTTCTTGGAGTTTGGAGGTTTTGGAGCTATCTGACCAGAGCTACAGTTTGTTTGGTTAAGCTGTGATAGGGCAGGCCATTTATAAGCAAAAGCCACTGTGTGGAGCTTGGTTGGGTTTGTAGATTGTGCTGGGTGGGGTCTCAGGAAGTCAGTAGGCTAGGTGTGGCAAACAGCGATGGCTGCCAGTCTGCCTTCTCTGTGTTTCCGTGTTTCCAAGTCCCCACATCCCACACTTCAGTGCAGTAAACAATGATTGCTGGGCACACCTCTGCAAGAAAGCTGCCTTCACTTTCCAACCAAATGGCAGACAGTATAGCTTCTCCCCATAGGAGTTTGGGTTCCCAATGTCTCCCCAGAAAGTGTAGTTCAGAATAATTGGGAGTTTGTCTCCCTTCAGGTTCAAATTAGCAGTGCACCCAGATTCTCACCACCATCCCAATTCTCATGTCTCTGTACCTCAGCTTTTTAGCACTTGTGTATGTCTCAGTGCTCTTTTCTATTTCTCTCTAGTTGTAGATCTTCCACTCAGCCAGCTTTCCTGTGGTTATGTGTGATAGATGTTTTGTCTTTTAGTTGTGATTTTGAAATTGTTGTTAGAGGCAGCAGTTTAGGTGTTTACCTATGCTGCCATCTTGGATTCTCCTCCCTCACTTTTGACTTTTCTTCCAAAACAGATGACCTGACCACCCACATCTTTCTGTGCTCCAGGTTTCCTTGGAGTGGCCTTTGTCCCAGAATCTGACTGCACCTGCAGAGCAGCCTAACCATTAAGAGTATTCTCATTGCACCTTGTTTTAACTGTACCTTCAAGGGAAAGATCACAGAGAGTAATATATATATATATATATATATATATATATATATATATATATATATAATGTCATAAAACTCAAGAACTCAGGTAAATAGGCAGGATCTTTGTCATGTCAGCCACGTGCCAGCTTGCAGTTAACAACCGTATTTTGGGACTTTTGGGACCTGGAGCTCAGGCCAGACATCAGTGTTCTCTTCTGTGCTGGTTTCACAAACTCTATATGCCTATTCTTAGAGAATCCACAACCAGAACCTAGGGAATTGGGAATAAATCTCTCTTCTGGTTCTGTTTCCTTTCCTGCTCCATGTGACCTCTAGGATATACAGCTGAAATGCTTGGAGACCTGGACACTGAAGGATTGTGGATAAGAAAAGGTTAATAGGAGAGGTGGGGGGACATGGAGTCATTGTGTCTTGTCCGATTCAGGATGAGAAATTATAACACCTGAGAAGTTTTGAATGTTAGGCATTATATGGGATAAGGGCGACCTATCGTGAACAGGGTTTTTTTTTGGGGGGGGGGGCTCAGAATAGGGGTTTAGAATTATGAGTGAGAGGACAACTAAGCTATTGAGGGAGAAACCACGGGAGCTGGTACAGTAACGGGTGGGGGAGTGCCATTCTCTTCCACTTGGATGGGCATGAAGGTGAGACACAGGGTCAGGGAATTGACAAGGTAGTTTAAGACTCAGTTCAATGCCCTGACATTGGGACAAGAGGGAGCACATGTGAAAGAAGCAAGGGAGAGAAGGAGATGAGCTTCAAGTTGGTGACTAGGAGTCTGAAGAGCAATGAGGGATTATAGAATAGGGACACTATGAATGTAGAAGATGATCCCTGGGAGTTTGGGATTTGTATCAGGAAGGGTAGTCAGACTAGAAAGGGGTTGCATGGAACTGGAGTAAGGTGAGG
This sequence comes from Vespertilio murinus, assembly GCA_963924515.1. Lineage (NCBI taxonomy): Eukaryota > Metazoa > Chordata > Mammalia > Chiroptera > Vespertilionidae > Vespertilio > Vespertilio murinus. The sequence goes on along the minus strand of OZ004716.1, from coordinate 39,616,504 downwards.
AATGCAGGGTAGGCTTAGAATTGAAGTCAAAATTGGTGGCCTAAGGTGTCTAATCTCCAATTTTGACCCAGTAGAGACTTGTGTAGCTCTCAAGCTAATCCTCAGAGTCAGCAGTTTCCACATGACCTGGAAGAGCCATGAAAGGCCAAATTTAATTCTCATACCACTAGAAGTGGCTCAGCTGAGTCAGCAAGTTAGCCATGTCCCAGGGCATTTGTGTGTCAGTGAGTAAGTCTGACTATGAGCCAAGGGCAGGCAAGGGAGTAGCTGATGGTGTGTGTGTGTGGGGGGGGAATTTAGGACCATGATAACTTGGGGTGAGTAGAACCTTTTACTTCTTGGTTGACTAGGCAAAGTGAACTTTGTATGATTCCACAAGTGAGTTCCGTGGCAGGTTATAGGGGTGGAGTGCTAGGTGCCCATGATCTTGGCCTTGTGTCCTCATTTAATCCAGGATGTGTCACTTCCATCATGGATACTTCTCTCCCCATCTGACCTTCTGTTGAGTGTGATAGAACCCAGGTCATGATGAGCAGTTCTGGCTAGCTGGTCACCTTGCAGCCCATGTTCAGACCCTCTGTCTCTCTCCAGGTCTGGAAACTGGTCAACCACTGTTATTCTATTGCCTTAGAAGACATGACTTTGCTCCAAACCATAGGATAGTGCATGTAATGACATGCACTATGATGTATCACAAGAGGTTCAACAATGCACCTTTCAATATTTTAACATTAAGTAGATGAAGGTACAAGCACAGCAACTTCTTCTTTACTCTGGAGTGTACCGTCCAGCATGGCCCTGACCATTTGAGCCATGAAAGCTTCATATATGTGTCCGAACCCTGAATGGTCAGTGTCATGGATGTCCTTACAGCTCAAACTTTGTTTAAACCGCATTAGATCTGACCCTGACACAGCTGTCACTGTCATCGCTGATGTCATTGACATAGAACATCAACATTAACAGGTATCCACTTCCACCCTTAATAGCACACGTGTCTTACTAAAGTACTTCGAAATCTTATTGCTGAATATCTTTAGAAGAAGAGCCTCTATTTTTCACATCAAGGATGTCTGTAGGTCTCTAGGTATTTTATGACATAAATTTGAGGTGAAATTAACTTAGAGCATGAACACATCCATTTGCCATGCTAGGGAGGGCCAAACTTCATTGGATCCCAATCTGTGCAGTCACTTATAAGGGCCTGCAGTAGGTTAAATACTTTGCTTTTGCCATTTGGAATTATTGTTTTTTGTCTATTAAATAAAGTATTACATATGTGTCCTTATCCCCACATTGTTGAAATCCTTAATAATACTCACTTTACTTGCTTATGTTCCTAACAGAGACCCAGGGCTGGAAAAAAATGGTTTGACCTTGGCCTGCATGGCTCAGTGGATGAGTGTCCACTTACGAACCAGGAGTGCATAGTTCTATTCACAGTCAGGGCCCATGCTCGGGTTGCAGACTCAAACCTCAGTGTGGGGCATGCAGAAGGAAACTAGTGATTCTTTATCATCATTGATGTTTCTATCTCTGCCTCTCCCTTCCTAATTTAAATCAATAATTTCTTTTTTTAAAGAAAAAAAGGTTTGGCCCTATCTGAAAGGTGCAATTTGAAATGTGACCACCAGAGGGAGGCACCACCACAAAGCAACCTTGAGGAGCAGAGAAGGAATGTGAAGGGGTTTTGTCTCTCTACTCTAATGAGCAGGATCACTCCTCTCCCACACCTAGAACTCCCAGAAGGAAGGGTCTCCATCTATGATGTACTCCAGAGATTTGAATTTAAAGAAATCACAGAAAGTTGGCTTAAATGTGAATAGCATTAAACAGACACAATAAAGTCCACACTAAATACTGGTCTTTAGGAAAGTACTGGGGAGACAGGATAAGAAGACTCTGTGTGTGTGTGTGTGTGTGTGTGTGTGTGTGTGTGTGTGTGTGTGTTGATGATGATGATGATGGCACAGAAAGCACCTGAGTCCTCATCTTCAAAGACAGAAGAACTTGGATTAGATAATCCCTACAGGGGAGAGGGTTGGGGAAAACAGTAAGTAGTATCAAGCACATTGCTTAGAGAAGACTTTGTTTTCACCTAGGGGAGCTGTCATTGTTTGGGACAAGGTCCTCAGCATGGCCCAGACAGAGAAGCAGAACCTTCCTGTGATCACTTAGAACAGAACACGGAGACACAGAGCTGATCACAGCAACATGCAGTGTTGTCACACAGACAGACAGGAAAGAACATCCAGGGAGAGGGGGAACATGTTTGTTCCTAGTGTGACTGACTCTCAGACACAGGATAACAACTTCATTTTCACCTGCAGGGAAGGTTAAAATCTCTTTAAGGTTTTAAGTGATCAAATCAACAGAATATGCTCCCTTTGGGTCTTTACATACTGATTAAGGTCTGTCTGAGAAACCCAAACTTCTGAATTTTTTTTGTCCGAATGACATATGATAGGCAAAGGCATGTTCTATGTGGTTGTTTTGTATTTTATATCAGGAACATAGAATTGAAAAACTATAATCTTTGCTTTATGAACCAGTCCATAAATGGCCTGCCTTCCTTTTAAGAGAAGCATTACTTAAGTTAAATTTTATTTATTTACTCTATACACATGGGAGCTGATTGACGTTGGAGCTGTGAGAATTGTCTCCAAGGGGAGGACTGGAGGTTTTCCAGGAAATACATCTTACTTCTTAGGTGAAAAAAACTGGGAAATGAGCTGCATTGGTCTCAGGCCATAACCCCTGTGTAGCTTCCAGGACCCACCAGCCCCATGGCCCTGAGTGCTGAGAGAGGAACAACATACACCTCACAAAAGCACTCCCTTCTTCCAGACTCACACACTGAATCTGTTGTCAGGGATCCAGGACATGGCTGCCTTCAGTTTCTGCTTTTTTTTTTTTTTTTGCTGTGTGTGTGTGTGTGTGTGTGTGTGTGTGTGTGTGTTTTCCAAGGGTTGGGAAAAGAATGAGTTAAGCCAATCTGGAGTATCTCTCCTACACAGCACTGGGAAGCCTCTATTGTAACATGTACACAAACAATATCTTTATTTGCCCAACCTCCCAAGCTGATCCTCCCAGAACCTTCCACTTCTCAATCAAGGTCAATGCCATCCTTCCTGGTGCTTGGCTCAGAAATATTGACATTACATTTCATGCCTCCCCTGTTTTCACAGTAATCTCTAATCCATTAGCACACCTGTTCTACACAGGATAGATAGATCGCATACAATCAGGTTCATGCCACTATCACTACTACTTGAGGTTACCGTAACAGTCTCCTAACTGGTCTCCCTGCTGCCTACTTGACCAACTTTATAGCCATCTCCTCAGAGCAGGACCTGTGAATCCTTAGAGATGAATTTTTAAAAAACCCAAGTCAAGTCATCGCTTTTCTTCTCAAAGTCCTTCTGTTGCTCACACCTCAATCACACCAAAATCCAAAGTCATCACCACAGCCCACAAGGTCCCACATTATAGCTCCTCAAATGGCTGGTCTGCACAAGACAAGGAGTTCCCACCAGAAGGTCAAATAACTCAGTTCTTTGGTTGCGAAAGACTTGCAATAAAGAACATGCTAGCAGAAATAAACAGGACAAAGAGTGGTGTGCTTGGTCTACTTTCTGTCCCAAATTCTATAGCTCCTTGAAGATCACCCTTTGATAGCACTGCCATAGAAATAATCTGGTCCCTCCCTACACTTCTCATCATTCTCCTCATCCTTCTATCCTGGCCACGATGGTTTCCTGACCTTCAAACATGGCAAACAACCTCCTGGCTCAGAGTCTTTGCACTGGTCATTTCATCTCTCTAAAATAATCTTTCTCCAAAGACCTACATGACCCCTTCCTCACTCTTTTAGGTCTTGCTCAGATTTCACATAGCCTTTGATCATTTCCTTGACCATTTTATATATGCCAATAAACCCCAATCCACCCACTCCATCTCTCCTTCACCTCCCATTAGAAATGCTGCTTATTTACTTGCTGATTACTTTTCGTTCATCACTCTAATATCAGCTCCATGAAGCCAGTGAGTTTTATATTCCCTCCAATTTCCATAAGACTGTGCAAAAATTGTGCTCACTGCTCAATTAAGTAATTAATTACTCACTGGTGAAATATATGCTGGGAAGTGAATACAATTCCCTTAGGTTCATTGTCCTTCACATATGAATAATTCCAGCTCCATCAATGTGTAGGAATCACGGGAAGAGCCTGCTTCCTGACATTTATTGCTGTGTAACAGAAGACCCCAAACTTAAAATCGCTGCATGTCTGACATAAGGAGGGACCTGAAAATGACAAACTCCAATGATGATGATAAATGATCAATTTTTGCACAAGGTACTAAAGACACAAAATCTTGGGTGAAGCTCCCAGGAAAAGAGACACCCCTTTTGGAGAGTCAGCCCTCCTGGCTTTTCATGCCTCTAGTCACTCCATCTCTGGAAAGACCCTAGGGGATATGCACTGTCCTCATGCTGGGCTTCGGAGAGAAAACAGGCTTGTACTAGGGTTGTCACTTCACAAGGCACAGGACTCAGTGGGACTATCCTGTCATCCTGTGTACTTACCTACGCACATTATGTGGATCAGACACAGGGATCAGTACTGCTTCTTTTAATGAACATCATGTCTCTCAGATACACCCAAGTTGGCATGTGTGGTCTTATTCCTCTCGTTGCCATCATGAGAAGATTTTTATACTTCCCCAGGAAAGGCAGGATCACTGACTGTCCACAGGACATCCTCTGGATATTTTGAAAGGCAAAGGTCACTGCATATTTAAAAGCATATCACTCTTTTCAAAGGGCAATGACTTTATAGTTAATAAGGAGACACAATTGTTTCATTTACTATAAGGACAAGCACACTACTCTTAAAAAATTGGCTGTTGCATTTTTAAGTAGACATTATTTTATCATTTGAAAAAATATATAATGTTATTTTAAAAGGTGAATTTATTAATTATAAAGGGCAAAGTGTCACTTATCAGAAATTGGTCATTATATATTTATAAAAGATGTAGTTTATAAGAAATATAAGGCACCTCTTCATATGTGTACTTAGCAGGGCAGCCCCTGGGGAGTTGGGCACTCAGAGCACTGACAGGTTTAGTGAGACAGAGGTGGCAAAGATTCCCAAGGAAAGGGAGGGTCAGTTCAAAATGCCCAGTGCAGGTGAGTCCAGCATGGGGGCTGTGTGTCTGGTTCAAAGCTGTAGGAAGAAATAATGTCTCTTAGGCAAATGCTAATCTAAACAACAAAGAGATTTTTTTTTAAGAAAATTAAATGTAGAACTATCATACAACCCAGCAATTCCAGTTTTGATTATATATCCAAAGAAAATGCAAGCATTAACCAAAAAGAAATATGACAGTGACCTAAGTGTCCACCAATGAATGAATAAATACAGTAGATGTGTATAATGTAAAGTCAAATACATATAAAAAATAATGAACCACATAAAAGAATTACATCTTACCATTGGTGTCCTGGAGAGTATTGTGTTGAGTGATGTAAGTATATGATATCACTGTATGTGGAATCTAAAATGCAAGACAGCTCTGGTCATTGTGGCTCAGTATGTTGGACATTGTCTCATGCACCAAATGGTTGCTGCTTGTTCCCAGTCAGGGCACATGCCAGGGTTGTGAATCAATCACCCAGAGGGGTGTGCAGGAGGCAGCTAAATGATGACCCATTCTCACATTGATGATTATTTTTCACCCTCTCACTTCATTTTTCTATAAAAATCAATAACAATTTTGAAAAAATGAAAAATAAGTTAAAAAAAAAACACAGGACAATGAACAACCAAAACAAAATCAAACCAGGCTCAGAGATGAAGAAAATGAACTGGTGGTTTCTAGAGAGATGTGGGTGGGAGAATGGTAAAAATACGAGAAGGGGATTAAGGGTGCCCACTTCCAATTATAAAATAAACAAGTAGCGGAAACTGGTTTGGCTCAGTGGTAGAGCATCAGTCTGGGGACTGAAAGGTCCCAGGTTCGATTCTGGTCAAAGGCATGTACCTTGGTTGTGGGCACATCTCTGGTAGGGGGTGTGCAAGAGGCAGCTGGTAGATGTTTCTCACTCATGGAAGTTTCTAGCTCTCTATCTCCCTCCCTTCCTCACTGTAAAATATTAATAAAATAAATGTTTAAAAAAATAAATAAACAAGTCACTGGGATATGCCAAACAGCACAGAGAATGTAGTCAGGAATATTGCAGTAACTTTGTATGGTGACAGAGTCACAACAACTATCATGCTGATCACTTCGTAATGTATGTAAATATCAAGTTACTATGATGAACACTTGAATGTAATAGAATATTTTAGGTAAATAATTAAAAAAGACTTAAAAATACAATGGGATTCCATCTCACACCCACTAGCATGGCTATTATCAAAAAGCAGAAAATGACCAGTGTTGGCAACAATGTGGAGAGGTCAGGAATGTTGGTAGGAATGCAAAATGCTACAGCCACTTTGGGAAACAGTGTGGAGGATCCCCAAAAAGTTAAACATAGAATTACCATACAACCCAGCAATTCCACTTTTGTGTACATATTTAAAAAAATGAAAACAGGGACTCAAATAGATGACATTTGTATACACATGTTCATAGCAAATTTATCCACAATATCTGAAATGTAAATGCAACCCTAGAGTCCATGGGCAGGTGGATGGAGAAGCAAAATGTGGTATATACAGTGGTATATACAGGCAATGGAATATTTATTGTTTAGCCTTTCAAAAAGAGATTTCTAAGGAGGCAAGACGGGAAGTAGTTGGAGGCTGCTTGCCCTTTATCCCAGCCAGTGACCAGATTCAGAGTTAAATACTGTGCAATCAACTTGAAAACCAAGTGAGGTGTAGCTGATTGGAAATATTATATCTAAGGAGCAATGAAGAAGCCACGTTGAGAGTGGTAAGAGAAGTGCTGGGAAAGGGATTGCCTCCATTGAGCAGATTTGATGGATGAGGCCAGAGGGATATCACAGCTGCAAAGCTCCCTCCCACTGGCAGTGAGGGTTTCAACTCCATGCAGGGATCCCAAACCCAGAGCCCAGAGATGGAAAAAAGAGCCTATGTAGCATCAGAAACGGGCAGCCAGATGGACTCTGTCTGCCTGGGAGACTTGGACTGCCCCTTCCCAGTGAAGGAGTTCTCCCATTATTAGCAGCCCCAGGGCTAGAACTGCTGGAGAGGCTACACTGCCATGTTTGAGTTCAGTGAATGGGTCTGCAGGCTGCACCCAGCCATGACAGAGCAGCCCCCTACATTCATGGAGCCCCAATCAATGACTAAACTGTTATCTTGGGGAAAGAGCAAAGGTGTCTTCCACCTAAAGCACATGGTTGGAAACCCTCCCCACACCCATGGAGTTATCCAGACTGCTGGGTTGTTGGCAGGGGTTAGAGGGATGGGAGAGGAGAAGGATCAATGCACGTCTGGAATTTTTGGCACACACTGCAGAGTTCAGAGTACTAGTGGAGCTGGGAATTTTGGTGTCCACCTTGCTGAGACCTGCCATGAGGAGAGATTGGAATCTCATGCAGGACTGATTTTCCACCCCTTCCAGCATGATGCTTTGTCATAAATGCGTCAGTGCCACACATAGTTGGGATTTTGGAGCTATATTCCCAGGGAGGCTTCTCTTGGGGACACAGATGGCCAGAGCTTGGCTTTGTGATGGATTGGGAGGAAGCTGATTAGAACTCCCTGTAAGTTTTGCCAGGCAACCCCAAGAAGTAGAAGTAGAGCCCACTGCCCCGCCCCCCAAACCTGCAACCTGCAGACAACACCTCGAACAGTAGACTTCTTCAGCCCTGTGAAGTCTTGGATATCCCCATGGGGTGCAGTCCTAGGGGGGATAGGAGAGTGGCTCAGAGTTGGACATTCAATATGTGAGACCCTCAGTCTGCTACACCAGCACCACCAGGTTTGGTGAGCCGGTGGAGGGGCGGTGAAGGATTAAAGAAAAGACAGACAAGAGAATACAGGTTGGGCTCAGTCAGGTGCTGCTTTTCTGATGGAGAGATAGCGCCATGACTTACAAGCCCAGTCTTTATTTTATAGTCAGAACATACAAAGCAAAAGAAGGGTAGTGGTCATCATGTTTACCAGTACAATGTTCTTGTGAGCTTTCTCCTTGATTTGGCAGCAGTTGTTGCACCTCCCACAGCCCATTAGCTACCTAGGAAGGAGCAAGCCAGGACTAGAAGGTCAAGCTTAATTATGCTAAGAGGACTCTGCCATAGGTCAGTCTGAGGCTTTACCCTATAGCCACTCCCTACACCTCAGAGGTCGAGAGGAAGTATTTAGCCCCCTCATGTGGGCTGGTCCAACAACATCTTCAACCAAAGACTCTTTTGATCTATCCTCCTGAGCCTAGGGAGGTGAACATGCTCTTACAGAGAAGACTGCAGGCTCTACTCAACTGAAGCTGCAGCAAGCCCCTTACAGGGAACAAGAGTTGGTATCTCTGGTGGAGAGTGAGTGTTTAGCTTTGAAGCAGAGACTAATTTCCCATCATTGAGTACTTGACTGAGCAATCCCCAAACAGGGCTCCACTAGTAGACAAAGACACAAACAGCTATCAGAGAAGTAACTACACACAGGTAGGCCAAAGCCAGTTATACACAATGTCTGAGAGCCTCTTGCATCTGAAACCCACCCAGAAGGATCCAGAACCAACAAAACCAGTAGTGGGCTTCAAACCACACCAGAGTTCAATCAAACTAGACCCACAAATGCCACACACAAAGGTGGATTCTGGCAGGCTCCAGAATCCAGAATCCACCAAGGAGAACAGCTACACCTTGAATGTCCATGCCCTCCACAGCATCTCATATATGGTGATAAAGTTTGAGCCCTATAAAGACCCAGCCTGAAGGGTTAATTTTGTGTCACTGAGTCCATCAAGACACCTTGAGACTGCACCTGCACAGCAGTTTCCACACATTGGTAAAGGTTGAGCCTCATAGGCAAACAGCCTAAGGGCTAATCACACCCATGAAAAGGCCAACAGCAATAAAGATCCAATTACAACAGGAACAACCAATCAATCCACACTAGAGACATTCCTTGAGCACCCAGCTCAGGAGAGCAAGAAGGCTGCATCATTCTGTCTCATGGGACACCTAATACAGAAGGCCACCCCACCAAACTGGGAGTCACAGAGTTCTATCTAATACATGGAATCAAACACAAAGAAACAGCCAAAAAGGGGGAGACAAGTAAACATGCCCCAAATGGAAGAAAAGGAATATCTAGAGAGAAAAAAAACTAAGTGAGATAGAGGCAAACAATTTATCAGATAAATTTCAAAGTAATGTCTATAAGGATGCTCAAGTAACTTTGTGAGAACCACAGTATGAATAAGGCATAGAAACCATAAAAAATAAACAGTTGGAAATGAAGAATGCCATACCTGATATATGGAATACACTAGAATAGATAGCATGTAAACTGGATGAAACAGAGTATCAAATAAATGAATTAGAAGACAAAATAGAAAAAGAATCACTCAATCAAAGCAGCAAAAATAAAAAGTCATTTTAAATCATGAGAATAGTTTAAGGGAACTTTGAAACAATAAAAAACATAACAACATTCACATCATAAGGGTAGAAGAAAGTGAGCAAGAGCTAGAAAACCTATTTGTAGAAACAATGATAAAAACAAACAAACAAACAAACAAACAACACTTCCCTACCCTGGTGAAAAACAATGATTAAAAAAACAAAAACAAAAAAACCCAGCTCAGGATGCAGAGAGTCCTAATCAAATGAACTCAAAGAGATCCACACCAAAAAATATCATAATTAAAATGGCCAAGATTAAAGACAGAGAGAATCTTAAAAGTAGCAAAATAGAAATAGTCAGTTACATACAAGAGAATTCACATAAGTCTTTCAGATGATTTCTCAACAGAAACACTTCAGGATAGAAAGGATTGCCATAATGTATTCAAATTAATGAAAACCAAGAAGCTGTAAATACCGTATTTGCCGGCGTATAAGACGATTTTTTGGCCCTGAAAAAAATACGTATTTGCCGGCGTATAAGACGACTGGGCGTATAAGACGACCCCCTAACATTTCCACTAAAAATACAGAGTTTGTTATATACTCGCCGTATAAGACTACCCCCCACTTGGAGGCATATTTTTTCAGGGCCAAAGGGTCATCTTATACACCGGCAAATACGGTAAGACAGCTTTATCCAGCAAAGCTATCATTTAAAAATTGAACCAAAGAGAAACCAAGATGGCGGCGTAGGTAAACAACTGGTCTGCTGCCTCACACAGCAATTTCAAAATTGAAACCAATATAAAGAACATCTATCACCCAAAACCACGGGAAGGCTGGCTGCAAGAGAAAAGAGCACAACAACTGAACAGCTGAGGAGCCTAGGTAAGGAGGCACACAAATTCACCTGGTGGCGGGTGACAGGGTGCATGGCTTTTTTTTTCAACCTGAAGGGAAACAAGCTCCCAATCACTTTCACTTTGAAATCCAGTTTCTAAGGTCACATGGCGGACCCAGACGCCTAAGAGGAGAAGCTGGTCTGTTGGCCATCGAGTCCGAAAGTGAGGGTGACTCTCTTGAAGAGGTGAGCACAGCATTCATTGTTTACTGTGCTTGATGGCAGAGACACAGGGACTTGGAAACACAGAAGGGCAGGGAAGGCTGAAGGCAGCCATAGCTGTTAGCCACTCCCCAGCCTAGTGATGTCCTGAGGCCCTGCCCCAACCTGAGGCCCTGCCCTGAAGCTCCACCCACACATTCTACAGACCCACCCAGGCACCACACAGCTTCTTTTGCATATAAATGATCTGTATTGTCACAGCTTAACAATATAAACTGCAGCTCCAGCAAAAAACCACCAAGTCCCAAGCAAACAGGAGAAAACTGTAGTACTTTCCTTAGCTCCTGCAAGATGGCCTCAGATAGTAGCTGAACTGTACCCCACTGGAGATCCAGAAGCCAGTGTTCTTACTGGTCAGTTTCAACCCCTCACGCTCATAAGAGACACATTTGGGAGACAGACTCAGTGAGCACCAAAGCCCACTGAAACAAATTGTGTCTCCAGTGCAGCAGTTCTTCCTTTATAGACAGAGTGGGTCCTCACAGACAATTGGCCTGGAGATCAATTCCTCCCATTGGACCAACAGCAATCAAGGCTTAATTAAACCAAGACTTTGCACTCAGCCCACAAAGGGATATACCAAAAGCAACCACCTCAGGTGATTGGGGAAGCTGGGCTACTGACCCCTATAGGTTACCTACCACACAAAGCCACTCCATAAACACAGGGAGGCAGCCAAAATCCAAAGACACAGAAGCATGTCCGGAATGGGAGAGATGGAAGAAAGTAAACTTCTGAATGACACAGAGTTCAGAATCACATTTACCGTATTTTTTGGACCATAAGACGCACTTTTTCTTCACCAAATAGTGGGAGGAAAAGTGCCTACGTCTTATGGTCCGAGTTGCAGAGTGGCAATATTATTCTGTTATACTTTATTAAATATTTTATTACACTATTTGGTTCAGAATATTTTTTTTCCTATTTTTCTCCTCTAAAAACCAGGTGCGTCTTATGGTGCGAAAAATACGGTATAAGGTTACTCAAGAACATTATAAAAACCTTTGAGAAACTGGATGAGACATCCAAGAAGCTTTGTGATATATTCAAGGACCTTAATGAGAATACCAAAATAATGGAAAAGGACCAGTCAGAAATGAAGCATACAATGCCTGAAATAAAGAATATACAGAAACTCAACTATAGATAAACATACCCCAAGAATAAAACCAAAGATCTGGAATATAAGAAAGAAAAAAATCACCCAACCACAGAGGCAGAAAGAAAGAAGAATCCAAAAGTGTGAGGATAGTGTAAGAAGCCTCCAGGACAGCTTAAAGCATACCAACATCCAGATTTTTGGAGGCCAGAAGAAGAGAGCGAGCAGGATATTGAAGGTTTACTGAAAGAAATAATGACAGAAAACTTTCCTTACCTAGTGAAAGAAATAGACGTACAAGTCCAGGAAGCACACAGAACCCCAAACAAGAGGAATCCAAAGAAGATCACACCAAGACACCTCATAATTAAAATGCCAAGGGCAAAAGACAAAGAGAGAACCTTACAAGCAGGAAGAGAAAAACAGCTAGTCTCCTACAAGGGAGTACCCATAGGACTGTCAGCTGATTTCTCAACAGAAACTATACAGGCCAGCTGGGAGTGGTAAGAAATATTCAAAGTGATGAATAGCTTTACCTTAGGGCTTTGCCTAAGGACACCACTCTCACAGCTCCCCCTTCCGTCCCCCCCCCCCGTCCCCCCCGCACACGGATCTAATTTCATGCCCCAGGCCACTAGTAAACATATATCCTTCCAATATAGAAACACATAAATGTGTTTTTAAGTTTTAGTGGACTTTAAAGGAGAGATCAACAACAATACAAGGAGAGTAGGATACTTAAACACCCCATTGTCAATGCATAGACCTTTCAAACAAAAAAATCAAGAGAAACCGAGACCTTAACTGACACACTAGATCAGATAGATTAAATTGAAATTTACAGAACATTTCATCCCAAAGCAGCAGAATATGCATTTTGCTGAAGTGCACATGGAGCATTCTTATAGATAGACTACATGTTAGGGCACAAACTAAATCTTCAGAAATTCAAGAAGATAAAAATCATATCAAGCATCCTTTTTGATCATAATGTCATGAAACGAGAAACCAATTCTAGTAAAAAAAAAAAGTTGTCACTCATAGAGAGCAGGCAGACAAATTAGGGGATGAGAGAGGGATTGACCAATAGAGAGAAAGAGAGAGAGAGAGAGAAAGCGAGAGAAGGAGAGAGAGGAAGGGAGGGAGGGAGGGAGGGAGAGAGAGAGAGAGAGAGAGAGAGAGAGAGAGAGAGAGAGAGAACTCATTGATATAGACAATGATGTGGTGATTGCAGGGTGGAGGGTGGTGGGTGGAGGCAGAAGAAGGCACAGTCGAGATAAAAGGTGATGAAGAAATAAAAAATAAATTATTTAAAACATCAAAAATATTCATACACATGAAGGCTACACAGCATGTTATTAAATAAGGAATGGATAACCAAGAGATCCAGGACAAAGTCAAAAATTGTCTGGAAACAGCCAAAAAGGGTTTGGCTGAGTGGATAGAACTTCAGCCTGTGGACTGAAGGGTCCCAGGTTCGATTCTGGTCAAGGGCATGTACCTTAGTTGTGGGCACATCCCCAGTGGGGGGTGTGTAGGAGGTGGTTGATCAATATTTCTTTCTCAGCAATGTTTCTAGCTCTCTATCCCTCTCACTTCCTCTCTGTACAAAAATCAATAAAATATATTTTAAGAAAAGAAATTCTGGAAATAAAAAAGAACACATTAATGACCCCAAATCTATGGGACACAACAAAAGCTGTCCTGAAAGTGAAGTTCATAGCATTAAAGTTCTACCTCAAGAAGCAAAAAATTCTCTCATAAACAATATTACCAACACCTCAAGGAACTGGGAAAAGTACACCAGAAAAAGTTCTGCATAAATAGAAAGAAGAAAATAATAAAGATCAGAACAGAAATAAACTACATAGACTCTAAAAAGAACAAAAGATCAATGAATCAAAAGCTGGATCTTTGCAAGGATAAACAAGATTGGCTGACCTTTACCTGGACTCATCAAGAAAAAAAGAGAGTGGATCCAAATAAGTCCAATCAGAAATTAAAGGGGGAGGTAACCACTGACATCACAGAAATACAAATGATTGTAAGGGAATAGCATTAACAACTAGGTGCCAACAAATAGTCAACCTAGGCAAAACGGAAAAATTCCTAGAAACAAAAAAATATACTATTAAAAATGAATTAGGAAGAAATAGACACCTGAAAGCACCCATAACAACGAATGAAGTCAAAATAGTAATACATTTTTCTTTAAAAAATCAAGGAAAAAACTGTCCTGAGACTGGAAGTTTTCATAGATGAATTTTACTGAATATTCAAGAAAGAAAGCCTCCTAACACAATTCCAAATATTAAAGAAAGGAAAGATTTCCAAACTCTTTTTATGATGACAAAATTATCCTAGTAACAAACAAGGTAAAAACACAACAAAGAAACAAAATTATAAGATAATATCCCTGATGAACAGACATGCTAATATACTCAACAAAATATTATCACATCAGATCCAGTAATACATTTTAAAATAAAAAGCCACAATAAAGTGAGGTTTATTCTGGAGGTGCAAGGTCTATAAAAAATTTGCAAATCAATAAATGTGCTACATAAAAGAAACAAAATAAAAGATTTAAAAAATCACATGGTCATATCAATAGATATAGAAAAACCATTCAATAATATCCAGAACCAATTTATGATAAAAACTCTCAACAAAATGGGAATAGAGAAAACATACATCAATGTAATAAATGCCATATTTGAAAAGCCTATGGGCAAAAACTAAAAGTGTTTCCCTTGAGATCAGAAAAAAAGACAGGGATTTCTGTTTTCACCACTCTTGTTCAGAATAGTACTGGACATTCTAGCTACAGTGATCAGACAACAAGAAGAAATAACAGGCATCCAAATTGAAAGGGAAGAAGTAAAACTGTCATTATTTACAGGTGACATGATATGGTACATAGGGATCTCAAAACATTCAACCAAATAGCTAAATCTAATAAATGAATTTGGCAAAGTTGCAAGACCATCCTAATGGGTATGGAGAGATATTTCATTTTTGTTTGGATTTGATTTCTCTAATGAATAAAGATGTTGGGCATCTTTTAATAAACTTTGTGGCCATCTGTATGTCTTTTAAAAAATATATTTTTAATGATATTTTACAGAGAGGAAGAGAGAGATAGAGAGTTAGAAACATCAATCAGCTGCCTCCTACACACCCCCTACTGGGGATGTGCCAGCAACCTGCATGGAACATGTGACCCTGTATTTACAGCCTGATGTTCTATCCACTGAGCCAAACTAGTTAGGGCTGTATGTCTTCTTTAGAGAAATATCTATTATAGTGTTTTGACCATTTTTTAATCAGGCAAAAGTTGCCTGATTAAAAAATCTTTTATTTTGTTTATTTGTTGTTGAATTGCTGGGTTTCTTTATATACTCTAGATGTACCTCATACATATATTCATATATGTCTATATGTCTATATAATAGAACCATCTAATATAATGTTTTGACCATTTTTTAATCAGGCAATTTTGTCTTTTTTTATTTATTGTGGTTGAATTGCAGGGTTTCTTTATATACGCTAGATGTACCTAACCCTCGTCAGTCCCCATGTTTTATTTCTTCTCCAGGCTGAGTCTCTAAGATCTCCCGGGGAATGGTCCCTCTCAGAAACACACCTCAGCTGGGCAATGATGGTCTGTTCAACTAGAAAAAAATTAAGTCAGCTGGTCAGTGAAGAAGTAGGAGAGGTGTGGGAGGACAGCGGGGTGGGGGGGAGGGTCCTCTAACTCCAGGTTCTCTGTTGTTCCACAACCAAATCCTGCTAATCTATTGAATGGTCCCCTTCATTTGTCTGCATGTGGACATTGCTGTTCAACACCATTTGTTGAAAAGACTGTCCTGTCTCCATTGAACAGTCTTGGCTCCTGAGAAAGGTTGTGCTGGTGTCCCTGTGTCCCACTCTCTGAAGGAGAGTAGGAGACTAACTTGGGAGGGGAACCATTACAAAAGGATGTGAAAAGACCTCAGGTCAGGACTTCAAGAAATGTTGTACATCATTTCTGTAAAGCCAATTAGTAAACAGGGATGCCTATAATTCCTTATTTTTTCTTAATATCTCCCAACCTTTTCTTTCAGGGAGTCATCTCACTGCCCTATTGCATGGTTCTGAATAATGTTTTTCTTGCCTGTTTAAATTTGTTGGACACATGTTTTACTTTGTCATCATCTACCTGTAACTAGCTGATTCTGTCATTTTGCTCACAGTGTTGATCTTTACCTTATTTTCAAATCTTCCAATTTCTTTCCTTAACAGGTTTAAACTTTCCAAATAAAGGTCTCCAATTTTCCTTCCTCCTGTTGACAACATAAAACAACATTGAAACCTATAAAGAAATGTTGTGAGTTTATTTGAGCCTAACTGTGGACATATGGCAGGAAGCAGAACTTCAATGAATTGAGATAATGCTCCAGAGAATGGAGGGTTACATTTATATTTATAAATTGCAATCAAAGGAAAGGGACATAAGTGAGTTACATGAAATGCATTGGTGATAGATTAAGGAGGTGGGATAAAGCAAAGCAGGGGAGTGGGGTGAGGGGGTGGGGAGCAAATCTCTGGGATGGACCTGTGCTTCTTTTACAGAGATAGATACAGGATACTTTAAGGTAATAAACAGTTGATAATTTACTTGATAACAATAACAATGAGGGAATGTTGTGATGCCATTTGTTGTGCCCTGAGGGGTCCAGGGTAAAAAGTAAGTTACAAGTTACCCAGAAAGCTCACAGATATGTTATCTTAGAGGGAAAGAGGAAAATGGGCTCAATAAAGAACATCTAAGTTGATATTTGTCAGGGAACATATTGGCCTACTACCTGACTACCCACTATAACCTGCTTGTAGTTAAATATTTAATTTTCAAACCATTTTTGGGTATGATTATTTTAGGTCTCTGAGCTTGCAAGACTGCCATGCAGGCCTCCCCTGAGCTTTTCAGGTTAGCATGTGGCTCCTTTCCTCCACAGGCACGTACCTGGTTTGCAGGTTCATTCTCTGACCTAGTCTGGGCTCATGCAGGAGGTCACCCATCAATGTGTGTTTTTTACATCCATGACTGTCTCTCTGTCTCTGTCTCTCTGTCTAACTCTCTCCATTCCCTACACTCCTTTAACACTCTTTAAAGAAAGCAATGGGAAAAATATCCTCAGGTTAGAATTAAATAGTTCAAGTTACAGCTTCCAATTGCATAACTACTGGGAATCAGATTAATAATAAATGACACTTGAGTGTTTCCACTGGGTAGTAGATGAGAACTCATCTCAAGGTCAGATGGTATATAATGTGTCCTCAAACTATATGTAAATGTTACACTGGATACAAAATACAGAGAAGTGAGACAGACAGCAAAGCTTGCATGATGACAGCTTATTGGTTACAGATGACCCAGTGTTTTCTTAATGAGGGCCATGGGACCTGACTGCTTCCCTCCATTTACCTACCTTTCACTTTTGAGAAAACTTGGCCTTAATTTCCACCCAGAGTTATGGACTTGGTCCATCCCGAAAGGTCCATCATTCAATAAGACAGACACTGACACTAAAACTTCTTAGGAACAAGCCTGTTTAGCACAGTTGGACCATATCATCTGACCAGAGGTTGGTCATCAATGAATTATTTAAATTCTCACCAAAGTGAGAACAAAAACGCGACCACATACTAAACCTGAAACTCGGTTGGCCTGCATGTTGGGACTCACAAACTCAGAGACCTTAAATAAACATATGGGATGGTCCGAAATGAAAACTTTCTAATGAAAATGAGTCATGCTGGGTAGTCAAGTCCTAGGCCAATATCTTCTCTGGCAAAGGTCAATCTTTACTTTAACTGAGCCTGTCTATATTTTTGCATCAATAATAACACAGTTTTGGAATTTTGTGTGTAAATGCAAGAACCTAATTAAGGGAATGTGTTTACACCCTACTTCTCAAGGACAACTAACTACCGTATACTAATTCAAATGTAAGCTGAAGTGGCTATAAAAACATGGCTCTCTGTAACTGCAGCTAAGGCACAGTGAATTTATTTTCAAAACTCCTACTATCCTCCTGGCTTCTGGAATTTGTAGACATTAATTATAATTTATAGTTTTGTGCTCTTCCAGCATTGTTTTCAAATAAACCATATAGTTACAGCATCCTGCCCTGGCTTTGGTGGTTAATAATTAGATCATCAGCCTGAAGGGTCATGGGTTCGACTCCTGGACAAAGGCACATCAGAATCATTTCCATTTTTTCTGTACAACTGACTGCAGTGAGACAACAAAAGTCCTCATTGTTTTTGTTATTGTGTTCATGTTAACTGCAATTGATCCTGGACCAACTGTTGTTTAAAAAATAAAGTATGTGTCTATTTGTTTTAGTTTTCATCCAACCTCATAGAGTTCCTTGCTTTGCTTTCTTCAGCCTCCCTGACAATCACCAATGGATTTCATGTAACCCCTTATGCCTCCTGCTTTGACTGTAATATATAAAATAAGGTCCCAAATTGCCATTCTCTGGAGCATTTCCTCAGTCCATTGAGATTTGGCTTCTGGGCAATTGTCCCATTTCCCTCCTTTGACCCACACTCATAAAACTTCACTACAGGTTTCTTAACACTGACAGTCGAAACTTCCAGTCAAGACTTGATCTTTCCTGCAGGAAGACCTCCCTGCAGCCCTCACCCTGCAGCTATCCACAGGCCTACCAAGAATGGCCTGATCCAGACAAAAGATACTCTTCTCACCTTTATTGCTCATAAAATTCCAAGAGTTTTAGTTGCTCTGTTCTGAGAAGGAGGAAAGGAGACTCAAGATCTTCCTAAGGTATCACATGAGGAATCTGAGAATTCTTAAGGCGGGGCCACTTACCCAGAGGCATAGAGCCTGAAAGTGGACTCAGACATTCCCTGTATCGTCTTTGGTTTTTATGCTTCATGTCCTTCTATTTTCCCTCCTTGATCACAGGGACTGAAAGGTTTAATACTACTTTTATCCCCACAACTAATGACTGAGGATCAAATGTAAACTAAATCCAGCTCCTGAGATGTACTTGGGTGTCCTTTGGAAGCTGAAAGGGACATGGGGCCATTCTGCTACTGGGTAAGGGTTGGGTGGGGTCTGGCAGACAAGTTTTATGTGAAGAAGCAGGTATATGTTTACCTCTGGGTGGAGGCTGTTGGCAATGCAACCTTGAAATCAGACTTCCACCAGCAACTTCCTAAATTCTATTTCTTTAGCTTCCCGATGGTTTTACAAGTACCTAATTCTTTTTTTTTAAATTATCTTTATTGTTGAAAGAATTACAGATATCCCCTTTATTTTGTTTTGTTTTTACTCATTGACCACCTCCACCCAGCACCTCCCAGGCCTTTACCACACTATTTATTGTTCATGTCCATGGGCTATGCATATAAGCATGCAAGTTCCTTGGTTAATGTCTACCCCCACCCCACCACCCACCCTGCCTTCCATCTGAAACTCATCACTCTGTTCCATGCTTCTATGTCTCTGGATCTACTTTGGTCATTAGATTCCACATATGAGTGAGATCATGTGATACTTATTGTTCTAGCACTGCTTTTATTTTGTTTAGCATGATAATCCACAGATCCATCCATGCTATTGAAAATGGTAGGAGTGCCTTCTTTTTTACTACTGCATAGTATTCCATTGTGGATATGTATCACAGTTCTCTAATCCACTTATCTGCTGATGGGCACTTGGGCTGTTTCCAAATCTTAGCTATTGTAAATTGTGCTGTGTGAACATAGGGATGCATATAACCTTTCTGATTGGTGTTTTGGGTTTCTCAGGCTATATTCCTAGAAGTGGAATCACTGAGACAAACGGCAATTCCATATTTAATTTTGTTGAGGAAACCCCATACTGTTTTCTACAGTGACTATACCAGGCTGCATTTCCACC
Organism: Vespertilio murinus; assembly: GCA_963924515.1. Taxonomy (NCBI): domain Eukaryota; kingdom Metazoa; phylum Chordata; class Mammalia; order Chiroptera; family Vespertilionidae; genus Vespertilio; species Vespertilio murinus. The sequence goes on along the minus strand of OZ004716.1, from coordinate 39,596,796 downwards.
AGCAGTGTCATGAATGCATAGACAAATTTGGTGGAGCTGTACAATGTAAGAGAACTAAGCAATTGGAATAAAAACTATTCTAAAATAATCATGTTGAGTCAAGAAGCCAAACTCTGCCCAAAATTATAGATTGTATAATTCAATTTTTAAAAATTCTAAAAAATGCAAACTAATTTATAATAACAGGAAGCAGATGAGAATTTCCTTAACACTGGGCAAAGGAGTATGAGATGGGAAAGAATGAAGAAGTTACAAGAGGGCCTGAGGACACTTTAAGATTAGGGATATGTTCATCATCTTTATTGCAACAACTTCTCTGGTGAATGCATCTGCAAGTATAATAAATTGTATACTTTCATTATGTTAAGTTTATTATATGTTAACAATAACTAAGTAAACATGTTATAAATTATATGTACAAGGCTCTGCACCATACCCAGAAAGCCAACCATAAGCTTGTTCCAGATGAACTGCCAGTGCCCACCGCAGACCCTGTAAACCCTTTCCAGCCCGAGCACTCAGTGTGGGAAAAGAAGTCCCCTGCTCAAAGACTCACCCCAACCTGAAAGGGACGCTACACTGCTATCCTTAGCACACCTAAGTTGTTGAAATAGATGGCACCCAGACCTGGCTACACCATTCCCAGCTCCTGCACCAGAAAAATGCCTGGAACCTGGCAATCAGCAGTCTAACCCGTGAGATCCCTAGCCTGGACTCCATGCAGGCCAGGAGGAGACTTGATGCCTGCAGGAGAGGGACTGGACTTCTGTGAGGACAGTACTGATGGGGACCAAAGTATGAAGGGCTTTAGTACCTGTAAGAACATTTTTACTAGCCAGTAAAAAAGTCTAGGGCTAAGTAAGGCTAGATGTGCAAGGAGACGGAAGAGCAGGAACAGAACAGAAAATGCCCTTAAAGGAAGTGGGATGAGTCAATGATTTGACTCATGCACATAAGACAAGGGGAAAATGATAGGGCAGACAGGGTTAACTTGACAGGACTAAATACTGACTCCATCTTGTACTGTATCCTTCATTTTGTATAACTATGTCACTGTGTAACTGGACCCTAGCCCGCACCCAACCAATTGAGGCCAGCCAAAGCAGTGACCTCAACACCCATCCCCCAGACCCCTATAAAACCCTTTGTTCTGTTGAAGCTCTCTCTCTCTCCACTTCACAGCTGTATCGGTGGATGTGGAACTGAGCTCGGCTAGCCTGAATAAAAGGTTCTTTGCTTTTGAAAATGAATTGTATGTACACATAAGACATATTGCTTAAAGTATAAATTGAATAAAAATAACAAAACAAAAACAAACCCACCTAAATTTAAGGACTTTTTTTGCACATTTCTGCTCATTCACCAAAGTGTGGCAATGCTACTTCATGACATGGAACCTCCCCAGGAGGCTGCTAACCCCACCTGAGCAGCACCCAAGCCCAGTGGGTCCAACCTCACCAGCATCACTGAGTCCACAGCACTTCTCACTCTGCAGGCTGCACACTCTGGACTCTGTGCGCTCCTCCATCCAGCATGGCATCTGCCCACCAGAAGCCAGTCCTTTGCAGGCAGCTCTTCTCTATCACCCTCTTACCTTCAAGGGGAAAAAGGACACTCAGGCTTCAGATTTCAGCAAAAAGGTCTCTTTCTCAGAAGCGCTCTCTATGATCCCAGACCAGCTGAGACTCAATACAAGCTCTGGACACACAGAATGTTTCCTTTGTTGCCCTTCTCATGACTATTATTAAGTCCTAGTGCTGTGATTTACCTGAGAGCCTGTCCCTCTTGCAAGGTTTACCCCATGAGCTCAAAGCCCATGTATGTCTTGTTTTCTGTGGAGTATTGAGGGCCTGGTCAAGAGCACGACACATTACAGATGCTTAAGAAACACTCATTAAATGAATGAGGGAGGGTAATCATGCAAAGGTAGCCTGTTACCCTGTGTGTTATTGGCCTACAGAGAATGTTCATTATTAACACAAAGACTTTGGTGTCAGCATGGGCGAGTCCATCAAGTGGAATGTCCCATGGTTGGGTCTTAACCTCTCACACAGACAGGAGTCTGAATGGGGACCTCTTAAGTGTGAGGGGCTGGGCCCTACTTTATTCTCAGAAAATCACAGTCCTCCCTATCCTCAAATTCTTAGTGACATCTCATCACCTTGGAGCCTATATCCTTCCTCTTCTCATAGAGCTCTGACCTGGCAGAATCTCTGGATCCTCTGCCCTGGTTGAGTTAGTACCATGAGAGGAGGGAGCCCATACTGACCTGGAAGGAATCAGAGGATGACTCCAATCGTCAAGGCCTCTTGTCTATGGTGCACATTCCTGTGGTCACTGAAGACATCTCACCAGCCCCTGGTGTCCTGGGCAACAAGAATACTTCCTACCCTGTTTTCCCGAAAATAAGACAGTGTCTTATATTAACTTTTGCTCCCACAGATGACCTAGGTCTTATTTTCAGGGGATGTCTTATTTTTCCATGAAGAAGAATATGGTACACATTTATTGTTAAATGAAAATCAAGGAAATTTATTACCTTTATATGGTACGATAGTACTGTTGTTGTCAACACAAACCAGACAAACTGTGAATCCTACAGTATTAAGGATTGACTCACTTATTCAATGACAATCAAGTCTTCATCTTCTTGAACATCGTTATAACAATCCAATTCTTGAATTTCCTGATGAATTTCTTGTGACTCCATTTCTTTCAGAATCAGTGGACCAAATCTCTCATGTTTAGCAATAGCACTGTTTTTAAATGAGTACTTGTTGTCAAGGTAGCCTGCTTGCAGTGCATTTGCAATGCAACTGTCAGTGATTTTCTCTCATGAATTCTTTACCCAAGTCAGAACTTCTTGCAGTTTAGGTGTCACAAAGTTTCCACGCTGATTTCTCTCCATTCTATTTTCAATGTAGTTATTAATTTCCATGCGCAAAATGTCTTTGAATGGTTTGTTTATTGCAAGAGTTTGGAGATAGGCCGTCATTCCTACGGGAATCATTATCTGATCTATTTTTCTTTTGTGAAGAAATGTCTTCATGTCTTTAGTGTGGTGAGTGCTGGCTGCATACCAGACTAGCAGACCTCTTTGGCTCCCTCGCATATCAAGCGTCAGCAATAAATCAACCCACTTCCTTATAACTGGTTGTGTGGCCCAGGCTTTTTCAGTTTCAAGAATGAAAACGCCCCAAACACGTTTAATCTTTTCCTTCTTGCCCTTAGAAATGATTAAAGGTGGGATTTTAGTGCCATCCAGATGAACTGCCAAAATACAGGAAACACGTGCACTTTCGTAAGCAGTGGAGGGAATGTACACTAAGGAGGCACCCTGCTGTTCAATTGTTGTTTGAGATGTTGGCCCATAAACACTGCAGTTTCATCCATAGCAATCATGTTGGAAAGATTGTATTTAGAGAAGTCAGCATCATCAATAAAGGACTTGAATGCAAGTCCTCGCTTAATAACTTGAGTATCTTTCAATCCAAACAATGTTGTAGATCTTCTTAAAGACAGTTCACTTCGCTGAAGGAAATTATTCAGCCAGAGTTGTGATGCTTTGAAGTCTTCCGGGGCTATGTCAAACTGTGGTGCCATTGCAAGGGCAAATTCTTGAATCTGAGTCCTTTTCATAACCAAAGCCTTTGCTTTCCTGTCAACAATCCATTCACAGATCAGGTCTTCCAGCTCGGAAAATAATGGTTGCCAACCTGATCCACACCTGCACTTTTTAGCATTTCCTTTGTCCACTTGTTCAATGAGGTTACCATACTCTGCTCGCCATTTTCGGACCAATTGGATACTCAACATCTTCTCTTTGGAAAAAGCAGTAAGATTTTGTCCCCAAGAGTCTTCCACGATTCCTTTCTTGTACCCCACAGAGTAGTTTTTCTTTTTGTGCTCATTTCTAAGAGTAAAAAAAACAAACAAAAGAAATTGGGGTATCAAGGTGGGGTAAGGGGGGTCACAAAATGACACAGGGGGGATCAGAGGCGGAAATCAAAATGGTACAGGAGAATCAGAGGGGCGATTACCATTTTAGTAACCCCTTTTGATCCTCCTGTGTTATTTTGATTGCCCCCTCTGATCCTCCTGTGTCATTTTTAGTGATCCCCCTCCCCCCACTCCTGTGCCACTGAACACCTTCACCAGACATCCCCCCTACCCCTTTATCAGACATTTACCACCTGAGGACTGTCACTGGGTTGCTGGGGCATGGATCTGGGTTGGAGCAGGGTCTGCCACTGACTGAGAACTTTCAGTCATCATGAAGGCAGCCACGAGCATTAGGTAGTGTCACCAGAGACAGACCAGCACTCACAACCTTCACTGTGTCCCGTTTGCTCTAATCCTCCTGAACTTCTATACGCATCTCTGAAAGTCTCCTCCTCTTTCATGGCCTGCGCTCACCTCTCACTCTGACCTCCGCTCTGCCTCCACACAGCAGTGATGTGAGGAGTCCGCATATCATCACTGGTTGCTAGACACAAATCAGGGTGGCCCTAGCGACCAGTTTATGGTAAATTAATTTTCATTCTGAGACAGATCCTGGGGGCTTTATTTTTTTGGGGGGAAGCCTTATATTTAACTCAGAAGGAAATCTGTAAGTAGGTCTTATTTTGGGAGGATGTTTAATTTTTGGGGAACCACGGTATGCGGGATGGGGCAGGAGAACTCAGAATTTGGGGTTGCTTCCACTTCAGATGGGCTAACGGTTTCACAGGGGTCTCCCCTTCCCTCACAGAGGAGCCCATGAGGACCCTGGCTAAGTCTCCATGTGGAGCTTCTCCAGATCCTAGGCCCTGTAGGTAGGTCTAGAGCTGATGAAAGACAGGGACACAGGTGGCTTGGATGGGATGAGTACCAGACAGGGCAATTTGGAGATCAGCACTCCAGCCTGGCACGCTAACTCAGGAGAGCCCTCACCAGCCTCTTGCTGTGTAACTCAGAAAAGGAGAGCTCCTCTTCAAACAGCACACACACCAGGTGGGACAGTGTTCTTGACACTGGACTCATAGCACTATGGACAACACCCTTGCTTTTTCTGGGCTCACAGGGCCTTGGGATGGATTCAGGAACCATGGATACACAGGGAACAGGCCCCGACTGACTGGTCTGTCAGCCTGGAGGTCAGAGCCCACATCTGTCCAGGGCTCAAGGGTCACCTCCCACTCTCTGGAGCCTGGGCATTATTCCTTGTGCAACACTTAACCTTTGCTGCAGGTCCCCCCTTGCTCTTTAGGGGTTGACATTGAGACACTGAAAACACAGAAAATTCTCACAGGAACCTGGCTTTGCCTAAGGAGGTAAAGAAGGAGCCCAATTTCCATTCCTGCTGCAACAGGCCCCTCTGGGACCCTTTCTTGTGTGTGAACCATCCTATCTGCTCTTTCTTGGGACCGTGGACACAACGGGGACTCTGCACTAAACCTGAGAAGCTCAGGGAACCAGATGTGGGTTTGACAGGCTCAGGACAAAAACTACCTGCCCAGGATGGTCTGATTAAAAATTATCAACTGGGCAGGTGATGACAGGTAATCATGTCTCAGGCTTATAGCTTCCTCAGCAAAGGTGAGACTGTGCCTTAAGGGAGCCCTGTGCTCTGTACTTTGGCATCTTGGATAACATGCCTTTGACCCATCAGAGTAATGTTCTTTGCTAGACCAATGGAAGGAAGAACCTCTGGCACCAGAATAGGAGACCACAGACCCCTTGTGTTGCCTGGGCCTCACAAGGCTCTCCATGTGCTGTAAATGTTAACTATCCAGACCCTCCCATCCTATCTAATACAAGAGTAATATGCACATTGACCATCACTACAACACACAAGATGGCTGCCCCCATGTGGACCCAAGATGGCCATCAAGGGAGGGCAGTTAGGAGGGACCAGGTTAGCAGAGGAGGGAAATTGGGGGCAACTGGGGTTGCAGGGAAGGGCAGTTTGGGGGGCACCCAGGCCTGCAGGGGAGAGCAGTTGGGGGGGATGGACCAGGCCTATAGGAGATGGCAGTTAGGGGTGACCAGGCCTACAGGGAAGGGCAATTAGGGGTGATCAGGCCTGTAGGGGAGGGCAGTTAGGGGCAATCAGGCTGGCAGGGAGCAGTTAGGTATCAATCAGGCTGGCATGGGAGTGGTTATGAGGTGATCAGGCTGGCAGGCAGGAGCAGTTAGGGGCAATCAGGAAAGCAGGCAGGTGAGCAGTTTGGAGCCAACAGTCCTGCATAGTGAGAGCAATGTCCCACTGTCCATTTAGGCCTGATCCTGGTCGGGCAGTTGGACATCCCTCGAGGGGTCTCAGATTGGAGAGGTTGCAGGTTGTGCTGAGGGATACCCCCTTCCTGAATTTCATGCACTGGGCCTCTAGTGTAAAAATAATATGTGTTTCTCCATTTTGCCTTTATTCAATTGTAGAGCTTTCCCAGATATGCTTTATCTCTCCTTTGAATGAATTTTGTAATCTTCTCCTTTGATTATCTCATATCAGAAAAGGCTAATATGCAAATCAGCCTAATGATGTAATGACCAGTTCTATGATGCACACTGACCCCAGGAGACAAATGCCCAATGCAGGAGCTTCCCCCAGCCCACAGGCCCTGATTGCCTCATGGGGATCAGGGAACCAGGGTGGGTGGTCGGGCTGGCTGCCAGTTGATGGGGAAGATGGACTTGATAGTAGGCCAGGGCTAGGGATTGTATCAGTGCATGAATTTCATGCACTGAGCCTCCAGTAATGTATAAGCTGGAAAATTCTCATTCTTCTCAGGATTTGAGATCTTGCTTTTAACCATATGACATCAGTTTCTTTCCAACTCGTGTTTTCGCAGGTCTCTCAGGCGTCTCTGTGCTGCTCCCTCCACACATCCTCCTTTCCCCGCAAACCCCACACCACCCATGAGCAAGGCAGGTGACCAGAGGAACGTCAACAAGGCCAGAAAGAGAGATTGCCCCAAAGGCAAGGAGCACAAGGACAGACTCAACAGACAGAAAAAAAGAGAGGGTCTCCCTGAAACCATTCCCCAAAGACCAGGGAGCCCACAGACACCTGAACTCCCACCACAGTCTTCTCTTCCTAGGACACACAGGACACCTTCCTTTTCACACACAGGAACTTCAGATTCTACTGAGACTCCTGGTCCTGAGACCCTTCCTGGGTTTCTGTCCCTGGAAGCAAAGGCCAGGCTGGTGACAGCCCGAGATAGAGGGAGTGTCCCCTCTGTAGCCACCACCCAGCTTGACCCCTTTTACCCTTCATAGTCACCCCTGTGGCCTTCCTGCTGGGAGGTAATAGAACCTACCCAGAGCGTTTGAGAACACAGGGAAGACCCAGTGCCCAGCTGGGTTTTTGTGTCACAGAAAATCTCCAAGTTTGGGGCCTGTGGGGCTCTCTGTGTGGTGCTGACAGACCCAAGGCCAAGACACAGCTCAGGCCAATGCTGGAAGGAGAGGGGGTCATCTTCCCAGGGGACACGTGCCTCCATCAACCTTGCTGTTGCAAGTGGGCTCCAGAGGCCAGTAAGATCCACTCCCCTGAGAGCTCATCGGATGCAGAGTCTTTGGGCCACCTCATACCTGTTGAGTCAGAATCTGCATTTTAACAGGATCTGGAGACCCTCCCTGCACACAGGAGAGGGGGAGAAGCTGCCCTATCACCACATCACCAGATCGCATTCTATTTAGGCATCCACATTAGCTGGACAGCTGCTGAAGCAGCATCTTGTCATTGCAATCTTTACAAAGTTTCACAGGTGATCCCACACACATTCTTTTTTTTTTTTTTTTTTTTTTTTTTTTGGTTTTTAGAGAAAGTCAATATTTATTTATTTTAATTCTAAAAAAAATTCTTTATTCATTAATGTATCACATATTTGTCCTCAACCCCCCCCCATTCCAATCCCTCACTTCTCCTCAGGCTCCCACCCCCTTATTGTCCTCAACCACTGGTTAGGCTCTTATGTATGCACAAAAATCCTTTGGTTGATCTCTCCCTTTTTTATCCACCCTCCCTTTGAGGTCCACCAGTCTGACCCAAGGTTCCTTATCTCTGAGTCTGTTCTTGCTCATCAGTCTATGTTGTTCACCATTTCCTGTGGATGAGTGAGATCATGTCCTACTGAAAATATACTTATAAGAATCAAAAATGAGAGAAGCAATAATCGTTATTCTGAAAGGCATATGAATCAGTCTGTAGAGAGTTTCTTTCTGGGCCACCAGTTCTTTTGAGACCCAATTTCAATGTCAAACAGTTCCTTATGTGTACATGTCAGCAGTGATATTTCAGTCTGGATGGTGGGCAAGTGGTGGTAATGCAGGTCCAACTCTCTCTGGTTTGGTCCTGGGCAACCTGCAGTGATACACAGCTACTGACTGCTATTATGGCAAGGAGTCGTCAGCGTCTTCCATCTCTGGACTGCTTCTCTTCTGTCTTCATGGTTGGAGTAGTCCTGTCAATTCCTCTCTGTCCAATGCACATTCTTTATTCTCAGAAACAAAGGTGATCTGATGTACAGCTGGGGTGGCATTCATGTATCAAGCTTTTTTTGAGGTATCCCCAAAACTCTCGCTCTGAAGAGAAAAGTAAAATGCAAAAGAGGGAAGGCTGTGGGGGAGGCTGCTGTGTAAATGACAGGAAGCTGGAGCATGACTGGGAAAGGATGCCCTAGGCTAGGGCTTCTCCAAACACAGTGTGTGTGTGTGTGTGTGTGTGTGTGTGTGTGTGTGTGTGTGTGTGTGTAGTCAGAGGCTTCAGCATTTTCCAAGAAACCAAAATAGTTTAAGGGTAAACTGGAAAGCGGAAACAGAGTTGCAAAAAATGAGGGGAGGGTCCTGGGCACAGGCCCCGCCCCAACCTACATGACTAGAAAAGTGCTCTTGTCCCAGGAGGAGACTCAGTGCATGCTGAGTAGGGATAGCAGATTCTACTAGTCCAGGTAGCAGTGCCTGTGAGCTTAACTGGACCTCAAGTTCTTCTCACAGAGGGAGGGACAGGAGCAGGCAGCGGACACCATGGAGTCTCCCTCAGGCCTCGCCTGCAGAGGGCTTCTTTCCAGGCATGGAATCCTGCTGGCTGGTAAGGAGCAGACAGTCCCTGGGTGTGGACCGGAGAGGATGGGAGGCAGAGACTGGCTGGGATCTCCTGGGGAGCATGGCACTCTGAGAATGGAGGGAGGGCTTCTCTTTGGACCTGAGGGGAGAGGACATGCAGAATCAGGTGGGAAAGAGCGTTCAGAAGCAAAAAAAATCCCTCAAAATCTAGAACTGTTGTGGGGCAGGAAAACCTCATTGGCTGTTCCTTTCCTAAGGTGTTCATCACTGAATAATGAATTTTATTTTATTCATTTTTTACAAGTTTTTACATATATATATATATATATATATATATATATATATTCATTATTTAGGAAAATTATTAAGGTATTATATGTGTACATAGCTTACCATTGCCCCACCCCCACCTCCCATTCATGATCTCCCTCCCCAGTGTTCTGTGTTCGTTGGTTGTACTTATATGCATGCATACCATTCCTTCGGTTGATCTCTTTATCTCCTCCCCCCAGGTCTCCTTCCCCTCCCCGCTGTCATTTGGCAGTCTGCTTGTTTTATGGTGACTATCTCAGGACCACACAAATAGAATGTGCTCCTCCTCTGGTTCACACCCCCCCCCCCCAGTCCCACCGATTCCCCTGGGCACACGGCTCATCCGGGGCACATGACTCCCTGGGGAACACGGCTCTCACGGGACACCCAGCCACCCTGGGGCACATGGCTCACCTGGGGCACTGGGGTCTCTAACTCTAACTGGAGGCGCCACGCCAGCTCCTCGCTAGCACGGTGGGCGGGTTGGGACCGCTGCGGGTGGGGGACTGCACTCCAAGGAATCTCGTTCCCGGTGGGAGCGGAACTGCCTCGGACACGGAGGCCAAGCTCCGAAGCAGCCCACTTCCTGGGCCCGGGAGAGAGTGAGCTCTGCTCTCGGTGGGCTTCCCTCACTCGTGGGTGCGGTGGCAGGTGTGGCGGCGGCAGTGGCCCCCGTGGCTCCTCTTACACTGTATTTTTAAAATCCACATGGTGGCAGCAGCGCCCCTCCTTGGGGGTCTCGGCAGAGGCTCTGGTTCCACCCTGCAGTGCAGGGCTTGACGGGCAAAGGCCTCACAGGGGCTGCGAATGGAAGGAGCCATGCCAGCTCCTCACCAGCACAGTGGGTGGGCTGGGAGGGGTGCGGGCGGGCTGGGATGGCTGCAGGTGGGGAGACTACTCTCAAAGGTGTCTCGTTCCAGGCAGGAGTGGAAGGTGCCCGGCATTGGCTCCCTCACTCCTATGGTGGGCTGGAAGGGAAGGCCCACTCCCTAGGCCTGGGGCAGAGCCAGCTCTACTCTCGGTGGGCTTCCCTCACTCATTGTGGCGGCTCTGGCAGCTCTGACGGATCTGGTTCCATCGTAGTTTTAAACTCCACATGGCGGCAGCGGTGCCTTGCTTTGTCTCTAGTTGTAGCCATCCCATTCCGCCAGCTTTCCTGTGGGTCTGATGGGATCCCTTTTGATTTTAGCTGTTGTTGTTTTTCCAAATTGTTGATAAGGTGGCAGCTTAGGATACTACCTAGGCCGCCATCTTGTTTTGGTTTCCTGAATAATGAATTTTAAGAACTGGTGATAATAATTTATGTCAGGCAACAGGAGAAAAATCTTATCATCAACCTCAGAAATGGGCACATACGCCCCAGGAGGTGGAAAACCCTGGGAACTGTGACTACGACATCTGTAGCCTGTTGTGGGCACTGGGATGTAAGATCAGACAAGTCCCTTCTTGTATGTTCTATCTTGAGGAGTCAGTCAAGGAAAGATGTGGATGTGATGCCAGGTACCCACAATTTTCATGAAGGGAACAGAGCAGGGACAGGTGAGACAGTGAAAGCAGAGGATCTTTGCAGGAGGTGACCAGCAAAGGTTTCTCCCAAGGACTCCTCTGAGTGTCTACAGGTGTATGTGATCAGTAGGGGGTGAACCAGACAGATATCAGAGCCAGACAGGAAGAGTATTTGTAAAACAGGAAAAGAACAGTGTCAGAGATAATGGTGGCCTTGCTGTTGACCTTAACCACAGGAGTCCCACACACAGACACAACCCCCAAGGCTGAGAGATGGAGAGATGTGCTCAAGATGGCCTCATGTCTCCGCCCCAATACATAGATGCAAATATTGATCAGTTTCTCTCTTCCCTCCTAGTCCTACTATTTATTTTCTGGAGCCGGCTCGCCACTGCCCAACTTGCAATTGAGTCCACCAATGCTGCAGAAGGGGCGAATGTGATTCTACGTATCCGCAATAAGCCTCCAGATGTTTCACGTTATACTTGGTACCGGGGGGAAGGGGCTGTAGTCAGTCATTGTATTTTATTTTTTTCAATGGCTGAAAATGATACCACAACTGGGCCTACGTACACCGGTCGAGAGACAATGATCAGGGAAGGATGGTTGCTGATAAAGAATGTCACCCTGAGAGATGCAGGAATGTACACTGTGGTCGTCTACCTTCCCAATTTAAAAAAAGAAATAGGATTTGGACGGCTCAATGTATATGGTGAGTGATTGCTCTCTGACCACTGGGTGTTGGGTGGGGTGAACTCTCCTTCACACACAGGACTGCCAGCCCTGCACTCTCCTCCATCCCCCTCTGCCTCATGTCCCAGGTTGGGATTGAGACTTTCATGAATGGTCTTTATCATATTGAGAAGTTTCATTCTAATCCTATCTCTTGGCTTTTGTTGCAAACATAATGACATCTCTCCAAAATTTATTTCACCGTGATAGTCAATCTGCAGACCAGGAAATATAGTTCCTGTTCAGACTGAAGAATCCCTCAAGTGGAACTTGTGGTCCAAGGTCATGAAACAGGTTGGGCCATCTTTATTACCTAGTAAATTATTTAACAAAAGGTAAATTTGCCTTTTCACTTTCTGTAAAGTTGCTTTGGCCCCAGAGATGGAGAGAAGTGGTAAACCTGTCTTTTACAACATACATGAAATTTTACATAAAGAGTGGGACTTCATATTTTTTTAAATAAAAATAGTTCTAGAAAAGGGACAATAAAAGCTCATGAGTGGGAAATTCCAACTGATAATGAGATCATAGGACACAAGGTCTGCAAAGGGGTTTCCTGTGCCAATACTATGGTGATGTCTGTAGGAACAGGTCAGGAGTCACACTGAGGTGATCTGGGTTAAAGAGGGGGTGATGCCATCCCTTTTCCTTACACCGTGTCACCTGAGCAAAGATAATCATTCCGCAGAGGTCCAGAGAAGCCTATGGTAACTTTTACAGATATCACCATGAATTCTAAGTGGCTGAGATCTTTGAGAAAGGATCCCAAGCCCAAACTCAATCATTCACACCCTCTGTTTCTCCACAGAGCCAGTGAGAGTGCCCACACTCTTAGCCAGCATCACCACAGCCACACATAATAAGGACACCGTGGTTATGACCTGCTACACAAATGCGATGTTCATTGAATGGCTGTTCTATGCTGAGAGTCTACGGCTCAGGGAGAGGATGAAGCTGTCCTGGAACAACAGAACCCTCACCATAAACCCTGTCATGATGGAGGATGCTGGGTTCTACCAGTGTGAAGTGTCCAACCCCATCAGTTCTGTTGAGAGTGAAGCGATTGAGCTGCGTGTAAACTATTAGTGACCCTACTTTTCTCCTCTATGTTATTAAAGCATGAATAAATTCTTTTCACCCTTGAAATAAATTTGTTGTGAAGGTGGAAAGTCCTTTGAAGACTTGAACGGAGCCAATATGTGCTCAAAAATGAGAGCTAGCATTGAGGTTATTATGTATTTAAATTGACATGCCATACCAGATCCCACCTCTGGTTGGTCCCATTTGCACCATCTCCACAGTGAAGATGACACCAAGTCCCTCCCAGCACAGGTAGTGGTCATGTGATGACCAGTGGGAGCATGCAATAAGCTTCCAGGAATCCAAGCTCTGTCCCTTCTCCAATGGGTCTGTGGAGGGCACCTGGACACTGTTTTGGACAACAAGAATGTAAAGGAGGACTCTCATGTGGGTGTCAACACTGATCTTTTTCTTCCTGTTTTACTTCTCCCAAAATATTTTTTTTATTTTTGTGGCAATGGATCTATTTCCATAAGTTCTGTAGGACACTGACTTCCTTATTAATAGGATATAATTGGAAATGCTGGTAATACAACCAAGGCTTTGGCTCAAATGTCCTAGGTCAGACTGATATCCTGAGAATTAGAAATGACCTGACGTTTTATGGAGCTAAGTTTGACCTAAGGGGTATTTTAGAATCTTTTGGAGATGAGTTCATTACCCAAAGCTAGAGAGACTGCAGATGGTGTGAGGGTGAGTCTTCCTAACCTTAAGAGATGTTAAAACTCCCATCTTAGGTTTATAGAAACACCTGCATCAGACCAAACTATGTTTGAATGTCAGTTTCTTTGCACTTAGGTCACTCATCAGCCAATCAAGTGACACCAGCCATGATGTAGAATCAAAATACTCTTCTTCCTTGGAGATGTCGTTTGATTAAAAGGAAAGTGACTATAGAGGAAAATGTCCTGTCTCCATGTGAAACTCCCGAAGCACAGCCTTCTGGGAGATCTGATCCTAGCTCTGTCCAGGGATTCTCAGCTATTTTCACCTGCTTATAAATTGTAGCGACAGATGAAGATGCAAACTGGATCTTGTCTGAAAGATATTTAATTGTGTTTTCCTCCACTGTGCAGAAAGCAGTTTTGTTCTGACCTGGGGGCCTTAATGTTGCCTCACAGTCACTTATGTTTAGATGGGTTCTTCCTGATTGCAGGCCTCTGACCTTTATTTTTTTTTAGAACATTTTCTTCAGAATTACAATTGCAATTTTTTTCTCTGCCCTTTTGACATATACTTAAGTCTCCTAAAAAGCTTCTTGCCAGTGTTATGTCCCATAGAATATTTGTCTCAAGAGCCTGGGCCCATCCCTTTGAAATGTAATCCTCCTGGTGCCCCTTTGTCCCAGTCCCTGAGGGAGGGAAGCAGCCTAACTTGGGTGAGGACATTTACAGCCAAGATGTGAAAGGACCTCCTGTCAGGATTTCATGAGAAGTTTTACTTTTCTTTTGTGTGAAGCCCAATAGCAAGCCCAGATGCATCTGATTCCTGCTCCTATTCTTGAAATCTCCCCGGCCTTTTATTTTGAAGGTGCTGAGCTCAGTCTCTCTGTCCTATTGCATGATCTTCAATAAAGTGTTTCTTGCTTCTTTAAATTTGCCCAATGCATGCTTTCTTTTGACATCACCCACCTATAATGACTTGATCCTGTCATCTTGTTCATCTTACCTTATTTTCAAATCTTCTAATATTTCCTTATCTGGCTATAATCCTCCAAATAAATGTTTTCAACTTTCCTCCCTCATTTCTTTTTCTTTAATTTTTTTTGAATGGCAAATTTTTAAAATTTATTTTATTTTTTTAATTTAATAAATCTTTATTGTTCATATTATTACAATTGTTTTTCCCTTTTCCTCCTATAACTCCCCTCCACCCGGTTTGCACCCCACACTCTGCCCTTACCTCTCCCCCACTGTCCTCACCCATAGGTATACGATCTTTTTCCAGTCTCTTCCAGCACCCTCACACCCCTTTCCCCTGAGAATTATTAATCCACTCCCTTTCTATGACCCTGATTCTATTATATTTACCAGTTCATTCTATTCATCAGATTTTTTATTCACTTTATTTTTAGATTCACTTGTTGGCACATGTGTATTTGTTGTTCATATCTTTTATCTTTACTTTCTTCTTCTTCTTCTTCTTAATGAATATCTTTCAACTCCTTTAGATTTTTCTTGTCTGTGAAGCTCTTTATCTGACTTTCAATTCTGAATGATAGCTTTGCTGGGTAGAGTAATTTTGGTTGTAGGTTCTTGCTATTCATTACTTTGAGTATTTCTTGCCACTCTCATCTGGCCTGCATAGTTTCTGTTGAGAAATCACCTGACAGTCGTATGGCACTCTCTTGTAGGTAAGTAACCGTTTTTCCCTTGCTGCTTTTAATATTCTCTTTTTGTCTTTTGTCCTTGGTATTTTAATTATGATGTGTCTTGGTGTGGTCCTCTTTGGATTCCTTTTGTTTGAGGTTCTGTGCACTTCCTGAACTTGTAAGTATATATTTTTTCTTTTTGATTTTAGCATGGGATATTTTATTTTTATTTATTTATTTATTTTTATAAATCTTTATTGCTCAGATTATTACAATTGTTTCTCCTTTTTCTCCCCCATAGCTCCCTTCCACCAGGTCCCCACCCCACTCTCTGCCCTTATCCCCTCCCCGCACCATTGTCCTTATCCATAGGTTATACGATTTTAATCCAGTCTCTTTCTGCAACCCCACACTCTTTTCACCCTGATAATTATCAATCCACTCCCTTTCTTTGCCCCTGATTCTATTATATTCACCAGTTCATTCTATTCCTCAGATTTTTAATTCACTTGATCTTCTTTCTCTTCTTAAGTAATACCTTTCAGCATTTCATATAATACTGGTTTGGTGGTGATGAACTCCTTTAACTTTTTCTTATCTGTGAAGCTCTTTATCTGCCCTTCAATTCTGAATGATACCTTTGCTGGATACAGTAATCTTGGTTGTAGGTTCTTGCTATTCATCACTTTGAATATTTCTTGCCACTCCCTTCTGGCCTGCATGGTTTCTGTTAAGAAATCAGCTGATAGTCGTATGGGTGCTCCCTTATAGGTAACCAACTGCTTTTCTCTTGTTGCTTGTAAGATCTTCTTTTTGTCTTTTACCCTTGGCATATTGATGATGATGTGTCTCAGAGTATTTTTCTTTGGATTCCTCTTGTTTGGGGTTCTGTATGCTTTTTGTACTTGTAAGTCTATTTCTTTCACCAGGTGAGGGAAGTTTTCTGATATTATTTCTTCAAATATGTTTTCAGTATTTTGCACTCCCTCTTCTTCTGACACCCCCATAATTCTGATGTTGGTGTGCTTGAAGTTGTCCCAGAAGCTCCTTACACTATCTTCAACTTTCTGGATTCTCTTTTCTTCTTGCTTCTCCAGAGGAGTGTCTTTTGGCTCTTTGACCTGATTCTTGTGTTCTTCCATTCTGCTGTTATTTTCCAATTTAGTCAGTTTATGTATACTTTTTAGTTGGGTCTCATGAAGTTTATCGACCTTTTCTAGGATATTCTTGCATAACCTTAGAACCGTAGTTCTGAACTCTATATCCTCCATCTCTTTTGTTTGAGATCTATTTCCTTGTCTTGGCATTTTCACTGTTTTTCAGAGTTGGTAGGATGGCTTTGTGTGTTTGGTGTCCAATATGGCCCAGTCACCTGAGGTAGACACTCTTGGTGCTCCCCTTTGTGGAATGCGTGCACAGCCTTGTTGTAGCTAAGTCTTTATTGTTGTGAATTGACCCTCAGGCCAATTGGATGTGGGTATCAACTGTGTCTACCCTGGGATAACTTCTGTATTGGAGACAGTATTATAGATCAGACTTGAAAAAACTGCAGAAGCCTCTGCTCAGCTTGGATGGGGCAGAGTCTCAGGGCTTAACTGACAGTCTTGGCTTCTACCGTGCCCTTGTGCACTCGCCTGAGTTTCCACCTAACCTCTGCCTTCCGAGGCTTCCCTGAGTTTCCACCTGACCATCCCAGGTTCTCTGTGCCAGATTGTGGGTGTCCCAGGGGCTCGCCTGGACTTGGGCTGGTAGTCTGGAGCTTCTGTTTCCTTCCGATACAGAGAGGCAGCGACAGCCTCTGTGGTCAGACTTCTATGTGTGCAACTGTAGACCCTGCTGTCTGCGGCTCCCGGATCCCCCGTCTCCCAGTCTCTGAGACTCTGGGTGCCTTTCCCTACGGTCCAGACTCCACCCGTATGAGCCTGGAACCACGGGGTTTCGGCCGGAGTTGGGGTTCAGTACAGTCAGAAAGGGTTCCGTGCAATTGGGAATTCCTCCCCTCCTGCTGCCAGGCAGGCATTCGGTGGCCACATTTCCTCCCTGCACGCAAGAGTCTCCTTACCTCAGTGCTTTGCGGCTTCCAGTCCAATCCGTGAGACTCTCTCTTTATTTCTAGTTGTAGGTATTCCACTCCGCCAGCTTTCCTGAGGTTTTGGTAAAGTCCTTTTTTATTTTGGTTGTTTTTGTTTGTTTGTTTGTTTGGTTTTGTTTTTTTTTTTTTTTTTTTTTTTTTTTTTTTTTTTTTTTTTTTTTTTTTTTTTTTTGCTAAATTGTTGGTGAGGCAGCAGCTTAGGAGACTACCTAGCCTGCCATCTTGGTTCTTCTCATAAGTCTATTTCTTTCACCAGGTGGGGGAAGTTTTCAGTCATTATTTCTGCAAAAATGTTCTCAGTATCTTGCTCTATCTTTTCTTCTGGCATCCCCATAATCCTAATATTGGTACACTTGAAGTTGTCCCAGAGGCTTCTTACACTATCTTCAACTTTCTGGATTCTTTTTATTTTTTTTCCCCAGTTGAGTGTTTTTTTTCTTCTTTGTATTTCAAAAATTTGAGTTGATTATTGCATTCCTCTAGTCTGATTTTGGGTCTCTGTATATTTTTTATTTCAGTCAGTGTACGTTTAATTTCTAGTTGGTCCCTTTTCATATCCTCAAGGGTTTCTTTGAATTTACTGGCTTTTTCTAGGAAATTCTTGAAAAACTTTATATTCGTGGTTTTGAACTCTATATCCAGTCATTTGTTTCCCTCTATTTCTTTCATTTGTGATCTATTTCTTTGTCTCAGCATTTTCGCTGCTTCCGTGAGTTGGTAGAGTGGCTTTGTGTGCTAGGTGTCCTATATGGGCCAGTGGGTTGGCCTCCAAGTTACCTGAGGTGAACACTCTTGGTGCTCCCTTTTGTGGACTGTGTGTACAGTCTTGTTATAGTTAAGCCTTGATTGTTGTTGGTGTTACTGGGAGGAATTGACCTAGAGGCCAATTGGCTGTGAGGACCCACTGTGTCTATAATAGAAGAACTGCTGTGCCAGAGACACGCTTATGAGGCTGGAGTTGTTTAATGGGGCTTTGGTGCTCACTGAGTCTGCCTGCTGAATGTGCCACTTATGGACGTCAGTAGTTGAAATCTGGTGTCATATAATACTGTCCACTAGATATACTAGCTTCTGGATCTCCAATGGGTGCAGGTCAACTACTGCCTGAGGCCAACCAACAGGAGCTATAGCAAAAACTACAGTTTTCTTTTCTTTGCTTGGAGTTTGGAGGTTTTGGAGCTATCTGACCAGAGCTACAGTTTGTTTCATTAAGCTGTGGTAGGGCAGGCCATTTATAAGCAAAAGCCACTGTGTGAAGTTTGGTTGGGTTTGTAGATTGTGCTGGGTGGGATATCAGGGAGTCAATAGGCTAGGTGTGGCAAACAGTGATGGCTGCCAGTCTGCAGCCTCTGTGTTTATGCGTTTCCTAGTCCCCACTTGCCGCACCTTAGCACATTAAACAATGATTGCTGGGCACACCTCTGCAAGAAAGCTGCCCTCACTTTCCAACCCAATGGCAAACAGTACAGCTTCTCCCATAGGAGTTTGTGTCCCTAGCATCTCCCCAGAAAGTAAGGTTCAGAATAGTTGTGAGCTTGTCTCCCTTCAGGATCAAATTAGCAGTGCACCCAGATACTCACCACCATCCCAATTCTTGTATCTCTGTACCTGAGATTTTTAGCCATTGTGTATGTCTCAGTGCTTTTTTCTATTTCTTTCTAGTTGTAGAACTTCCGCTCAGCCAGCTTTCTTGTGGTTCTGTGTGATAGATGTTTTGTCTTTTAGTTGTAGTTTTGAAATTGTTGTGAGAGGCAGCAGCTTAGGTGTTTACCTATGCAGCCATCTTGGATTCTCCTCCCTCACTTTTGACTTATCTTCCAAAACAGATTATCTCACCTCCCACATCTTTCTGTGCTCCAGGTTTCCTTGGAGTGGCCTTTGTCCCAGAAATTGAACGCACCTGCAGAGCAGCCTAACCATTAAGAATATTCTCATTCCAACTTCTTTTAACTGCACCTTCAAGGGAAAGATCACAGAGAGTTATATATATATATTATCATAGAACTCAGGTAAATATGCAGGATCTTTGTCATGTCAGCCACGTGCAAGCTTGCAGTTAACAACTCTATTTCGGGCCCTTTGTGAACTTGAGCTCAGACCAGACATCAGTGTCTTCATTCTTTGCTATTTTTACAAACTCTATGTGCCTATTCTTAGAGAGTCCACAACCAGAACCTGGGGAATTGGAAATAAATCTCTCTTCTGGTTCTATTTCCTTTCCTGCTCCTTATGACCTCCAGGGTATTTAGCTGAAATGCTTGGAGACCTGGCCAGTGAAGGATTGTGGATAAGAAAAGTTGTGAATATGAGGGGTGGGGGACATGGAGCCATTGTGTCTTGTCTGATTCAGGATGAGAAATTATAAAACCTGAGAAGTTTTGTATGTTAGGCATTATATGGGTTCAAGGGGACCTAGGGTGTCATGGAACAGGGTTTTTAGGGGCCTAAGAACAGGGGTTTAGAATTATGAGTGAGAGGCCAACTTAGTTATTGAGCGAGAAGCCACTGGAGCTGGTACAGTAACTGGTGGGGGAGTACCATTCTCTTACACTTGGATGGGCATGAAGGTGAGACACAGGGTCAGGGAATTGACAAGGTAGTTTAAGACTCAGTTAATTGCCCTGACATTGGGACAAGATGGAGCACATGGGAAAGAAGCAAGGGAGAGAAGGAGATGAGCTTCAAGTTGGTGACTAGGAGTCTGAAGAGCAATGAGGGATTATAGAATAGGGACACTATGAATGTAGAAGATGATCCCTGGGAATTTGGGATTTGTATCAGGAAGGGTAGTCAGACTAGAAAGGGGTTGCATGAAACTGTAGTAAGATGAGAAATGCAGAGTAGGCTTAGAATTGAAGTCAAAATTTGTGACCTAAGGTGTCTAATCTCCAATTTTGACCCAGTAGAGACTTGTGTAGCTCTCAAGCTACTCCTCAGAGTCAGCAGTTTCCACATGACCTGGGAGAGCCATGAAAGGCCAAATTTAATTCTCATACCACTAGAAGTGGCTCAGCTGAGTCAACAAGTTAGCCATAACCCAGGACATTTGTGTGTCAGTGAATAAGTCTGACTATGAGCCAAGGGCAGGCAAGGGAGTGGCTGATGGTGTGTGTTGGGGGGGAGGAATTGACTACCATGATAGCTTGGGGTGAGTAGAACCTTTTCCTTCTTTGTTGACTAGGCAAAGTGAACTTTCTATGATTCCACAAGTCAGAGCTCTGTGGCAGGTCATAGGGGTGGAGTGCTAGGTGCCCATGATCTTGGCCTTGTGTCCTCATTTAATCCAGGATGTGTCACTTCCATCATGGATACTTCTCTCCCCACCTGACCTTCTGTTGAGTGTGATAGAACCCAGGTCATGATGAGCAGTTCTGGCTAGCTGGTCACCTTGCAGCCCATGTTCAGACCCTCTATCTCTCCTCAGGCCTGGAAACTGGTCAACCGCTGTTATTCTATTGCCTTAGAAGACATGACTTTGCTCCAAACCATAGGATAGTGCATGTCATTCTCTATGAGGTATCACAAGAGATTTAACAAAGCACCTTTCATTCTCTTAACATTGATTAGATGAAGGTACAAGCACAGCAACTTCTTCTTTACTCTGGAGGGTACAGTCCATCTTGGCCCAGACCATGGGAGCCATGAAAACCTCATATTGTGTCAGAACCCTGAATGGTCAGAGTTGTGGATGTCCTTACAGCTCATGTTTTGCTTAAACTGCAGATCATTAGAACTGACCCTGACACTGCTGTCACTGTCATCACTGATTGTCATAGAACATCAACATTAACAGGTATCTATTTCCAACCTCCATAGCGCTCGTGTCTTACTAAGGCACTTAGAAATCTTATTGTTGTTCATCTTTAGTGGAAAAGTCTCTAGTTTTCACATCAAGGATGACTGTAAGTCTCTAGGTATTTTACTACTTAAGTTTGAGGTGACATTAACTTAGAGGTTGAACACATCCATTTGCCCTGCTAAGGAGGGCCAACTTCATTGGATCACAATTTGTGTAGTTACTTAGAAGGGCCTGCATATGTGTCTTTATGCCCCATTGTTCAAATCCTCAATGACACTCACTTTACTTGCCTATGTACCTAGTGGAGATGCCGGGCCTGAAAAAATGGTTTTATCTTGGCCAGCATGGCTCAGTGGATGAGTGTCCACTTTTGAACCAGGAGTTCATGGTTCCATTCTCAGTCCGGCACATGCTCAGGTTGCAGACTCAATACTCAGTGTGGGGCATGCAGAAGGAAGCCAGTGATCCTCTCTCATCATTGATGTTTCTATCTCTACCTCTTCCTTCCTAATTTAAATCAATTTTAAAAAATTTTATAAGAAAAATTGTTTGGCCCTATCTGAAAGGTGCAATTTGAAATGTGACCACCAGAGGGAGGCACCACCAGAAAGCAACCTAGAGGAGCAGAGAAGGAATGTGAAGGGGTTTTGGCTCTCTACTCTAATGAGCAGGACCACCCCTCTCCCACACCTGGAACTCCCAGAAGGAAGGGTCTCCATCTATTATGTACTTCAGAGATTTGAATTTAAAGAAATCAGAGAAAGTTGGCTTAAATGTGAACAGCATTAAACAGACACAATAAAGTCCACACTAAATACTGGTCTTTAGGAAAGTACTGGGGAGACAGGATAAGAAGACTCTGTGTGTGTGTGTGTGTGTGTGTGTGTGTGTGTGTGTGTGTGTGTGTGTTGATGATGATGATGATGGCACAGAAAGCGCCTGAGTCCTCATCTTCAAAGACAGAAGAACTTGGATTAGATAATCCCTACAGGGGAGAGGGTTGGGGAGATCAGTAAGTAGAATCAAGCACATTGCTTAGAGAAGACTTTGTTTTCACCTAGGGGAGCTGTCATTGTTTGGGACAAGGTCCTCAGCATGGCCCAGACAGAGAAGTGGAACCTTCCTGTGATCACTTAGAACAGAACACGGAGACACAGAGCTGATCACAGCAACATCCAGTGTTGTCACACAGACAGACAGGAAAGAACATCCAGGGAGAGGGGAACATGTTTGTTCCTAGTGTGACTGACTCTCAGACACAGGATAACAACTTCATTTTCACTTGCAGGGAAGGTTAAAATCTCTTTAAAGTTTTAAGTGATCAAATCAACAGAATATGCTCCCTTTGGGTCTTTACATACTGATTAAGGTCTGTACATCAGTTTGTACACATTGGTCAAGGTTGAGCCTCATAGTCAAACAGCCTAAGGGCCAATCCCACCCAATAAAGGGCCTACAGCAATGAAGATCCAATTACAAAAGGAACAGCCAAACAATCCACTCTAGAGACATTCCTATAGCACCCAGCTCAGGAGATCAAGGAGAATGTATCATTCTGTCCCACAGGACACCTAATACAGAAGGCCACCCCACCAAACTGGGAGTCATAGAGTTCTATCTAATACATGGAATCAAACACAAAGAGACAGCCAAAAAGGGAGAGACAAATAATCCTGCCCTAAATGAAAGAACAGGAGGAATAGCTAGACAAAGTGCTAGATGAAATAGAGGCAAACAATTTATCAGACAGAGTTCAAAATAATGGCTAGAAGGATGCTCAAATAACTTAGAACCACAGCATAAAAAATGACAAAGAAACCATGAAAAATTATCAGTTGGAAATGAAGAATGCCATTCCAGAAATACAGAATACACTAGAAGAGATAGCTTGAATGATGGATGAAACAGAGTATCAAATCAGTGAATTAGAACACAAAATAGAAAAAGAATCACCCAATCAAATCAGCAAAAATAAAAAGTCATTTTAGAGCATGAGGATAGTTTAAGGGAACTTTGAAACAACATGAAACATAACAACATGCACATCATAGAAATACCAGACGGAGAAGAAAGTGAGCAAGAGGTAGAGAACCTGTTTATAGAAGCAATGATAAACAAACAAACAAACAAACAAACAACAAAAACTTCCATACCCTGGTGAAGGAAAATGTTAAAATAGCTCAGGAAGCACAGAGTCCCAATCAAAATGAACCTAAAGAGACCCACACCAAAATATATCATAATTAAAATGGCCAAGTTTAAGACAAAGAGATAATCTTTTAAATATATATATATTATTGATTTTTTTACAGAGAGGAAGGGAGAGGGATAGAGAGCTAGAAACATCGATGATTGAGAAACATCGATCAGCTGCCTCCTGTGCGCCCTCTACAGGAGATGTGCCCTCAACCAATGTACATGCCCTTGACAGGAATGGAACCTGGGACCTTCCAGTCTGCAGACCAATGTTCTATCCACTGAGCCAAACCGGTTTCGGCTAGATAATCTTAAAGGTAGCAAAATAGAAATAGACAGGGATTTCTATTTTCACCACTCTTATTCAGAACAGTACTGGACATTCTAGCTACAGTGATCAGACAAGAAGAAGAAATAACAGGCATCCAAATTGAAAGGGAAGACGTAAAACTGTCATTATTTACAGGTGACATGATATGGTACATAGAGATCCCAAAACATTCAACCAAAAAGCTAAATCTAATAAATAAATTTGGCAAAGTTGCAAGACCATCCTAATGGGTATGAAGGGATATTTCATTTTTGTTTGGATTTGATTTCTGTAGAATAATGATGTAGGGCATCTTTAAATAAACTTTGTGGCCATTTGTATGTCTTTTAAAAAAAATATTTTTAGTGATATTTTACAGAGAGGAAGAGAGAGAGATAGAGAGTTAGAAACATCAATCAGCTGCTTCCTGCACACCCCCTACTGGGGATGTGCCAGCAACCTGCATCGAACATGTGACCCTTCAGTCACAGCCTGACGTTCTATCCACTGAGCCAAACTAGTTAGGGCTGCATGTCTTCTTTAGAGAAATATCTATTATAGTGTTTTGACCATTTTTTAATCAGACAAAAATTGCCTGATTAAAAAATCTTTTATTTTGTTTATTTGTTGTTGAATTGTAGGGTTTCTTTATATACCCTAGATGAACCTCATACATACATACATATATGTCTATATGTTTATGTAATAGAAATATCTATTATAATGTTTTGACCATTTTTTAATCAGGCAATTTTGTCTTGTTTTTTGTTTGTTTGTTTGTGTGTTTGCTTTTTTATTGTTGTTGAATTGCATGGTTTCTTTATATATGTTAGATGTACCTAACCCTGGTCAGTCCCCATGTTTTATTTCTCCAGGCTGAGTCTCTAAGATGTCCCGGGGAATGGTCCCTCTCGGAAACACACCTCAGCTGGGCAATGATGGTCTGTGCAACTAGAAAAAAAATTAAGTCAGCTGGTCAGTGAAGAAGTAGGAGAGGTGTGGGAGGTTTAGGGGGGGAGGGGTCTCTGCTCCGGGTTCTTTGTTGTTCCACAACCAAATCCTGCTAATCTATTGAATGGTCCCCTTCATTTGTCCTCAGGTGGACATTGCTGTTTAAGACCATTTGTTGAAAAGACTGTCCTGTCTCCATCGAATAGTCTTGGCTCCTGAGAAAGATTGTGCTGGTGTCCCTGTGTCCCAGTCTCTGAGGGAGAGTAAGAGCCTAATTTGGGTGGGAAACCTTTACAAAAGGTTGTGAAAAGACCTCAGGTCAGGACTTTAGGAAATGTACATCTTTTCTGTAAAGCCAATTAGTAAACTCAGATGCCTATAATTCCTTATTTTGTCTTAATATCACCCCAGCCTTTTCTTTCAGGGTATTGAGTATCATCTCACTGCTCTATTGCATGGTTCTGAATAATGTCTTTCTTGCCTCTTTAAATTTGTTGGACACATGTTTTACTTTGTCATCATCTATACCTGTAACTAGCTGTTTCTGTCATTTTGCTCACAGTGTCGACCTTTACTTTGTTTTCAAATCTTTTATTTTCTTTCCTTATGAGGCTAAAACTTTCCAAATAAATGTCTCTAATTTTCCTGCCTCCTGTTAACAAAAACAAACAAACAAACAAAACAAAAAAGCAAACAAAAACAACAACAACCATTGAAACCTGTAAAGAATTTTTGTGAGTTTATTTGAGCCAAACTGTGGACATATGCCGGGAAGCAGATCCTCAATGAATTGAGATAATGCTCCAGAGAATGGAGGGTTACATCAATAGTTATAAATTGCAATCAAAGGAAAGAAACATAGGTGAGTTACATGAAATTCATTGGTGATAGATTAAGGAGGTGAGATAAAGCAAAGCAGGGGGAGGGGAGGAAACCTCTTGGTGGACACACACTTCTCTTATAGAGGTAGATACAGTTGATAATTAACTTGATAACAATAACAATGAGGGAATGTCTTGATGCCTTTAGTTGTGCCCTGAGGGGTCCAGAGTAATAAGTAAGTTACAAGTTACCCAGACAGCTCACAGATATGTTATCTTAGAGGGAAAAAAGGCAAATGGACTCAATAAGGAACATCTAAGTTGATCTTTGTCAGGGAAAATATGGGCCTAGGACATGACTACCCACTATTTTCAAACCATTTTTGGGTGTGATTATTTTAGGTCACTGAGCTTGCAAGACTGCCATGCAGGCCTCCCCTGAGCTTGTCAGGTTAGCATGTGGCTCCTTTCCTCCACAGGCACGTACCTGGTTTGCAGGTTCATTCTCTGACCCAGTCTGGGCTCATGCAGGAGGTCACCCATCAATGTGTGTTTTACATCCATGACTGTCTCTCTGTCTCTGTCTCTCTATCTAACTCTCTCCATTCCCTACACTCCTTTTACTCTCTTTAAAGAAAGCAATGGGAAAAATATCCTCAGGTGAGGATTAAAAGAAAGTTAAAGTTACAGCTTCCAATGGCATAACTACTGGGAATCAGATTAATAATAAATGACACTTGAGTGTTTCCACAGGGTAGTAGATGAGAACTCATCTCAAGGTCAGATGGTAAAAATTGAAGAGGTATATAATGTGTCCTCAGACTATATGCAAATGTTACACTGGATGGAAAATGCAGAGAAGTGAGACAGATAGCAAAGCTTGGATGATGACAGCTTTTTGGTTACAGATGACCCAGATTGTTTTCTTAATGAGGGCCATGGGACCTGACTGCTCCCCTCCATTTACCTACCTTTCACTTTTGAGAAAACTTGGCCTTAATTTCCAGCCAAAGTTATGGACTTGGTTCATCCCAAAAGGTCCATCATTCGATAAGACAGACACTGACACTAAAACTTCTGAGGAACAAGCCTGTTTAGCAGAGTTGGACCATATCATCTAACCAGAGGTTGGTCATCCATGAATTATTTAAATTCTCACCAAAGTGAGAACAAAAACTCGACCACATACTAAACCTGAAACTCGGTTGGCCTGCATGTTGGGATTTACAAACTCAGAGACCTTAAATAAATACTATTTTAAAATACTGAAAATGAGCCGAAACCGGTTCGGCTCAGTGGTAGAGTGTTGGTCTGCAGACTGAAAGGTCCCGGGTTCGATTCCGGTCAAAGGCATGTACATTGGTTGCGGGCACATCCCCGGTGGGGGGTGTGCAGGAGGCAGCTGGTCGATGTATCTCTCTCATCGATGTTTCTAGCTCTCTATCTCTCTCCCTTCCTCTCTGTGAAATATCAATAAAATATATTTTAAAATAAAATAAAATACTGAAAATGAAAACTTTCTAATGAAAATGAGTCATGCTGGGTAGCCAAGTCCTAGGCCAATATCTTCTCTGGCAAAGGTCAATCTTTACTTTAACTGAGCCTGTCTATATTTTTGCATCTATAATAACACACTTTTGGAATTTTATGTGAAAATGCAAGAACCTAATTATGGGAATGTGTTTACACCCTACTTCTCAAGGACAACTAACTATACTAATTCAATGTAAGCTGAAGTGGCTATAAAAACATGGCTCTCTGTAACTGCAGCTAAGGCACAGTGAATTTACTTTCAAAACTCTACTATCCTCCTGGCTTCTGGAATTTGTAGACGGTAATTATAATTTATAGTTTTGTGTTCTTCCAGCATTGTTTTCAAATAAACCATAAAGTTACAGCATCCTGCCCTGGCTTTAGTGGTTAATGATTAGATCATCAGCCTGAAGGGTCATGGGTTCGACTCCTGGTCAAAGGCACATCAGAATCATTTCCATTTTTCTGTACCCCACACTGCAGAGAAATAACAAAGTCCTCATTGGTATTGCTATTGTGTTCATGTTAACTGCAATCTATCCTGGACCAACCGTTGTTTAAAAAAAAAAAAAAAAGTATGTGTCTATTTGTTTTAGTTTTCATCCAACCTCATCGAGTTCCTTGCTTTGCTTTCTTCAGCCTCCCTGACTATCACCAATGGATTTCATGTAACCCCATACGCCTCCTGCTTTGACTGTAATATATAAAATAAGGTCCCATATTGCCATTCTCTGGAGCATTTCCTCAGTCCATTGATATTTGGGTTCTGGGCAAATGTCCTCTGTAGGAAGCGGTTATAGGGTTAAGCCTCGGACTGACCTGCTGGCAAGTTGCTAACAAGTCCCAGCTTGGAGGACACAGTCCTCTAAGCATGATTAAGCTTGATCTTGTAATTGCTCCCTGGATCTTTCCTGGGTAGCTAGTGGTCTGTGGGAGGGGCAGCAAGTGCTGCCAAAACAAGTGAGACTTACAACAACATTGTAGATTACCTTGTTTGTCCCTGATTATAAATAAAGCCTCAGCTTTTCCATCTGGATATGTTCTATGGCCTCAGCCAGGCACAGAAGATCCACCTGGACCCAGCTTTTTCCCTTTGTCTATCATTTCTCCATCCTTTGTTGCGCCATTTCAGGCTCACCGAACCCGTGGCTGTGCTGGCGCAGCACAGTCCTCCTTTGACTCACACTCATAAAACTTCACTACAGGTTTCTTAACACTGACAATCGAAAATTTCAGCCAAGACTTATCTTACTGCAGGAAGACCTCCCTGCAGCCCTCACCCCGCAGCTATCCACAGGCCTACGAAGAGTGGCCTGATCCAGACAAAAGATACTCTTCTTACCTTTATTGCTCATAAAATTCCAAGAGTTTTAGTTGCTCTGTTCTGAGAAAGAGGAAAATAGGCCCAATATCTTTCTAAGGTATCACATGAGGAAACTGAGAATTGTTAAGGCGGGGTCACTTGCCCAGAGGCACACAGCCTGAAAGTGGACTCAGTCATGCCCTGTACTGTCTTTGGCTTTTATGCTCCATGTCCTTCTATTTTCCCTCCTAGATCAGAGGGACTGAAAAGTTAAATACTACGTTTTACCCACAACTAATGACTGAGGATCAAATGTAAATTAAATTCAGCTCCTGAGATGTATACTTGGGTGTCCTTTGGAAGCTGAAAGGGACGTGGGGCCATTATTTCTGCTACTGGGTGAGCATTGGGTGGGGGTTGGATAGACAAATTTGGTATATCCCTACAATATAATAGAGCTAAGCAATTGGAAAAAAAAAACTATTTTAAAATAATCATGTTGAGTCAAGAAGCCAACCTCTGCCCAAAATTACAGATTGTATAATTCAATTTTTGAAAATTCTAAAACATGCGAACTAATTTATAATAACAGAAAGCAGATGAGAATTTCCTTAACACTGGGGAAAGGAGTGTGAGATGGGCAAGAATGAAGAAATTACAAGAGGGTCTGAGGAGACTTTAAGATTAGGGATATATTCATCATCTTTATTGCAACAACTTCTCTGGTGAATGCATCTGCAAGCATAATAAATTGTATACTTTCAATATGTTAAGTTTATTATACTTAACAATAACTAAGTCAATATGATATAAATTATATGTATACGTAAGACATATTGCTTAAAGTATAAGCTGAATAAAAATAAAAAACCCCACCTAAACTTAATAACTTTTTAGCACATTTCTGCCTGTCTACCAGAGGACGGCAATGCTACTCCATGATATGGAACCTCCCCAGGAGGCTGCCAACCCCACCTGAGCAGCACCCAAGCCCAGTGGGTCCAACCTCACCAGCATCACTGAGTCCATAGCACTTCTCACTCTGCAGGCTGCACACTCTGGACTCTGTGAGCTCCTCCATCCAGCGTGGCATCTGCCCACCAAAAGCCAGTCCTCTGTAGGCAGCTCTTCTCTATCACCCTCTGACCTTCAAGGGGAAAAAGGACACTCAGGCTTCAGATTTCAGCAAAAAGGTCGCTTTCTCAGAAGTGCTCTCTATGATGCCAGATCAGCTGAGACTCGAGTACATGTGTTGGACAAACAGAATGTTTCCTTTGTTGTCCTTCTCATGATTATGATTAAGTCCTAGTGCTGTGATTTATCTGAGAGCCTGTCCTTCTTGCAAGGTTTACTCCGTGAGCTCAGAGCCCATGTATGTCCTGCTCTCTGTGGAGTATTCAAGGCCCGGCCAAGAACCCGACACATTACAGATGCTTAGTAAACACTCATTAAATGGATGTGGGTGTCCAAGTAGTGGAAGCCTGTCACCCTGTATGATACTGGCTGACAGAGAATGTTCATTATTAACACAAAGACATTGGTGTCAGCATGGGAGTGTCCATCAAGTGGAATGTCCAATGGTTGGGTCTTAACCCCTCGCACAGACAGGAGGGTGAATGGGAACCTTTTAACTGTGAGGAGGTGGGCCCTACTTTATTCTCAGAAAATCACAGCCTTCTCCATCCTCAAATTCTTAGTGATATCTCATCACCTTGGGGCCTATGTCCTTCCTCTTCTCACAGAGCCCTGACCTGGCAGAATCTCTGAGATCCTCCACCCAAGTTGAGTTACTACCATGAGAGGAGGGAGCCCACAACCGATCTCAAAGGAATCAGCGGATGACTCCCATCCTCAAGGTGTCTTATCTATGGGGCCCTTTCCTGTGGTGCCTGAAGACATCTCACCAGCCCATGGTGCCCTGGGCAACAAGGGGACTTCCTATGCAGGATGGGGCAGGAGAACTCAGGATCTGGGGTTACTTCCACTTCAGATGGGCTAACAGTCTCACAGGGGCCTCCCCTCCCCTAACAGAAGAGCCCTTGAGGACCCTGGCTAAGTCTCCATATGGAGCTTCTCCAGATCCTAGGCCCTGTAGGTAGGTCTAGAGCAGATGAAAGACAGGGACACAAGTGACTTGGATGTGATGAGTGACAGACAGAGCAATTTGGAGATCAGCACTCCAGCCTGGCATGCTAACTCAGGAGAGCCCTCACCAGCTCTTGCTGTGTAACCCAGAAAAGGAGAGCTCCTCCTGAACAGCACACCCACCAGGGGGGACAGTGTTCCTGACACTGGACTCATAGCACTGTGGACAACAACTACACTCTCTGGCTCCACACGGCCTTGGGATGGATTCAGGAACCAGGGATACACAGGGAAAGGGCCCCGACTGACTGATCTCTCAGCCTGCAGGTCAGAGCCCACGTCTGTCCAGGGCTCAGGGTCACCTCCCACTCTCTGGAGCCTGGATGCCTGGACATTATTCCCGGTGCAACACCTAACCTTGACGGCAGGTCTCCCCTTCCTTTCTAGGGGGTGACACTGAGACACCAACAACACAGGAAATTCCCACAGAAGCCTGGCTTTGCCTAAGGAAGTAAAGAAGGCACAGTCTCACCTTTGCTAAGGAAACCATAAGCCTGAGACATAATTACCTTCCTTCACCTGCCCAGCTGATAATTTCTGATCAGACCATCCTGGGCAGTTACTTTTTTGTCCTGACCCTGCCAGGCCCACATGTGGCCCCCTGAGCTTCTCAGGTTTATTGCAGAGTCCCTGTTGTGTCCACGGTCCTGAGAAAGAGCAGATAGGATGGGTCAGGCATAAGAAAGGGTCCCAGAAGGGCCTGTCTAAGCAGGGATGGAAATCAGGTGCCTTCTTTACCTCCTGTGTTGTTGGTATCGGAGTTATTTTCTGAAAATATACAAACATATTCTAGACCAAAAGTTAATAAAGGAATAGTATCTATACATTTGACTTGCCATCTCTTTTCATTTTTGACAGTGGCTTGATCTTGTGTCTTACAAAAGGGAAGCTGGGTCTGGAGACCCCTGTCAATGCGCATTCTTTGTTCTCAGAAATAAAGGTGATCTGATGTACAGCTGGTGTGACATTCGTGTGCCAAGGTTGGTTTTTGTTTGTTTGTTTGTTTGTTTGTTTGTTTTTTGTTGTTTTTGAGGTATCCCCAAAACTCTCGCTCTGAAGAGAAAAGTAAAATGCGAAAGAGGAAAGGCTGTGGGGGAGGCTGCTGTGCGACTGACAGGAAGCTAGAGAATGACTGGAATATTTTAGTCATTATAAGTGAGAGGTCCTTCCCTGGGGAATAGGACGCCCCAGGCTAGTACTTCTGCAAACACGACTGGTAGGTGTGAGTGTGTGTGAGTGTTGTCAGAGGCTTCAGCATTTTCTAGGGAACCAAAATAGAGTAAAGGTAAACTGGAAAGGGGGAACAGAGTTAGCAAAAATGAGGGGAGGGTCCTGGGCATAGGCCCCGCCCCAACCTACATGACTAGAAAAGTGCCCTGGTCCCAGGAGGAGACTCAGTGCATGCTGAGTAGGCATAGCAGATTCTACTAGTCCAGGTAGCAGTGCCTGTGAGCTTTATTGGACCTCAAGTTCTCCTCACAGAGGGACAGGAGCAGGCAGCGGACACCATGGAGTCTCCCTCAGCCCTCACCCGCAGAGGGCTTGTTTCCTGGCAGGGAATTTTGCTGGCCGGTAAGGAGGGGACCCCAGAGGATGGGAGACAGAGAGTGGCTGGGATCTTCTGGGGAGCATGGTGGCGCTTTGAGAATGGAGGGAGGGCTTCTCTTTGAACCTGAGGGGAGAAGACATGGATGGAGAGACACATGGGAAAGAGGGTTCAGAAACAGAAAAAAACAAAAAACAAAAACCTCATAATCTGGAAGTGTTGAGGGGTAGGAAAAACAAAACAGCTGTTCCTTTTCTAAGTTATTCATCACTGAATAATGAATTTTGAAAACTGATGATAATAATAATTTACATCAGGCAACAGGAGAAAAATATTAACCAGGTGCGCTATCCATTGTTCTTACCATCAACCTTAGAAATGGGCACATACACTCCTGGAGGTGGAAAACCCTGAGAATTGTGACTAGGCATTTACAGCCTGTTGTAGGCACTGGGGGGTGCAGGATCAGACAAGCCCCTGCTTGTATGTTCTATCTGGAGGAGAAAGTCAAGGAAAGATCTGGATGTGATGCCAGGTACCCACAATTTTCATGAAGGGAACAGAGCAGGGACATGTGAGACAGTGAAAGCAGAGGGTCTTTACAGGAGGTGGCCAACAAAGGTTTCTCCCAAGGACTCCTCGGAGTGTCTACAGGTGTATGTGAGCAGTGAGGGGGTGAGCCAGAGAGATACCACAGGCAGACAGGAAGAGTATTTGAAAAAGGGAAAAAAACCGTGTTAGAGATAATGGTGGCCTTGCTGCTGACCTTAACCACAAGAGTCACACGCACACAGTCACACACACAGACACCGTCCCCCCGCCCCCCCAAGACTGAGAGATAGAGAGATGTGCTCAAGATCCAGGGCCCCATCTCTCCACCCCAATACATAGATGCAAATATTGATCAGTTTCTGTCTTCACTCCTAGTCCTACTCTTTATTTTCTGGAGCCGGCCCACCACTGCCCAACTTGCGATTGTGTCCACCAATGCTGCTGAAGGGGCGAATGTGACTCTGCGTCTCCGCAATAACCCTCCAGATGCTTCAGGTTTTTATTGGTACAGGGGTGAAGGGGCGGAAGCCAAACGTTATATTGCATTTTTTTCATTGGACACGACAAAAACCGGAAGAGGGCCTAAGTACACTGGTCGAGAGACAATAAATAACGAAGGATGCTTGCTGATAAAGAACGTCACCCTGAAAGACTCAGGAATGTACACTGTGGTCGTCTTCCTTCACAATTCAAAAAAGGAAATAGGATTTGGACGGCTCAATGTATATGGTGAGTGATTGCTCTCTGCCCTCTGGGTGTTGGGTGGGGTGAACTCTACCCACACAGGACTGCCATCCCTGGACTCTCCTCCATCCCCCTCTGCATCATGTCCCAGGTTGGGTTTGGGCATTGAGTGTAGGACACACAGAGGAGACAAACTTCCTAAGGCCAGAGTTCCCTTCCCAGATTCCAGCCCTGCTCCTATTCTCCTCAGAGAGAAGTCTGATGGGAGTGACTCAGCAGAAGGAGGCCAGTCTCAGTTTAGGTCTCTGGGTCCCTCCCCATGACCATGGCCCTAAGAAAGACCCTGCAGGGGATCCTCACAGAGAAGCTCCACTTGGCAGCCCTTCCCCAGACCCCTGTCCTGGGGCTCCTGACTCTAGAAACTCTGGAGAGCCTGTGTTAGATCGGGTTTGGCTTCCTGGGAAGAGCTGAGTATGTAACAGTTTCCCAACTGCCTGATTCACAGGGCTTCTGAGCTAATCTCCAGCCAGGGCTTGACACCAAGGGGCACATTTGGGCATGGAAGGAGCTCATGTCAGTCACACTCACCTGGAAAATCCTGACCCAACCCTTGGGCCTGGGGCCTGGTATTCAGCTGACCACTGGCTTGTTCCTGGTATCCATGCGTTAGTTCTGCTACACACACACACACACACACACACACACACACACACACACACCCCGTCTCTAGGATGTCCTGGAAAATATGCCTCATAGAAACACACCTTAGCAGGGTGATGAAAACCCATGCATCATGAAAGAATGGCCTCTGATCGGATAGGCATTTGTTTAGCTGGTCAGGGAAGAGCCAGGAGAACTTCAGAATGGTCTCCGACTTTCATCCTATCTCTTTCCATGATCAAACCCCGATTCTTAACTGACACCTGAGAAAGTCTGAGCTTTCTTCCATTCATAGAGCTGGAGGCATTACATTCTCTGAGCACTCAGATCCCCAGGCATTTGTCTTGTGGTACACAGACCTGCCTTGTTCTTTTAAGGACTCAAATTGGCTGTGAGGTGAGAGGTGCCAGCTCTGATGAAGATGCCTTTGGATGAATCAAAGGTACCACATTGAGCAGTGTTCTCTCTGTCACCTGCACAGTCAGTACCCACACCCAACATCACAAGCAACAACTCCAACTCCTAGATTTTTTATTTGCATTTTCCTAATGATAGTGATGTTGGGCATCTTTTCACATGCTTTTGGCTATTTGTATAACTTCTTTAGAGAAATGTCTATCAAGTTCTTTGCCCATTTTAAATCAAGATATTTGATTTTTGTTGTTGAGTTATGGGTGTTCTTTATATATTGTGGTTATTAACCTCTCATATTTTAAAAAATATATAAAATTGAGTCTTTACAGAGAGGAAGACAGAGGGATAGAGAGTTAGAAACATCGATGAGAGAAACATCGATCAGCTGCCTCCTGCACACCCCCTACTGGGGATGTGCCCATAACCAAGGTATATGCCCTTTACCAGAATTTAACCTGGGACCCTTCAGTCCAAAGGCCAATGCTTTATCCACTGAGCCAGACTGGTTAGGCTTGGCTCCATAGATCACCTTTCACTCTGTTAATTGTGTCATTTGATAAACAGAAATTTTTCACTTGGATAAAATCCAATTTATCTATTTTTCTTTTTTCTCAGTGTTCTTAGTGTCATATTAAAAAAAAAATCATTGCCAAACCCAATGTCATAATGCTTTCTCTTATATTTTCTTCTAAGAATGTTATAGTTTTAGGCCTTACTTTTAGAATTCAATCCATTTTGCCTTAATTGTTGTATATGGTATAAGTTACAGTCCACTTCATTGGTATGCATGGGGATATTGCTGTTCAACACCATTTGTTTAAAAGACTGTCCATTCTTAATTGAGCAGTCTTGGCTCCTCTGTCCAAACCATTTGATTATGACTCTTCTTTATTGTTGAAAGTAATACATGTATGTCCCTTTTTGTTCCCCTTTGACTCCTTCTAGTCCATCTCCATCCCCCAACCCAGGTCTTCACCACCCTATTGTTTGTGTCCATGGGTTATGCCTGTGTGCATACCAGTTCTTTGGTTGATCTCATCCCACCCACCGAAGCCTTCCCTCTTAGATTTAACAGCATGCTTCTGAGTCTCTGAATCTATTTTGTTCATCAATTTATTTTGTTCAGTGGATTCCACATATGAGTGAGATCATGTGAAACTTGTCTTTCTCAAAGAGTAAGAGATCCTTCTTTACAGCCATATAGTGCTCCATTGTGTAAATATACCACAGCTTCTTTATCCACTCATCTACGGATGGATAATTAAGCTGTTTCCAGGTCTTAGTTATTGTAAATTGTGCTGTTATGAACATATGGGTGCATGCATTCTTTCTGATTGGTATTTCAGATTTCTTGGGATATATTCCTAAAAGTGGGCTCACTGATCAAATGGCAGTTTCATATTTAATTTATTGAAGAACCTCCATACTGTTTTCCATAATGGTTGCACTAGTCTGCATTTCCACTAGCAGTGTCATAGGATTCCCTTTTCTCCACATCCTCACCCGCATTTGTCACTTATTGATCTGTTGATGATAGCCTTCCTGACAGGTATGAAGTGATACCTCATTGTCATCTTTTAAAATTATATATATATATATATATATATATATATATATATATATATATATATTATTGATTTTTCACAGAGAGGAAGAGAGAGGGATAGAGAGTTAGAAATATCCATGAGAGAGAAATATCAATCAGCTGCCTCTTGCACACCCCCTACTGGGGATGTGCCCGCAACCAAGGTACATGCCCTTGATCAGAATTGAACCTGGGACTTTTCAGTCCGCAGGCCGACGCTCTATCCACTGAGCCAAACCAGTTTCGGCTGTCATCTTAATTTGTATCACTCTGATGATCAGTGAGTTTGAGCATTTTTTCATATGTCTCTTGGTCATCTATATGTCCACTTTGAAGAAGTATCTGTTTAGGCCCTGTGCCCATTTTAAAATTGGATTGTTTGTCTTTTTTTCATTAAGTTATATGAGTTCCTTATGTATTTTGGATATTAACCTTTTATCGAATTTATTATGCCAAACATGTTCTCCCATACAATGGAATCCCTTTTTGTTTTGTTGGGTTTTTATTGTTTTTGCTGTGCAGAAGCTTTATATATATATATGTATATATATATATATATATATATATATATATATATATATATGTGTGTGTGTGTGTGTGTGTGTGTGTGTGTGTGTGTGTGTGTTTAAATTTATTAAGGTATTATATGTGTACATAGCTTACCATTGGCCCCCCCCCATACATGCCCTCCCTCCCCAGAGTTTTGTGAGAAGCTTTATATTTTGATGTACTCCATTTTGTTTATTTTCTCCTTAATTTCCCTAGCCCTAGGAGATGTATCCACAAACAAATTACTCTGAGACATCTCTAAGCTTTTGCTGCCTATGGTTTCTTCTAGGATTTTTATGGTTTCACAACTTATATTGAAGTCTTTAATCCATTTTGAGTTTATTCTTGTGAATGGTGGTCAAGTTTTATGGTATAGTTACTTTTTTTTTTTAATAGCTTAGAACTACAGCATCCGGCATTATTTGTAATCTTAGTAACAATTTCCAAGTTTCCCCATGGAGTTTTGTGTTAGCTGAGGGCTTTCATGAATGGTCTTTATCATATTGAGTTGTTTCCCTCTATTCCTATTGTCCTGGCTTTTGTTGCAACCATAATGACATCTCTACAAAATTTATTTCACCATGATAGTTAATCAGCAGACCAGGAAATATAGTCCTATTCAGACTGAAGAATCCTTTAGATGAAACTTCTGGTCCAAGGTCATAAAGACAGGTTGGGCCATCTTTATTGCCTGGTACAGTGGTCGGCAAACTCATTAGTCAGCAGAGCCAAATATCAACAATGCAACGATTAAAATTTCTTTTGAGAGCAAAAATTTTTTAACTTAAACTATATAGACTCGCCCAGGCTGAAAACCAATTTCTGCTCATGGGTCACAAAGTTTTCATCGCCACATTCAAGTAGCCAAAGAGCTGCATGTGGCTTGCAAGCTGCAGTTTGCCAACTATTGGCCTAGTAAATTATTTGACAAAAGGTAAATGCCTTTTCACTTTCTGTAATGTTGCCTTAGCCCCAGAGATGGACAGAGGTGGTAAGCCTGCCTTCTACAACATACATGGAATCGTACCTAATAAAAAAGAAACATGCAAATTGACACCACCTTCACTACGCCCACAAGCCCTGCCCACCAGCCAATCAGGGCAGGCATGCAAATTAACCCAACCAAGATGGCGGTCTATTTGCATATGTAGGCAAGAGTGAAGACTGAAAACAGCATAGAAAGAAGCCAAGCACTGCAGAAGGGAGCTAAGCTGCAGAGAAGCAAGCAAGCAGGATGAGGGAGAAGGGAGGAAAGCATGTGGGGCAGGGAGAAGGGAGGAAAGCAGACAGGAAATCTTCCTGAAACGGACCTCTAGTTTTACATAAAGAGTGGGACCTCAGCTTTTTTGAAATTAAAAAAAAAAAAAAAGTTCTAAAAAAAGGACAATAAAAGTTCATGAGTGGGAAATACCAACGGTTAATGAGATTAGAGGACACAAGGTCTGCAAAGGGGTTCCCTGTGCCAATTCTATGGTGATGTCTGTGGGAACAGGTCAGGATTCACCCTGAGATGATCTGGGGACAAAGAGAAGGTGAAGCCATCCCTTTTCCTTACATATTGTCCCCAGAGCAAGGACAATCATTCTGCAGAGAACCAGACAAGCCTCTGGTAACATTTACAGATATCACCATGAATTCTAAGTGGCTGAGATCTTTGAGGGAGGAGCATGGCCTACGCTCAATCATTCACACCCTCTGTTTCTCCACAGAGCCAGTGAGAGTGCCCACACTCTTAGCCAGCATCACCACAGCCACACATAATAAGGACACCGTGGTTATGACCTGCTACACAAATGCGATGTTCATTGAATGGCTGTTCTATGCTGAGAGTCTACGGCTCAAGGATAGGATGAAGCTGTCCTGGAACAACAGAACCCTCACCATAAACCCTGTCATGATGGAGGATGCTGGGTTCTACCAATGTGAAGTGTCCAACCCCATCAGTTCTGTTGAGAGTGAAGCGATTGAGCTGCGTGTAAACTATTAGTGACCCTACTTTTCTCCTCTATGTTATTAAAGCATGAATAAATTCTTTTCACCCTTGAAATAAATTTGTTGTGAAGGTGGAAAGTCCTTTGAAGACTTGAACGGAGCCAATATGTGCTCAAAAATGAGAGCTAGCATTGAGGTTATTATGTATTTAAATTGACATGCCATACCAGATCCCACCTCTGGTTGGTCCCATTTGCACCATCTCCACAGTGAAGATGACACCAAGTCCCTCCCAGCACAGGTAGTGGTCATGTGATGACCAGTGGGAGCATGCAATAAGCTTCCAGGAATCCAATCTCTGTCCCTTCTCCAATGGGTCCTGTGGAGGGCACCTGGACACTGTTTATTGAACAAGAAGAATGTACAGGAGGTCCCATGTGGTGTCAACACTGATCTTTTTCTTCCTGTTTTACTTCTCCCAAATTATTTCTAAATATTTCTTAAATATTTTTTATTTTTGTGGCAGTGGATCTATTTCCATAAGTTCTGTAGCACTGTCTTCCATGTTAATAGGATATAATTGGAAATGCTGGTAATACAAACAATGCTTTGGCTCAAATGTCCTAGTTCAGACTGATAACCTCAGAATTAGAAATGACCTGACGTTTTATGGAGCTAAGTTTGACCTAAGAGGTATTTTGGAATCTCTTAGAAATGAGTTCATTACCCAAAGCTAGAGAGACTGCAGATGGTGTGAGGGTGAGTCTTCTTAACCTTAAGAGGTGTTGAAACTCCCATCTTAGGTTTTATAAAAAAACAAAACACACACACACAAAAAAACTATGTTTGAATGTTGATTTCTTTGCACTTAGGTCACTCATCAGCCAATCAAGTGACACCAACCATGATGGAGAATCAAAATACTCTTCTTCCTTGGAGATTTCGTTTGATTAAAGGGAAAGTGACTATAGAGGAAAATGTAATGTCTCCATAGAAAACTTCTGAAGCACAGCCTTCTGGGAGATCAGCTCCTAGCTCTGTTCAAGGTGTGGCTGCTTCGGCTCTCTAGAAACTTTATGGAAGAGAAGTGAGCCCATGCGAGGCTGCTGTCAGCTCACTGGAGAGTCAGATGCAAGGGGACTTGGGAACAAGTTCAGGGGGTTAGCCCAAGATGAGCTACTGTTGCCTATTGTTCCTCTGGTTGCAAGTCTCCTGGGTACCACTCAGAGTTTAGGTGAAAGAAAATTCATTGGAAGAGGATATTTGAGGGGGTGTGGCCCAATAGGGACTCATGATATCTTCTTTGTCTTGAGGGGTTTTACCTACTTTTCATAGGTGGGGACTTAGGTGAGGTCTCAGGGAAGATCTCAATAGAATATTTATCAGCATTTTTGCAGGTTAGCCCTTTCAAATCATAGTCTCCACTGATTGGTCAACAGCAGGACAGGAGGTCTAAGCCACACCAATGGTATGCCAGGAGAGGAAAGGCCACCCTGAAGGCAAGATCTAGGGACAGTTTTGCCCATTGCTAGGTACCCGAGACATTCTGCCCTGGTGATGTTCTGTATCTGGCTGTAAATTGCTAGGTCAGTTTATTTAGCTATCTATCTCAGTTTCCCATTATACATGCCAAAGACTATTCCTAGCTTCTTACTACAATTTGACTACATTTCTTTTTGAAAGGCTTTAAAATATTTCTAATAGACTAGAAATGTGAAAAAGAAGAGATGTATAGTTTTCCCTCAAACTATAAGCAAATGTTATACTAGAAACTAGTAACTAGATGAAAAATACAGAGAAATGAGACAGCAAAATTTGGATCATGATAGCTGATAGATTAAAAATTATCCAAAATGGCCGAAACCGGTTTGGCTCAGTGGTAGAGCGTCGGTCTGCGGACTGAAAGGTCCCAGGTTCGATTCTGGTCAAGGGCATGTATATTGGTTGCGGGCACATCCCCGGTAGGGGGTGTGCAAGAGGCAGCTGGTCAATGTTTCTCTCTCATTGACGTTTCTAGCTCTATATCTCTCTCCCTTCCTCTCTGTAAAAAAATCAATAAAATATATATTTTTAAAAATTATCCAAAATGTTTTTCTTGTGTATTTTTTTAAAATCCTAATCTAAGGATATTGTTTCCATTGATTTTTAGAAAGACTAGAAGGGAGAGAGGAGGGAGGGAAGGAGGGAGCAAAAGAGAGAGACCTGATTGGCTGCCTCCTTCAAGCATCCTGATTGGGACCAGGGATTGAACCTGCAATCCAGACACATGACCTTGACTAGGAATTATAGACTGAAACTCTAATCACTTAGTGACATTGGTCAGGGCCAAAGTGTTTTTCTTATGAAGACCTGTGGGACTTGACTGGCTCCCATTTACCTGCTTTTCATTTTTAAGAAAACTTGACCTTGACTTCCATCCAAGGTTGCAGTCTTGCCCTATCCCCAATGGTCCATTGTTTAGCTGGATAAACTAAGACTTCCTAGCCATGAGCTTTTTTAGCACCATGGGACCAGATTACCAACCAAAAGGTTGGTCATCAAAAAATTATTCCTTTTGATTTATGACCCAAAGGTGAAGGTGTGGTTGAAAATGGGGCCGCATGACTAAAGCTGACAAGCTCAACGGAGGCCTGCATAGTATGATTTGCAAAATCAGAGACCTAAAGTAACCACATAGGATGACCTAAAATGACAACTTTCTAACTAAAAGTGAGTCATGGTGGGTAATTATGTTTTAGGTATTTTTTCCTGACAAAGCTGAATCTTTGTGTTAACTGAACATGTCAGTTGTCTTTTTGCATTCGTGATCACTTACTTTTGGAGTATCAGGAAAAGTTTTTCTTTTTTCTGGACCCTCACTGCACCAGAGGAGAAGTCACAGCACCCCTCATTGTTATTGTCATCATGTTAATTGTTAATTGCTAACTATCATCTATCAACCAACATAAAAGAAGTATGTGTCTATTTGTTTTACTTTTTATCCAATAACAGAGATTTCTCTGCTTTGCTTTCTCCCACCTTCATAATCTATCACCAATGGATTTTATTTAAGCCCTTATGCATACTGCTTTGATTGTAATGTATAAGATACGGTGCAAATTGCCATTTTTCATTGAGATTTTTGCTTCCTGGCAATTGCCATCATTTCAACTCAAATAAACTCATAAAAATCTTCTCCGGGTTTAAATTCCCAGCCTCTAATAAAGATCTGGCCGTTATAGTGACCTAGAGTCACATAGCCTGCTAGTGGACTTAACCATGCCATGTATTTTCTATTGGCACTTGACATCTATGCTCCACCCCTTTCTATGTTGCCTCCTATATCAGAGGGGCTGAAAGGTTAAATACAACCTTTCTCACTTGTAATGATTGAGAATCCAGGTGTGAATTAATTTCAGCCTCAGAGATGCACTTGTGTATAGTTTGGACTCTGGAAGAGAGAAGAGGTGGTGAAGCCTTCTCCTGGTGGCTGGGCTCTGCAGACAGAGCTTTATGTGAAGAAGCAGGTGTTTCTTTATCTTTTGGGTGAGGCTGTGGCAGTGGGACCTTGAAACTGGACTTCCTGTGTCAACTCCCCAAATTCCATTTTTTCTGGCCTTTCATTGGTTTTACAAGTACCTAATTCTTTGTGCTAAAGGCCTTTCTGCACAAATGTTAATGTCTGGTTTACTTGTAATAGTCCAAAATTGGAATCAACACAAATGTCCATGAATGGGAGAATGGATAAACAAATATGGTGCATCCTACAATGGAACAGACCTGAGAGATTAAAAAGGAAAGAACTATTTCAAGATAATTGTACTGATTCAAGAAGCCAAAATTCACCCAAAATTACATATTACATGGTTCAAATTATGAAAATTGCAGAAAATGCAAACTCTCTATAATGATAGAAAACAAATAAGCATTTTCTTAACACTATTAGAGGGAGTGGGAGAGGGACAGAGTGAGGAGATTATAAGAGGGCCTGAGGAGGCTTTAAGAATGAAGAACATGTTCATTTTCTTCATTGTAACTTCTCTGGTGCACGCATCTGGAAAAGCTTAATAAATTGTGTACTTTTAATATGTTAAGTTTTATTACATGTCAACTAAAACTCAATAAAGATGTTAAAATTTAATATACACATATAAAATATTACTTAAAGTATAGGTTGAATAGAAAATTCAAAACTGTAACATGACTTTTTTCTTGCACATTTTTTCAGCTTGTCCATTAAAGGGGTGTGTGTGTGTGA
The DNA here is from genome assembly GCA_963924515.1 of Vespertilio murinus. Taxonomy (NCBI): domain Eukaryota; kingdom Metazoa; phylum Chordata; class Mammalia; order Chiroptera; family Vespertilionidae; genus Vespertilio; species Vespertilio murinus. The sequence goes on along the minus strand of OZ004716.1, from coordinate 39,554,498 downwards.
GGTATTCCATAGCCTGCAGCCTCCTCAGGTTTCTGCCGACCCCACCTCAGCAGGGTTCAACATCACCAGCATTACTCAGTCCACATTCCTTCTCACTCTTCACACTGCCCACACTGGACTTTGAAAGCTCCTCTATACAGCCAGGCATCTGCCTACCAAAGTCCAATCCTCTCTGTAGTCAGCTCTTCCCCACCACTCTCTGCTCAAAGGGTTAATGACCACTCATACTTCAGGTCTTAGCCAAGAGGTCACTTTCTCAGAAGTGCTCTCTTGGATCCCCAGACAAGCTGAGACTCAAGGACATACAACTTTTTCTTCATGCTCCTTCTCCAGATTATGATTAACTCCTTACTTCTGTGATTTCTCTGAGAGTCTGTCTTTGTTACAAGGTAAACTCCATGAGTACAGGTCTCATCTATGTCCTGAGTTCCCAGGGCCCATCTCAGGCCTGACACATCACAGATTCTCAGTAAAGACTTATTAAATGATAGGGGTCTCTACCGAGCTTCCTTTTGTGTGACACAAAATCAAAATACTGTCCCTTTGTGTGTAAAATTAAAGAGAGGTTTATGGCTTGTGTGGACACCAAGAAAGGGTATCACCACTATCACAACTTGCTCCTGGGAGAGGTGCAGAAAATGTAACTAAGACCTTATCTATACAAAAAGAAATGGAGAGGCAGTTTGAAATGGAATTTCCACGGCCTAGAGCAAAGAATATCCTTACATGATATTATTCTACAATATCATTAAAAATTTTCCCCAGATTTGTATTACTTCCATTACTTATCATAGTACTTCAAACCCTTGGGGATCAATAAAAAATAATCATTTTGGTTCTTGGAGACAAAGGTAACACATCTCTAGATATTTTAGAATTACAACAGCATAATATACAATTATCCCAAGCAAACTTACGAATTAATTCTTTGAATGCCTGGCAGCAATTTTTAAAAAAACCAGCAAATTAAAAAATCCCTTCCACTGTGTAGAGGGCCTCCTGGGAAGGCACCTGAGCATTCTATATCTGCCCATCTTGCCTTTTTGGCCAAGAGGGACACGTTTCTCACAATCCAATTGCCCACAGCTGTTGCCTGAGCTTTCTGTTCATGTCGAGGTTGAAGCCTCATGATGACTGGTACCATGGATCTGTCTCTCACCCAGTGGGGCGAGCTGGGTCCTCCCTGGAGAAGAAACCTGGGTTCCCCAAGATATGTGATCAGTGCTGGGGCCCTGCCAGCAGGCGAGGGGATTCCAAGGCAAGAGCGGGGCATGGAGGCCAAGGAGGCACAGGGTACCAAGGAGACAGAACCTCACTTCACATCACCCTGCTTAGCCTTGGAGGATGGCTGGTTAGCCAGAGATGGGTAAGATTCCTTAGGGAAGGAACAACCTAAGACAGGCACAGTCACAGAGGGGCCATCAGGAGAGAACTTGGGGGTCAACTGAGGTGGGGCACACACCCTCACCCCCCAACTTTGCATGGGTCTGAACCCTCACCCCTGCTGAGGGAAGTTTCCTGCCCCCATAGCTGCTTAACTTCTCATGCCCGGCTCATATCAGGACCTGGGTAACAGACAGAGAGACATGGCCGACAACAGCTGCCCTCTCACTACAATAAGACCTGTTTGAGTTGTCTTGTACCCATGGTGTAGGGAAGTGGGTTTTGGATATCTAAATCCAGCCTAGCACCAGGAATGCTCAGGGCCTACTCAAGAAGGCAAATAATCCTTTCCATTAATATTTACAAGGTAAAATAAGATTGTTGTTAGAGTAATAAACTTTACAGTAAAATAGTAGTCAAGTTTTCAGGCCAATTTAAATTGGCTAATTGAAATAAGTAAATATTCTAGAAAAATTAATTGTACTGGACAAAAAGCTGTACCTAAAGTGTTAACTAAAATTTTTATTGTAGTTCATCTCATGATAAAATTACATAATATGTAATGAACCTTAAGCAATCATATTATAGTGCAAAAAATTAAAAATTAAAAGCTATCAAGACTACATTATAAAATTTTCAAAAGCCTCCTAATATTTAAATCAAGAAAGGGGGGATAGTATAAGAATATCATGTAAGGAAAAATATCCTGTAAGTAAATTACATCTAGAAAATTTGTACTTTAGAAAATTAATTGTAATCCTATCAGCAAAACACCCATGAAAAACACACATGGTGTCAAAACAAGCCAGAGGAAAATCATTTGGGTAAAAAATGAAAAAGGATCCCAAGTCAAATTTATAGAAAATATTCCTTTATTAACTTTTGGTCTAGAATATGTTTGTATATTTTCAGAAAACAACTCTGAGACCATGTGGATTCTGGCAACAGAGAGGAATTGACAGGACTACTCCAGCCATGAAGTCAGAAGAGAATCAGTCCAGAGATGGAAGATGTTGACATCACCTTGCCATACTAGCAATCAGCAGCTGTGTGTCACGGCAGATTGCTCAGGACCAAACCAGAGAGGGTCGGACCTGCATTACCACAATTTGTCCACCATTCAGAAATGAAATATCATTGGTGACATACACACATAAGGAACTATTTGACATTGAAATTGGGTCTCAAAAGAACTGTTGGCCCAAAAGAAACTCACTACAGATCGATTCATTTGTCTTTTAGCATAACTATTATTGCTTGTCTCAATATTGGTTCTTATAAGTGTATTTCCAGTAGGACATGATCTCACTCATCTAGGGGAAATGATGAACAACATAGACTGATGAACAAGAACAGGCCCAGAGAAAAGGAACCATAGATCAGACTGTTGGACCTCAGAGGTAGTGTAGGGGAGGGTGGGAATAAAGGGGAGAGATCAACCAAAGGACTTGTGTGCATACATATGAGCTTAACCAGTGGTCAAGAACAACAGGGGGGTGGGGGCATGTGTGGGGAGGAGTGGGTGATGGGAAAAGGGGGATGAGGACAAATATGTGATACCTTAATCAATAAAGAAATTAAAAGAAAAAAAGACTCATTAAATGGAAGAGGGGAACTATACAATGGAAATCTATCACCTGTGTGACACTAGTGGTCTAACTATGTCCCTCATAGGCACGAAGGCCTTGGTGTCAGCATTGGAGGAGGCCACAAGTGTCTGGCGATGACCCAGGGATGGGTTTTCCTCCCTCATATAATCGGAGGGGGGGGGAGGGGAGGCAGAACAAACTAATAGAGTCAAACCTTCCTTCATTCCCAGAAAATCACAGCCCTCCCCATTTCTACCTTGTGAGTGATATTTCATATTCCTGTGGCCTGGACAGTAGCCTGTGTTCTTTGTCTTGTCACAGAGCCCTGACCTGTCAGACACTCTGGATCTTCCACACCAGGTAAAGGTATTACCATGGGAAAAGAGAGCTCACACTGACCTCAAAGGATTCAGAGGATAACTTCTAAGCCAAGGTCCCTGGTTTGTAGGACCTGTCTGTAGTCCCTGAATATGTCCTCACCCACTCATGATGTCCTGGGCAGCAAGGGGAATAATCTCAGCAGGATGGGACAGGAGAATCCAAGATCTGTGGTTGTTTCCATCTCAGAGGAACTGAGGGTCCCATGGGACTTTCCCTCCTCTAAAGGAGGAGCCCACAGAGTAGCACCCATGGTTGACACTCCATGTGGAGCTGATCCAGATCCTGGGCCCTGTGGAGAGGCCTAGAGCAGATGACAGAGAGGAACACAGGGGACGGGATGCAACATCCCAATGCTATGATGGAGACACACAGGGCATTTGGGGAATCAGCCCTCCAGTTTGGCACACTCTACTAAAAGCCTCAGAAGAGACATCACCAGACCCTGTTCTTGAAACCTTTTGTGACAGAGAGCTCCTCATGAAATAGCACATCCACCAGAGGGGACAGTTCTTATGACACTGGACTCATAATACTCTGGATCTTTGGCCCCTCTGAGATGGAAGCAACCCCAGATTCTGTCCTCTTGCTGAGCTCACCCTGCTCACGGATGGAGACAGGAGGCATGCAGTCCACAGTGACTGGGTCCTGACTGATTGGCCTTTCAGATTGAAGGCAAGAGCTCACCTCTCTCAGTGTCAGGGTCATCTCCCACCCTCTGGTTAGCCTCCCTGGTGAGGCACCTGACATTGGCTTCAGGTCTCCTCTTGCTCTCCAGGTGTGACATTTATACTACAGACAACGCAGGGAATTCACACGTGAATCTGGCTTTACCTAAGGAGCTGGAGAAGGAGCCTGATTTCCATCCCTTGCTCCCACAGGTGCTTTTGGACCCCACCCTTGTGCCTGCTCCATCCCTCCTGCTACCTCTAGGGCCTGTGAATAAAAAGGGGGGCTGTCAAATAAGCCTGAAAAACCTATTGGTTCACATGGCAGGCCCGACAAGCTCAGTGGCCAAAAATAACTGTATAGTGTGCTCTGATCACAAATTCCTTGCTGGGCAGGTGATGGCAGGATATCATGTCCCAGGTCTACAGCTTCGTTAGCAAAGGTCAGACTTTACGTTAAGTGAGACCTTTCCCTGTCCTTATGCATCTGGGATAACATTCCTTTGACACATCAGAGTAGTTGTTTTTTTGCAAGATGATTTGAAGGCACAGACTCTGGGACCAACATATGAGACAACATATTTCTTATGTTACCTGGTTTCTTGCATAACCTCTCTATGTGCTGTAAATGTTAATTATCCTGGAACTACCAAAGTAAATATATATATATATATATATATATATATATATATATATATATATATATTTCTCCATTTTGCCTTTCATCAATTATAGAGATTTTTTCACCTCCTAATGGATTTCACACAACTTTTTCCATCTTTTTTTTAATTATTATTATGTGTAAACAAGTTGCACAACTGCCATTCTCAGGATTTGAGATCTTGTTCCAGGCATATGACGTTAGCTTGGTTCAAATAAACTCATAAAAGTGTTCACAGGTTGGGAAGTTTCTTACTTTATCGGGGCCTAAGAGCACCTGCTTTCTCAGGGCTCTGTTTGCTGCTCCCCACGCCATGCCTGGCACCACCCACGAACAAGGTGGGGCAATGAGAGAAAACTCCCCCAGGCAGAGGACAGACACCGCCCCAAAGGTCAGGGAGCACAAGGACAGGCTCAGCCAACAGAGACAGAGGGTCTCCCAGAAACTACCCTCTGAAGACCAGGGAGCTCACATCAACCTAGCCTCCCACCATAGGCCTCTCTCCCTCGGGCACACAGGACACCTTCCTCTTCACACACAGGAACTGCATGTCCTTCTGAGACTACTGGTTCTGAGACCCTTCCTGGGTCTCTGTCCCTAGAAGCAAAGGCCAGGCTGGTGACAACCTGAGATGCAGGGAGGGACCCCTCAGCCGTCACCACCCAGCTTGACCCCTTTTCACCCCCTGAGTCACCTCTGAGGCCATCCTGCTGGGAGAAAATCCAACCTTCCATTGCTTTTTAGAACATGGGGAAGACCTGGTGCCTAGCTGGGTGTCTGTGTCATAAACAGAAATAAAGCCCAGGTTTGGGGCCTGTGGGGTTCTCTGTGTGGTGCTGGCAGACCCAAGACCAAGATACAACATGGCCAATGCTTAGTCATCCTCTCAGAGGACATGTCAGCCTTGCTGTTGCAAGTGGGCTCCCCAGGCCAGTAAGACCCACTGTACACCTGCTGAGTCAAAATCTGCATTTTAACAGGATCTGGAGACCCTCCCTGTGCACAGGAGAAGGGGAGAAGCTGCCCCATCACCACATCACCAGATCGTGTTCTGGTTGGGCATATACATTAGCTGGACAGCTGCTGAATCAGCATCTAACGTGTCACCTGGGCATTGCAATCTTTACAAAGTTTCACAGGAGATATGATGCACAGTGGTGGTGACATTCCCGTGACAAGAGTTCCTGAGGTGGCCCCAGAGCTCCTGCTCTGAAGGAAAAGGTCAAATGTGAAACAGAGAGATGGCTGTGGGAAAGGCTACTTGTGCATGTGACAGGGAACAGTGAGGAACCTGGGTGCCCCAGGCTAGTGCTTTTCCAAACAGAGCATGTGAGTGTGTGTATGTTCAGATACCTCAGCAGCTCCAAGGGAACCAAAATAAAGAGAGATAGTAAACTGGAAGGAGGGGAAAGGGTGGCAAAAATGAGGGAGGAGGAGATGGGTCTTTGGCACAAACTCCGCCCTGGTCCATGTGACCAGGTAAGTGATATTGCACCAGGAGGAGGCCCAGTGCACAGTGAAGAGGGAGAGCAGACCCCATCAGTTTGTACAGCGGTGCCTTTGAGCTTTTCTGGAATCCAAGCTCTTCTCACAGAGGGAGAGACAGTGCAGGCAACAGACTCCATGGAGTCGCTCTCAGCCCCTATCCGCAGGGGACCTGTACCCTGGCAAGGGCTCCTGCTTGCTGGTAAGGAAGGAACAATCCCTGGGGGTGGACTGAAGGAGGAAAGATGGGGACTTGCTGGGGTCTCCTGTGGAGGACAGCGCTCTGAGAGCGGAGGAGGTCGCTCTGTGTGGACCTGAGGGGAGAGGACAGGAGAGCAGAGTAGGATGGGTAAGGGAGATGGGTAACAGGTAACAGAGAAATCTCATGATCTGAAGTGGAGTGGGGCAGGGAAACTTCAATTACTGTTTCTTCCTAAGTTATTCATCACTGAGTATTGAATTTTGAAAAGCTGACCATAATAATAACAACATATGTCAGGAGGCACCAGAAAAAAACTTAACCAGGGGTTCTAAACACTGTCCTTACCACCAGCCTCGGGAGAGATACATGCCAGGCGGTGCAGGACTCTGGGAACATTCATTCACCCCACAGGCACTTGCAGCCTGTTGCAGGCACTGAGGATGCAAGATCTGACAAGCCCCTGTCCCATGGGGCTCACGTTCTAAGGGTGGAGAGAGATCAGAAAATACCTACATGTGATGTCAGGTACCCACAAGTGTTAGAAAAAGAACAGAGCAGAGACAGATCAGAAAGCGACTAACAGAGTCTTTAGGGAAGTGTTCCATGAAAATGCCTCCCATGGACACCCCTAAGTGTCAGCAGGGGTCTGAGGGCAGTGAGTGGGTGAGCCGAACAGACACCTGGAAAAGAAACTGAGAAACAGAAAAAGTAAAAGGTTCACAGGTGCTGAAATACTGGCGGTCATGCTGTTGATCTTGACCACCAGGAGACACACACACACACACACACACACACACACACACACACACACACACCCCAAGGCTGAGAGATGAAGAGACCTGTTGCAAATCCAGGGCCTCATCTTTCTATCCCTATACAGAGCTCCCAATATTGATCAATTTCTCTCTTCCCTCCTAGTTTCACTCTTACATTTCTGGAGCCCACCCACCACTGCCCAGCTGGCTATTGTGTCAACCAATGCTGCCGAAGGGAAGAATGTGACTCTACATATCCGCAATAAGCCTCCTGATGCTATAGGCTTCATGTGGTACAGGGGGGAAGGGGCAAACTCCAATCACAACATTGCAACTCTTGCAATGCACATAAGAATTTATAAAATGGGGCCTGCGTACAGCGGTCGAGAAAAAATAAACTTGGACGGATCCTTGCAGTTAACGAATGTGATCCTGAAGGACACAGGAATCTATACCGTAGTAGTCTACCTTCCATACTACAAGAAAGAAATAGGATTCGGACGGCTCGATGTATACCGTGAGTCATTGCTCTCTGACCTCTGGGTGTTGGGAGGGTGAACTTCACTTCACACACAGGACTGCCATCCCTGGACTCTCCTCCATCCCCCTCTGCATCACATTCTGGGTTGGGTTTGCGCATTTAGTGCAGGACACACACAGTGGAGACAAACGTTCTAAGGTCAGCGTTCCCTTCCTGGATTCCAGCCCTACAGACATTCACCACAGAGAGAACAGCCAGTCTGAGGGGTGTCGCTGAGCAGAGGGAGATCAGTCTCAGCCCAGGTCCCTGGGCCCCTTCCCATGACCATGATCCTGAGAAAGACCCTGCAGGGCTGGGCCACGGCCCATCCTGAGGGGGCCCCTGCAATCCTCATAAAGAAGCTCAGCTTTGGCAGCCCCTCCAAGACCCCCTGCCCAGGGGTCCTAACTCCAGTGGGCACAATGGTTTCTGGGTGTTTGAGTCACAAGGCTTTTGAGCTGCTCACCAGCCAGAACTCATCCCCATCAGCCATAGCTGGATAGGGGTGGTCCTTCACCTGAGACTGTGTGTGGATTGCACAGATGGACAAGGTCGCCAGGCCATTTGTGAATTACACTGAAAATGTAGGAGAGTCCAGAGAAAGGTCAGAATCACAGGGAACAAAAAGGAGAAAAGATGTCCCTGGCAGCTCCTCGCCCACCAGGGATCAGCCCAGGAGATTCTCTCTTGGAGTTGATCAATAACAGATGCCAGCTCCACTGTCCCAATGTTTAGTTAGATATTGTGGATATTTATTGTTAATACACTGACACCTCGCAGTCAAATGTTCATCATTCTTCATTGAGAGGAAACTGAGGCACAGAGAGATAGAGTCACTAGAGCAGAGCTACCCAGACCATGTGAGTCACTTAAGGTCTGTCTGCAGCCATAATCCCATCCTTCACTCCATCCCAATATCATACTGCTTGCCCCTATGTTTTCTTTTAAGAGTTTTGTAATTTAAGTTCTTACCTTTAGGATTCAATCTATTTTGACTGAATTATTGTGTATGGTAAAAGCAGTGGTCCCCTTTATTTGTTTGCATGTAGACATTGCTATTCAACAGCATTTGTTGACAAGATTGTCCTTTCTCCATTGAACAGTCTTGGCTCCTTTATCAAAAACATTTGATTGTATATTTTGACAAAAAGAAGTCTTTATGTCAGTGTCACACTATTTTGTTTACTTTCTCTTTGTAGTAAGATTTGAAATTAGTGAGACCTCCAATTTCAATTCATCCTTTTTAAATTTGTTACAAACATTTGGGATTCATTGAAATTCTACATAAATTCTGAGATGGATTTTTTTATTTTGGAAAAAAAGTAATTGGGATTTTGATAGGGATTGTTTCAAATATGTAGATAGTTGGTGGTCTTGGAATCAAAGAACATGGATGTCTTTCCAGGTATTTGTTTCTTCTTTACTTTCAGAAATGTTTGGTAGTTTTCAGTGTATTCATCTTCCACCTTATTATGTTTAATCCTAAGTATTTTACTCTTTTTGATGCCATTGTAAACAGAATTGTTTTCTTTATTTTATTTGAGGATTGTTCATTTTTGTTTGAAAAATGGAAATGATGCTGGGTGTTGATTTTGCCCCTGGCAACTTATATTTTTTTATATTAGTTCTAATAGTTGTTTTAGGTATGTACTTGTTGAAATCTTAAGGGTATTCTTCAATAAGATTATTTTGTCTTTTTAAAAAGGTATTTTCTTATTCCTCTCTAAATTGGATATCTCTTAGCTCATCTTCTTGCCTGATTTTTCTGACTAGTTGAATTGGGGAGGGGGGAGAAATAGCATCCTCATCTTATTCATGATCTTAGTACTGTTTTCAGAGGTTCTCCGTGGAGTAGTGTTAGCTGTGGACTTTCATGTGTGGTCTTTACCATACAAGTAATTTTCTCCTATTCCTACAGTTCCTGTTTTTTTGTTAAAATCATAATCACTCTCTTAAGTGATTTATTTCACCATTATATGCAATCAGCAGGCCTGGAAAGAAAGTCCTGAGCAGACTGAGGAATCCTATAGATGGAACTTCTCCAGGTCCAAGGTCATGAAGACTGGGTTGGGCCATCTTTATTCCCTAATGAGTTATTTAACAACAGTTAAATGTCCTTTCACTTTCTGTAAAGTCCCCCTTGGCCTCAGTAGTGGACAGGACAGAAGTGGTAAAATTGCCTTTCCCTACATACACACAATTTTTTAGTAAGAAAAAAAAAACCCTCCTAGGAAAGGGTTAATAAAAGCTCATAAAAGGAAAATTCCTTTTATGGTGAGGTTATAGAGCATGTAGGCTGCAAAGGCGGTTAACTGTGTTGCTACTACAAAGATGTCTATGGGAACAGGTCAGAAGTGATCTGGGTTCAGAGAGGAGGTGCAGCCCTCTCCCAACACATTTCCACCCGAATAAAGACAATTGTCCTTCTTCAGAGTTCAGAACCATCTTTTGGTGACCTTACAGAATTCACAGTGGACTCTGAGTGGCTAAGATGCCTGAGGAGGCAGCATGGCCCAGGTCTCAAGTTCACTCTCTATTAGCCATGCCTTCTGTTTCTCTACAGAGCCAGTGAGAGTGCCCACACTCCTAGCCAGCCACACAACAGTCAAGGAGCATAAGGATGCCGTAGTTATGACCTGCTACACAGATGCAGTCTCCACCCAGTGGTTCCTCAATGGCATGAATCTGCGGCTGACCGAGAGGATGAAGCTGTCCTGGGAAAACAGAATTCTCACCATAGACCCTGTCAGGAGGGAGGATGCTGGGAATTACCAGTGTGAAGTGTCCAACCCCATCAGTTCTGCTGAAAGTGTACCAGTTGAGCTGGATGTAAAATTGTAGTGAGCCTCCTTCCTTCTTCTATGTTATTAAACTGAATACATTTTTTGAACGCTTAAATAAATATATTGTGAGGGTGGAAAGTCCTTTGAAAACTTGCATTGAGTCAATAAATGCTCAAAAAAAAAAAAGATCTGACATTGTCATTATTGTTGACTTAAGGTAATATTCTATACCAGATCCCATCTCTGTGTGACCTAAGTTGTACCATCTCCACAGTGGAGGTGAAGCCGAGTCTTTCAAGAGAATGGCAGTGGTTGTGTGATTACCCTGGGTGCACGTGATGAGTTTGCATAAATACCAGTTCTGTCCCATCTCCAGCGGGACATGTAGTAGATGCCCAGCCACTGTTGTTGGCAATGGGAATGGACAGGACACCCATGTGGGTAACAACATTGATCCTTTTTCTTCCTGTTTGACTTATTTCAAAAAATTTCTTAAGTCTTTTTGAGTATTCTTATTTGTGTGGCTATAGACTTATTTGCATAAACTGAATAGGATTCTGTCTTCCTTGTTAATATAGTATAATTGGAAACCTTAGTAATAAACCAAGGCTTTGGCTCAATTGTCCTAGTTCAGACTCATGCTCACAGAATTAGAAATGACCTCACCTTTTATGAAGCTAAGTTTGACCTGTGGGGCCTTTTAGAATCTCTTGGAGATGAGGTCATTACCCAAAGCTAGAGGGTGAGGCTTCCTAACCCCAAGTCCATCTTCAGCTTCATAGAAACACCTGCCTCAGGTGTTTGTGGTGATTGTCAGTTCCTCTGAACTTAAGGTCACTAATCAGGCCAAATCCAGCGACACCAGCCATGTTGTGGGACGGAGAATACTTTTCTTCCTTGGAAATGACCTGTGGTCAAAAGGAAGGTGACTGTAGAGAGCAATATAATGTCTCCATGGCGAACTCCAGAAGCACAGCCTTCTGGGAGATAAGATCTTGGCTGTGTTCAGGAACTCTCGGCTACTTTGCATCTGTTTATAAATGGCTGGGAAATTTCACCTCTTTATACATTTCTGGAAATGATAAAGATGTAAATGACCTTAGCTAAAAGAGATTTAGTTGTGTTTCCCTCCACTGTGCAGAAAGCAGTTTTGTTCTGAACTAGAGGCCTTGATGCTCTCTCAGAGTCACCAACTTTTACACAGGTTCTTCCTGGCAACATGCCTTTGTCTTTCATCCTTAGGCCATTTATTTTATAAATGTAATTGTAATTAGTAATTGCAGAGTCTTTCTCTGCAGTTTTGAAATATACACAAGTCTCTTCAAAAACTTGCCAGTGTTAAGACCCAGAGAATATCTGCCTCAAGGGGCTCCTGGTGTCCCTGTGTCCCAGTCTCTGAGGGAGAGTAGGAGCCTAACTTGGGAGGGGAACCTTTACAACAAGGATGTGAAAAGACCTCAGGTCAGGACTTCAGGAAATGTTTTACATTTTCTTTCTGTAAAGCCAATTAACAAATTCAGATGCCTATAATTACTTTTTTTTTTTAATCTCCCCAGCCTTTTCTTTCAGGGGTGTTGAGTGTCATCTCACTGCCCTATTGCATGGTTCTGAATAATGTCTTTCTTGCCTCTTTAAATTTGTTGGACACATGTTTTACTTTGTCATCATCTACCTGTAACTAGCTGATTCTGTCATTTTGCTCACAGTGTCGACCCTTACCTTATTTTCAAATCTTCAAATTTCTTTCCTTAACAGGCTAAAATTCTCCAAATAAAGGTCTCCAATTTTCCTGCCTCCTTTCTGACTTGGCTTCCTCAGCAGCATCTGACATGACTTCTTAGATGTTTTTGAGGCTCCAGGTTGCCTCAAGATGGCCTTTGCACCAGAATCTGAGAAGACATGCAGGCCTGAAAGGGTACATGTCTATGGGGACCAAACCATAAACAGTGTTCACATTCATTTTCACTCCACCTTCAAGGAACAAGATTACAGAGATTTTAACAAATATTCTGTCTTGAATCTTAGAAACTCTAGTAAGCATGCTGGTCCCTGACATGTCAGCCACCCACAGGCTGTCATTAAAAGATGCTGTTTTGTGTCCCCCATGACCTGGAGCTCAGGCCAGACCAGAGTCCTCATACTTGTTTTCTTCTTTATTGTTACATTCATCAGGTACCTGTTCTTAAAGAATCCACATCGAGAACCTGGGAAATGGAAATAAATCTTTTCTGTGCCTTGTGGCCTCTGAGGTATTTAGCTATACTCATTTGACACCTAGCCAGAGGTGGATTGTGGGTAAGCAAAAGTGGGCATAGATGGAGCTGTTGAGTTATAGGATCTGTTCAGAGCCAGGATGATAAATTGTAAAGCCTGGGGGGGGGGGTCGGTAAGAGGGGGTTTGGAGACGTTAGGCATTATATGAGGTCAAGGGAACCTAAAGGTGCCCTGCAGGTGGACTCTTTTGGGGAGTGTTCTGGATGGGGGATGAGGGATGGGGATGAGTAAGGGGCTATCTTCTACCTGTTGAGGGAGAAGCCAATGGAGCTAGTGTAGTGAAGTGGGAGTGCCATTCCCCCAAACTTGGACAGGTGAGAGGGGTGAAACACAGGATTGGGGAAAAGGATAAAGTTCTTGAAGATTCAAATTAGTGTCCTGACACTGGGCCAAGAGGGAGCACCAGATATACTGGCTGGCAGGAGTTACAGAATAGACATAAAATAAGAATTAAGAGGGAAAAGCAGATGAGCATCTTGTAGGGAGTTAGAAGTCTGAGAAGTGAGGAGGGATGGGACCATCATGAATGCAGAATATGAGCCTAAAAAGTTTGTTATTTAAACCAGGAAATTAATGGAAGTCCAAGGTAGTCAGACTATAACAGAGGTTGGCATGGAGCCTGGGGAAAGTGGAAAAGGCAGGGCAGGCTTGAGGGTGAGGACCAAATTGAGAGCCATCCTTCAGCTCCAACCCAGTAGAGATGTGTGCATTTGGCTCTCAAAGCAGTTTCCCCATGGCCTGGGAGAGCCAGGAAAGGCCAATCTCACCCCTATGCACCAAGATGTGCCTCAACTGAAGAAACATGTTAGCCATGTTTCAGGGGATTTGTGTGTCAGTGAGTAAGTTAATGACTTATGGTATGTGTGTGTTGGAGAGAATGAATTGAGGGCTGGCATGAACTTGGAGTGTGTGGAGCATTTTCCTTCTTTGTTGACTAGTCAGAGTAACTTTCTGTGATTCCACAGGTAAGAGCTCTGTGGTAGGTCACAGGGATGGAGTAGTAGGTACCCATGGTGGCCACCTGTCCTTATCTAATCCAGGATGTATCAATTCCATCTGTGATTTATGCTTCTCTCCTCACTTGAACTTATGTTGGTGGGTGTGGTAGAACCAAGGTTATGATGAGCAGTTCTGCCTACCTGGTCACATTATAGCCCACGTTCAGACTCTGAAGCTCTCCTCGGGCCTAGAAGCCTGTTGGTAGCTGTTGTTTTATTGCTACAGAAGATATGGCCTTGCTCTAAACCCTAGAAGTCTGCATGTAATTATTTTATTAGGTCTCACCAAAGGTTTCACAAAGAGCACCTTTCATTCTTCTAACATCCATTAGCAACTTGTCCTTTTCTCTGGAGAATACGTCCAGCATGGCCCAGACTAGTGGAGCCATAGATGTGGCAGATCCCTGAATGGTCACAGATGTGGATGGCCCTATGGCTCATGCTTTGCTTAAACTGCTGATCACAAGAGTTGATCCTGTCTCTGGTGTCACTGTCATCGCTAATGTTATTGTCTTAGAGCATCAACATTAGCAGGCATCACTTCCACCCTTTGGAGCACACGTGTCTTCCTAAGGCATTTGGAACCTTTCAGTTTTGTTTATCTTTAGCAGGAAAGCCTCTAGTTCTCACCATTTTTATGACTTGAATTTGGCATTAAATTGAGTTAGAGAACTAACACATCCATTTGCCCTAGTAGGGAGGGCTGGCTTCATGGGCAGTCACTTAGAAGGGTCTGTGGTAGGTTTAATAGATTACTTTTGTCACTCTGAAATTCTTAATTTGAACAAAGAGCCCAGAACTTTCACGTGACTTTTCACAGTTCTGCCCCTAGGTGGGACCATGGGTTGGAAAATTTTTGTAATGTGGCCATCAGAGGGCAGCACAGTAGCAAGGAAACCTGGAGAAGTTGTGAAGGGATGTAGAGAAGTATTTGGCCTTTTCTACTCTATTTATGTCATTACAAGTGTCTAATGAACAGGACCATCCCACACCTACCTCTGTAGCTCACAGAAGGAAGGTTATTTGTTCATAATATACTGCAGAGATTCAAATTTAAAGAAATCTCAGGTAGTTGTCTCAAATGTGAATGGCATTAAGCAGACACAATAAGCCTATACTAAGTATTGGTCTTTAGAAAAATACTAGAGAGACAGGATGGATGTGGGGGGGGGGGGGAGAAGCTAAGTTTTCATCTTGCCAATCTTGCAGTATATAATGCCCAAAAGTAAAACATTAGTAAATAAACTCAAAGAATGTCATTTAAAGAAGACTTTGTTTCCGTCTGGGAGATGGGGGTGCTCTCATTGTTTGGGGCAGATATCCTAGTATGGCTCAAAGAAACCAGAACCTTCCTGTGATAACTTTTAACAGAACACACAGAGACATAGGGTTTATCATGGCAACATTCAGTGTTGTCGCAAATAGAAGAACATCCAACAGGAGAAAGCTGAGAACTGACTATGTATGAATATCAGACATAGAATAACTATTTCATGTTCCACCTTCAGGGGGAGTTAAAATCTCCTTGGGTTGTAGATAATTGCCTCAAAACAATTTACCTTCTCTGGGTCTTACACACTGATTAAGATCTGTCCTAGAAGCCCAAATGACCCTTTAATACAGTTCATGTTGTGGTGACCCACAACCATAAAATTATTTTTGTTGCTATTTCATAACTGTAATTTGGCTACTGTTATGAATCATAATGTAAATAACTGATATGCAGGATGTCTTAGGCGACCGCTATGAAAGGGTCATTAGAACCCTCAAGGGTCGCAACTCACAGGTTGAGAACCACTGCTCTAGAATCTCATTTCTTCTTAGGTTCCTTTCCAAGTCCCTTGCTCAGATAGGAGATTGCCCCTCAAAGCACCCACAGTGTGGACTCAGCCTCCTTAGAGTTTCTCCTATGAGGCAAGTGGTCAGCAAACCCACTCAGAGCCCTCAGCTCCACAATGTTAGACTTGCATTTCCTACCATCAACCCAATGCAGCCTCAATCTCCTTAGCAGGCAGCCCCCATTACGCATAAAGAACATTTTCTCTCCCAGGTCTCTTTGCTTTACCCCACATGATCCCTTGTGCGTGGGAGACAGACCTCAACAAACACACACACTACACTATATTGAATTTACAAATATTTTATTCAGTTTCAAAATTGTCTCCTTTGTCAGGCAATTAGTTTCAGTAAAATTATGAAGGACGATGTAATGCTCTGAAGAAATATTTTCAATCAGAGAAGTCTTCATTTTCTGGTTATAAATGAATCAATTAGTTTAGCTATGATTCATCCAGGTAAGCAAGATATTGTTTACTCAGAGATGAAGATTGCCTGTCCAGCATGGCTCAGTGGTTGAGCATCCACATATGACTGAGGCCATCATTGTGCCTAAGAACGAGGCCAGCAAAGTACCTAAGAACGAAGCCAACATGGTATACACGAATGTGGCTGACATTGTATATACGAACAAGGCTGAAAGGTATATATGAATGAGGCCGACACAGTATATACGAACGACAAAGTTATGGTTTGATTATATTAGCAAGGCATAGTCCAAATTTCAGGTAGGTCCGCAGTGTGGGGTGTGTATGAGGCAGCCAATTCATGATTCTCTCTTGTCATTGATGTTTCTATGTCCCTCTCCCTTCCTCTATGAAATAAAAATATATATATTAAAAAAAAAGAAGTGGAAAAAATTGGGGCAAAAAAAAATTTTTTCTTAAACCACATGAGTGCAGGGTGGTTTATGAAGATTCTTCTCCTTCAAAAAATAACTGATATTTTTCATAACAAACTGGGTTTCAGTACAGCAGCAATCTTCCTCATTACAAACTTAAGAATAGTCTCAATTGCCAACTTATGTGCTTTGTTTTAAGGCCTCCATTAACACGTTGTTTTGATACATTATTACTTTTTCTGGTAAAAATAGCGTCTTCTTATCCATTATAAATGGTAGGGATTGGTCAACCAGATATTTCAGGAGCAGGTCTTGAATAAATGAAATGAAAATACCTTTGGAAAACATGATGACTATGTATTTCAGTCTCAGCTGTGACTTCAAAGCTGGTGCCACTTGTCTGTGCCTGGGACTTAAATAATCGAGGTGACTGAAAACAGGGAGGCCAGTGCCATGAGCAAAAAAGCGACTGGTTCTTAGTCCCCCAGGACAGGAGCCCCACTGCTCACACAGCAGGACTGGCAGAATTGGGGAAGGTTGCTCAAGGATAAATGCAAGGATTGGGGCTAAGCCTGAGCTGTGATTGTGTGATTTCCCAGGAAAGGTCCTGGAAGTAAGAGTGGTTTTATTTCTGAGGCAACAGTCTGTTTCTTACTCGAGATTGGTCACAGCATGAGTTCATATACTTGCACGATTGGATAGTTCAAAGGTGGGGAGGGGTTGACATTTGAGTTTTTAAGATGGCAGCCCCCAAGAGAGTGCAAGTCATGGAGACAAAATGGAGGCTGCTTACAACTCCCTTCTTTGTCAGAAAAGAAGGTTTGAGCAGGGGGAAGGGATGCTCTTTGAAAGGTCAGTCCATCATTCTCCCAGGTGTGGACCCTAAATGAACCTCTTTCCTTTTGCACCAGCACCTGTCTCATGAGTTTGGCTTTTGTTGCAGCAGTTACTCAAACCTGTGTTTTGGTCACATTAGTCTTGGTTTAGGATAAAGAGAATGTAGGAGGATGAGGGGAGGGTCAGGTCATCAGGCACAGGCTGAGGACTCCAGTCTGCAGAAGGGTGGAAAAGCCGGGTGAGCCGCTCTTGGGAGGAATTCACAGGCGTAGTCCAGGGATCACAGTGTCCAGAGTGAGGGCCAGGGTTGTCAGTGTCCAGCATTGGTCAGGGCAACATTGGCACTACACGTTTCCCAAGGGAACAGATCTCTGGGCCCAGCATTTTCAACTTTCCCTCCAAGCTCCACAGAAATGCAAAATGTCAACTTGCCAGTGCCCCCAAGACCTGTAATCCTGAGACTGCAATTGGGAAGAAGTGCCCACAAAGGAGGCACCGAGTGGAGGCTGAGGAGCAGCCTGGTGATGGGTTTGGGTGTGCCTGATGGAAGAGGATAGAGAGACAAGATGTCTTTGAAGCTTGCTGAGCCCAAGTGATTGAGGAACGAGGTGAGTGAGACTTGGACGCTGAGGACCTTATATGTCTGTGGTAAACGTGGGGTTAAGGCCTCTGCAGGGATAAGAGCTATCTGCAAGATTTTCTTTCTTCTTACCAAAAGGATCTCTGCAGTGAAATGTGCTCTTGTCATCTAAGCATGCCCACTGTTACATTGTTTTCCCAAAAGGCTGATAGGGTACTACACCAACTGATTCAAAAGCTGTGTATTGAAAGGAACCTGTACAGACCTGTCCAGTTGTCAAGACTTTTCCCCACCAGGAGCATGAAGCTCATGGCTCTTCCAGTCACCCGAGGAGGTGCTGACCTGAAGAAGGGGAGGACCTGGGCCGCTTGTATCCCAGTGATCAAAACCATGACATCAGGGAGCCTTTGGCAGGTTTCTCCATGCCCATTCTTCCTATAGTTTTAGCCTCTAGACTCACATTTGTCCTTTGGTCCCTTTTCAAGTTCCTTGCTCAGATAGGAGATTGTCCTTCAAACCACTCACAGTGTGCACTCAGCCTCCTTAGAGTGTCTCCTATGTGGTCAGCGAAGCCATTCAGAACCCTCACTCCACAATGTTAGCCTTTGAACTTATATTTCCCGCTGTCAACCAAATGCAGCCTCAGTCTCCTTAGCAGGCATTCAATCCCTTTTCGAATGAAGAACTTCTTCTCTCTCAGGTCTCTCTACTCTGCCCCTGGAGATCCCCTGTGCGTGGGAGACAGACCTGTACAAAGACACAGGCTTTAGACTATATTTCGTTTGGAAATATTTTATACAGTTTCAAAATGGTCTCTTTAGTCAGATAATGAGATTCAGTAAAATTATGAAGGCATATGGACGCTATAACGCTCCAAAGAATATTTTCAATCAGAGAAGCCTTTATTTTCTGATTATAAATGAACCAATTAGATTAGTTGTACCACCGTCTGGCAATGTTATTGACCTTTTCAGTGAACTGGGTGTTCAATATGTTTTTTTATACCCATGCTTTGTATCTTTAATTTGTATGTTTTGATCTTCTAAATTTTTCTCCTTTAACCTTATCACCAAAGGAGTTGCCACATTTTCTTTCTCTCTAGGTTTTTGTTTTCAGTTTTAAATCTTTCTCTTTAGTCAGGTAATCAGACACAGTAAAATTGTGGAGGCAAAAGGCTGACAAAACTTGCTGCAAAAATATTTTCAATAAGAGGTATTTTTATTTTGTGATTATATGTAAGACAATAAATTAGTTTAGTTGTGATTTATCCAGGAAGGCAATATGTTGTTCATTCAGTAGTGATAACTGATTTCCAGCGTCTTTTATTATTTTTTTCTTAAACTACATGGTGCAGATTGGTTCACGAAGATTCTTCTTAAAGAAACAAGTGACATTTTTCATACATTTAACAGACTGGGTTCCAGTAACAGCAGCGATCTTCCTCATTATAAACATAAGAATAGTCTGAATTGGCAAGACAGGTACTTGTTGTGAGACTCCTATTAACACGTTGTTTAGATATGTTATTAATTTCTCTGGTAAAAAAAAAAAAGCATCATCTTATCCATTATAAATGGACTAGAAACATCGAGCAGATATTTCATGAGCAGGCTTTGAGTGCATGAAAGTATTATACTTTTGGAAAACATAATAAATAGGTACTTCACTCTCAGCTGTTACTTCAAGCCTGGTGGCACTTGTTCTGTGCTGGGTCTTAATTCATCAATGTGACTGTAAACAGAGAGGCCAACATAAAAGTAATTGGGTTCTCAGCTCCCCTGGACAGAAGCAGTACTGCTCACCCGGCTGTTGCAGTGCCATCTGCATGGCAGGGTGCTAAAAGATGAATACAAGGGGAGGGGTTAAGTCTGAACTGTTAGGGCATGATTTCCCAGGAAGGTCTCCAGAAGCAAAGGGCTTAACATTGTCTAATCTGACAGGCAAGCTCTGGAGGGCGTGGAGGGATGGTATCTGCTTGGTGTGGAAGATGGAGAAGAAGGTAGCTGCACCTTAATAAAGTTTGGCACATAATAACGTTTCATTTTTCTACTTATTACATATATAGATGTTCAATTTAGACACTTTAGACTATATAGTATTATAAAGATTTTTTTAAAGATAAGGAGCTAATTAGCTGGCATATGTGACCAGGTACTGTCTGCAGGAACCGGTTAGCCAATTACATGAAAACATTTAAGACACAACTTTTTTTTTTCTCCAAATGATATACAATGGAATACTATGCTGCCATATGAAAGGAAGACCTCTTACCATTTGCAACAGCATTGGAATGGAGCAGGAAATTATTATCCTAAGCGAAATAAGCGAGTCAGAGAAAGATAATATCACATGTGGAATCTGAAGAACAAAAAACAGACCCAGAGACAGATTGTGGAACCTCAGAAAGTGGGCTGAGTGGGGGGTGGGAAGAGATGGATTAATGAACTTGTATGGATAGATGCATATCAAAAACAAAAAAATAATTAGTGTTGGCAACAATATGGAGAGGTCAGAAAGATTGTGCACTGTTAGGACGTAAAATGCTATAGCTGCTGTGGAAAACAGTGTGGAGATTCCTCAAAAAGTTAAATGTAGAATTACTGTATAAGCCAGCAATTCCACTTCTGGGCACATACTCAAGTTGATAACAAGAGCTCAACTAAGTATTTGTACAGACATTTTCATAGAAGATTTATGTTGCAATTGATAAAATGTGAAAGTAACTCTAGTGTCCATGGATGGATGAATGGGTAAGCAAAATGTGGTATACAAAAAAACAATGTAACATTGCTCAGCATTTAAAAAAGGAAATTCTGTAATATGCTACAACATGGATAAATCTTGAGGATGTTATGCTAAGTGAAATAAAGCACAAAAGAACAAATAATTTATGACTGTAATTAATCCATGTACGTAGATTAATTAATCAAAATCCTAAAGACACAAGGTGTAATGGAGTTGTCAGGGGCTGGGGGAGGAGGAAATGGGAAATCTTTTGTTTAAAAGGTAGTGTTTCAGTATTATGAGATGAAAAGAGTTATGAGGATGGGTGGTGGTGATGTTGGCACAATGTGAATGCATTTAATGCTATTAAATTGTACTTTAAAATGGTTAAGATAGTAAATTTACATAATGTGTATTTTGCCACCTTAAAAAATATTGTTAATGAATGTCTCTGAATGTGAATGCTAACCCTATACCTGAATACAGAATGAAGACAGTCCTAGCCCTGTCTGGTTTGGCTCAGTGGTTGGAGTGTCATCTGGACAGAAGGGTCACAGGTTAGATTCCTGATCAAGGGCAAGTAGCTTCGTTGCAGGCTCAATCCTGGAGCCATCTTACAGAGCACTTACAGGAGGCATCTAAGTCTCTCTCTCTCTCTCTCTCAATAAAAAATATATGGAATAATATCCTTGAGTGAGGACTGCCAAAAATAAATAGATGATAGATAGATAGATGACAGATAGATAGATAGATAGATAGATAATTTTAAAAAGAATGAAGGCACTCCTAAGTGTGCCATCTGGCTCTCATAGAAGTGAGGGTGGTTGATTTTCCCAAAACAAACAAACAAACAAACAAAAACTCAGTTGCCTGGTTTCCTTTCTGTGACAACAGCTCTCAGATGTTCTGAGTTGGTGCATTGCTGCCCTGATCTGAAGCTTGTTCATGGGAAGAAGCTAATCAACTGAGACGATGTTTGTGCTCCTTAAAATCTTTCCCTTTGCCTTAACCATCTGCTAATGCCGTGGGGACGTCTTCTCTTCCCTCCTCTTCTGCCACAGACTACCTGCTTCAGCATTAGGGAGCTAACTCAGTTTAATATCTTCAGAAAAGGCAAAAGTTTCACAAACACAAGGAGAGCTTCAGTGGGCACTCTGAACAACTGACATGGAAAGTCCCCAGCACTGCTCATCTCAGCTGCCTCCCTCCTCCCTCCTCAGACCTCCTGAATCTTTCATCTGTCGGGCCCTCCAGACTCAATCTCCTTGACCTGTCTTCCCAGCGCTGCCAGGCCTCCCCCGTCCACCTGGGCCCTCAGCAGCTGAGAGCCAGCCATTGGAGCTTTGAGGCCTCTCCACCATCACGGGCTCTGGAGGGGCTCAGACACACCAAAACCAACTGCCTGCAGATTGCTGCTTTGAATTTCTTCTTTAAAAAAAAATGAAAGAAGAAAAAAAAAACCCACACACAAAAAAAGCCGTTGAAAACAGGAAATGAACCCCAAAAACCACACACAAGTTACACGGATCACACCCACACAGAAATTCCCCTGGTGAGGCAAGATGTTTCCACAAGCCTCAAGATTTTTTAACTCCAAGATTTTCCCTTAAAAATCTTTACACAACTGTATTTTAAAGCACATAAATATTAAATTTACCATCATGAACCAAGAGTCAGGTACAGTTTAGTGGCGGTATATGTAGTCTCATTCTTGTAAAACAGATCTCTGGCACTTTATCATCAGTAAAACTGAAACCATTGAATACCCACATCCCATTTCCTCCACCCCCAGCACCAGCAATGACCAATCTTCTTTTTTCTGTAAATTTGAATACTTGCAGTATCATATCTAAAGAGGAACCATGCCATTTCTGTATTCTTGGGACTGGCTTGTTTCACATAGCATAATATCCAGAATTAGCTTTTGTTCTAAGACTGGGTAATATTCTATTGAATATGGGTATACTACATTTTCGTTTCCATTAACCTGTCCATGGACAATTGGATTGCTTTTACTGCTCGGCTTTTGTGCATAATGTTGCAATGAAAATGGATATCTCTTCAGAATTCTGCTTTCAATTCTTTGGGGATTGCTGGACCACATGGTAAGTCTATTTCTTATTTCTAGAGGAACCTCCAAACTGTTTTCTGTAGTAGCTGCACTATTTTGCATTTCCACAAACAATGGGCCAGACTCTAATTTCTCCAAATTGTACCAAGACAGTTTACTCTTCTGTGTTTCTGATAGCGACCATCCTAATGGGTGTGCTGTGATATTCCACTGTTGTTTGATTTGGATTTCTCTATTAATTAATGATATGGGGCATTTTTTTTTTCACGAGCTTGCTGGCCATTTGTAAGTCTACTTTGAGGTAATGATTTTGTTTGTTTTTTTAAAATCAGGTCATTTGGGCTCTATTTGTTGTTGTTGAATTATAAGGTTTCTTTATATACCTTAGGTGTTAACCATTAACAGATATATGTGATTTGCAGATACATTTTCTCATTCAGTAGATTCACTTTCCACTCACTTTATTGTTTCTTTTGAAGGGCAATAGGTTTTAATCTTAATCTAGGACCCTTTTCTATTTTCCTTTGTTCCCAGAGTTTTTGGTTTCCTATCCAAGAAACCATAGCCAAATCTGCCAGGAGGCTTTGCACGTGGCTATCCGCATGTGAGTGTTACAGTTTTGGGTCATACATTTAGGTCTTTGGTGTATTTTGTATTAATTTTTGTATGTGGTGTAAGATTCATTCACATGTAAATAACCAATTTTCTCAACACTTTTTGTTGAAGTCTGTCTTTTTCCAATTGTCTTGTATTGGCACCCTTGTCGAAGATCACTCGACCATATATATACAGGAGGGTTTATTTCTGGGCTATCTATTTGGTTCCATTGGTCTCTATGTCTGGTTTTATGCCAGTACCACTGTATTTTACTTTAGCTTTGTAATGTGTTTTGAAATCGGGAAATTCAAGCCTCTAACTTTGCTCTTTTTGAAGATTCTTTGGGCTCCTAGAGGACCCTTGAGGTCTCATATAAATTGAGAATTAGATTTTCTATTTCTTTAATAAAATGTTATTGGAATTATCCAAACCCAATTGAGACTGCAATTAGGCAGAAGTGCCCACAAAGGAGGCACCGAGTGGAGGCTGAGGAGCAGCCTGGTAGTGTGTTTGGGGGTGCCTGATGGAAGAGGATAGAGAGACAAGGTGTCTTTGAAGCTTGCTGAGCCCAAGTGATTGACGAACGGGGTGAGTGAGGCTTCGGGGCCCAGGACCTTAGATATATGTGGTAAACATGGGTTTATGGCCTCTCCAGGATAAGAGCTATCTGCAAGATTTTCTTTCTTCTTACCAAAAGGATCTCTGCAGTGAAATGTGCTCTTGTCATCTAAGCATGCCCACTGTTGCATTGTTTTCCCAAAAGGCTGGTGGGGTAGTACACCAACTGATTCAAAAGCTGTGTATTCAAAGGAACCTGCACAGACCTGTCCAGATGTCAAGACTTTTCCCCAGTGGGATAAGGTAACCAGATGTCCCACTTTTGGCGGGACAGTCCCGATTTTTAACAATTTGTCCCGCATCTCTTGGCGTCTTTAAAAAGTCCCGATTTTTGGAAAGAATGCACGACAGGCTAGGGAACGGTGGGAGAACGGGAAGGGAATATACGGTTTTCCGCAGCCATGTGGCTATTTAGCCAGGATATGAGTTTTATATTATTTTTGTTAATTTTATAATGTTAAACTTTAATAATAACAAATAATTGTTGAGGTATAACAAATAATCATATTGTTAACAAATATATAACAAATAACAAATAATTATTGAGAACTGCTTATCAAAGTTCGCATTGTTAATCAATTGTTAGAATTTGACCACCATTGTTTGGACTTAATGAACAATGGCATTTTTTGGGATTGGCAACGAGGAAAACATTTTGTAACTGTCTCTCAGACAATACACATCGTACTGCGTGCTAGTAAGCTAGTTAAACAAGTGATGTCTTTACAAATCATCTATTCAGATAATTTAGGTAAGTGATTTATTTATTTCATAAATTCATAAATTTTCTTGAATTTAGCAGACAGTACTCATATTATTTATATTTTATAGTGGCGGCAAAAAATCTAGCGCTGGCCTTAAAAGTGACACTTACGACTTGCGTTATGGCAAATTCAGAGGAAAAATAATACAAGTTAGGATTGTTATTATTTAGAAAGAAATATAGGGTTAAAATTAAAATAATTTTTAAAATATAGTTACTTTATAACAATCAATTTAATTTATAAACTAACAATAAAATATGTTCATGTAATTATGTACCTACTTACTGTGTTTTTAAGCAATATGTATATAATAATTTATAATATTATATTATATAATATAGACCGAATTTTTAATAAAGAACACACACACACACACACACACATACACACACACACCGGTCAATGGTGTTCTGCTTTACCAATATTAAAATCTGATCACCTTACACTAGGAGCATGAAGCTCATGGCTCTTCCAGCCACCCGATGAGGTGCTGACCGTACCTGAAGGAAGGGAGGACCTGGGCCGCTTGAGTCCCAGTGATCAAAACCATGACATCAGGAAGTCTTTGGCAGGTTTCTCTGTGTCCCATTCTTCCTGTCATTTTAGTCTCTATCAGCCGCGGCTGTTCTATCCGGCCCGCGGAGCCGAAACAGCAGAGGGTTCTCTTGCTCTCCCCTCCGCTCCTTGACCAGTAGCCCAAGATGAGAGTGCCAGCATGGTCAGGTTGCTTTTGTTCTGGCCCTCTGGTCCAGTTTAAGAACCCATTGTGGCCCTCGAGTCAAAAAGTTTGCCCACCCCTGCTCTAGACTCTCATTTCTCCTTGGTCCCTTTCCAAGTCCCTTGCTCAGATAAGAGATTGCCCCTCAAAGCACCCACAGTGTGCACTCAGCCTCCTTAGAGTTTCTCCTATGAGGCAGGTGGTCAGCAAACCCACTCAGAACCCTCAGCTACACAATGTTAGCCTTTGTACTTGCCTTTGGGTTTCCTACCATAAACCTAATGTAGCCTCAAGCTCCTTGGCAGGCAACCCCCATTACGCATGAAAACTTCTTCTCTCCCAGGTCTCTTTGCTCTACCCCCCTAGATACCCTGTGCATGGGAGACAGACCTGGACAAAGACACAGTCCTTCAGCTGTATTTTGTTTAAAAATATTTTACACCATTTCTAAACAGTATAGTCAGACAATTAGATTCAGAAACATTATTAAAGCAAATGGATGGTATAACATTCCAAAGAAATATTTTCAATCAGAGAAGTGTTTATCTTTGTCATTATAAATGAATAAATTGGTTTAGCTGTGATTCATCCAGGAAGAAAAGATATCCTTCACTCTGAAGTTATAGTCATTTTCACTATAGCTTCATCTTACACATTATGTGTAGATGAGAAAGATTGACTAGATACTTCATGAGCATGCCTTGGGTAAGTGTAATTGTCCTACATTTAGAAAGCATGATGTATAGGTACTTTAGTTTCAGCTGTACACTTATGGTTTTTTCCTTAAACAACATTTGTACAGAATTATTCTCAATAGATCATTTTAGCTATGATTCATCCAGGAAAGCAAGATATTGTTTACTCAGAAGTGAAGATTGGCTATCCGGCGTGGCTCAGTGCTTGAGAATCCACATATGAAAGAATACAACATGGTATATATGAAGGAGACTGTCATGGTACATATGAACAAGGCCAGCATGGTATAAAGGAATGAGGGCATCACCGTATATATGAACAAGGCCCTCAAGGTATATATGAATGAGGATGTCAAGGTATATATGAAAGAGGTCATCAGGATTTGATTCCCAGTCAGGGAATATGCCAAGTTTTAGGTTAATCCAAAGTTTTTGGTGTGCAAGAATCAATCATTCTCTCTCATCATTGATGTTTCTATGTCTCTCTCCCTCTCCCTTTCCTCTATTAAATCAATAAAAATACATTTTTGGGGAAAAACAAGAGGGGAAAATGAGGAAAAATATTATTTTTTCTTAAACCATGTGAGTACAGGGTTATTTATGAAGATTCAAACAAAGCTTTTAATACTGAGTGGCCTGGAAGACAATCCTCAGTGGGCTTGGCGGGGAAATTTCTGCTTCCTGTGGGAGTTAGATAGGGGGCAGTGTGTAGCTGTGCCTCAGTAATGTTGAACCCGTGATAACATTTCATTTTTCTAATTAGAAAATGTACAGCTGTTCCTTTTTGACAGTGGAGACGGTGAAGTGTGTTAGAGAGAAGTGAGCCACGAAACCCGGGGCCCTGGTAGAACCCAGAGGATACCCAGGAGCCAGACAACAAGGCCAATGGCTTTATTTCTGCAGAAGGTGGCCAGCCAAGACAGTAGGAGGGCTGCTGGGGTTTTATTTCTGATGCAACAGTCTGTCCCTCACTCTTGATGGGTCACAGCTTGAGTTCATCTTCTTGCAGGATTGGCTAATTAAAAGGATGGGGGGAGGGGGGATTGTGAGACAGACCTGGACAAAGACACAGACTTTACACTGTATTCTGTTTATCAATATTTTATTCAGGTTCAAAACTGCCTCTTTAGGCAGACAATTAGATTCAGTAAAATTATGAAGACAAATGGGCATTATAATGCTGGGAAGAAGTACTTTCAATCAGAGAGGTCTTAAAATATTTTATTTTTGTGATTACAAATGAATCAGTTGGTTTAGTTGTGATTCATCCAGGAAGGTCCGAAGGTATACTCGTTTTCACTATAGCATCATCTTATCTATATACTGCAGGCCCGATGCACCGGGAGGCGTACAAGAATTGGCCTTTAACCCGGGCTTCCAGCACTGCCTTCTCTCGGGCCCTGAGCCACCTTCTGCCTCATCGCTTAGTCGCGCTCGTCAATTTGCTTATTCCCTCGTTGCTGGCTGTAGCCTCCGCCGTCCTTTGTTGCTGAGTTACGATCGATTTGCATACTCCTTCTCTCTAACATAGCGAATAAAAAGCGAGTGTCCGTGATGACTGTAATGACCAAATGACCGGCCACGATTATGTGTATTAAGTGCCTCTCGGTCCCTCCTCATGGCTCACACCGGCGCGGGACCCACAGCTTGCGTCAGCTCCTGGGACCCCAGCAGAAGTGCCCGCCTGATCATTCTCAAGCGGGAAGCAGGTTCCATCAGCAGCTAGCCCAATGCATGCGCTAGGAAGTGAAGTCACCTGGAGCCTGCTTTGCAGCAGGCCTGAGCCCCTGAGCAGCCAGGGATGAGCTGGTGGTCCCAATGGCCTGACTGCCCTGAGGCGGAGGCAGCATTCTGCCTGGGGAATGGCAAACCGGCCGAAGATGGCCCTGGTCTCAGGAGGGTGGGCCCTAGGGACCCTATCCGCACAATTTCAAGCGCTGGGCCTCCAGTCCGTTATTAGTGGATTAGACGTATTGACTAGATATTTCATGAGCATGCATTGAAGAAGCGTAATTCCCGTTTGTACCTCTAGAAGACAAGATGTATAGGTACTTTCGTTTCGGCTGTGCATTCGTGGTCTTGTTCTTAAGCCACATTTGTAAGGAGCGGTTTTTAATAGATCACTTTAGTTGTGATTCATTCAGGAGAGCAAGATATTGTTTACTCAGAGGTGAAGGTCGCCTGCCCGGCAGGGCACAGTGGTTGAGCTTCTAAATATGAACGAGGCCCGTCAGGGTACAAATGAACGAGGAATTCACGGTTCAATTACCAGTCAGGAAATATGCCCAGTTTCGGGCCGATCCGAACCGCAAAATATGGAGTCCCAGGCACAGAATGAAATATATTTCATAAGTCGTCAAAACATCTTACATTTTTTGTTCGAGTGGTGTCAAGCCAATCCATGATTCTCCCTCAACATTGATGTTTCTATGTCTCCCTCCCTCTCCCTTCCTCGATGAAATCAGTAAAAATATTTTTGGAAAAAAAAGAAGTGGGGGGGGAAATTAGGAAAAAAATATTATTTTTCTCTTAAACTATGTGAATACGGGGCGGTTCCTGAAGAGTCTTCCTCTTACAGAAACAAATGATATTTTTCATACGTTCAACAAACGAGGTTGCGGTAATAGCAGCAACCTTCCTCATTACAAACTTAAGAATTCTCTCAATGGCCATATTATGTACTAGTGTTAAGATCGCCGTTAACGTGTTGTCTCCATCCATTATTGCTTTCCCTGGTAAAAGTAGCATCATCTTATCCATTACAAATGGACGAGATTTCTCAACCAGATATTTCAGGAGCAGGTCTTGAATAAATGAAATGATCATCCCTTTGGCAAACGTGAATACGTGAATACGGGGTGGTTCCCGAAGAGTCTTCCTCTTACAGAAACAAATGATATTTTTCATACGTTCAACAAACGCGGTGGCGGTAATAGCAGCAACCTCCCTCATTACAAACTTAAGAATTCTCTCAATGGCCATATTATGTACTAGTGTTAAGATCGCCGTTAACATGTTGTCTCCATCCATTATTGCTTTCCCTGGTAAAAGTAGCATCATCATATCCATTACAAATGGATGAGATTTCTCAACGAGATATCTCAGGAGCAGGTCTTGAATAAATGAAACGATCATCCCTTTGGCAAACATGATGACTAGGTTCTTCAGTCTCATCTGTGACTTCAAAGCTGGCGCCAGCTGTTCTGTGCCTGGGACTCAAATAATCCAGGTCCTGAAAAAAAAGGAATCCAATGCCACGGACAAAAAAGCGACTGGGTTCTCAGCTCCCCAGGGCAGGAGCCACACTGCTCACCCACCCGAGACACAACAGGACTGACCTATTTGGGGGTCGCTGCTCAAAGACAATGCAAGGGGCAGGACTAGGGCTTGAGCCGTGATTGGGTGATTTCCCAGGAAGGGCTCTGGAAGCCAAAGCTTTTAATACTGAGTGGCCTGGAAGACAATCCTCAGTGGGCTTGGCGGGGAAATTTCTGCTTCCTGTGGGAGTTAGATAGGGGGCAGTGTGTAGCTGTGCCTCAGTAATGTTGAACCTGTGATAACATTTCATTTTTCTAATTAGAAAATGTATAGCTGTTCCTTTTTGACAGTGGAGACGGTGAAGTGTGTTAGAGAGAAGTGAGCCACAAAACCCAGGGCCCTGGTAGACCCCAAAGGATACCCAAGAGCCAGACAACAAGGCAAATGGCGGGACAGTCCCGTGTTGCTGCTCTCCCCTTGCGAGACAGCCCGGGAGAGCTCTTTCTCCTCTAATAAAGCTTACAGTCCTGGTTTTTGGCACTCTGTCTCATCTTTTGCTTATTCTTTTTTCTTAAATCACATTCATACACATTGTGAAGGGGGTTTGAGGGGTGCAGGTCAAGAGATTGGACAAAAATCTTACACCTATGGATGAAGACAGTGGCAGGGGGTAAGGGCATGAGATGGGGTGGGGAATCAGGTGGAGGGGAGCTATGGGGGGGAGGAGAAAGAGAAATACCTGTAATAATCTGAACAATAAAGATTTATTATATATTAAAAATAAGTAAATAAATAAAAGAACAAAAAAAGAGTTTATGGAAGCACATGACAGGCAGCCTAGCATGGTCTAAGGAGGATGGGGCAGGTAAAGAGTCTAAGCATTCACCTTGTGGAATTAATTTATCAACTCTTTCCTGACCCCCTACCTTGCTGGCACTAATGGTGACCTACTCCTGACTCAGAAATAAAGCAGCTGCAAGACCTAACTTCAATAGCCACTATGGAGGAGACAATACAAAAATGTGTTTTTAGTTAATTTTTTGCCAATCTTATCAGGCCACACTGCAAATCCCTGTAAACCCATTAGAACTGTAACTTTTTGTTTGTAAGTTCTCCCGTCTTACACCAAGGGGTGCCATGTACTCAGAGGTAACCATGGGAGCTGTTTTTGATGACCAGGCATATCCAGAAGTTTACCTTTTCCAAACGTTGACTAGCTCAAACTGAGAAGCATTGCTTTCTCTGTTTTGGGCAACGGGGAGTCAAAAAAACAAAAAGTCATCGTGGACAGAATAAAAGGGGTTCTATGGGAAGTAACCTCACAGGATGATCAGATCATGAATTCTGAACTGGGTAGTCAGAACCAGGCATATAACTTTTACGTAAGAGGTTTATCTGTACCTTAAGCAAGCTTTGTCCATTGTTTCTAAGCATCTAGGTTAATACACCATAGAAATAAGCCCAAACTACCCTCAAGAGAGCATCTAATTTTATTTACTATCCTATTGAAATGAAATACAAAGAAACAAAATTTTTAAAAATTAAAATACATGAAATGAAAATGGGTAATAGAAATTCTTGATGAAGATGGGTCAAATGACAAGGAATGCTTTAGGTAAAAATTTAAGAAAAAAATGAAAAACACAAAAATATTAATTATATCATGAGCACAACCCCAAATAAAGAGTCTTGGAAAGATCAATGATAAGACAAAACAAAAACAAACAAAAAAACAAGGGAAGTAAAAAAAAACACAAAAACATGTATTGGATGAAGATGAATAACAACAGCTCAGGGAGAACAAACCACGGAAACTATAAAGGAACACTCTGTCCGTTTCTTTTTCACCAACTTTGGTACTTTGAATGTTCTACAGAAATATACCAATTTGGTCCGGGCTCACTATGAATTTAAGCATTATAGTCTTCTGTTAGCTAGGTGAATATGGATATGACAAAGGAGAAGGAGAAAGCATAAGAAAACTTATATGGGCACATGCTAAAGCATAAGACAGAAACATAAAAGATGCCAAATGAAAACTCTGAAATTAAAGTGTTGGATAAAGATGAGTAAGAACAACTAAGGGAAAACACACAGGGAAAATGTAAAGGAACATGATGTATATTTCTTCTTGCACCAACTTTCATATTTTATATGCTCTACAGAATATATGAACATACCAATTTGGTCCGGGCTGAACATGTATTGAAGGAGCACAGTCTTCTGTTGTCCAGTTAACTTCCTCTGAATCTAACTGTGTCCTCCTCCTCTTATATTCATTTTGTTTCAATGCCACTTCTATCTTTTTTCTGTGCCAGGTGTTAAGTATGTTATGCGATCAAACACCTGATTCAATGTTTTTTGCTCTAACTTGTATGGATTGACGTTCTAAATTGTCCTCCTTTAACCTTACCACTAAGGGAGTTGCCACATTTTCCACCGCGGTTTTTGTTTTCGCTTTCAACTCTGTCTCCTTAGACTGGAAATCATACTCAGTAAAATGTAAAGGCCAAAGGCTGACAAAAAAACAACTTGCTGCATACATAATTTCAATAAGAGATATTTTTATGTGTGATTATATGTAAGTCAATAAACTGAGTTGTGATTAATCAAGGAAGGCAAGATGATGTACATTCAATAGTGATAATTTATTTCCATTATGTTTTAATGCTTTTTCTTAAACCACATTGGTACACATTGGTTCGTGGAGATTCTTCTTCTTAAAGAAATAAGTGATCTTTTTCATAAGTTTAACAGACTGACTTCCAATAACAACAGTAATCTCCCTCATTACAAACTTAAAAAGAGTCTCCACTGCCAAGTCAGGTACTTGTTTTAAGAGGCCCCTAACATGTTGTTTTGATACATTATAAATCACTGGTAAAAATAGCATCACCTTATCCTTTGTGAATGGACTGGATATGCCCACCAGATATTTCATGAGCAGGCTTGGAATAAATGACATTATCAGGCCTTTGGAAACCATGATGGCTAAGTACTTCAATTTCAGCTTTTATTTCAAATCTGGTGCCACTTGTTCTGAGTATGGGACTCTCATAATCCAGGGGACTGAACACAGGGAGGTCCATGCCAAGAATATGAAAGCCACTGGGTTCTCAGTAACCCAGAACAGGAGCCCCACTGCTCACCCAGCTGAAGCACAGCAGAGACTGCCAAGATTTGCGGAAGTGCGCTCAAAGATAAATGCAAGGGGCAGGGCTAAGGAGGAGCTGTGACTGGGCGGTTCCCCAAGAAGGGCTCCTCAAGCAAAGGGTTTCACATAAAAAAATAATGAAACAGCATTTTTAAAAAATAAAATACAGCAAAGGACACTGTATCATAGAAATTCTTGATGAAGATGTGGCAAATGACAAGGAACGCATAAGGTAAAATATATTCATTTAAAAAGAAAAGAAAAACACATAAATTCTTGTTACAGTCAATGAACAACCCCAAATAAACATTCTTATAAACATCAATGATAAGGAAAAAAAACTAAACAAAAACAGAATTCACGTATTGAATGAAAATGAATAACAACAACTAAGGAAAAATGCACCAGAGAAAATATAAAGCAACAGGCTGTCTATTCTTGCACCAACTTTCATATTTTATATGCTCTACAGAATATATGAACATACCAATTTGGTCCGGGCTGAACATGTATTGAAGGAGCACAGTCTTCTGTTGTCCAGTTAACTTCCTCTGAATCTAACTGTGTCCTCCTCCTCTTATATTCATTTTGTTTCAATGCCACTTCTATCTTTTTTCTGTGCCAGGTGTTAAGTATGTTATGCGATCAAACACCTGATTCAATGTTTTTTGCTCTAACTTGTATGGATTGACTTTCTAAATTGTCCTCCTTTAACCTTACCACTAAGGGAGTTGCCACATTTTCCACCGCGGTTTTTGTTTTCGGTTTCAACTCTGTCTCCTTAGACTGGAAATCATACTCAGTAAAATGTAAAGGCCAAAGGCTGACAAAAAAACAACTTGCTGCATACATAATTTCAATAAGAGATATTTTTATGTGTGATTATATGTAAGTCAATAAACTGAGTTGTGATTAATCAAGGAAGGCAAGATGATGTACATTCAATAGTGATAATTTATTTCCATTATGTTTTAATGCTTCTTCTTAAACCACATTGGTACACATTGGTTCGTGGAGATTCTTCTTCTTAAAGAAATAAGTGATCTTTTTCATAAGTTTAACAGACTGACTTCCAATAACAACAGTAATCTCCCTCATTACAAACTTAAAAATAGTCTCCACTGCCAAGTCAGGTACTTGTTTTAAGAGGCCCCTAACATGTTGTTTTGATACATTATCAATCACTGGTAAAAATAGCATCACCTTATCCTTTGTGAATGGACTGGATATGCCCACCAGATATTTCATGAGTAGGCATGGAATAAATGAAATTATCAGGCCTTTGGAAACCATGATGACTAAGTACTTCAATTTCAGCTTTTATTTCAAATCTGGTGCCACTTGTTCTGAGTGTGGGACTCTCATAATCCAGGGGACTGAACACAGGGAGGTCCATGCCAAGAATATGAAAGCCACTGGGTTCTCAGTAACCCAGAACAGGAGCCCCACTGCTCACCCAGCTGAAGCACAGCAGAGACTGCCAAGATTTGCGGAAGTGCGCTCAAAGATAAATGCAAGGGGCAGGGCTAAGGAGGAGCTGTGACTGGGCGGTTCCCCAAGAAGGGCTCCTCAAGCAAAGGGTTTCACATAAAAAAATAATGAAACAGCATTTTTAAAAAATAAAATACAGCAAAGGACACTGTATCATAGAAATTCTTGATGAAGATGTGGCAAATGACAAGGAACGCATAAGGTAAAATATATTCATTTAAAAAGAAAAGAAGAACACATAAATTCTTGCTACAGTCAATGAACAACTCCAAATAAACATTCTTATAAACATCAATGATAAGGAAAAAAAAAACTAAACAAAAACAGAATTCACATATTGAATGAAAATGAATAACAACAACTAAGGAAAAATGCACCAGAGAAAATATAAAGCAACAGGCTGTCTATTCTTGCACCAACTTTCATATTTTATATGCTCTACAGAATATATGAACATACCAATTTGGTTCGGGCTGAACATGTATTGAAGGAGTACAGTCTTCTGTTGTCCAGTTAACTTCCTCTGAATCTAACTGTGTCCTCCTCCTCTTATATTCATTTTGTTTCAATGCCACTTCTATCTTTTTTCTGTGCCAGGTGTTAAGTATGTTATGCGATCAAACACCTGATTCAATGTTTTTTGCTCTAACTTGTATGGATTGACTTTCTAAATTGTCCTCCTTTAACCTTACCACTAAGGGAGTTGCCACATTTTCCACCGCGGTTTTTGTTTTCGGTTTCAACTCTGTCTCCTTAGACTGGAAATCATACTCAGTAAAATGTAAAGGCCAAAGGCTGACAAAAAAACAACTTGCTGCATACATAATTTCAATAAGAGATATTTTTATGTGTGATTATATGTAAGTCAATAAACTGAGTTGTGATTAATCAAGGAAGGCAAGATGATGTACATTCAATAGTGATAATTTATTTCCATTATGTTTTAATGCTTCTTCTTAAACCACATTGGTACACATTGGTTCATGGAGATTCTTCTTCTTAAAGAAATAAGTGATCTTTTTCATAAGTTTAACAGACTGACTTCCAATAACAACAGTAATCTCCCTCATTACAAACTTAAAAATAGTCTCCACTGCCAAGTCAGGTACTTGTTTTAAGAGGCCCCTAACATGTTGTTTTGATACATTATCAATCACTGGTAAAAATAGCATCACCTTATCCTTTGTGAATGGACTGGATATGCCCACCAGATATTTCATGAGCAGGCTTGGAATAAATGAAATTATCAGGCCTTTGGAAACCATGATGACTAAGTACTTCAATTTCAGCTTTTATTTCAAATCTGGTGCCACTTGTTCTGAGTGTGGGACTCTCATAATCCAGGGAACTGAACACAGGGAGGTCCATGCCAAGAATATGAAAGCCACTGGGTTCTCAGTAACCCAGAACAGGAGCCCCACTGCTCACCCAGCTGAAGCACAGCAGAGACTGCCAAGATTTGCGGAAGTGCGCTCAAAGATAAATGCAAGGGGCAGGGCTAAGGAGGAGCTGTGACTGGGCGGTTCCCCAGAAGGGCTCCTCAAGCAAAGGGTTTCACATAAAAAAATAATGAAACAGCATTTTTAAAAAATAAAATACAGCAAAGGACACTGTATCATAGAAATTCTTGATGAAGATGTGGCAAATGACAAGGAACGCATAAGGTAAAATATATTTATTTAAAAAGAAAAGAAAAACACATAAATTCTTGTTACAGTCAATGAACAACCCCAAATAAACATTCTTATAAACATCAATGATAAGGAAAAAAAACTAAACAAAAACAGAATTCACATATTGAATGAAAATGAATAACAACAACTAAGGAAAAATGCACCAGAGAAAATATAAAGCAACAGGCTGTCTATTCTTGTACCAACTTTCATATTTTATATGTTCTACGGAATATATGAACATGCCAATTTGGTCCGGGCTGATATTGTATTTAAGCAGCACAGTCTTCTGTTGTCTCAATCTAACTGTGTCCTCCTTATCTTATATATGCATGTTGTTTGAATGCCACTTCTTCCATTTTCCTGTACCAAGTTCTGTCCAAGTTTTTCATTGAATCAGGTGTTGACCAATTTTTATTCACATGAAAAATTACAAATTAGAGTCCCAGATTCAAACAAGTGACACAGATTTGAAATTAAAGCTGAGACTGAAGTACTTAGTCATCATGGTTTCCAAAGGCCTGATAATTTCATTTATTCAAAGTCTGCTCATTAAATATCTGGTGGACATATCCAGTCCATTTGTAATGGATAAGATGATGCTATTTTTACCAGAGACATTGATAATATATCAAAACAACATGTTAACGGGGGTCTTGGAACAAGTATCTGACTTGGCAATGGAGACTATTCTTAAGTTTGTAATGAGGGAGATTGCTGCTGTTACTGGAAGGCAGACTGTTAAATGTATGGAAACCATAATTTATTTATTTAAGAAAGGAATCTTCATGAACCAATGTGCTCCAATGTGTTTTAAGAAAAAACAAGAAAAGATGATGGAAATAGAATTATCACCATTGAATGTATATAATCTAGCCTTCCTTGATGAATCACAACTCAATTTATTGACTTACATATAATTACAAAGTGAGATTATCTCTTATTAAAAATATGTCTGCAGTAAGTTTTTGGTCAGACTTTTGCCTTTAAATTTTACTGATTATGATTGCCAGTGAAACAAGACAGATTTGAAACTGAAAACAAAAACCTAGCTAAAAGGGAAATGTGGCAACTCTTTTAGTGATAAGGTTAAACAAGAAAAATTTAGAAGATCAAAAAATACAAATGAGAGCAACAAAACACTGAATCGGGTGTTGAACACTCAATACATACAAATAAGAGCAAAAAACATTGAATCGGGTGTTCATCACTCAACACATACAAATTACAGGTAAAAACATTGAGTCAGGTGTTGAACACTCAACACATACAAATTAGAGCCACAAAACCTTGAATCGGGTGTCCAATATGTCATTCAATGTTTTGTTGCTAACACTGGATTCAATGTTTTTTGAATTAGGCCTTTGGAAACCATGATGACTAAGTACTTCAGTCTCAGCTTTTATTTCAAATCTGGTGCCACTTGTACTGAGTCTGGGACTTCAATAATCCAGGGCATTGAACACAGGGAAGTCCATGCCAAGAATATGAAAGTCACTGGGTTCTCAGTAACCCAGAACAGGAGCCCCACTGCTCACCCAGCTGAAGCACAGCAGAGACTGCCAAGATTTGCGGAAGTGCGCTCAAAGATAAATACAAGGGGTGGGGCTAAGGAGGAGCTGTGACTGGGCGGTTCCCCAAGAAGGGCTCCTCAAGCAAAGGGTTTCACATAAAATATAATGAAACAGGATTTTAAAAATTAAAATACAGCAAACGACACTGTGTCATAGAAATCCTTGATGAAGATGTGGCAAATGAAAAGGAACGCATAAGGTAAAATATATTTTTTTAAAAAGAAAAGAAAAACACATAAATACCCTTTCCCCAAAAAAATAAGACAGTGTCTTATATTAATTTTTGCTCCCAAAGATGCACTAGGTCTTATTTTCAGGGGATGTCTTATTTTTTCATGAAGGAGAATATGGTACACATTTATTGTTAAATGAAAATAAAGGACATTTATTACCTGTATACAGTACGGTAGGACGGTAGTTGTCAACACAAACCAGCCAAACTGTGAATCCTACAGTATCAAGAATTTACTCATTTATTCAATGACAATCATGTCTTCATCTTCTGGAACATCATCATAACAATCCAATTCCTGAATTTGCTGGTGAATCTCTTGTGACTCCATTTCTTTCAGAATCAGTGGGCCAAATCTCTCATGTTTAGCAATAGCACTGTCTTTAAATGAGTACTTGTCAAGGCAGCCTGCTCGCAGTGCATTTGCAATGCAACTGTCAGTGATTTTCTCCCATGAATTCTTCACCTACTGGGGATGTGCCCACAACCAAGGTACGTGCCCATGACCAGGATGGAACCTGGGACCTTTCAGTCCGGTAGGCTGACGCTCTATCCTCTAAGCCAAACTGGTTTTGGCTGCTGTGTGATTTTAAAAGTTAATAATCCTACATAATAAAAGCCTAATATGCTAAGTGTCCAGTGGTCTGGTCATCTGTTCAACCAATCAAAGCACAATATGATAATTATATGCTAAGGCTACTCAACTGCTCACAACGATGTGCACTGACCACCAGGGGGCAGACGCTCTGACCAATAGGTTAGCTTGCTGCTGGGGTCCTGCCTATCAGGACTGAGCAAGACAGGCCAGACATGCCCTGGAGCACTCCTGCGGTCCCTCCCAGTCTGGCCAACCTCCCACATACCTTCCTAGTCCTGATCATGCACCGGTGGGGTCCCTCAGCCTGGCCTGCACCCTCTTGCAATCTCAGGGGATGTTGGAGAGCCAGTTTTGGCCCAATACTGCAGGCCTGGCCAATGAACTTTAATTTCTTAATAAGTTTTAGAAACTTATGACAATAATCACAATTTATGTCAACAAGAAAAAAATCTTAAATAGGGGTGCTAAACATTATCCTTACCACCAAGCTCAGAAATGGGCAAATTCACCCCTAGGAACACTCACTCATCCACCCACAGATATTTGCAGCCTATTGCAGACACTGGGGGTGCAACAAGATCAGACAAGCCTCAGCCCCCATGGAGCTCAGGTTCTATGGGAGAGGCAGACAAGGGAAGATCTAGATGTGATGTCAGGTCCCCACAAGTGCCATGAAGGAAACAGAGCAGGGACAGGGCAGAAAGTGGAGACACAAGGTGTTTAAAGAAGGTGGTTATGGAAGGTGTCTCCCCAGGACAGGAAAACACCTCAGGGACAGTATTTGAAGCAAAGGAAATAACTAGTTCAGGGGTTTTAAAGTAATGATGGCCATGCTGCTGACCTTGACCATAGAACACACACACACACACACACACACACACACACACACACACACACACACGGCTGAGAGATGAAGAGATCTGCTCAGGACTCAGGCTTCATCTCTCCATCACAATACATAGCTCCAAATATTGATCAATTTCTCTCTTCCCTCCTAGCCTCACTCCTAACCCTCTGGAGCCTGCCCACCACTGCCCAGCTCACTATTGAATCAGTGCCGCCCAATGCTGCCGAAGGGAAGGATGTGCTTCTCCGGGTCCACAACCTGCCTGGGTTTCTTGGAGGCTATGTCTGATTCAAAGGGCAAAGTGTGGACAATAACCATCAAATTGCATCATATGTAATAGATGCTCAAGAAACACAACCAGGACCCGCATGCAGAAGTCGAGAGACAATATACCCCAGTGGGTTCCTGCTGTTCCAAAGGTCATCCTGAAAGACACAGGATGCTACACCATAGAAGCCTTGCCATATGGTTCAAAAAACAGAAATAGGGCCCTAGCCAGTTTTTCATCAGCCTGTGGACTGAAAGTTCCCAAGTTTAATTCTAGTCAAGGACATCTGCCTGGCTTTTGGGCTTGATCTCCAGTAGGGGGCATGCAGGAAGCAACTGATCCATGGTTCTCTCCCATCACTGATGTTTCTATCTCTCTCCTTCCTCTCTGAAATCAATAAGGATATATATTTTTTTTAAAAAAAAAACAGAAATAGGGTTTGGACAGATCTGTGTATATAGTGAGTGGGTGCTCTCTGACATCTGGGTATCAGATGGGATGAATTCTACTGCACACATAGGGCTTACAGTCCTGGACTCTAAGTCCATCCCCCTCTGCATCATGTCCCAGGTTGGGGTTTGAGCATTTAGTGCAGGACACAGATAGTGGAGACAATTCTTAGAAAATTAGAGTTTCCTTCTAGGATTGCAGCCCTGCAGACATTCCCTGCAGAGAGAAGGGCCAATCTGATAGAACTGACTCAGCAGACGGAGACCAGTCTTCAGTCTAGAACCCTGGGCCCCTCCCCATGAACATGACCCTGAGAAAGACCCTGCAGGACTGGGTCAGAGCATGGACTGAGGGGGTCCTGGAATCCTTACAGAGAAGCTCAGCCCAATCAGCTCCTCCAGAGACCTTTGATCCAGGACTCCTAACTCCAGGAACCCTGAGGAGCCTGTGTCAGGTTGGGTTTGGCCTGGGGCAGGGCTGACTGGGAGCAATTACTTCCCAGGTGCCCAAGTCACAAGGCTCCTGAGCCACATTGAAGCCTGGTCCCTCACCTGACACTGTGTGTGTGGAGAGCACGCATGGACAAGGGGACCAGGCCATAAGCCAACTGCCCTCAGGGACTTAGGAGAGTCCAAAGAAAGGTCAGCATCCCCACGGAAGAAGAGATGAGAGAAGATGCTCCTGGCAGCTCCTCATCCACCAGGGATCAGCCCACGGGGTTCTCTGAGTAGATAAATAACAGGGGAACCTCTGCCATTTATCTTATTTTAGCCTCTTATTTTAGCACCTTCCCTATCCCAGGATTTAGGTCAGGTGCTATGAATATTTTAGGACTAATTCAGCAACAACCTGTAAGCTAAATACTCATCCTCCTTCGTTGAGAGGAAACCAAAACACAGGGAAATACAGTCACTAAAACGGAGTCCCACAGACTATGAGCAGCTGACCAGAGTCAGCTGAGGCCTGTCTGCTGCCAGAGCCCCGTCCTCTCCTCCACCCCCGGGGTTTATTAGGTGTCTGTGGTTCCCTCAACCAACCATTGTTTCAGATCTTTCCTTCTTAGGGGTCCTCAGCTCAGAGGGAGAGATTCTGATCTGGGGAAGGAAAGAAAATGGTGAAATAAATTGTTTTAACTCCTAAACCAAATTACCTACAGTGACAATCAGAGTCAATGCTTTGGAAGTGCCCAGGCCCTCCCCTCAGGTGGCCAATCCTCACCTCCCTGCACTGGGCTTGAATCTGAATAAACGTTCTCCAAAGAGGACACACAGAGGGCCAATAGACACATGAAAAGATGCTCAATATCACTAATCACCAGAGAAATGCAAATTAAAATCTCGGTGAGAGATCTCCTCACACCTGTCAGAATGGCTATAATCAATAAAACAACAAACAGCAGGTGTTGTCGAGGATGTGGAGAAAGGGAAATCCTCTATACTGTTGGTGGGAATGCAGATTGGTGCAGCCACTGTGGAAAACTCAAAAAATAAAAATGGAACTAGCATTATGACCCAGCAATTCCACTTCTGGGACTATATACAAAGAAACATGAAACACTAATTCGAAAGAATATATACACCACTTATGTTCATTGCAGAATTATTTATAATAGCCAAGATTTAGAAGCAGCCCAAGTGCCCATCAATAGATGAGTGGATAACAAAAGCTGTGGTACATTTACGCCATGGAATACTACTCAGCCATTAAAAATTAAATTTTAGCAGCGTTCAGACTCTCAAACCTCAGAGGGAAAGTAGGGGAGGGTGGGGGTAAAGGGAAGAGATCAACCAAAGGACTTGTGTGCATGCACATGGGCCTAGCCAGTGGCCATGGACAACAGGGGGGTGGGGGAATATGTAGAGAGGGGTTTGGGATGGGAATGGGAGGATAAGGACAATTATGTGATACCACAATCAATAAAAATTAATTTTAAAAAATAAAAATAAATTAAATTTTATTTTTTGCAACAGCATAAGTGGACCTGGAGGATATTATGCTAATAAAATAGGTCAAAGGAAGATAAATACCATATTATTTCACTTGTGTGTGGAATCTAATAAACAAATTAAAATAGAAACAGACTTAGATATAGAGAACAGACTGACAGCTGTCAAATGGGGTGGGGGTTGAGGGGCTGGGTGAGAAAGGTAAGGGGATTAAGGAAAAAAACAGACAACAGTATGGTGGATTTCACAGAGGAATGGGGTGGAGGGTTAGAAGAGGGTAAAGGGGGCTAATTGGTGATAGAAGGAGACTTGATTTTGGGTGGTGAACACACAATTCAATATACCGATGATGTATCATAGAGTTGTACACTTGAAACCTATATAATTTCATTAATCAATGTCACCCCTATAAATTCAATAAAGTTAAAACAAAAAAGAAGGCTTATCCCCAGGTCTGGTAAAGGGGGTTCAGGGGGACAGCTCCCCTATGCTTTACAGGAGGTGTGGATCCTGGGTGGGATGACTGTGTCCCCAGTCCATCTGCAGAGGGTCCATCTCCATGCTAGCCGCCTTGCAGGCACACTTCTTGCAGCAGATTGGGAGAAAACATGGCCGAACTGACCCAGACCTCTCCTCCTGCAGCCCATCAGCCTAAGCGAGCCTGCAGCTCACCAGGGGACAAATGGGGGAGAGGGAGGAATCCTCACCTGAGGACATTTTTCTATTGATATTTAAGAAGAGTAGAAGAGAGAGGGAAAGACAGAAACATTGACGTGAGAGAAATACGATTGGTTGCCTCTTGCAAAAGCCCTGGCCAGGGCCAGGGCCTGGGGTGGGGAAGGGGGGAGGAAGAGGGTTCAGAGAGGCAGGGCAGGAGCCTGCAACCAAAAGAGCCTACACTTCCTAGAGCAGCGGTTCTCAACCCCTTTGGGGGTCAAATGACCCTTTCACAGGGGTCGTCTGAGACCATCGGAAAACACAGATATTTACATTACGATTCACAACAGTAGCAAAATTACAGCTATGAAGTAGCAATATTATGGCTGGGGGTCACCACAACACGAAGAACTGTATTTTTTTAAAATATATTTTATTGATATTTTACAGAGAGGAAGGGAGAGAGATAGAGAGCTAGAAATGTCGATGAGAGAGAAACATCAACCAGCTGCCTCTTGCACACCCCCTACCAGGGATGTGCCCGCAACCAATGTACATGCCCTTGACTGAAATCGAACCCGGGACCCTTCAGTCCACAGACCAATGCTCTATCCACTGAGCCAAACCGGTTTCGGCCGAAGAACTGTATTAAAGGGTCGGGGCATTAGGAAGGTTGAGAACCACTGGCCTAGAGGATGTTGTCTCCCTGTGGCCATGGACACAAGCAAATCACAAAGTCTTCCCCTGAGCCCTCCCGCTACATGTCTGTAGACTCTCTTCTTCCTTGCCCCTATGATTTCTCATGGAAGAGCTGGGGTCCAGCCTTGGAAAATGAGGAGAGGGTTCTTGTAGCCCCAGAAAGCCCCAGGTGGTGGAGGGAGCTTCTGGGGGTGGAAAAATAAAGATCCTCAAGGTCAAGTTGCTTCTTCTGTCACTAACACTTTTCTTCTGTCACCTCTTCTCTGTTATCTGCTCCATGTGCTACAAGGAACATACAGGCATTGAACAAGCTCACCTCTTTTCCCCAAACTAAAGGAGGAAACCACTTCCGAGGAGGGGAGAGCAGGACAGATTCCCGCTCCCTGCTCTGCTTCAGG
Source organism: Vespertilio murinus (assembly GCA_963924515.1). Lineage (NCBI taxonomy): Eukaryota > Metazoa > Chordata > Mammalia > Chiroptera > Vespertilionidae > Vespertilio > Vespertilio murinus. The sequence continues at coordinate 39,511,276 of OZ004716.1, read as the reverse complement.
CTCACCTGGTGACTAGCTGCTCTATGCCCTCTATGGTGGGACAGGGGTCCATGAAGAACTTTGTTTTCAGTGATTACAAGTGAATAATATGTTTTTATTAAATATATTTTATTGATTTTTTATAGAGATGAAGAGAGAGATAGAGAGCTAGAAACATCGACCAGCCACCCCCTGTTCAACTCCCACCAGGGATGTGCCCACAACCAAGGTACATGCCCTTGACCGGAATCGAACCTGGGACCCTTCAGTCCGCAGGCCAACGCTTTATCCACTGAGCCAAACCGGTTTCGGCAATAATGTAGTATTTGCCGGTGTATAAGACGATTTTTTGGCCCTGAAAAATACGTATTTGCCGGCGTATAAGACGACTGGGCGTATAAGACGACCCCCTAACATTTCCACTAAAAATACAGAGTTTGTTATATACTCGCCGTATAAGACTACCCCCCACTTGGAGGCATATTTTTCAGGGCCAAAAAATCGTCTTATACGCCGGCAAATACGGTATTTTTGAATATGCACATTGCCTCTTTTGAATGGGATGAGCAGTAAGAAAAAGTCTATTTCAAATGTTACTATGTCTCTATTTAGAAATGAGAAAAATGTCAGTCCATATAAAGAAGGGAAGGTGGTGTTGTGGGCAACTTTTATTATGGGAGTTGAGGCTGGGCGAAGCAAAAGACAAACAAAAGAAAAGCTAGGAAGAAAAGAGAAGAGAAGAAATAAAAGCAGGGGAAAATAGAAAAAAAATGAATTGCTCTGCATTTGTCCCAGGTGTCTTGCCTGGGAGGCAAGCTAGTAGGTGATGGTGGAAATAGCCATGTTCAGCTGACCCTGCACTCTGCCACTCATGTCCAGGCCAGGGGTCCTCAAACTGTGTGACCTCAGGATGCTGCACACCATTAAAATTTATTAAGAATCCCAAAACTTTTCTTTTTTATTCATTTGTTTTTGGTGTTGTTAATCCACACCCGCGGATATTTTTCCATTGATTTTTAGGGAGAGTGGGAGAGAGAGGGAAAGACAGAGAGAGAAACATCGGTGTGAAAGAAACACATCGGTTTGGTTGCCTCCAGCACGGGCCCTGACCAAGGCCTGGACTGGGGAGAAGCCTGCAACCACATGCCCTTGGCCTGGGTCCATAGGCTGAGGCTCTATCCACTGAGCCAAACCGGCTAGGGCAAGGATCCCCAAAGTAGATGAAGATCATATCTTCAGTATCCACTACAAACTAAAACAAATCCGAAATATTTATATTTTTATTAAAAATATATTTAATTGACATTTATTCATTATAAAATATATATAAAAAGAAAAACTTTCTGTAACCAGATGACCCAAAACTAGTTAAAACAAACCCTCCCTGTGTTTTGGCCTGTGTTTCTGAGAAACGGTTTTAACATATTTTCTATTGTTTCTATTGTTCTAAGAAATATTTGTTGCTGCTTCCTGATGGCATCTCAGTTGAAGAACAGACGAAGGGAAGTTGACTGGTGCTGGGACACTGGAGTGAGCAGATGTCAGTGAAGATTGCCGGTCGTCTTAATTCTACCAGCTCTGGAAAATTTGAAACTCTCCAGACCCCAAGCTATAGGCTAAGGGCAGAGCTCTGAGGGGGCTCTGGGCCCTCACACTAGCCCTCCTCCGAGGCCCTGGGACAGCTAGAAGCTCTCCATGAGGTCCCAGGACCTTGCCTCATGTTCATTTCCCTCGGGAAATTGAAGGACACTCTTCTGGGTGGGAAGAACTAAAGCCTCTGAGTCCCACCGTGTGCTCATGGGAACCTGACTCCCGCTGCATCTCCTCCAGGTCTCAGTCAACAGCTTCCAGGGTCATAGGAGGGCCTGGCCTTTCTGAGGAGCTGCCTAAACGCCACCCCAGGTAGCACCTGGGAAAGAAAATAGGCTACATCATGGCTCCCACCTCCCCTCCTGGGACTCAGATGCATCTTCGAAGAAGGCAAGTTGGCAAGATGGAGAGGAGAGTGACGGGACTAGCCAACCATGAACCCGCCCCACAAGCTTCTTCCCCAGGTCTCTCCATTGCCCTGTCCCTTGGGGTCTGGGCTGAGCTTCTGAGAACCCAGTCCTACCTTTTCCCTGGTAGGGAGAGGGTGGGGAGCTCTAGGGGGACAAGGATGCTGTCCCGTGACCCCAAGGATTTGGGTCATTGGTTTCCTTCCTTGGGTGGACATTGCACAGCTCTCTCCATGGCCGGTTCTGTCTGAGATGCTGGTGCCTGGGGACCACAGATCGTGGAGATAAGGGAGGGGCTCAGAACTGGAGCTAGCTAGGGTCCCCGATGTTTCCCAGACAAGTTTCCAAACCAAAAAGGGTGTGTGTGGTCCAAGGTGGTGTTCATAGGACAGGTCCACTTCTGTTGTCCTGAAAAGACTCTGTGTACCTTCCAGGCTGCCCAGCTCCCGGACCCCACAGAGGTCCTGGCATCATACCACTGGCTCCAAAGTCATTCATACAGTGTCTTCTAGGCCACTGAGCAGGAGACGGAGGGCTTCTTAACCCCAAAATACAAGTGTCTGCAGGTCTCTGGTAGCGACAGCGGTGCAAATGTCTCCTTTAACTCCATCAAGAAGAGAACGGAACCAGGAAAAGGGGTCCAGAGGCAAGTGTCTTCAGAGCATGACCACCCCACAGGAGGGCGGTATCAAGGCTGAGACTTCTGCAGGGGCCAAAGGAAAGTAAGTTCTAGACCCTGAGCACCCCAGGCTGTGGTCAGGAAGGCCCACAGCTGTGTGGCTTGTGAGTTTTCAGTCAGTTCTCCCAAGACTCACCTTTCGGAGGGGAAGAAGGGGACGTGATGATGATTTTCGGTGGTCCAATCTGGATCTGGCTGGCCCAGCTGGGCAGACAGCAGAGTTTAAGTGTGGGTTCCCCCACTTTGAGCCAGTCTGGCCTTTCCTTGCTTCTGTCACAGGAGGGAAGCGGGAGTATCCCTGGCTGCCCTGGGGCCTGCATGGGGGAAGGGAAGTAGGGTGTAGAGGCCCTGAGGGCACAGATAAGCCCTTCCAGCTGCAACTTTCTCCCACCCGCCCCTCCCCCAAAAAAGCCTACAGCTGTCCCAAGGGAGGCTGCAGAAATATGGTCCTGACCCAGCCACGCTGATGGCCGCCATAGCTGCAGAGCTCAGCAACTGCCCTCTGAGTGCCCAGTACCACAGTGGGCGGGATGTTTTGCCCTAGAAGGGTCCCAACCTCAGGGCCCCCATACCTTACAGCAGGGATGCACCTCTCCTCCCACTGCCACTGTGCCCCACCCAGGCAGTCTTTGCTTTGCCAGAGGGCCCCTAGTCATGGTCTCTTGGGAAGGCTGGTTGGGGGGTGGGGATATACCAGGCACAGGACACAGTTGCCCCTTCTGAATGAGGGGACTGGGCTTGGCCACGTGGAGGGGAAGGGCCTGCAGGGAAAGATGCCCTGAGCCCAAGCCCTGCCACCCCCCTTCCAATGGCAGCTCCGAGAGCCTGGTGGGGCCCATGTGTGGACACCCAGGAGCTTGTTACGTTTTCTTTGGCCTGTGGACCAACCCACAGGTGGGACATCCACCTGGAGACTCAGGCCAGATGCCCAGATGGCAGAGAACTCTGCACTGCAGAGATGGCTCTTTCTGGAGTGCTGGAGGGCCCACCAGGATTACCTGTAGCTGCTGCCCACCATGTCCTGCTCCCTGTGCCCAGCAGGTGCCTGTCTCCTGAAGCATGGGGACAACTGAGTCTCCAGTGGCAGGGACTCCAGGTCCTGGGGAGAGTTTGCAGAATGGCCCAGCAGAGGGGAGATGGTGGGAGGAGGTGACTGGGAAAGAGGAGGGGATAGGCAGGTGAACTGTCTGCTCAGGTGTCTAGAGGCCAGAGAAGGTCCAGAAGGGGGTTGTGGGGCAAAGGAAGAATGAAGAGCAGAGAGGGAGGCCAGCCGGACAGGGTGGAGGGGAGGAGAAGGGGGACTGGCTGGGCGGTAGGAGCAGGGGATCCTAGGGGACCTGTGAAGGCTGCAGGCCTTTTGGGCCACCAAGTAAGGAGGGTGCCTGTTGGTGAGAGATGGCAACTTGGTTTGGCGAGGTGAGGGAGCAGGGGGAAGGACAGGCCGAGGGCCCTGAGTGGGGGCCTGCCAAAGGCAGTGTGGGAAACCAGGTGAGGAGGAAGTGGGAGGGGGTGAGGGTGGGCTGGGGACAGAAGGAAAACAGAAGGGCTTTTTCCTCATGGCTGCCAATGCACAGAGTGAAAACTGGACCCAACCACGGGATTCTGGAATCTTCCTGTCTTTGTGACCTCAGAAGCAGAGAATTCTAGAGAGAGACCTAGAAGCCCTGCATGAACCACAACTGTGTGCTCTGTGGAGACGAACAAACCAAGGTCTTTCTTTTTCCATGCAGTTTACTCTCTTTTCATATATATATATATATATTATTGATTTTTTACAGAGAGGAAGAGAGAGGGATAGAGAGTTAGAAACATCGATGAGAGAGAATCATCGACCAGCTGCCTCCTGCACACCCTCTACTGGGGATATACCCACACAACCAAGGTACATGCCCTTGACCGGAATCAAACCCGGGACCTTTCAGTCCGCAGGCTGACGCTCTATCCACTGAGCCAAACCCGTTTCGGCATGCATGCAGTTTACTTTCAACACTATTTCTGTGTTAGTTTCCGGTGCACAGCACAGTGGTTAGATAATTGTATACTTTCAAAAGTGTTCCCCTGGATATTTTCATTTCCCTCCTAGCAATATGCATAGTTTTTACAATATTATTAACTATATTTCCTATGATGTACTTTACATCCCCGTGACCATTTTGTAACTACCCATGTGTACCTCTGAGTGCCTTCCCCTTTTCACCCAGTCCCCCAAACACCCTCCCATCTGGCAACCATCACTCTGTTCTCTGTATCTATGAGTCTCATTCTGTTCGGTTTGTTCGTTTCTATTGTTCTTTAGTTTCCACCTATAAGTGAAGTCATATAGCACTTCCCTTCCTCTGACTGACTTGTTTCACTTAGCATAATACCCTCTATGTCCATCAAATCTGTTGCAAATGGTAAGATTTCATTCTTTTTTTTTTTTATGGCTGTGAAAGAGTCCAGTGTATATATGTACCACAGCTTTTTTTTTTTTTTTTAATCCACTCATCTAGTGATGGGACAGCATCGTGGCTGGCTTCCTGCCCAAGGAGACTGCCAGAGAGCCTGGCTGTCTGGGGGTCTGAATGGCCCCTCCTTCCTGGGCTCATCCACCTGTCCCGGTAGCCTGTCCTTGGGAGAGCCAAGAAGCTGGGTCAGTCCCTGAGCTTGGGAGCCTGGGAGATATCTGGGCTCAGGAATTCCTGGAATGAACAGAGATAGCCATGTTTGTCCCAGGGCAGCCCTGGCCTACAGCAATGAGTGTTGGTCAAGACGCAAGAGCCTAGAGAGTTGGGTCCGCCCCGGGCTGGGTGCTAGGACACAGGGAGACAGCACACTAAGTGGGCCTGGGATTGCGATTGCTCATGCCACACAGGTCACTTTCTGCTTTGGTAATAAGTGACTTCGCTTGTGGATATAAGATGGTATCTCATTGTTGTTTGGATTGGCCCTTCTCTAAAATTTAGTGAGGTTGAGTATCTTGTTATAAGCTTGGTGGCCATTGTATATCTGCAAAGAAATGTCTTTTGAAGTTTTTTGCTTATTTTTTTAATTGGGTAGTTTGGCTTTATTGTTTTTAAATTGCAGAGTTTCTTTATGCATTCAGCTCAATGTTATGTTTTTAAAGTTATCTGGAACCTTCATTTTAGAGTACTTGTCAGTGCTTTTTTTGTTTACTTTTATATAAATGTTGCTGAAGATGAAGCATACCAGGTGAGGCAAAAGTTGGTTCACAGTTGTTCATATGAAAAATAATTCAATAATTAATAAATCATAATACAAAAAATAAACTATAACTAATAAATTATAATACAGAGTTTTTATGTAGTCATAAATGAAAACCTACTTTTGCCCCACCCTGTATTTGAAGGAACATTTTTTCCCAAAGTATTAAAGTATAACAATAACTGTTATACTTTTTAAGACAAAAGACTTAAAAATGGCCATTGTTAAAGATCTAGTGGTAGCCAAAACCGGTTTGGCTCAGTGGATAGAGTGTCAGCCTGCACACTGAAAGGTCCCGGGTTTGATTCCGGTCAAGGGCATATACCTGGGTTGCAGGCACATCCCCAGTAGGGGGTGTGCAAGAGGCAGATAATCGATGATTCTCTCTCATCGATGTTTCTAACTCTATCCTTCTCCCTTCCTCTCAGTAAAAAATCAATAAAAATATTTTTTAAAAGATCTAGTGATAGTTCATATACACGTACACACAAATAACTTGATTGACTTAATTATTCATTCCAATATTAGTTAGCTTGACTATATATATAAAATTCTTTTCTCAAAATCCCTCTTTCAAGAATGTTTGGCAATTTTCATGTACCTTTCAGGTTGTTTTTTTGTGGGGGGGGGGGGGGGTTAATATATTTTATTGCTATTTTACAGAGAGGAAGGGAGAGAGATAGTGAGCCAGAAAGGTCGATGAGAGAGAAACATCGACCAGTTGCCTCTTGCACACCCCTACTGGGGATGTGCCCGCAACCAATGTACATGCCCTTGGTCGGAATCGAACCCGGGACCCTTCAGTCCGCAGACCGACGCTCTACCACTGAGCCAAACAGACCTTGGCTACCTTTCAGTTTTTGTCCTATCTTTTTCTTTCTTATTTTGAAACAATCATTTTATTTTAGGACAAATTCACATTCTTTTTCCTCCTTTCCTAAAATAACAACCATCTCCTTTATATCTTTCCTTATCCAAAACCACATTCTATTTTCCTTTTTCTTAACAAGAATGTATCTCCATGCTTCATTTCCCTATTTTCCATATACAGTCCATATTCTGTTTTATTATTATAGGAGAAGCCCAGTGCATGATATTCATACACAGGTAGGGTCCCTCGGCCTGGCTGGTGATCAGAGCTGATCTGTGGAGCTACCAGCAGGGCAAACAGGGGCCCACTCACACCCACCTTGGCTGGCCTGGCCCCGCCTCCTACCACCTCTACCCTCGGGCCCTCGGGCTGGGGGCAGCTCCTACATTGAGCACCTGCCCCCTGGTGGTCAGTGCATGTCATAGTGACCAGTCGTTCCACCAGTTGTTTCGCCTTTCGGTCAATTTGCATACTAGGGTTTTATTATATAGGACTAGTGGCCCAGAGCTGCAAGATTCATGCACATTGAAAGGAAATTAATTAGAAGGTGGCCAGCAGGGCAGGACTAGGCAAGATGGGCTGGACACTCCCTGGAGCCAACCTCCAGCTGTCCCTCCCCAGCCGGCTGTCCCTGGGGCAGTGCTGCAACTCAAAGTGCTGCGTCTGCAGTCGCCACAGCTGGGCAGTAAACCAGACTCGGGACCGACAGTGGCCCTAGCAACAACATAACTCACTGCAGCAGGTGAAATCGTGTGGCCCCACGAGGAATCAGGCTCCCTCCTCTGTAGTTCCAGGGCACGTCACCTGAGAACCGCTGCTGCCAAGTCACTGCAGCTCAGCAGCTCCTGTATTAAGCGTCTGTCCCCTGAAGGTCAGTGCACATCATACCTACAAGCCAGTTGGACAGTCAGAGGGTCACTTAGCCATATATATATATATATATATATATATATATATATATATATATATTCTAGGGAATGAACCTGGGACCCTTGAGTCCTCAGGCCGACACTCTATCCACTTAGCCATACCAGTCAGGGCAGTTTACCACCAATTTTAGAAGCAAAGCTGATGAACTCATGGAAGCCAGACTTGACTGGTGGCAAGTGCCACAAACAAAATGTAGCAGACGTTGAAGCTTCATATTTGATGACACTCAGAATCACCTGAGCTATGACACCTCACGCTGTTGCTGAGGATTTACTTTTGCCAGCAGCCAAAGACATTGTTTGGGTTATGATCGGAGATGAATCTGTTATGAACTTGAGTGCAATTTCCTTATCTAATGACACTGTCCATAGAAGAATAGATGGCATGTCTGGTGTTATTCTTGATCAGGTAATCCAGGAAATTAAATCTGCTCCACTTCCAATATTTAGTATCCAGCTTGATGAATCTACAGACGTTGCAAACTGTTCACAGTTACTGGTTTACACGAGGTATATTAATGATGGTAAATTTTTTTTTACATTTTAATTTCTTTATTGGTTAAGGTATTAATTACATATTTGTCCTCATCCTCCCATCATCTTCCCACTCACCCCACTCCTGCCCTCACCCCCATGTTGTCTGTGTCCACCAGTTAGGTATATGCATGCATAGAAGTCCTTTAGTTGATCTCTCCCCCTTATCCCTACCTTCCTCTACTTTCCCTCTGAGGTTTGATAGTCTGATCAATGCTTCCCTGTCTCTGGATCTTTTTTTATCATTAGTTTATGTTGTTCATTATTTCCCAGAGATGAGTGATATCATGTGGTATTTATCTTTCTGACTGGCTTATTTCACTTAGCATAATGCTCTCCAGTTCCATCCATGTAATGATGGCGACTTTAAATATGAGTTTCTTGCCCTAACAAGTTTGGCTCAGTGGATAGAGCATCAGCCTGTGAAAGGTCCCAGGTTCAATTCCAGTCAAGGGCACGTACCTTGATTGTGGGCACATCCCCAGCAGGAAGTGTGCAGGAGGCAACTGATCGATGTTTTTCTCTCATCAATGTTTCAGACTCTCTATCCCTCTCCCTTCCTCTCTGTAAAAAAAACCAATAAAATATATATTTTTTAAAAAGATGAGTTTCCTTTTTTGCAAATCTCTTGAAACAACAACTACTGCACGTGATGTATTTGATACAGTTGGTTCATTTCTGAAAGAGCATAAGATCTCTTAGGAAAAGGTTTGTGGTGTTTACACAGATGGTGCTCCAGCTATGCTAGGATGTCGATCTGGGTTTCAACGTTTGGTACTGAATGAGTCACCAAAAGTCATCGGAACTCATTGTATGATTCATCCACAAATATTAGCAATGAAGACGCTGCCACAAGAGTTACAAGAAGTAATGAAAAGCATCATAAGTTCTGTCAATTTTCACAACTGTGCAACAGGTTGGATGTGCCAAACAATGTTCTGCTATTTCACTGAAGTGAGATGGTTGTTGAGAGGAAAGTTTTAAAACGTGTTTTTAAGCTTCATGATGAACTCAAAATGTTTTTTTAATCAGAAAGCAAGACTGCAGTTGGAAGCACTTTTCAGCGATAAAAGTGAACTGCAGAAAATAGCTTACTTGGTTGACATCTTTGCCATCTTGAATTAGTTAAATTTACCACTGCAAGGACCAAATGCAGCATGCCTCTATTTTGTTTGAAAAGATCCAATCAATTGTAAATGAAACTTAAGCTTTGGCAAAAAAAAAAAAAAAATGGATGAAAATAAAATTTACATGTTGCCTACCTTATCTGCTTTCTTTGAGGAACATAACATTAAACCAGACAAAAGGATTATGATGATAATTTCTGTGAAAAAACTCTTACACATGCTTGCAGGCGAAATTTCATCTTACTTTTAAATTTACCTGACACCCATTTGCACTTGCCAGAAGGCCATTCACAATCAAAGTTGAAGATGTTCCTGAGACAGCACAAGAAGAGTTCATTGAACTTATTAACAGCGATGCAGAGAGAACTGATTTTTCTACAATGCCAGTTACAAAACTCTAGATCAAGTGTTTGCAGTCTTATCCTGTTCTGTCTGAGACTGTGTTTTGCCTTCTTCTTCCGTTTCCAACAACATATCTTTGTGAAACAGGGTTTTCCAGCTTGTTGGTTATCAAGTCTAAATATGGGAGTAGATTTGTTGTGGAAGATGATCTTCGTTGTGCTCTTGCAAAGACTGCCTCGAAAATTTCTGATCTGGTGGGAAAGAAGCAATCTCAACTGACATTGGCTTTTTATTCATACTGTCACAAAATGTAGCAATGTAGTTTACTGTTGTTATATTAAGACTGTTACCCATACTACACCATATTTCAAGACAAAATTTCATTTATCTTTAATTAGAAATAAATATTTCACAATATATAATTACATATTGTTTTTGTGATTAATCACTATGCTTTAATTATGTTCAATTTGTAACAATGAAAATGCATCCTGCATATCAGATATTTATATTACGATTCATAACAGTAGCAAAATTACAGTTATGAAGTAGCAACAAAAATAATTTTATGGTTAGGGCTCATCACAACATAAGAAACTGTATTAAAGGGTTGAGGCATTAGGAAGGTTGAGAACCACTGCCCTATGTTTACACCCCCATGACAATTTTGTAACTACCAATTTGTACTTCTTAATCCTGTCACATTTTTCACCCAGTCCCTCAAACCCCATTTCCTCTAGCAACCATCAGTCCGTTTTCTATTATCTATTAATCTGTTTCCATTTTGCTTGTTCCTTTATTTTATTCTTTAGATATAAAATTATATATTGGTTTTTATTGTACAACATAATGATTCCATATCCTATCTAATAAGGAGGGAATATGCTACTTGACTGTCACACCCTCATCTCAACCTCCCAGCTGCCCAGGGCCGGCCCAAGAAGCAGGCAAGCCTCAGATGGTGGCTACCCAGCCACCCAGGGCTGCTCGAGGCTCAGGTAACTAGGGCCGGCCAAATCTTGCACTGCCAGCAGTGGCAGCAGCAGAGGTATGAATGGATATTGCCTTCCCTTGATCGCCAGGTCATCTCCCACTCCCAAGGATTCCCAGACTGGGAGAGGGGGCAGCCTGGTCTGAGGGACCCCCTTCCAGTGCATAAATTTTCATGCACTGGGCCTCTAGTTTATATATATTATGCAACAATCCCCACCACAAGTCTACTTAACATCCACCACCATAACAAGCTACAAATGTTTCCCTTGTGATGAAATATTAAGATACATTCATTTAGCTACTTTCAAATATACATTACAGTAATATTAACTATAGTCGCCATGCTACACATTACATCCCCTTGACATTTCTTTTATAATGGAAAGTTTGTACCTTTTAACCCCCTTCACCTATTTAATCCACACCCCTATGCTGTAGTGAAATTGCTGGATCATACAGTAATTCAGTTCTGAGATTTGAGAAATTTCTATAGTATTTTACATAATGACTATATCAAATTACATTCCTACCAACAATACAAAAGGGTTTGATTTTCTCCATGTCCTCATCACACTTGTCATTACTTGTTTTATTGGTAATAGCCATTCTGACATATGTGGGGTGCTATCTGGTGGTGGTTTTGATTTGCATTCCTTGATGATTAGTGATGGTGAGCACCTTTTCATTACCTTTTGGGCATCTGTATATTCTTTAGAAAAATGACTACTCGGGTCCTCTGTTTATTTTTAGAATATAATTGGGGATTTTTTGTTAGTGAATTATATGAGTTATTTTGTATGCGTTACTTATACATTCTGGATATTCATGCCTTATCACACATTCTGGATACTAATCTCTCAGCAAATGTTTCCTCGCATTTGGTAGGTAGCCTTTTCATTTTGTTGACGATTTCCTTGGCTGTGAAGAAGCCTTTTAGTTATATGTAGCCCCACTTGTGTATTTTCCTTCTGTTGCCTTTGCTTTTGGTGTCAAATCCCGAAAACTATTGAAACGACTGATTTCAGGGAGTTTATGCTCTATGTTTCTTCTCAGACTTTTATGATTTCAGGTCTTGCTTTCAAATATTTCATCCATTTTGAGTTTATTTTTGTGTGTGGTGTAATGTAAAAGTCCTGTGTTATTCCTTTGTATGTTACTGTTCACAACACCATTTGCTGAAAAGACTGCCCTTTTCCCATTGTATATCTTGTCTCCTTTGTTTATGGGTTCATGCATTTATTTATGGGTTCTCCAACTGTTCCATTGATCTATATGTCTGTTTTTACACCAATAAAATACTCTTCTGAGCACTGTAGCTTTGTAATATAGTTTGAAATCAGAAAGTGTGATGCCTGAGAGAACCAAGATAACAGCATATGTAAGCTCGTATACTCACCCCCTCCCACAACCACATTAAAATTACAACTAAAGTATGGAACAACACAAACATCATTTTCTGGTAATCAATCACTCAGTTAGTTACCTACAAGGCACTGCTCCTACAAAAACCACCTGATTTTTCAACAGAAACTTTGCAGGCCAGAGTGGCAAGAAATACTCAAAGTGATGAATACCAAGGACAAACCAAGATTGCTCATTTAGAATTGAAGGTCAGATTAAGAGCTTTATTTGGCGTTTTCCTCTCTCCTGCTTTCGCTTCCTCAGACCCAAAGTGTTAAATATACAATTCCAGAAACAAACAATGCACCCTAAGTCTAAACTTGTGTGCCATACCGAGCAGGGTGATGAAATTATGTCCGGCCTTGCTCCATCCCACCCAGAGCATGACTCATCCCATTGTCCAGCTTCTCCAACTTGTGTGTGCTAATCGTCCTTTAGTCAAATAAGTCAGAGCTAACAGAGTTTATCACCGCCAAACCAGAATTACATGAAACTGTGCTCGGTATTCTTTAAAAAGAGAAAGAAGAAGAGCTGTCAGTGTAAATAGCAGTTTTGGATCACCAAAGGTGACCTCAGATTACTCTCAAACCTCTAACTCTGTGTGAGGAGTACTTCTGCTGTTTTAGTCACGAATTACTCGTGCTTTTCTGGTAATAAACTCATTCTCTTCTCTAAAGCCGCTCTACCAGGCTACCTCTCTACACTCCTCGTGTGTATACTGAAGATGACTATTATACTTACTACGTTCTGTGAGAATATAATCACATCCTTTGTCAAACAGAGTTCTGTGACATTGATGGTGGACGTTGTGTCTTCCTTTCTTGTGGATAAGATAAGCTTGTATCTCACAGAACGGTTCGTGAAATCTCCGCAGAACCAGTGTCTGTGGTGTTTCAGAAAGATGTGAGAGTTTCTGTTGAAGAAGACACTTTGTGTTATCCTGTAAGGTCTTGCTCCAGCTGCATACACTCTGTGGATAAATGTTTAACAAATACCTCGTATAGTTTTGGAAAGAAGATGTTTCCAAATCCAATGGTTATGGTTGTGGTTTAACTATAGCTGACATAACAACTCCGTGATCTAGTCTAGTGGTTGGCAAACTCATTAGTCAACAGAGCCAAATATCAACAGTACGATGATTGAAATTACTTTTGATAGCCAAATTTTTTAAACTTAAACTTCTTCTAATGCCACTTCTTCAAAATAGACTCACCCAGGCCGTGGTATTTTGTGGAAGAGCCACACTCAAGGGGCCAAAGAGCCACATGTGTCTCGTGAGCCACAGTTTGCCGACCACAGATATAGTCAAACAAGACAAAGCTAACAGATTTTATCATCACTAGACCAGTATTACGTGAAACTGTGCACAGTATTCTTTAAAAAGGGGAAGCAGAAGAAGAGACAGAAATGTGAACACTACAGTGGCAATAAATGCATACAATTGGGTCTGATAAACAAAATAAACAAATATGAAATTTAATGAACAAAATAAACTGACTAATAAAATAGAATCAGAGGCATGGAATATGAAACAGATTAACAAATTCCAGATGGGGAAGGCACCGGAAGAGATTAACCATGGGTCTTATATGGATGTATGCATTACCTATGGACACAGACAATAGAGTGGTGAAGGCCTGAGCTGGGAAACTGGTGAAGAGAGGCAATGGGAGATGGGGGAGGACTCAAGGGAGAGCGCTATGATACTCTCAACAGCAAAGTTTTTTTTTAAAAGAAAAAAGAAAAAAGTGTGATGCCTCCAGCTTTGTTTTACTTTCCCAAGATTATTATGGTTATTTGTGGTAATTTGTGGTTCTGAACAAAACTTAAGATTGATTGTTCCATTTCTGTGAAAATTTTCACTGGAAAGTTGATAGGATTGGCATTGAGTCTATAGGTTGCTTTTGGTATAGAAACATTTAACAATATTAATTCTTGCATTCCCAGATCACAGGATATTTTCCCACTAATTTGTGGTTTCTCCATTCCTTTCATAAAGTGTAATCGTTTACAGAGCACGGGTCTTTCATCTCCTTGGTTAAAGCTAACACTGCATGTGTTTCTTCAGTTCCAACCTGTGTTCTCTATAGGGCTGTTCTCATGGTGGGCCCAATAACAAGATAAGAAAAAATTCAAGAATGCCCACATCTAGCCTTACATAGAATGTAATGATCTGCCCTTCTGCCTTCCATAGAGAATGTAAAAGAAGAAGGGCTGTAAGAATAAGGAGCATTTTTGAAGCACCAAACGTCACTATTCTCAAAGCCCTAACTCCGTGTAAGGATTACTTGTGCTGTTTTGGAAATGAATTACCCATGCTTTTCTGGTAATCAATCACTCAGTTAAGTTACCTACAAGGCATTGCTCCTATGAAAACCACCCGATTTCTCAACAGAAACGTTGCAGACCAGAAGGGAGTGGCAAGAAATACTCAAAGTGATGAATACCAAGGACAAACCAAGATTACTCGTTTAGAATTGAAGATTAAGAGCTTTATATGGCATTTTCCTTTCTCCCACTTTCATTTCTTCAGACCCAATGTGCTAAATACACAATTCCAGAAACAAACAATGCACCCTAAGTCTAAACTTGTGTGCCATACCGAGCAGGGTGATGAAATGATGTCCGACCTTGCTCCATCCCACCCAGAGCATGACTCATCCCATTGTCCAGCTTCTCCAACTTGTGTGTGCTAATCGTCCTTAGTCAAATAAGACAGAGCTAACAGAGTTTATCACCGCCAAACCAGTATTACATGAAACTGTGCTCTGTATTCTTTAAAAAGAGAAAGAAGAAGAGCTGTCAGCGTAAATAGCAGTTTTGGATCACCAAAGGTGACCTCAGATTACTCTCAAACCTCTAACTCTGTGTGAGGAGTACTTCTGTTGTTTCAGTCATGAATTACTCGTGCTTTTCTGGTAATAAACTCATTCTCTTCTCTCTCTAAAGCCACTCTACCAGGCTACCTCTCTACACTCCTCATGTGTACTCTGAAAATGACTACCATGTTTCCCTGAAAATAAGACATCCTCTGAAAATAAGACCCACTAGCAGGTTTCCTTCTGAGTGAAATATAAGGCATCTCCCCCAAAAAAATAAGACCCCCAGGCTCTGTCTCAGAATGAAAATTAATTTACCATAAACTGGTCTCTAGGGCCGCTTTGACTGGCGTCTAGCAACCAGTGACCTTACGCGGAGTCCTGACGTCACTGCTGTGTGAATGGAGAGAAATCAGCGTGGAAACTTTGTGAAACCTAAACTGCAAGAAGTTCTGACTTGGGTGAAGAATCCATGGGAGAAAATCACTGACAGTTGCATTGCAAATGCACTGCGAGCAGGCTACCATGACAAGAAGTACTCATTTAAAGACAGTGCTATTGCTAAACATGAGAGATTTGGCCCACTGATTCTGAAAGAAATGGAGTCACGAGAGATTCACCAGGAAATTCAGGAATTGGATTGTTATGATGATGTTCCAGAAGATGATGACATGATTGTCATTGAATAAATGAGTAAATTCTTGATACTATAGGATTCACAGTTTGTCTGGTTTGTGTTGACAACTACCGTCCTACAGTACCGTATACAGGTAATAAATTTCCTTTATTTTCATTTAACAATAAATGTGTACCGTATTCTTCTTCATGGAAAAATAGTACATCCCCTGAAAATAAGACCTAACGCATCTTTGGGAGCAAAAATTAATATAAGACACTGTCTTATTTTTGGGGAAACAGGGTAGATCAATGGAACAGAACAGAGAACCTAGAAATCAACCCAAACCACTATGCTCAATTAATATTTGACAAAGGAGGCAAGAGAATACCATGGAGTCAAGATAATATTTTCAATAAATGGTGTGGGGAAAATTGAACAGATACATGCAAAAAAATGAAACTAAACCATGAACTTACACCATACACAAGAATAAACTCAAAATGGATAAAAGACTTAAATGTAAGTCATGAAATCATAAAAATCCTGAAAGAAACCATAGGCTATAAAATCTCAGACATCTCTAGAAGCAATATGTTTAGGGATACATCCTCCTTTCTCCACTTAGAGAAAACTAAGGAGAAAATAAACAAATGGGACTACATCCAAATGAAAAGCTTCTGCACAGCAAAAGAAACCATCAACAGAATGGAAACGAAGCCCACTGTATGGGAAAACATATGTAGTAATGATACATCTGATAAAGGGTTAATATCCAAAATATATAAGGGACTCACACAACTTAACAGAAGAAAGACAATCCAATTAAAAAAATGGGCAAAGGACCTAAATAGACACTTCTCCAAAGAGGACATACAGATAGCCAAGAGACATATGAAAAAATACTCCAAGTCACTGATCATGAGAGAGATGCAAATTAAAATAAGAATGAGGTATCACCTCACACCTGTCAGAATGGCTGCCATCAATAAGTCAACAAATGGCAAGTGCTGGTGAGGATGCGGAGAAAATAGAATCCTAGTACATTTCTTGTGGGAATGCAGACTGGTGCAACCATTATGGAAAATAATGTGGGGTTTTCTCAAAAAATTAAATATGGAGCTGCCATTTGACCCCCTGTTCCTACTTCTAAGAATACATCCTAAGAAACCCAGAATACAAATCATAAAGAATGTGTGCCACCCTATGTTCATAGCAGCACAATTTATAATAGCGAAGATCTGGAAATAGCACAAGTGCCCATCAGTAGATGAGTGGATTAAAAAAGCTTGGTACATTTATACCATGGAATACTATGCAGCAGTAATAAAGAACAACCTTTTATCCTTTGAGACAGCATGGAAGGATCTGGGGAGTATCATGCTAAGTAAAATAAGTCAGTCAGAGAAAGACAAGTATCATATGATCACGCTCAAATAAACTGATGAACAGAGTGGATCCAGAGACTCAAAGCATGGAAGTGAGTGTGGAATCTTGGAGGAAAGGTAGGAGAGGGTGGGTGGGTGATAATCAACCAAGGACCTTATATGCATATATGCACGACCCATGGACATAGAAAATGGGCAGTGAGGTCTTGGGGATGTGGGCGGGGACAGGCTAGAAGGAATAATGGGGGGAAAGGGGATATATGTAATACTTTCAGCAATAAAGAACTATAAAAATAAAATAACTATTGGTTAAATGGCTCTAAAATCTTCTTTTCTTGCGATTCACACATGCACACACACACAACACTCAGGGAACCTTCATGGTCATGGACAGCACCAGGCATTCAGCAGGAACAGAGCAAAGAGAGTGAATGGCACCTAATATGACCCTGGGCAGTCAGCTCAGATTCTGCTCTGAGAGCTGAGATGGGTCTGGGAAGGGGCAACACCTGCAGGAAGTGGGGAGTGTATGAGGGGACTAGGTACTGCTGACAAAGAGGGAGCACTATTCCAAACACAGCACACATCTCTGCAGCCTATGAATACAGAGGGACCTGCCTGACCTTCCCTGGCTGTCCTTGCCTCACCCCAACACCAGCCCTGAACCAGGAAGCTGAATTTACAGTGGGTCAGATTCAGTAATGCCTGTCCTCCAATATAAGAAAATATCTGTGCATCCTCTGTTGAACTCCCAAGGCACACACTACCAGCATCTAAATTAGCAGGAAATTCCATCATTTCCTTGGTGACTACCCCAGCACTTTCCCCCACATGGCCACTTGAGACACACAGGTGATAACTGTCCCTGCATCTCTCATTTGTTCAGCTGCTGCCACCTCCTGGCATGTGATGGTAATCAGGACATGGAGCCTGAGAGCCTGGTCCCACAGCTGCCCAGGGAGGCAGGACTGGGCCTCCAGACTAGTGGGATCAGGGGCAGCACTGACCATTCTGCAGCTCTGGGGGCACTGAGTAGTTGGACAGACAGAGCTGCCTGAGTGTGAGGGAGACAAAGTTGATGCAGGACTGAGTGGGGAAGGACTGAGGCCTCAGCTGGGAGCCCTGAAGGGGAGGGAATGGAATGTTCGCAGGAAAAAGGCTGGATTCTGCAGAGGAAATGCTTTGGTGCACTGTCTCAGCTGCAGCCGCTAAGCAGGCTGTGTGCCTCCTGCTGGCCCTCATCTCACAACTCCCACCTCCAGGAATAAGGCTCTCTCCTCACATCCACCTGCCCTCCCTCACTTGTGCTCCTTCATGATCCACTCTACATGAAGGGGCTCTTGGTCCCTATTCTGCACTGCAAGGAGGGGGAAGAAAGGCTGAGTTCCCCACAGTCAGCCCGGCAGTGGTGTCCTGAGGAGGATGGAGAGGGTCAGGGAGGTCCTCACCCTCCCGCTTCCTGGGTCCTGATCTGAAGTTGATGGCAAAGCCCAACACCACCTGATCCCTCAAATGCGGAGAGAACCTCCCTCACCACCCTGAGCAGACCTCCACCTTGACTGCCATCATCATCAACCAATAGCATTTGGATACTTTCTTTTTAACGGTGGTCAGATGCTTTCCAGCTCTAGGGGAAAATGTGACTCTAAGGCCAATACACATCTTTTCTCATTCTTCAATAGGAAGGTTCTTGAAATACCCAGGATGACCCACCGCCCACTGAGGAAGGCCCAGTCTGAAATATTCCACAGCAGCCCAGCCAAGGCCCATGTGCACAGATGCTAAGTGGCAGGGCCTTCAGAGCCACAGGATCACAACCATTGTCCCCCGTGACCACCCCTCGTGCAGGAACATCTGGGCTCTGGGTGTCTATCCTGTATTACCCACTGTCCCTGAACCATCTCCCTCTACAATGACGTAGGGCCTGAGGAGGGTTCCAGTTCCCCAGTCCATGAACCAGGAGCAACACCCTGAACAAATCTAAAGAGTATTTGAAGGGTCGGGGGTGTTGAGTAAAAACACGCATTTATTTGTCTCAGGTGATGGAAAAAGTCCCCAGGAGCTCAAGGAGGAGTGTGGGTGTCCTCTAGTGGCTTGTTCCTGCTGGAAGCGGAGAGAAGGGGGCAGCAGAGTTGAGAGATTGGGGCTGACCTTGGGCAGAGGGCACACTCAGGTTCAGAAGGAGGCATAGCTAGAGGTGATGACTGATGGCTGCCTTAGCTCACCGGCTGGAAGACCGGGCTGTGGAAGGGTGTGCCCACAAATCAGAGCGACACCAGGCTGGGCTGTACTGCAAAGTCAGGTGAGGAAAATTCTGTAGACACTGGGAAGAGAAAATACCTCCTGAAAAATCTATATGCCATGCCATTAGAAGCCTACTCTGATGTTTTTACCATCTCAAGCATCTTAGCAGTAAATGCAGTCATTTCTATTGTGAAAGAAAAGAGCCACATGCTAACCTGACAAGCTCAGGGAAGGTCTGCGTGGCAGTCTTGCAAACTCAGAGACCTAAAATAACCTCAAAAGATGGTTTGAAAATTTAATATCTAACTACAAACAGGTTATAGTGGGTAGTCATGTCCCAGATATTTCACCTGACAAAGATCAGTTTCGATCTCTTTACTGAGCCCATCTGCCTTCCTGGCTCTAAGATAATTTATCTGTGAGATGTCTGGGTAACTTGTAACTTCCATTTTACCCCAGACCCCTCAGGGCACAACAAATGGCCTTGAGACATTCCCTCATTGTTATTGTTATCAAGTTAATTGTCAACTGTTAATTACCTTAGAGTATCCTGTTTCCATCTGGGTAAAAGAAGCTCATGTCCATCATTTCACCTTTTACCCTATCCCAGAGGTTTCCCCCGCTTTGCTCTATCCCATCTCCCTAACCTATCACCAATGAATTTCATGTAACTCACCTACATCCCTTTCCTTTTATTGCAATGTATAAATATAGAAATGTAACCCGCCATTCTCCAGAGCATTATCTCAATCCTTGAGGTTCTGCTTCCCAGCATATGTCGACAGTTTGGCTCAAATAAACTCGCTAAAATTCTTTACAGGTTTCAATGCTTTGGTTTTTTTGTTTTTTGTTTTTTGTTTTTGTTTTTGTTTTTGTTTTTTTCGTTAACACTATCATTAGAAAGAAACATCTTGTTAAGAAGAAAATTAGGAGTTTCTCTATATTTTTAGACTCACACACTGTGACATCATAATTTAAAGATAAATTTATGGCCCTAACTGGTTTGGCTCAGTAGATAGAGCATTGGCCTGCAGACTGAAGGGTGCCAGGTTCAATTCCGTGTTGCAGGTTCAATTCTGGACTGAAGGGTACCAGGGACATGCTCGGGTTGCAGAGTCAATCCCCAGTAGGGGACATGCAGGAGGCAGCCTATCAATGATTCTCATCATTGATATTTCTTTCTCTCTCTCTCCCTTCATTTCTGAAATCAATAAAAATATATTTTTTAAAATAATAAAAAATAAATAAAATGGCTTTGTGCCCCCAAAATGGACAGTATCAGGTCTCCTTCCCAGCACCTGTGGGCTGACAACCTCTGTCCCCATCCGTGGGCCCTTCTCTGAACTTCAAGACCTTTAATGTTCCTTCATTAAGGGGTTGGGTGGCTGTCTTTGTAGTATCCTAACCATTTGTCCCTTCACCTCTCAGAATATGGGCAGAATCTGTTGTCCACTCTTGGGTGTGATACTTAATCTACTGATTTCTATTTCTGTCCTTCATCCAATCCAAGTTGTGGCAAGTGCCTTCTGCATGTGATTTTTGATGGAAAACTTTCCAAAAAGTATTGCCTTGGCCTACCCTGAATAGACCTCCACCTTCAGCGCCATCATCATCAACCAGAAGCAGTGGACATTTTTTTTTCAATGGTGGTCTGCGGGGGTTCTTGTCCCAGCATTATGAAGGGTTTTCAGCAATCTGGAGAAAAGAGCTGTGCATAGACTCCATAAGGAGTCCGAAGACAAAAGATAGCATTGGGGGGTCAGAGGAGCTTCAGCTAAAGGAGCTAAAAACTTTCCTCCTTGACTCAGGACCCCTGCTTTTATTAACACAATTTTTCCTAAGGCAAGGTAGATATAATACGTTTCAAAGGGTAGAGTTTACAGAAGCATTGTCAGAGTGGAGAACAGCCTACAGCTGTTCAGGTGTTTGGCTAACAGGAGGCAATAACGTGTATTAAGATGCCCAGAGCTGTCTGGCAATAGCCAATCCTATTCAGATTTGGGGGAGATGCTTTTCCAGCCATTCCAACAGGTAAACTACATATGTGACTCAGCCCTTGTTGAGCCCCCAAGCTTCACCAACCTTTTGATGAAACTCTTGTAATTATGACATGCTGGAATTGGCTCCTGGCAGTGGGCAGATGCTTTCCAGGGAAGATGCGACGCTCTCTGTACAGGGATGAGTAACAAATGGACAGAAGGAAATGGCATTAGGGTTCACAGAAGGTGACCTATATGAACACTTAAAATCACCGGAGAATCCAAATAAAGTCCACATTCTTGAACTAAAACATGGATCATGGACTGCTTTCACCATTTCCTAAGACCTAAACTACAAAAAGTGATAATAATGAACTAGAGGGAAGAGGCTCTGTTCATGTTGAGCAAGGGAGAGGCTTGGAGGGGCCTTGGAGCTAGGGCGGAGAGTGGAACCTTCAGGCAGTACACGGTGGCCTCACCAGAAGGAACTGTGAGACTGAGAAGGGTGTTTGGGCCGGGGCACTTCAGTGGGCTTCAGCCCCCCAGACACCAGACAGGGTGCTCCCAGTCTGTCCCAGCTAAGACCTCGCCCAGGCCCTGCTTCTTCGGGACCTCACAAGGCTGCACAGTGCCGTGTCCCAGCGCTGGGGCAGGTAGCGAGGTTTGGGCTGCTCCCGGGTGTAGATGGCAGGATTTCTAGTATGTAGGAGGCAGCTGATCGGTGTGTCTGACTCTCTATCCCTCTCCCTTCCTCTCTGTAGAAAATCAATAAAATATACTTTTTTTAAAAAAGAAAGAAAGAAAGTGCTTTGCAGGCCATTATGAGCAGCATATCTTGACATCTTGTTAGATAGAGACTGTCCTGTCCACCAAACACCTTTTGAGTCACAATCTGCATTGTTAATGGGACCTGCAGACCCTCCCTGTGCACAGGAGAGGGGGAGGGGCTTCCCCATCCCCACATCACAGGGTCTCATTCTGGCTGGGCATCCACCTTGGCTGGGCAGCTGCCAAAGCAGCATTTCCAAGGTGTTACCTGGCATTGAAATCTTTAGAAAGTTCCATAGATGGCACGATACACAAAGAGTTGGCATCCCTGTGACAAGAATTCCTGATGCCACCCCAGGTTTCTGCTCTGAAGATAAGAGCCAAATGGGGATGAGACAAGGCAGTGAGAAGGCTACTGTGCACTCCACACAGAGCTGTGGGAGACGCCCCAGATACACGCACCCCAAGCTTCTGCTTGTCCAAGTGGGAGCAGTGGAATGGCACCTGGTGTTAACCTACGGAGTTAGGCCCTCAGTTCAGCAACCTCGGTACTTGACTTCAGCTAAGAGTCAAGAACTCAAATTATAAGAGAGAGTTTATTTAGAAAGTCATAGAGGTAGAAGTGAGCTATAGAAGAAATGGGCAAGGAAACTAGTTACAGAGGCAAAAGAAGGACTCTTGAAGCTTAGGAGAAAGAGAACAAAGTTAAGCACCTTGAGGAAAGAAACGGGTAGGGAAAGGAGCACTGCATCCTACTTCTTTTTTTTCTTTTTTTTGGGGGGGGTGGAGTGGGGTGGGGTGGGAGGGGGAGGGAGGGCTTTCTTTCACTCTATTTATACCTATAAAATAAAAACAATTTATGAAAATATTTCCCTTTTCAAGATAGAGAATCCTTGCAAAAAATACACACCCATAATTATTACCATACATACCCTTGTATATTCCTTGGACATTATAAAAGTATTTAAGAATCACATCCTATAAAAGTTGGGAGAAGAGACATTTTCTCAAATCTTGATCATATATTGTGACATTCAAGTCTTTAACCTACATTGTTGGAATAAAATGTCTCTAGCTTCCAGGGCCAAAGCGATTTAAAACTTTCAAGACCCCATAGATGCTTTTATTTGTGCCAGGTCAAGAACCTGGAGAAGGTTCTCTGAGCATTGATTTACCTTAGGTAGGTCGCACGGTGGTTTACTTTCCATACTTTATCATGGAACTAACGGGGTCGGGGGGAATAGGCCATGGAAACCCATCTCGGGCAGGTCCCCTCCCTAGCATTCCTATTTATGTAGTATGGCTCCTACAAGAGGATTTTTAACCCTTGAGCTCTAAAATTCTGATTCTATACTAATAATTATCTAAGATACTTGCAAAACAATCTAATATTGTGAATTAGGATAAAGTTATTAAAGTGTGACACCCCCTAGGATTTGTCTGGTGGGGAGCATTTGGAACAATCGGTAAACCAAAAATTCCCTCTTGGAACTATTGGAGAAGATCCTTTCTTACTAAGGCATAAACCTTACTTTAGAAGAAGGTCCTACTTCTTGAAGGTAGTTATCTGGAGGTCTCAGGGGAGGATCCCAATAAAATAATTATCAGCTTTCCCGGTGTGTCCGTTCAGGGTCGAAGGTCAATGCAGTAGATCCTGATATCAGCGATGCTCTCACTCATTTGGTTTTGCTGCTTTTCTGGGCCTGCAGCTGAAACACCACTGAGGCCTAGATGTATTTGATGCCAGTAGGAAACTCATTGTTCTGGGGTCTTAATCCTGAAGGGCTATTCTTAGGTCCTCTGGTTTCTTCCCTCTAAGGGCGTCTAATCCACCTGCCAGGGGAGGAAAGGTCAGGGAGGGCCTGAACCACATGACCAGTAATATGAAAGATCAGGGGGGTCTAAACTGCAAAACCAGCCAGGGGGCAAGATTTTGCCAGTTTTGCACAATGCTAAAAACCTGGGGCTTTCCACTCTGGTGACCTTCCCTAAGGCCTATTGTCCTACTCTGCTCTGGCCTAACTGCCTACTACACAAAAAAGTGTGTGTGTGTGTGTGTGTGTGTGTGTGTGTGTGTGTGTGTGTGTACATGAAGAGGACTCACTGCGGAATAAGGCAGGAGCCTCAGTAGTTACAGGGAATGAAAATGAAAAGGAAAGAAAAGGGGAGGCAAGAATAACAGCAGGGCAGGGAGGAACCTGGGTACAGACTCCACCCCTGGCCCATGTGACCAGGGAAGTGATCTTGGCCCAGGAGGAGGCTCAGTGCACAGGGAGGAGGAACAGCACATCCCACCACCAGGACAGCAGTGTTGTGAGCATTTCTGGAATCCAAGCTCTTCCCACAGAGGGAGGGACAGAGCAGGCAGCAGACACCATGGAATCCCCCTCAGGCCCTGCCCACAGAGGACTTGTCCCCTGGAGGAGGATCCTGCTGGCTGGTGAGAGTGGACAACAACCTGGTGGTGGAAGGGAGGAGGACAGGCACAGGCTAGCTGGGGACTCCTGGGGAGCACAGGGCTCTCAGACAAAACAAGGGGGAGGGGGCTTCTGTTTGGACTTGAGGGGAGAAGACAGGGGAGCAGAGTTGGATGGGGGAGGGAATTCAGCAACAGGAAAATGATGTAGAAATAATGAGGGACAGGAAAACCCCAATGACTGCTCATTTCCCAACTTACACTGAGAGTTGAATGCTGAAAACTTTTTAAAAAATATATTTGTATTAATTTCAGAAAGGAAGGGAGAGGAGAGAGAGAAATAAGAATCAATGATGAGAGAGAATCACTGATGGGCTGCCTTCTGCACGCCCCACACTGGCGATTGAGCCCACAACCCCAGCATGTGACCTTGACTGGAATCTAACACAAGACCCTTCAGTCCACAAGACAACGCTGTATCCACTGAGCCAAACTGGCTAGGGCTGAGAACTTCTGATAATATCAATTTATGTGAGGAGATAGAAAATTTAACCGGGAACAATAAACATTGTCCTTACCACCAAGCTCAGAAACGGGCAGATACACCCCAGGAGGGGCAGGACCCTGTAACTCTCACTCATTCACCCACAGGCACTTGCAGCCTGTTGCAGGCACTGGGGGTGCAACAAGGTCAGACAAACCCCTGCCCCCATGAGGGTCATGTTCTATGGGAGGAGGCAGACAAGGGAAGATCTAGATGTGATGACAGGTACCCCCTAGTGCCCTGCAGAGAATAGCCCAGGGACAGGACAGAAAGTGAAGACGGAGGTCTTTAGAGGAGGTGATAAGGGAAGGGGACTCCCAAGGACACCCTGAAGGTCAGCAGGGGTCTGAGGGCAGACACCTGGGTAACAGTATTCAAAACAGAGGAAATAACAGGTTCAGAGGTGCTGAAGTCATGGTGGCCTTGCTGCTGAACTTGACCACAGAAGACAGACACACACACACACACACACACACACACCAAGACTGAGATGAAGAGACCTGCTCAGGACCCATTGACTCATCTCTCCATTCCAATACGTAACTCCAAATATTGATCAATGTCTCTCTTCCCTCCTAGCCTCATTCCTAACCCCCTGGAGCCTGCCCACCACTGCCCAGCTCACTGTTGAATCAGTGCCGCCCAATGCTGCCGAAGGGAAGGATGTGCTTCTCCGGGTCCACAACCTGCCTGGGGATCTAATAGGCTATGCTTGGTACAAAGGGGAAGAAGAAGAAAGCAACCATAAAATTGTATCATACATAATAGACACTCAAAAACCTACCTACTGGCCTGCATACAGTGGTAGAGAGAAAATATACCATAATGGATCCCTGCTGTTCCAGAATGTCACCCTGAATGACACCGGAAAGTATATGCTACAAGCCATAGACAGAGATTTTAAGCCCGAACAAGTAATTGGACAGCTCCGTGTATACCGTGAGTGATTGCTCTCTGACTTCTGGGTGTCGGGTGGGTGAACTCTGATTCACACACAGGACTGCCAACCCTGGACTCTGCCTCAATCACCCTCTGCATCATGTTCTAGGTTGGGTTTGAGCATTTAGTGCAGGACACACACAGTGGAGACAAACTTCCTAAGGTCAGAGTTCCGTCCCAGATGCCAGCCATGCACACATCTCCTCAGAGAGAAGTCTGATGGGAGTGACTCAGAAGAAGGAAACCCAGCAGAGCCTCAGTCCAGCCCCTGACCCCTTCCCCATGACCATGACACTGAGAAAACCCTGCAGAGCTTGGACACACCCTGGCCTGAGGGGACCCTGGAATCCTCACAGAGAAGCTCATCCTGGGAACCCCTCCCAGACCCCTGTCCCGGGGCTCTTGCTCCAGAAAGTTGGGGAGCCTGGGTCAGGTTGGATTTCAATTGTAAAGGCCTGGGTGGGAGCAGTGGCTCTATTCCTGCTCACCAGCCAGGGCTCAGCCCCAAGAGCCACATCAGGACAGGGACAGGGCTAGTCCTCCAGCTAAGGTGGTGTCAGGAGAACACAGACAAACAAAATACCCTGTATCATAAGATGAATCTTCTGACGGACTTAGGAGACTCTGGAAGGAGGTCAGATCCCCGGGAAGGAACGGAGGAAAAAAGATGATCTTGTCAGCTCCTTATCCACCAGGGGTCAGCCCAGGAATTCTCTCTTATGGAGGCAAATAATGGCAGTGGCCATTTAAGTCAGTGTGTCCTCCATACTGGGCTTGAGGTCAAGTACTCAGGGATGTTTTAAAGTCAATCCACAGACACCATGGTAATCCAGAGTCTATTTAGCATTTGTTCTGTTTTTATTCAGGGGAAACCGAGGCACAGTGTGATACAGTCATTTCATCAGGCTCAACAGACACAGCAAGGTCCTGGCACAGCCACAGCCCACCCTCTCCTCCACCACAAGGGTCTTAGGTGCCTGTGGACCCTGAGACCAGCCATTGGTTCAGTGCTTTTTCTTAGCAGTCCCAGCTCAAGGTAGATTTCCTGGTCTGGCGATTAAGCAAGTGGAGAATTAATTTTCACTCTAGAATCAAATTACCTACAATAACATTCAGAGTCAGTGCTGGGAATCCCCAGGCCTTCCCCTGAGGTGGCGGATCCACCCCTCCCTGCACTGGACTTGAAACCACTTATTTGTTTCCTGATGTGTTGGCATCACTCCCACTAGCTATGAAGGAAGGGACTTTGCCTTCTCACTCTCCACCCTGCACCTGCTACCAGCTCAGGGACCAGCACTCACTTGCTCTTTCATGAAGGAGGGAAGAAATGATAGTGAATGATGACAGAATTAATGAATGACATATTATTGCCTCAGAGACTGGAACCTCAATGCAGAGTCCTAAAAGGTTTTAGCCACACCTGTTCCCTGTCCCCACAGGTGCTGAGAGCCATGTCCATCCTCTGACCACCTGTCCCTGAAGCCCCCTCAGGAGCCAAGTCCCTTGGTGACTGTGGGCTGTTCCACTGTGAGAAGGCTTTCCAGGCTGCACGGCTTCTGCCCTGGGGCAGCTCTGGGCTCTTTGAAGTCACTTGTGACCCCCACTGCTCAAGGACATTCTGCCTCACTCTGCTCCTTCCATGTCCCTTATGTGCCTCCTCCTTCATGCCAGGCACATGTCCCTGCTCTGCTCTGCTTCCTCTCCATGCAGTCTCCCCAGATTGTGCTGCTAACACCTTTGTCCAGGCCCACCTTCTCGGGCAATAGGAGAGGACACAGAAATCAGTGGGAGCAGCAGCTCTGGCTCCATCATGAGCCAGTTTCCCAGGTCACCAAGAGAAAGAGCTTCTGTTGGGCCCCATCAGGGCTCCTATTCACCATGAGGCCCACAAGAAGAACAGG
Organism: Vespertilio murinus; assembly: GCA_963924515.1. Taxonomy (NCBI): domain Eukaryota; kingdom Metazoa; phylum Chordata; class Mammalia; order Chiroptera; family Vespertilionidae; genus Vespertilio; species Vespertilio murinus. The sequence continues at coordinate 39,483,606 of OZ004716.1, read as the reverse complement.
CCACGTGACAGAGATATGTAATCCATTGACCTACTCTCTACGTGACTCAACCAGGAAGTCAAAGGCATAAGGACAGGTCTGAGCCCCAAAGCTCAAGGGTTCATTTCACACCCGACTGGTGACTCACACTGTTGTCCTGGTGTGAGGTTCCCATTCCTCCCACTGCCTCTCATGTGTGTTTTTATGAAGACACCTTGACCACGGGATGGGATCCTCTCAGACTGTGAGATCTACCAGCCACTTTCCTTTCTCTTAGATGCTGCCCATTTGAATGAATATTACTACTAGTCAACTCTAGGTTTTTTCCTGAGTTAGAAAGACAAGGAAGAGCACATGCCATGTGTCTATGTGGGGGCTCCTCCCCATCTGCCTGACTCTCCGTACAAACAGAGAAAAACCTTCTCTCTAACTTGACTAACATGGCATATGTCTTTTCTACCAACTTGGTGTCATCCCTCCCTTTACACAGCAGAGACACCTGGACTCGCCCCCCACCGCTTCCCAAACCCCCACCCCATCACTTCTGTTCTCTTAGCAGGACTCACCTTCTCTCTATCCCAGGGTGGCCCTGATTTCAAACCCACTGTGGCATCCTCCTTTGGTCACAGTGTGACCTGATTGGATGGCAGAATTTGGTCTATGACCTTCGTGTTCTTACACAGAAATTCCACCAAAAACTGGCATTAGAACTTTGGGGCATGAGTGATTTTCATTCATTCTTTGACAACTTAATTCAAAATCTATCTCTTAACTGACAAACACAAATGGTCCATGAGGGCCAGCAAGTTCATGGTCCCCAACCTTCCACAAGTCCTCCTTCTATATGTGATTTTGCCTGGGTGTTCAGGAAGGATCTCTGCCCTCTGCAGTGGCAGAAAGGACATTACAGACCAAGCCAGAGAGCGTGGCTCTGCTGTCACTGCCAGCCAGCTCCCATGTCCCTCACTCTTTTCTAAATCATGGTCCTGAACCCTGTATAATAAATTGTCCGCCAGACTTGCTTCTGGTCTCCCGTGCACTGTTTCTGCTCAGACACCTAGTTCCAGGCCACACTGTCCAGTCCTCTCAGGGTTTAAGGACTATGGGGTGGCCCATCATTACTCATCTCTAGGTTAACCCTGGATGTGAGGCTTCAGTGGAAACACATCTCAACCTGACAATGTAGGTCTGTGTAGCTGGAAGGGACTCAGCACCTGCACATTCCAGGTGAGACCCCAAGTCACCCAGGCAGTCAGCTGGTCAGTGAGGACCCAGGACAGGTGCTGGGTGGTCTCTGACTCCCAGTCCTGTGTCTCTCTGTGATCAAACACTGACAGTTGTCTGATACCTGAGAAAGCTTGTACTTTTTCTCCCAGACATAGAGCAGGCTGCCTTACATTCTCTGAGAGATCAGCTACTCATGCATTTGTTTCTATTGTGATGCACAGACCGGCCTTATTTCTTTAAGAACTCTAGTTAGCTGAGAGGCACCAATTCTGATTGAAGAAGCCTTTGGAGGCCTCAATGGGCAATGTTGTCTCTGTTGTCTGCACAGCGGTGTTACCCAAACCCAGCATCTCAAGCAACAACTCTAACCCGGAGGAGAACAAACACTCTATCGTCTTAACATGTGAACCTCAGACTGAGAACACCACTTACCTGTGGTTGATCAGAAGTCAGAGTCTCCCGGTCAGTGACAGGCTGCAGCCGTCTAAGGACAACAGGACCCTCACTTTACTCCTTGTCACACGGAATGACATGGGACCCTATGAGTGTGAAATCCTGAACCCCGGGAGTGTCAGCCGCAGTGACCCATTCACCCTGAATGTTCTCTGTGAGTAACTTCTGTCCCTGCCCAAACCTGGCTTCCCACCCGAATTCACACTGCCAGAGGGCAGGCCACATCCCTCCCTCTCAGGTCAATGGACACACACCCACACTCTGAACACCCAGGGTGGCCATCTGTTCTTGGACCAGGCACATCTGAGCAGGCTCAGCTTTGAGCCAAGACTGGGAGGGGATGGGATGCTCCTGTCTGGAGAGGCACAGGGTTAACAAGCTTTCATGGGACAAACAGGTTAATGTCTCAGACTCAGGATCAGTGAACACAGGGGCTTGGTTGGGACTTTTTAAAACCAGCCTGTGACCCAGCTCAGAGGGAGAGTGTGGCCCTTACACAGACCAGGACCTTGTCCTTCCCTCTGATTACATCATGTGTGGCTGTGTTCTCTCTGCTCCAGATGGCCCGGACACCCCCACCATTTCCCCCTCCGACTCCCATTACCTTCGTGGGACAAACCTCAGCCTCTCCTGCCACGCAGCCTCTAACCCGCCTGCACGGTATTCTTGGTTTATCAATGGAAGGCCCCAGCAACCCACACAGGAACTCTTTATCCCCAACATCACTTTGAATAATAGTGGATCCTATACCTGCCTCGCCCATAACTCTGTCACTGGGCTCACAGGGACCACGGTCAAGAGTATTACAGTCTATGGTAAGTGTCTCCTGGACCATCGACACCAGGCTGTTGGATGCAGGTCTGTCTGGTTTTTAGAACAGAGCCTGCAGGGTGTTGTCTCCCATCCTGTGGTCATGGACACAAGCAAATCACAGTTTTTCCCTGAGCCCTCCCACTTCATCTCTGTAGACTCCCCTCCCTTAGTCTTCTGATCTCTCATGGTAGAGCTAGGGTCCAGTCATGGAATGAGGAGAGGGTTCTCTCAGCCCAAAGGAGTCAAGAGGTGGAGGGAGGGAGCTTCCCAGAGGGGGAAACAAAATTCCTCAAGGTCAAGTTGCTGCTCTGTCACTAACACTTTCCTTCTGTCACCTCTTGTCTGTTACCTGTTCCATGTGCTACAAGGAACATACAAGGCTTTGAACAAGCTCACCTCTTTTCCCCAAACTAAAGGAGGACACCACCTCTGAGGCAGGTGAGCAGGTCAAAATACTGATCCCTGAGCTGCTCCAGGCTCACCTGGTGACTGGCTCTCTGTGCCTTCTGAGGTCAGACAGGGGACTGTGGTGATGGGGCATGGGTGGCCTATCCTCTGACTGGCCAAATTGTGTCACCCATCAACATCAAGGCCTCCCTCAGACCAGAGAGTGAGCCACAGGGTATACCCTTCTGAGCTGTGTCCTGACTCTGAAGTCACCTGCTATACAACACTGTGAAACACCGGTGTATGTGACTCTCCTACCGAGAGCAGTGAATGGTGGTGCTAACTTGACAAGTAGGTAGATTTATAGGACAGCAGTGCCACAAAGTGTGGTTGACTGAGGAAGCTAAGATTACCAGCTTTGTTAAAACTGATTACTTCTCTCTAGGGCAGCCGTGGGCAAACTACGGCCCGCTAGATGGTAAGTGTCTCCTGGACCATCAGCCCGTTTGGCTGTTCTATTCGGCCTGCGCAGCCGAAAGAGCAGAGGGTTCTCTTGCTCTCCCTTCCACTCCTTCACCAGCAGCCCAAGATGAGAGTGCCAGCATGGTCAGGTTGCTTTTGTTCCAGCCCTCCGGTCCAGTTTAAGAACCCATTGTGGCCCTCGAGTCAAAAATGAGGGGTGGGCCCTCATTCTCTAATAAATTATTTAACAAAAGGAAAATGCCTTCCCATATCCACATGTAGCCACCATACCAGAGAGGGGATGTTCTTATTTAGAAAGTCACAGAAAGGTCTGGAAAAGAGTCAAACAAAAGTCAATGTGCAATGTGAGTGACCCTTGACCTCTCCCACTTGCCTTTGTATATGTCACAGAATGATGAGATGGATGAAAGCCTTGAGGAGGTGGGAGCCTCCTTCAGAACCTATAGAGCACATGGGTAAGGACCCCAGGATTAGACTAATCTCATCATTGTCTCAGTTCTATGAGTATTAGCTGTGTGACCACCAGGAAGGCTCTCACCCACCTGAGCCTCAGTTGCCTCATCTCTAACCTGGAATAACATAGCTGGACATAAACACCGTTGTTAGGATATTTATTTTGAGGTTAATGACTTAAAGCCCTCAGCAAAGGTCAATGTCAGTCAGGACTCTGTCAATGTAACTATTATTTTTGGTATTTTATGAACTCTGTTGTCAGTGAATGTAAAGTCAAACAGAACTCAGTGAAAATGTTATTTATCACTCACCAGTTCTGTGACTGCCAGCCATTGATTAAGCACCTCCCATCCCTGATTCTGTTTGTGCTCATGGGGGTACCCCCCCATTACCATCATAGATGCAACTGCCGGAAATGGGGTGTCAGGAGGACAGCCACCGCACAGACTAGGTGGCAGTTCCTCCCTCCTTCACCAGCTCTCCCCCTGCAAGGCCTCTCCTGGTTTCCCCTGAATGGACTTGGGCCTTCACCCCTCCCCCTTTCCTTTCTCCTTTCAGCAGAACAAACCTACACGGACTACAATGTGGGGACCATCGTTGGCAGTGTGATCGGGGTCCTTGTCGTGGTGGCTCTGGGGGCCTCCCTGGGCTATTTCCTGTACCTCAGGAGGACTAGGAGGTACCTTCAACCTTAACCTAATTCTGTCCCCTGACCCAGGCTGACCCCCAGCAGAGCCCAGGCCAGGAGGACAAAGACCCCGTCCTCGGAGGGTTCTGGGCCAGCTCCCTGTGGCCTCCCAGCTTCCTCATAGATGTACCTAACTCCTTCCATTCAGCTCCTCCCTCACAAGCTGATGACCTCAACAGTTTCCTCACCTATAAATGAGGCATGATTAAGAAACTTTGCCCTCAGGACTGTCCTGGTTCTCTCCACACACCTGCAGCAGTGCCCACAGGTAGTAAGTGCTCAGTAAGGCACCTCCTGTTGTTAAATAAGTCCACCCTCCCAGGTGAGGGGATGGGATGCCTCAGGGTCTGAAAGTCATCCTGGCCAAGGCCACACAGCTGAGGGTGGAAGAGCCAGGACAGGCAGGGTTGGCTCAAATGTCCCCACAAAGAGGGTTTGGTAACCACGACCCTGATGTGTAGACTGGACGACAGCAGAGCCTGTAGTGTAGTTTTTGCCTCTATGTCAGGGGGATGGAGGCAGGACAAGCCACTGTCACAGTGGAGCTCCATAGGCCTGAGGAGTGGGTCTGGCCACAGCAGGGCACCACGCTCATCCGGATGCTACATGAGACTGGCACTGCTGTCCCCTTGACCTTTTCGCTAAGTCAAGACCCTCTGGATGGATTCCTGTCCTGGTTCCTCAGTCCCCTCCCTGTTACTCCTCCCAGACCCCCTTCTGCCTGTGGGTCCTTCCCCTGTGGGCCCAGCCGTGGATCCTTAAGGCTTTGCCTCAGTTCCCCTCTTCTGGGTCCATCCGCCTTAAATAGTGCAGAGAGGCCTCCACCCTCTGCTGGGAAAGGAGACCCTCCCTGACCCCTGTTGTGACACCAAAGCTTCCCTGCACCCCTCACAAGTAAGTCTGACCTTTCCCAGGGCCAGTGACCCGCGTGGCCTCCAAGAGCACCCACCTCCAGCGGCCACCCCTGGTGAGTGTCTGTTCAGCCTGGAGCCCCTGGGCCTGCCCCACAGTGACCACCCCTGCCCTTGTCCCTCAGGCTCTGACCCTTCCCTGGGCTTCAAGGTGGATTCTCATCACCACTCTGCACAGGAGACCCCTACTCGCCAGTCAACCTGACCTGTAGGCTGTGTCATGTGTCACCACCTCTCCTTCACTGGACCTTGAAATGGCCAGATGGTCTTGCCCTGGGAGATGAACTTACACCCTTGGCTCTTGGGAGCTAAAGAACTACCCCCTCCTGGGAGAACAGGCCAAAGCTTCCTCCCCCCTGGGTGCTAACGCCTCCTGTCTCTGCTCCCAGGCCAGGGTCCCACTGGAACCTCTGCCGTCTGGGTAAGTACATCCCCTCCCTGTTCCCTCACCCAGGGTCCCAGTGACCCACGCTCAGGGCAGAGACACCATCCAACACAGCACAGACCCTTCCCCAGAACAGCCATCACAAGGGGAGCCCTCGCCTAGTGGGGCCCCTAGTGAGGAGTGGACAGGGCAGGGCTGGAGTCTGAGGAAAACACTGGAGTCCAGCACAGAGCAGAATGGGCACTGGGAGCACCAGTCAGAGGTCCCAGGCTAACAAGGGTGAGGGGGTGTAGTGTGGGCTCAGATTGGGGTTCTGGGCTACAGGAGTGAAGACAGCTGCTCAGGAGGCAGAGCGGCCCTTTGTCCCTGCCCTCTGATGCCCTCTCTCCCCCCTGCACAGGGCCCACTACCCGACCCCAAGACTGAAGGCCCCATCTACGAGGTGAGTGTGGGGTATGAAACCTCTCTCCTGCAGGTCCCAGGATCCCCAGGACCTGCCCCAGCCCAGCCGTGGCTGTGCTTCCAGCTCAGGAAAGGGCAGTGGAAAGTGACAATAGAGGGTGGGAGGAGGGAGGAGCCTGGGAACAGACACCCCAGCACAGTCAGCCCCATGGTGACTGTGAAACATGGCACTTGTTCTGAGAAGGCTGCTGGGCTCAGAGCTCTCTCCTTTCTTTGACAGGAATTAGTCAACCCAAACACAGAGGTGTACTGCCGGATCATCCCCAGGGCAGACGTGGCTTCTTAGTTCCTCCAGGACCTGACACCCCAGACCCTGTGGATGTGGCCTGCGCCAGAGAACCAGCTCTGAGCATCATGCTAAGTGAAATAAGCCAGTGGGAGAAAGATAAATATCACATGCTCTCACTCATTTGTGGAATATAATGGACAACATAAACTGATGAACAAAAATAAAGCCAGGAGGGGAAACATATTTTAGAATACAATAGTAGTAATGCTATTATTGGCAAATTTTTAATATATCCTACAATGTTTGTGATATCATATTACAGTTTTGATAATACTATTATACTTAAAATTCTATTTTCTTAAAATATCAGTTTATTGCATAGAATATTATATTAGATCATCTTTCTTGAATAGTTTATATTTATTGCATTTAACGTTATTTTATTAAAAATAGTTTCTCTCAAGATAAAAATAACATTAACAAGACCAAAACAAGATGGCAGCCTAGGTAGTCTCCTAAGCTGCCACCTCATCAACAATTTGGAAAAAAACAACAGCTAAAATCGAAAGGGATCGCACCAGACCCACAGGAAAGCTGGTGGAATGGGATGGCTACAACTAGACACAAAGCAGGACGCCGCTGCTGCCATGTGGAGTTTAAAACTACGGTGGAACCGGACCCACCGGGGCCACCGCCACCAGGAATGAGGGAGGCCAGACCTCACTCTGCCCCAGGCCCAGGGAGTGGGCCATCCCAGCCGGCCTGCTGTGGGAGCAAGGGATCTGATACCGGGCCTCGGCCGCACCTTCGGCTCCTGCCGGGAATGAGACGCCTTTGAGTGCGGTCTCCCCGCCCGCAACCATCTCAGCCCGCAGCCGTCCCAGCCCGCCCGCTGTGCAGGTGAGGAGATGGCGCAGCACCTTCCTTTCTCGGCCCCAGCGAGTCCTACCTCCACCGCCACATGGCCAGGCCGAATCTTCTGCCACTGCCGCCATGTGGATTTTAAAACTACTGAGGAAATTGAGCCTCGGGAGTGACCGTCGCTGCCTCACCCGCCGCCACCGCGAATGAGGGAAGCTCACTCCGCCCCTGGCTCAGGGAGAGGGCGGCTTCAGAACTTGGCCTCCACGTCCGCAGCTGCTCTGCTTCCCAGAACGAGACACCTTTGGGCGAGGTCTCCCCTCCCGCAGCCATCTCAGCCCACCTGCAGCCGTCCCAGCCCACCCACTGTGCTGGTGAGGAGATGGTGTGGCACTTTCTGGTCAAGGCCCCGGCGAGCCCTTCGCCCATCAGGCCCACCACCGCAGGGCCGAGCCAGAGCCTCTGCCAGGACTCCAAGGAGGGGCGCCGCTGCTGCCATGTGGATTTTAAAAATACAGTGGAAATTGAGCCACAAAAGCCACTGCCTCCGCCGCCGCACCCGCTGCCGCGAGTGAGGGAAGCCCACTGAGAACAGAGCTCACTCCACCCCTGGCCCATGGAGTGGACGGCTTCAGAGCTTGGCCTCCGCGTCCCCAGCCGTTCCGATTAGACTCCTTGGAGAGGGGTCTCCCTGCCCGCAGCCTTCCCAGCCTGCCCGCCGTGCTAAGCAAGGAGCTAGTGCGGTGCCTCCAGTTCATGACCCCAGCGTCCCAGAGGGGCCATGTGTCCTGGGTGAGCCGCATTCCCCAGGGGGCCGTGTGCCCCGGGTGAGCAGCATGTCCCAGGGGGCCATGTGCCCCGGGAGAGCCGTGTGCCCCAGGGTGAGCCGTGTGTCCCAGGGGGCCGTGTGCCCCGGGTGAGCTGTGTGCCCGGGGCAGACATGTGCCCTGGTAGAGACGTGTGCCCCGGAGAAGCAGTGGGACCCTGGGGGAGGGGCGGTGTGAACCAGAAGAGGAGCGGATTCTATTCCTGTGGTCCTGAGATAGTCACCATAAAACAAGCAGACTGCCAAATGGAGCCACAGGCTCATGACCATTGTCCCCTGTGATCTCCCCTCGTATAGGAACATCTGGGCCCTGGGTGTCTGTCCTACCGTGTTCCCTGAAAATAAAACATCCTCCAAAAATACAGGTTTCCTTCTGAGTGAAATATAAGGCATCCTCCAAAAATACAGGTTTCCTTCTGAGTGAAATATAAGGCATCCCCCCAAAAAAACAACACCCCCAGGCTCTGTCTCAGAATGGAAATTAATTTACCAGAAACTGGTCGCTAGGGCTGCCCCAACTGGCGTCTAGCAACCAGTGACATTACGTGGAGTCCTGACGTCACTGCTGTGTGAATGGAGAGAAATCAGCGTGGAAACTTTGTGAAACCTAAACTGCAAGAAGTTCTGACTTGGGTGAAGAATTCATGGGAGAAAATCACTGACAGTTGCATTGCAAATGCACTGCGAGCAGGCTACCATGACAAGAAGTACTCATTTAAAGACAATCCTATTGCTAAACATGAGATATTTGGTCCACTGATTCTGAAAGAAATGGAGTCACAAGAAATTCACCAGCAAATTCAGGAATTGGATTGTTATGATGATGTTCCAGAAGATGATGACATGATTGTCATTGAATAAATGAGTAAATTCTTGATACTGTAGGATTCACAGTTTGTCTGGTTTGTGTTGACAACTACCGCAGTACCGTACCGTATACAGGTAATAAATTTCCTTGATTTTCATTTAACAATAAATGTGTACCGTATTCTTCTTCATGGAAAAATAGTACATCCCCTGAAAATAAGACCTAGCGCATCTTTGGGAGCAAAAATTAATATAAGACACTGTCTTATTTTCAGGAAAACAGGGTATTTTGTATGTCAGTGGGAATTATTACTAGTTATCTCTTTAAATCTGAAAAAGCAAAACTAGAGGAGGCTAGGGGATGCTTACCCAGATCCCATCACCTCCCACCAGCAGAAGGATGAGCTAACTCCTAAACTGACCTGGCCCTTAAGGTAGAGATGTGTGCCCTGCATGCTGTCCCTGAGCCCTGATGTCCCTGCATCCACCGCCACTGATTGGTGGGTCTGGCCCGAGGCAGAAAGAGTCCAGACCCTCTTTATGCACAGGGCCTTCGGGCCAGTCCATAGACAGCGGAAAGCTCTGGAAACCAAATCACTGCATGAAAGCACCCACAGGGCTCTCAGCTCTCAGGGCAGCTCCTGGGTGCTCTCGGGTGCACACTGAGACCACTTGCCACCCGCCATGTTTTGATAAAGGAAATGGGAAAGGAGTCCCATGTCCATATCACAGACTCTTCTGGGCCCCTCCCATGTGTCCACTTTGTCCCACAGGCTCCTTCTAGAGGCCAGGAGCACCTGCTCTCTCAAAGAGAGTGGAGACTGAAAGGCTGTAAGGTCCCGACAGAGAGGTTTGTAAGATCCCAGCTGAGAGGTAGGCGGCGCAGAAGCAAGACACGGAATCCAGGCGATTAAGAAGGGGGCTTTAATCTGCACTCCCGGGCGAAGCTCTCTGGTCCGAGGGTGGGCCAGGGAAGTTTGCGCCCAAAAGCGGCATAGGTACTTCTTTTATACAGCTGTTTAGGGAGGGGAGGGTGGAGGGCATGAGATGTGTGGAATTCCTGCCTTGGGCCAGGGGTCTAGGAAGGCCCTAGGAAGGCGCCAACTAGCCAGTTATCTTTGTCACCATCCATCCTGCAGATGCTTGCATCTGCTCTGAGCTACCTCCCCTCCCCCTGCCTCAACCTAACAAAGACCTTGTGCAACTCCCCACTTCCTGCATCATACCACCATGGGGAAGGAAGGAAAGGTGACCACAAGCAAGTTCCTCATGCAGAGGACAGAGGCTGCCCTAAGGGTCAGGGAGCACAAGGATTGGCTTAGTCAACAGACAAGGAGAGGGAAGATTTTCCTAAAATCATGTCTCTCAAGAGCCAGGGAGCTCACAGACACATGACCTCACCCCACCGTCTCCTCTTCCCAGAACACACAGGACCCCCTCCTCCCCATCCCCAACTAAAGGTCCTACCGAGACTCCTGGTCCTGGGACTCTGTCCCTGGAAGCAGAAACCAGGCTGGTGACACCCGAATACAGAGTTGGATCCCCTCACCAGTCATCACCCAGACGACCCCTTCCCACCCCCAGAGTCACCTCTGTGCCCTTCCTGCTGGGAGGAAATGCAACCTTCCCAGCAGTTTGAGAACACAGGGAAGGCGTGGTGCCAGCTGGGTTTCTGTGTCACACAAATAAATAATCCCCTGGGTTTGGGGATCCCTGGGGCTCTCTGTGTGGTGCTGACAGACCAATGGCCAGGGCGCAGCACAGGCCAAGGGTGAGGTTAAGTGGGTAGGTTGTCCTTTTAGGGAGCTGAGATCCCCATCAGCCTTGCCATTGAAAGTGCTTTGCAGGCCAGTATGAGCAGCATCTCCTGACAGCTTGTTAGATGGAGGCTGTCGGGTCCACCAAACACCTTTTGAGTCACAATCTGCTTTGTTAATAGGACCCACAGACCCTCCCTGTGCACAGGTGATAGGGAGGGGCTTCCCCATCCCATCACAGGGTCTCATTCTGGCTGGGCATCCACCTTGGCTGGGCAGCTGCCAAAGCAGCATTTCCAAGGTGTCACCTGGGCATTGAAACCTTTAGAAAGTTCCATAGATGACACGATACACAAAGGGATGGCATCCCTGTGACAAGAATTGCTGATGCTGCCCCAGGTTTCTGCTCTGAAGATAAGAGCCAAATGGGGGATGAGAGAAGGCGGTGGAAAGGATACTGTGCACTCCACACAGAGCTGTGGGAGACGCCCCAGATACATGCACCCCAAGCTTCTGCTTGTCCAAGTGTGAGCAGTGGAATGGCACCGGGTGTTAACCTACGGAGTTAGACCCTCAGTTCAGCAACCTCGGTACTTGACTTCAGCTAAGAGTCAAGAACTCAAATTATAATAGACAGTTTATTTACAAAGTCATAAAGGTAGAAGTGAGCTGTAGAAGAAATTGGCACAGGAAACTAGTTACAGAGGCAAAAGAAGGGCTCTTGAAGCTTAGGAGAAAGAGAACAAAGTTAAACACGTTAAGGAAAAGCGGGTAGGGAAAGGAGTACTGCATCCTACTTCTTTTTTTTTGGGGGGGGGGTGAGGTGGGGGGAGGGGGATGCGGGCCTTTCTTTCACTCTATTAGTACCTATAAAATAAAATAAATTTTTGAAAATATTTCCTTTCTTAAGTTAGAAAAACTACGATCTTTGCAAAAAATACACATCCATAATTGTTACAAAACATACCTTTGTATATACCTTGAACATTATAAAAGTATCTAAGAATCACATCCTATGAAAGTTGGGAGAGAAAAAAAACATTTTCTCCAATCTTGGTCATATATTGTGACATTCAAGTCCTTAAACTACATTGTTGGAATAAAATGTCTCTAGCTTCCAGGGCCAAAGGAATTTAACTTTCAAGACCCCATAGGTGCTTTTGTTTGTGCAAGGTCAAGAACCGGGAGAAGGTTCTCTGAGCGTTGATTTACCTTAGGTAGGTCATGCAGTGGTTTACTTTCCATACTTTATCATGGAACTAACGGGGTCGGGGGGAATAGGCCATGGAAACCCATCTCGGGCAGATCCCCTCCCTAGCATTCCTATTTATGTAGTATGGCTCCTACAAGAGGATTTTTAACCCTTGAGCTCTAAAATGCTGATTCTATACTAGTAATTATCTAAGAAACTTGCAAAATGATCCTAGATTGTGAATTAGGATAAAGTTATGAAAGTGTGACTCCCCTAAATAAATTTCATTTAGGATTTGTCAGGTGGGGAGCATTTGGAACGATCGGTAAACCAAAACTTCCCTCTTGGAACTATTGGAGAAGATCCTTTCTTACTGAGGCATAAACCTCAGAAGCCAAGCTCCTTCTTACTTTGGAAGAAGGTCCTACTTCTTGAGGGTGGTTATCTGGAGGTCTCAGGGGAGGATCCTGTGAACGAAAAGAGGCACTTGCTGACCTGATGAGCTCAGGGAAGGCCTGCATGGCAGTCTTGCAGACTCAGAGACCTGAAGTAACCACAAACGATGGTTTGAAAATTAAATATCTAACTACAAACAGGTTATAGTGGGCAGTCATTTTCTAGGCCAATGTTTCCCAGACAAAGATCAGCTTTGATCTTTACTGAGCCCATCTGCCTTCCTGCCTCTAAGATAACCTATCTGTGAGATGTCTGAGTAACTTGTAACTTCCCTTTTCTCTGGAGCCCCTGGGGTACAACCAAATGTGGTGGGCACCAGGACAGATGCCTCAAATTCCTTCGTTATCATGTTAATTGTTCCTGCACTCACCTAAGTAAGGGTCCATCATTTTACTTTTTATCCAATCCCAGGGCTTTCCCACAGGCTTGCTTTCTCCCGCCTCCTTACTCCATCACCAGTGAATTTCATGTAATCCACCTATGTCCCTCCTTTGATTGCAATGTATAAATACAGAAACGTAACCTGCCATTCTCTGGAGCATTATCTCAATCGTTGAGGTTCTGCTTCCCGGCAATTGTCGACAGTTTGGCTCAAACTCACAAAAATTCTTTACAGGTTTCAATGGGTTTTTTTTTTCGTTAACAATCCCAATAAAATATTTATCAGTTTTCCAGGTGTGTCCTTTCAGGGTCGAAGGTCAATGCAGTAGATCCTGATATCAGCGATGTTTAAACTCTTCTGGTTTTGTTGCTTTTCTGGGCCTGAAGTTGAAACACCACAGAGGCCTAGATGTATTTGATGCTAGCGGGAACCTCACTGTCCTAGGGGCTTTATGCTGAAGGGTTATTCTTAGGTTTCTGGTTTCTTCCTTCTAAGGGCATCTAGCCCACATGACTAAGAATATGCCAGGAGAGGAAAGGTCAGGGAGGGCCTGAACCATATGACCAGTGATATGAAAGGTCAGAGGGTCTATACTGCAAAACCAGGATATGCTCTGGGAGGAAAGGTTCCCCAGGGGGCAAGGTCCCAGTCAGTTTTGCACAATGCTAAAACCCTGGGGCTTTCCACTCTGGTGACCTTCCCTAATGCCTATTGTTGTACTCTGCTCAAGCTTAACTGCCTAGAACAATATAGCAAGGTGTGTGTGTGTGTGTGTGTGTGTGTGTGTGTGTGTGTGTGTGTGTGTAAATAGGGAAGAGTCACTGCAGAAGAAGATAGAAGCATCAGCAGTTACAGGGAATGAAAATGTAGAGGAAAGAAAAGGGGAAGCAGTAACAAAGAGGGTACAGAGAGGAACCTGGGTACAGACTCCTCCCCTGACCCATGTGACCAGGGAAGTGATCTTGGCCCAGGAGGAGGCTCAGTGCACAGGGAGGAGGAACAGCACATCCCACCACCAGGACAGCGGTGCTTGTGAGCATTTCTGGAATCCAAGCTCTTCCCACAGAGGCAGGGACAGAGCAGGCAGCAGACACCATGGAGTCCCCCTCAGCCCCTGCCCACAGAGGACTTGTCCCCTGGAGGAGGATCCTGCTGGCTGGTAAGAAGATTGGACAACTACCTGGTGGAGGGAGGGAGGAGGACAGGCACAGGCTAGCTGGGGACTCCTGGGGAGCACAGGGCTCTCAGACAAAACAAGGGGGAGGGGCTTCTGTTTGGACTTGAGGGGAGAAGACAGGGGAGCAGAGTAGGATGGGGGAGGGGACTCAGCAACAGGAAAATGATGTGGAAATAATGAGGGACAGGAAAACCTCAATGGCTGCTCATTTCCCAACTTACTCATCACTGAAAGCTGAATGCTGAAAACTTCAGATAATAACAATTTATGTGAGGAGATGGGAGATTTAACCAGAGGCACTAAACATTGTCCTTACCACCAAGCTCAGAAATGGGCAGATACACCCCAGGAGGGGCAGGGTCTCATTCACCCACAGGCACTTACAGCCTGTTGCAGGCACTGAGGGTGCAACAAGGTCAGCCCCTGCCCCCAGGAAGGTCATGTTCTCTGAGAGGAGGCAAACAAGGGAAGATCTAGATGTGATATCAGGTCCCCCCTAATGCCCTGCAGGGAACAACCAGGGACAGGTCAGAAAGTGAAGACAGAGGTCTGAAGAAGAGGTGATCAGGGAAGGGATCTCCCCAGGACACCCTGAGTGTCAGCAGGGGTCTGAGGGCAGACACCTGGGTAACAAGTATTCAAAACACAGGAAATAACAGGTTCAGAGGTGCTAAAGTCATGGTGGCCATGCTGCTGACCTTGACCACAGGAGACACACACACATAGTCTGACCAAGTCTGAGAGATGAAGAGACCTGCTCAGGACAGAGGCCCTCATCTCTCCTTCCCAATACATAGCTTCAATATTGATCAATGTCTCTCTTCCCTCCTAGCCTCACTCCTAACCTTCCGGAGCCTGCCCACCACTGCCCAGCTCACTATTGAATCAGTGCCGCCCAATGCTGCCAAAGGGAAGGATGTGCTTCTCCATGTCCACAACCTGCCTGGGAATCTTGGAGGCTATGCTTGGTACAAAGGGAAAATAATGGACAATAGTAAAATTGTATCATATATAATAGACACTCAAAGAACTATCCACGGGCCTGCATACAGTGGAAGGGAGACAATATACCCCAATGGATCCCTCCTGCTCCAGAACGTCAACCTGAAGGACACAGGATACTATGTCCTACAAGCCATAGACAAAGATTATGATATCAAGCAAGTAACTGGACAGCTCCGTGTATACCGTGAGTGATAGCTCTCTAAGCTCTGGGTGCCAGGTGGGGTGAATTCTACTTCACACACAGGACTGATAGCCCTGGTGTCTGCCATGATCCCCATCTGTACCATCTCTCAGGTTGGATTTGGACACTTAGTGCAGGACACACACATTGGAAACAAACTTCCTATAATCAGAATTCCCTTCCTGGATTCCATCCCTGTAGACATTCTCCTCAGAAAGAAGTCTGATGGGAGTGACTCAGCACAGGGAGACTCAGCAGAGTCTCAGTCCAACCCCTGGCCCCTTTCCCATGACCATGACACTGAGAAAACCCTGCAGAGCTTGGACACACCCTGGCCTGAGGGGACCCTGGAATCCTCACAGAGAAGCTCATCCTGGGAACCCCTCCCAGACCCCTGTCCCAGGGCTCCTGCTCCAGGGAACCTGGGGAGCCTGGGTCAGGTTGGGTTTCACCTCCTGGAGGGCTGGGTGGGACCTGTGGCTCTACTCCTGCTCACCAGCCAGGGTTCAGTTTCAAGAGCCATTCAGAACTGTAACAGAGCCTAGTCCTTCAGATAAGACAGTGTCAGGAGAGCACAGACAAATAAAATACCCCCGTACCATAAACTGACTCTTCTGAGGGACTTATGATGCTCTGGAGGGAAGTCAGGTCTCCAGGAAGGAACAGAGGAGAGAAAATGCTCCTAACAGCTCCTTGTCAACCAAGGGTCAGCCCATGAATTCTCTCTCATGGAGGCAAATAATGGAAGTGGCCATTTAAGTCAGTGTGTCCTCCATACTGGGCTTGAGGTCAAGTACTCAGGGATGTTTTAAGGTGAATTCACAGACAACATGGTAATCCAGAGTCCATTTAGCATTTGTTCTTTTTTGATTCAGGGGTGTGAACGAAAACAGCCACTTGCTGACCTGATGAGCTCAGGGAAGGCCTGCGTGGCAGTCTTGCAGACTGAGAGACCTGAAGTAACCACAAAGGATGGTTTGAAAATTAAATATCTTACTTCCAACAGGTTATAGTGGGCAGTCATTTTCTAGGCCAATGTTTCCCAGACAAAGATCAGCTTGAACTTTACTGAGCCCATCTGCCTTCCTGCCTCTAAGATAACCTATCTGTGAAATGTCTGAGTAGCCTGTAACTTCCCTTTTCTCTGGAGCCCCTGGGGTAAAACTAAATGTGGTGGGCGCCAGGACAGATGCCTCAAATTCCTTCGTTATCATGTTAATTGTTCCTGCACTCACCTAAGTAAGCATCCATCATTTTACTTTTTATCCAATCCCAGGGCTTTCCCACAGGCTTGCTTTCTCCCGCCTCCTTACTCCATCACCAATGAATTTCATGTAACCCACCATTCTTGGCAGCATTATCTCAATCCGTTGAGGTTCTGCTTCCCGGCAATTGTCGACAGTTTTGGCTCAAATAAACTCACAAAAAATTCCTTTACAGGTTTCAATTGTTTTTTTTTTTTTTTGTTAACAGGGGAAACGGAGGCACAGCGTGATACAGTCATTGCATCAGGCTCACACAGACACAGCAAGGTCCTGGCACAGCCACAGCCCACCCTCTCCTCCACCACGAGGGTCTTAGGTGCCTGTTGACCCTGAGACCAGCCATTGGTTCAGTGCTTTTTCTTAGCAGTCCCAGCTCAAGGTAGATTTCCTGGTCTGGTGATTAAGCAAGTGGAGAATTAATATTCACTCTAGAATCAAATTACTTACAATAACATTCAGAGTCAGTGCTGGGATCGCCCACGCCTTCACCTCAGGTTACCCATCCATCCCTCCCTGCACTCTACTTGAAACCACTTATTTGTTTCCTGATGGGTTGGCGCCACTCCCACTAGCTATGAAGGAAGGGGCTTTGCCTTCTCACTCCCCACCCTACACCTGCTACCAGCTCAGGGACCAGCACTCACTTGCTCTTTCATGAAGGAGGAAAGGAATAATGGTGAATGATGACAGAATTAATGAATGAATGAATGATACATAATAGTCTCAGAGACCGGAACCTGGATGCAGAGACCTAAAAGGTTTTAGCCACACCTGTTCCCTGTCCCTACAGGTGCTGAGAGCCATGTCCATCCTCTGACCACCTGTCCCCTGAAACTCCCCCAGGAGCCAAGTCCCTTGGTGGCTGTGGGACTGTTCCACTGTCAGAAGGTTTTCCAGGCTGCACTGCTCCTGCCCTGGGGCAGCTGTGGGCTCTTGGTCTCTAGGGTCTTTGAAGTCACTAGTAACCAGCACTGCTCACCAAGGACATTCTGCCTCTCTCCACTCCTTCCATGTCCCTTATCTGCTTCCTCCTTCATGCCAGACACACGGCCCTGCTCTGCTCTACTTGTTCCACCAGGAAGTATCCCGAGAGAGAAAGGTGTTAGTCCTGCTAACACCTGTGTCCAGGCCCATCCTCCAGGGCAATAGGAGAGGACACAGAAATCAGTGGGAGCAGCATCCCTGGCTCCATCATGAGCCAGTTTCCCAGGTCACCAGGAGAAAGTGCTTCTGCAGGGCCCTATCAGGGCTCCTATTCCCCATGAGGCCCACAAGAGAAACAGGCCACATGACAGAGGCATGTAAACCATTGACCTACTCTGTACATGACTCAACCAGGACGTCAAAGGCAGACGGACAGATCTGAGCCCCCAAAGTTCATGGGTTCACTTCACCCCAGACTGGTGACTCACACCTTTGTCCTGGTGTGAAGTTCCCATTCCTCTCATTGGCTCCTGAGACCTTCCCAGGGTCTGCCTGGTGACCCTGCACCATCTGACTGGTTCACTGCCTATTTCACACACATGTGTCACACACCTTGACCACAGGTTGGGATCCTCTCAGACTGTGAGATGCACCAGCCACTCTCCTTTCTCTTAGATACTGCCCATTTGAATGAATATGACTAAACTCCTGTTGTTTCCTGAGTCAGAAAGATAAGGAAGAGCACAGGCCACATGTCATGTGGGGGCTTCTCCCCAACTGCCTGACTGTCCATAGAAACAGGGAGGGACCTTCTTTCTAACCTTACTAAACATGGCAAATGTTTTTCCCCCAATCTGGTGTCATCCCTCACTTTATACAGCAGAGACACCTGGACTCGTTCCCCACCTCACCCCAGCACCCCCTCCCCCCATCACTTCTGTTCTCTTAGAAGAACTCACCTTCTCTCCATCGCAGGGAGTCCCTGATTTCAAACCCACTGTGGATCTTCCTTTGGTCACAGTGTAACCTGATTGGATGGCACTACTTGCTCAATGACGTTTGTGCTCTCTAGTCAGAGATTACTCCAAAAACTGGAATTACAACTTTGAGGCATGAGTGATTTTCACATATTCTTTCACAGTTTAATTCAAAATCTATCTCATAACTGTCAAACACAAATAGTCCCTGAGGGCCATATTTTCAGCAATTTCATGCTCCTCCACCTTCCACAAGTCCTTCTGTACGTTCTATTGCCTGCGTGTTGAGGAAGAATCCCTGCCCTCTGCGGTGGCAGAAAGGACATTACAGACCAAGCCAGAGAGCACAGTTCTGTTGCAACTGCCAGCCAGCTGCTGCTATCCCTCACTCTTTACTAAATTATGGCCCTGCAGGCTGGGTAATAAACTGACTGGCAGACTTCCTTCTGGTCTCCCATGTATTGTTTCCGCTCAGACACCCAGTTCCAGGCCCCACTGCCCAGTCCTCTCGGGGTCTAAGGACTATGGGGTGGCCCATCATTACTCATCTCTAGGTTAACCCTGGAGTGTGAGGCTTCAGTCGGAACACATCGCAACCCGGCAATGTAGATCTGTGTGGCTGGAAGGGACTCAGCACCTGCACATTCCAGGTGAGACCCCAAGGTCAGCCAGGCAGTCAGCTGGTCAGTGAGGAGCCAGGACAGGTGCAGCGGGGTTCTCTGACTCTCAGTCCTGTGTCTTTCTGTGATCAAACCCTGATCTTTGTCTGATACCTGAGGAAGCCTGTGTTTTCCCCCCCCCAGACATAGAGTAGGCGGCCTTACAATATCCGAGAGCTCAGCTACACATGCATTTGTTTCTATTGTGATGCCCAGACCTGCCTTATTTCTTTAAGAACTCTAGTTAGCTGAGAGGCACGAATTTTGATTGAAGAAGCCTTTGGAGGCCTCAATGGGCAATGTTCTCTCTGTTGTCTGCACAGCGGTGTTACCCAAACCCAGCATCTCAAGCAACAACTCCAACCCTGAGGAGAACAAGGACCCTGTCATGTTAACGTGTGAACCACAGACTGAGAACACCACCTACCTGTGGTTGATCAACAGTCAGAGTCTCCCGGTCAGTGCCAGGCTGCAGCTGTCCAAGGACAACAGGACCCTCACCTTACTCTTTGTCACACGGAATGACACGGGACCCTATGAGTATGAAATCCAGAACCCCGGGAGTGCCACCCGCAGTGACCCATTCACCCTGAATGTTCTCTGTGAGTAACTTCTGTCCCTGCCTGGGCCAGGCTGCCCACCCGAATTCACACTGCCAGAGGGCAGGCCACATCCCTCCCTCTCAGGTCAATGGACACACACCCACACTCTGAACACCCAGGGTGGCCACCTATTCCAGGACCAGGCATATCTGGGCAGGCTCGGCCTTGAGCCAAGACTGGGAGGGGATGGGATGCTCCTGTCTGGAGAGATCAGGGTTAACAAGCTTTCATGGGACAAACAGGTTAATGTCTCAGACTCGGGCTCAGTGAACACAGGGGCTATGGTTGGGACTTTTTAAAACCAGCCTGTGACCCAGCTCAGAGGGAGAGTGTGGCCCTTACACAGACCAGGATCTTGTCCTTCCCTCTGATTACATCACGTGTGGCTGTGTTCTCTCTGCTCCAGATGGCCCGGACACCCCCACCATTTCCCCCTCCGACTCCCATTACCTTCGTGGGACAAACCTCAGCCTCTCCTGCCAGGCAGCCTCTAACCCACCTGCACGGTATTCTTGGCTTATCAATGGGAGTTCCCAGCAACCCACACAGGAGCTCTTTATCCCCAACATCACTTTGAATAATAGTGGATCCTATACCTGCCTTGCCCATAACTCTGTCACTGGGCTCAAAAGGACCACAGTCAAGAGTATCACAGTCTATGGTAAGTGCCTCCTGGACCATCAGTACCAGGCTGTGGGATGCAGGTCTGTCTGGTTTTCAGAACAGAGCCTAGAGGATGCTGTCTCTCATACTGGGCCATGGACACAAGCAAATCACAGTATTCCCCTGAGCCCTCCCACTACATCTCTGTAGACTCTCTTCCCCCTACTCTTTTGATTCCTTATGGCAGAGATGGGATCCAGCCATGGAAAGTGAGGAGGGGGATCCCTCAGCCCCAGCAAGAGTCAAGTGGTGGAGGGAGGGAGTTTCCCAAAGGGGAAAACAAAGGTCTTCAAGGTCAAGTTGCTTCTTCTGTCACTAACACTTTCCTTCTGTCACCTCTTGTCTGTTACCTGCTCCATGTGCTATAAGGAACATACAAGGCTTTGAAAAGCTCTCCTCTTTTCCCCAAACTAAGGGAGGAAACCATCTCTGATGTAGGGTAATCAGGTCAGACCCCTGCTCCCTAAGATGCTCCAGGCTCACCTGGTGACTGGTTGCTCTGTACCATCTGTTGTGGGACAAGGGTCCCTAGTGATGGGGCATGACTGGTCTGTCCTCAGACTGGCCAAATCATGTCACTCATCTACATGGTGGCCTTCCTCAGACCAGAGAGTGAGCCACAGGGTAGTCCCTTCTGAGCTGTGTTCCTACTCTGAAGTCACCTGCTGTACAACACTGTGCAACATAAGCTTATGTGGCATGCCTATGGAGCACAGTGAATGGTGGTGCTTACTTCACAAGTAGGTAGATTCACGGGACAGAAGGAGCAGTGCCACAAAGTGTGTAGTTTACGGAGGAAACTAAGAGTACCAGCCTTTTGTTAAAACTGATTACTTCTCTCTAGGGACTTCCTTCTCCCTGATATTCAATCCACTGGCCAGGAAGTGAACATCCTATTCAGACAGAGAAATCCTTTAGGTTGAAACTTCTCCAGGTACTAAGGTCATAGCTGGGCCATTCTCATTCTCCAATAAATTATTTAACAAAAAGGAAATGCCTTCCCATCTCTATGTGTAGCCACCATACCAGAGAGGGGGTGTGATTATTTAGAAAGTCACCGAAAGGTCTGGGAAAGAGTCACACAAAAGTCAATGGGTGGAAAATGCCACCTGATGATGAAAATGCTGGATGCACGATGAGGCTCCCGATGCTAATACCTCATATGTCCAGGGAGACAGGTGAGGGGTTATCCGAAGTTGATCTAGTCTGTCATCTAAACCAAGATCCTCACCCTGCAGAGGTCACATTCCTCCTCTGGTGACCTTTACAGAGATCACTGTGGCCTGTGAGTGGCTGACATCTCTGAGGAAGGAGCCCACTCTCAGTCATTCACCTCCTCTGTTCTCCACAGAGCCAGTGAGGAAGCCGCCCTCCAAGCCAGCAATGCCATAGTCACAGAGCATAAGGACCCCATGGTTCTGACCTGCCTCACAAATGACATTGGGATCTCCATCCAATGGCTCTTCAAGAACCAGAATCTCCTGCTCACGGACAGGATGAAGCTGTCCCGAGACAACAGCACCCTCACCATCGACCCCGTCAGGAGGGAGGACGCTGGGGGTTATCAGTGTGAGGTCTTCAACCCAGTCAGTTCTGGGATAAGTGACCCCTTCAGGTTGGATGTGCAATATGGCACTCTACTTCCCCCACTTGCCTCTGTATATTTCACAGAATAGGGGGTGAGATGGATGAAAGCCTTGAGAAGGTGGGAGCCTCCTTCAGAGCTTATAGAGCACATGGGCAAGGACCCCAGGATTACACTAATCTTGTCTTTGTCTCGGTTCCATGAGTGTTAGCTGTCTGACTACGGAGAAGGCTCTCACCCACCTGAGTCTCAGTTTCCGCATCTCTAAACTGGAATAAAACAGCTAAAACCATACACCATTGTTAGGATATTTATTGTGAGGGTAATGAAAATAAACCCCTCAGCCAGGGTCATGCTCAGTCAGGACTCAGTCAATGTAACTATTATTTTTGGTATTTTTATTAACGCAATTCTCAGGAGCTGTAAAGTCAAGCAGAACTCAGTGAAAATGTTTATCACTCACCAGTTCTGTGACCGCCAGCCATTTATTAAGCACCTCCCATCCCAGATTCTGTTTGTGCTTAGTGGGGATGACATTTCTGTCCCTCATGGGACTGGAAAGTTCAGAGGACCTGAAGGTAGAGTATTTCCCACCCTACCTGGACCATCAAAAACACTCAGCATATTCTTATTATTCATCAGTACTAAGTTGGCAGGTAAGACTGTCCATAGTGATGGAAAAGAAGAAACAGGGATAAGAGACAGAATATGTGAGGGAAACAGGAGTTAAGAGGAAAATTACCAGGACATGGGAATGGTGGGTGTGAGATTATGAGCATAGTTACAGCAAATGGAAGGTTTCAAATGTGCAAACCAGAGAAGGATGCAACCTCCAAAAGTGAGGTGTCAGGAGGATGGACACACCCAAACCGCACCCACTATGTGACAGTTCCTTCCGCCCTCACCAGGTCTTCCTCTGCAAGGCCCCTCCTGGTTTCCCCTGAATGGACTTGGGGCTTCTATCCTCCCCCTTTCCCTTCTCCTTTCAGCAGAACAAACCTACATGGACTACTATGTGGGGACCATCATTGTCAGTGTGGTTGGGATGCTCATCATGGTGTCCCCTGGGACCTCCCTGGGATATTTCCTATACCTCAGGAGGACTAGAAGGTACCATGGCATTGCCTCACCCTCACCCTAATCCTGTCCCCTAACCCAGGCTGACCTCCAGCAGAGCCCAGGCCAGGAGGACAAAGAACCGGTCCTCAGAGGGTTCCGGGCCAGCTCCCTGTGACCTCCTAGCTTCCTCATAGATGTACCTAACTCCTTCCATTCAGCTCCTCCCTCACAAGCTGATGACCAGGTGGTTTCCTCAACAGCTTCCTCGCCTAATAAATGAGGCATGATTAAGGAACTGTGCCCTCAGGACTGTCTTGGTTCTCTCCACACACCTGTAGCAGTGCCAGCAGGTAGTAAGTACTCAGTAATGCACCTCCTGTTGTTTATCTAAGTCCACCCTCCCAGGTGAGGGGATGGGCTGCCTCAGGGTCTGAAAGTCATCCTGGCCAAGGACACACAGCTGAGGGTGGAAGAGTCTGGACAAGCAGGGTTAGATCAAATGCTCCCATGGAGCCATTTTGGTTACTACAACCTTGATGTGTGAGATGGGACTACAGCAGGGCTTACAACAGAGCCTGTGGTGTGGTTTTTGTCTCTAGTTCAGGTGGATGGAGACAGGACAGGCTACTGTCACAGTGTAGCACTGTAGGCCTGAGAGGCAGGTCTGGCCACAAAGAGCACTATACTCATTCGGATGCTACATGAGGCTGGCACAACTGACCCTTGCAGCCTTCACCTTTCCACTAAGTTACACCCTCAGAGAGGACTTCTGTCCTGGATCCTCAGTCCCCTCCCTTGAAGTCCTCCAAAACCCCCATCTGCCTGTGGGTCCTTTCCCTGTGGGCCCAGGTCAGCTCTGGATACTCAAGGCCTTGCCTCAGTTCCCCTCTCCTGGGCCTGTCCTCCTTAAACAGTGGAGAGAGGCCTCCACCCTCTGCTGGGAAAGAAGACCCTCCCTGCCCCCTGTTGTGACACCAAAGCTTGCTGCATCCCTCACAAGTAAGTCTGACCTTTCCCAGGGCCAGTGACCCGCGTGGTCTCCAAGAGCACCCACCTCCAGAGGCCACCCCTGGTGAGTTTCTGTTCAGCCTGGAGCCCCTGGGCCTGCCCCACAGTGACCACCCCTGCCCTTGGCCCTCAGGCTCTGACCCTTCCCTGGGCTTCAAGGGGATTCTCATCACCACTCTGCACAGGGAACCCCTACTCGCCAGTCAACCTGACCTGTAGGCTGTGTCATGTGTCTCCACCTCTCCCTCACTGGACCCTGAAATGGCAAGAGGGTCTTGTCCTGAGAAATGACTTTTCAACTCTGGCTCTTGGGAGCTAAAGAAAACCCCCTCCTGGGAGAACAGGCTAAAGCTTCCTCCTTCCCTGGGTGCTAACGCCTCCTGTCTCTGCTCCCAGGCCAGGGTCCCTCTGGAAACTCTGCCTTCTCAGCAAGTGCATCCCTTCCTTGTTCCCTTATCCAGGGCCTTAGCAATCCACGCTCAGGTTAAGGGCACCATCGAACCTCACAACATAGCACAGACTCCCTTCCCCATAACAGCCAGCTTAAGGGTAGCCCTGCCCTGGCTTAGTGGGGCCCTAGTATTAGTGGTGGTCAGGGCAGGGAACAGACGGCCTTTTGCAATTTAAAACCAAACAAACTGCAGCTGTGTCAGAGAGCCCCAGGACTTCTAAAAGAAGGCCCAAGGTCCAGCAGTAGCCTGCATTCCTTCATAGCTGGGCCTTATCTGGGCACCTCTAAACTTCAAACAAAGAGGAGGAATCTGCAGATCTCTTTGTAGCTCCTGCTGGGTGGACTCACACAGTGGCTGACTTTGCACCTCCTTGGAGATCCAAGAGCCAGAGTACCCAGAGTGAGACTATCCAGATTACAACTCTTCACATCCATAAGAGACATACACACTCAGCGGACAGACTCACTGAGCACCAAAGCCCACTGAAGCAAGTCCTACCCCATAAAGGTGTCTCCAGCACAGAAATTCTCCCATTGTAGACACAACTGGTCCCCACTGCCAATTAGCTTGGAGGTCAATTCCTCCCAATGAAACCAAGAGCAATCAAGGCTTAACTACAACAAGATTGTGCACACAGCCCACAAAGGGTTGCACCAAGGGTGTCTACCTCAAGTAATTAGGGAGGCTGAGCCATTGGGCCCTATAGGACACCTAGCACACAAAGCCACTCTATCAACACAGGGAAACAGCCAAAATGTGGAGAGAAAGAAATAGGTCACAAATCAAAGAAATGGAGGAAAGCAAATGACTAGATATAGAGTTCAAAATCACTGTTATAAGTTTACTCAAGAATCTTCCATAAACCTCCGAGAAATTTAGTGAGACCCTCAAGGATATGAAAAAGAACCAATCAGAAATTAAGCATACACTGACTGAAATAAAGAATAACATATAGAGATCCAACAGCAGAATAGAGGATCCTAAGAATCAAGTCAAAGATTTGAAATACAAAGAAGTAAAAAAAAAAAAAAAAAAACACCCAACCAAAAAGAAAAAAAAAGACATAAGCAAACGGAAGAATATACCGTGTTCATGGATTGGTAGAATTCACATCATTAAAATGTCCATACTAACATCATGCTGAGTGAAATAAGCCAGTCAATGAAAGAGAAACACCACATAACCTCACTCATTTATGGGTAGTAAAGAACATTATAAACTAATGAACAGAAAGATAGATATAGTGACAGTAAAGCAACAAGCAACTGTCAAATGACGGCGGGGAGGGTAGGGAGATCTGGGGGAGATAAGAGATCAACCGAAGGACTGGTATGCATGCATATAAGTACAACCAATGGACACAAAACTCTGGGGAGGGAAGGCATGTATGGGAAGTGGGGGGGGGGGGGGGCAATGGTAAGCTATGTACACATATAATACCTTAATTTAAAAAATGGTGGGGAAAAACTAAAATAAAATAAAATGTCCATACTACCCAAAGCAATCTATAGATTCAATGCAATCCCCATTAAGATACCAATGCAATATTTCACAGATCTACAACAAACTCTCCAAAAATTCATATGGAATTTTAAAAAACCTCGAATAGCTGCAGCAATCTTGAGAATGAAGAACAAAGTTGGAGGGATCACAATACCAGATATCAAGCTATGCAACGAAGTCATTGTTCTCAAAACTGCCCAGTACTGGCACAAGAACAGACATAGAGACCAATGAAACAGAACTGAGAACCCAGAAATTGACCAATGCCATTATGGTCAATTAATATTTGACAAAGGAGAGACACAACAAGATGGCGGCAGAGGTAAAAGCCTAACTGCAGCCGCCCTCAACAATTTAAAAAAATACAACTAAAATATAGAGTGGACACTATCCAGAACTACAGGAAAGTTGACTGACTGGAAATTCTACAACTAGAAGGAAAGAGAAAACCAGAAGGAGAACCAGAGGAGCTGTAAAAGCCTAAGGTACGGAGGCACGGTGCGCGCGGGGAGAGGACGGAGCCGGAGAGGAGGGGCGGCTGAGTGCCTGGCTGGTGTTCCCTAGCGGGAAGGAGATAAAAGCTCCAGACCGTGCTGAACCCCAACTCCGACTGCACTGAACCCCAGTTCTGGGCGAGACCCCGGGGGTCCCAGGCTCATACAGGGGGAATCTGGGCTGTAAGGCGGAAGCTCAGCCGAGCGGCGAGAAAGGCAGAGCCCCGGAGTCGCGCACATTGCGCGCAGAGGAGGGACTGTTCGCTGAGCTGCTGGATTGCCCCAGCGGGAAGGACTCAAAAGCTCAGGAATGTGCTGAGCCCCAGTTCTGACTGCACTGAACCCCAGTCCTGGGCAAGACCCTCGGGCCCCAGCCTCATACAGGGGGAATCTGGGCTGTAAGGCAGAAGCTCAGGGGAGCGAAAAGCAGATCCCCTGAGTCTCGCACTTTGCGCGCACAGAGGACAGACTGTTGTTTGGGCCGCGAGATCGCCCTAGCGGGAAGGAGACATAAGCTCCGGACTGTTCTTAACCCCACTTCCAACTGCTCTGAACCCCAGTTGTGGGCTTGTTGGGGGAAAGACTACACTGTCTGGAAGCGGGCGAAGCTCCAGGGCGCCTTTCTCTCAGAGGTGCTTGCAGCGAGTACCAAAGGACACTGAGGTACACTGAGACTCAGGAACCTCCGAGGGCGGGACTAACCGGAAGCCAAGGCTGTAGGTTCCGCCCTGAAACTCTGCCCCATCCAAGCTGAACTCAGAGAGGCTTTTGCAGGTTTCCAAGTCTAGTGGAATAAGGTTATCTCCTGGCATAGACACAGCTGATCCTCCCAACCTACCAACTCAGGGAAGCAGCGAAAATGTCGAAACGAGGAAACAGATCACAAACGAAAGAAATGGAGGACAAAAAGCGACGGGATATAGAGTTCAAAACCACGCTTATAAGGTTGTTCAACAATCTCCTAGAAAAGGCCGATAAAATAAATGAGACCTATGAGGATATGAAAAAAGATCAACAAGAAATAATAAAGGGTCAACAAGAAATAATAAAAGGTCAACTAGAAATAAAGAATACAATCTCTGAAATAAATAATATTATACAGAATCCTAAAAACAGAATGGAAGATTGTAAGAATCAAGTCCAAGATTTGCAACACAAAGAGCCAGAGGACACTCCTCCACAGAAGCAAGAAGACAAGAGAATCCAGAAAGTTGAAGATAATGTAAGAAACCTCTGGGACAACTTCAAGCGAACCAACATCAGAATTATGGGCATCCCAGAAGATGACAGAGAGCAAGATACCGAAAACATATTGAAAGAAATAGTGACAGAAAACTTCCCCCACCTGGTGAAAGAAATAGATTTACATGTCCAGGAAGCACACAGAACCCCAAACAAAAGGAATCCAAAAAGAACCACACCAAGACACATAATAATTAAAATTCCAAGAGCTAAAGACAAAGAGAGAATATTAAAAGCAGCAAGACAAAAGCAGGTAGTTACCTATAAAGGGGCACCCATACGACTGTCAGCTGATTTCTCAACAGAAACCATGCAGGCCAGACGGGAATGGCAAGAAATATTCAAGGTGATGAATAACAAGAACCTACAGCCAAAAATACTCTACCCAGCAAAGCTATCACTCAGAATCGAAGGCCGGATAAAGAGCTTCACAAATAAATTTAAGCTAAAGGAATTCATCACTGCCAAGCCAGAATTATATGAATTGTTAAAAGGGGTTCTTTAGGAAGAGGAAGAAAATAAAGATAAAAATTATGAACAAACACGTAACTATCAACAAGTGAGTCTAAAAACCAAGGGAAGTAAAAATGATGAACAATATTAACTGGTGAATATAATAGAATCAGAGGTATGGGAGGGGAGTGGACTGATGATTCTTGGGGAAATGGGGAGTGGAGCGGGGCGGGAAGAGACTGAACATAAACTGCACCTATGGATGAGGACAATGGGGGATGGGGAAAGGGCAGAGAATTGAATGGAAACTTGGTGTAGGGGAGCGATGGGGGGGGGGGGAATGAGGAACATTTGTAATAATATGAACAATAAAGATTTATTAAAAAAAAAATATATTTGACAAAGGAGGCAAAAGCATACAATGGAGTCAACTTGGTCTTTTAAATAAATGGTGCTGGGAAAATTGAGCGTATACATGCAAAAAAAAATGAAACTAGCTCACCAACTTACACCATACACAAAAATAAACTCAAAATGGATAAATGACTTAAACATAAGACAGGAAACCATAAAAATCTCAAAAGAATCCATAGGCAAAAAAATAGCAGACATATGTCATAGCAATACAGCTCCTAGGGCAATGGAAACTAAAGAGAAAATAAACAAATGGGACTATATCAAAATAAAAAGCTTCTGCACAGCAAAAGAAACCACCAACAAAACAACAAGAACGCCCACTGCATGGGTAAACATATTTGCCAATGTTATCTCTGATAAGGATCTAATCTCCACAATTACAGGGAACTCATACAACTTAACAAAAGGAAGATAAACAATCCAATCAAAAAAGGCAAAGGACTTAAATAGACACTTTTCAAAAGAGGACATAAAGAAGGCCAAGAGATATATGAAAACATGATCAAGTCACTAATCATCTGAGAGATGTAAATCAAAACAACAATGAGGTGCCATCTCACACCTGTCAGAATGGCCATCATCAACAAATCAATGAACAATAAGTTCTGGCAAGGATGCAAGGAAAAAGGAATCCTCATGCACTATGGATGGGAATGCAGACTAGTGCAGCCACTTTGGAAAACAGTATGGAGTTTCCACAAAAAAAGTAAAAATGGAACTTCCATTTGACCCAATAATCCCACTTCTAGTAATATATTCCAAGAAATCAGAAACACCTGTCAGAAAGGATATATGCACCCCTATGTTCAGAGCAGCACAATTTGCAATAGCTAAGATTTGGAAACAGCTTAAATGTCCATAAGCAGATGAGTGGATTAAAAACTGTGGTACATATACACAATGGAATACTATGCTGCTGTAAAAAGGAACTCCTACCATTTGCAACAACATGGATGGACATGGAGAACATTTTAAGCGAAATAAGTCAGTTGGAGAAAGATAAATATTACCTGATCTCACTCGTTTGTGGAATATAATGAACAACATAAACTGATGAACAAAAATAGAGACAAAAGGGGAAAATATTTTAGAATATAATACAAGTAATCTGTTATTTGCATATTTTTAATATTTCCTCCAACTTTTGAGATATGATACGATGTTAGTACAGTTTTGGTAATATTATTATACTTAAAATCCTTTTTTCTTGAAATGTTGTTTATTGCATGTAACATTATTAGATTTAAAATCGTTTTTCATGGGATATAAAATAAAAATAAAAATCTCTGGAAGATAACCACCTAATAACTCTTAACTTATTTCAACTATTCTTTTCTAAATTAGTAAATTTTTTAAGGTTATTGAATTTCTAGATATTTTGAAATAACATGAAATACCAAAACATTGATTGCTAAATAAGCCTTTAAATTTGTCTGCTTTTGTCTTTATTGCCTAAAATCTGTGATATGGATTTAAGATTTTGGTAGAATGTCTGGTGCTTGACGGTTTCTTAAAAGTGCAAGTGTGTTTAAAATGTGTTCACAAATGTCAATCTGAGGAATGGTGGTCACTTATTTTGTTTTTATTGGAAATTGAGGTTTCTGAGAGTTAAAAGTTCAAATTAATTTGGGATAAATTATATGGTTGTGATAATAGAATGCATGAAGTATGGAAATTCATTTTTGAGCTAAATAATTCTTACATTTTCTCTGCAAAAATTAGTATTTTGAATTATGTTAAGGTCTTTATGTGTATGGCCTTTATGTGTATGTGTTTGTCTGTGTATTACGTGTGGTAATTTTTCTTTTTTTTAATATATATTTTATTGATATCTTACAGAGAGGAAGGGGGAGAGATAGAGAGCTAGAAACATCGATGAGAGAGAAACATCGACTAGCTGCCTCCTGCACACCCCCTACCAGGGATGTGCCCACAACCAAGGTACATGCCCTTGACCGGAATCGAACCCGGGACCTTTCAGTCTGCAGGCCAACGCTCTATCCACTGAGCCAAACCGGTTTCGGCACGTGTGGTAACTTTTCAGCCTTTGGATGGCATTACTAGAATATAACATTTTATTGACCTGATTTTAAAAAATTAAAATACTTATAAAATTAAGCACAATTCTGTGTCTGAAAATAAAAATTTGTATTAAAATTGGTTTAATTTTGATTAATGTCCTTTAGAGTTATTACCATAACATACATATTTTTCCTAGATTTACAAATAGTTTATGATATAATCTTTTGGTTAAGACAAGCTTTCTAAAGTTTAATTTGTAAGATTAAATGAGAGATGAATTTTAAATGAGAGATGAATTTGAGACATTCCAATGGGCATTGAAATAACTCAAGGATTGATTCTCTCTTCTTAAAACAGATATTTTTTAACTAAACTAGGCCAACTTAATGCACTTGAAATTACATGGGAAACTTTGTCAAATAAAAATTAATAAGCTTTGTCAAATAAAAATTTATGTTCTATTTATATACAAATATTTTATTAGAATGGATGTTATAAAAATTTCAGTCTGCTTTAGAAAGGAACTTGCAAAGATTCAGAGCCAAGTTCAAACAGGAAACTTTCAGAGTAGCATGTGTCCAGTCAGGGACACCGGGGCAAGCCAAGAGTGATGATTCCCTGTGGGGGCATCTGGCAGTAATACTCTGGATATTTGTGTTTCACATTGGAAGTTCATGTATTATTTTCTTTCTTTTTAAAAAATATTTATTATTAACGCCAAAACTGGTTTGGCTCAGTGGATAGAGCATCAGCCTGCAGACTCAAGGGCCTTGGGTTTGATTCTGGTCCAGGGCATGTACCTTGGTTGGGGGCACATCTCCAATTGGGGGCGTGCAGGAGGCAGTTGATCAATGTTTCTCTCTCATCGATGTTTTTAACTCTATCCTTCTCCTTTCCTCTGTGTAAAAAATCAATAAAATATTTTAAAATATATATTTTTAAATTAATTTCAGAGAGGAAGGGAGAAGGAGAGAAAGATAGAAATATCCTACCTAATAAAGGAGTAATATGCAAATTAACCATCACTCTGCTCCAAAATCCATGCCCACAAGCCACACCCACAAGCCAATCAGAGCAATTATGCAAATAAACCCAACCAAGATGAGCCACAGAGAGCAGGAGGGAGGCATTTCCCCAGCAACGGAGGAAGCCAAGCTTTCCGCCAGCCCTTGCTGGTCTAAGCCTCCACTCAAGGCTACAAAGTTTCAATTATAGAAGGTAAACAAATCCATATAGAAACGGCTGCCACCACAGGGCAAGCAGGAGGCTTGGCTCCGCTCCAGGCTACTCAAGGATTGATTCAATTGTGGAAAGTAAATATAACCGAAACCAGTTTGGCTCAGTGGATAGAGCATCAGTCTGGGGACTAAAAGGTCCCGGGTTCGATTCCAGTCAAGGGCATGTACCTTGGTTGCGGGCACATCCCCAGTGGGGTGTGTGCAGGAGGCAGCTGGTTGCTGTTCTCTCTCATCGACGTTTCTGGCTCTCTGTCCTTCTCCCTTCCTCTCTGTGGAAAATCAATAAAATATATTTTTTTAAAAAAAAAAGAAAAAGAAAGAAAGTAAATATATTCCAGATACCAGGGCCTCGGCTTGAGTCACTGGGGGGCATGGCAAGCCTGCAAACCACCACAGGCTCCTTGCTTAGGCCACCCCACACCCCAAGAGTACCCCCACCCTGATGTGGGACACCCTTCAAGGCAAACCAGCTGTCCCCCAACCATGCACCAGGTCTCTATCCTATCTAATAAAAGAATGATATGCAGATTGACCATCACTCCAACACACAATATGGTTGCCCCCATGTAATCAAAGACCCTGCCCCTATGTGGATACAAGATGGCCAGCAGGGGAGGGCAGTTGGGAGGCACCAGGCCTGCAAGGGAGGGCAGTTGAAGGCAATCAACCCTGCAGGGGAGGTCAGTTAAGAGTGACCAGGCTGGCAAAGGAGGGAAGTTGGGGGAAAATGGGCTGGCAGAGGAGCAATTAGACATTAATCAGGCTGACATGGGAGTGATTAGGAGGTGATCAGGCTGGCAGGCAGAGGCTGTTAGGGACAATCAGGAAGGCAGGCAGGCGAGCAGTTGGGAACCAGCAGTCCTGGATTGTTAGGCCACTGAGATCGGGCCTAAACAGGCAGTTGGATATCCCTCAAGGGGTCCCAGATTGGAGAGGGTGCAATCTGGGCTGAGGGACACCCCCACCCGCTGCATGCACGAATTTCATGTACTGGGCCTTTAGTTGCATTGCAATAAAATCTATAACCATGCCACTTTTAAATTTTGTCATTCATGTAAAAAAAAGAAGCTATTACTTTACTTTGATGCATCTGTAGGTATATCTTTAGAAAAATCCATGAAAAGGACCCTGACCTATTCTAACTTGTAGGCTTCTAAGGAGGTCATATCTCTGAACTAGATGAAGACTTATAGAACTTCAAGGAATAACTGAATTCAAAAAACTACTGGCAAACAATCAGGATAAACAAAAATAACTATGGGACTAAATGAATTGAGAATAATTACTCTTACGACTTTGTTTAAAATATTGTTGATTTTTAAATTTTTGTACCCTAAATATAAGGAAAACTAAAAAGAAGACATTCTGCATTATAGGAACTAATAAATTAGTGGCATTCATTTCACAGTACTCCCAGGAAACAAAGAGCCAAAGACCATGACAACCCGGAGAATTTTTGTCCATTGGGAAATACATGAATTAAAGATTCTCTCCAACAGTGTTAAAGGGGCCTTGTTTTATCAGGTACCTAACCATGAATGGACATTTGCCCCCTGTCTCTGATACTCGCCTTCATCCCAAGGATGGAGAAGCCGCTGACTATGGGAGAGGAAGACAGCCATCCCAACATGTCAACAAGGCCTGTATGCTGACAAGTTGATGCTGCTCAAACCTTGCTCTTATATCATCTATTGTTATTGATTAAATGAATATAAAATGATTTTTATATTGCTACTAGAGGCCCAATGCACAAAGTTTTTGTACTCAGGGAGAGAGTGGGTGAGTCCCTCAGCCCGACCTGCACCCTCTCGCAGTTCAGGAGCCCTCAAGGGATGTCCAACTGCTGGCTTAGACCCACTCCCCACTGAAAGTGGGCCTAAGCCGGCAGTCAGGCATCCTTAGTACTGCCGCAGAGGCGGGAGAGTCTCCCGCCACCACAGCTGCTACTGCGCTCACCAGCTGTCATCCCGGCTCAGGGCTTTTGCCTGAGCAGCGCTCCCCCTGTGAGAATGCACTGACCACCACGGGGCAGTTCCTATATTGAACATCTGCTCCTTGGTGGTCAGTGCACATCATAGTAATGGTTGTTCCGCTGTCTGGTAGATTTTCATATTAGCCTTTTATTATATAGGATTATCCTCCTTATGGTTTCCTAGTGAAACAATATGTCTCCCTAGACCCTTTTCCCCATTAGACATGAAAAATTTAACTTGGGTACCTGCTATGTACTAGACCAAGCATGTCAAACTCGTGGCCCATGGGCTGCATGTGGCCCACAACAAATATTTTTGTGGCCCAGCCAATATAACGGTATGTAAGGAACTTTTTTTGTTTGTTTGTTTGTTTGTTTGTTTTTGTTTTTTTAAATATATTTCATTGATTTTTTTACAGAGAGGAAGAGAGAGGGATAGAGAGTTAGAAACATCTATGAAAGGGAATCATCAATCAGCTGCCTCTTGCACACTCCCTACTGGGGATGTGCCCGCAACCAAGGTACATGCCCTTGACCGGAATCGAACCTGGGACCTTTCAGTCCGCAGGCCTACGCTCTATCCATTGAGCCAAATCAGTTTTGGCTGTAAGAAACGTTTTAATAAAAATTTCCTAACTTAATTTTTACAATATCCTGTTATAGGTAATTATTAATAATGAACTACAACATTTGCTAATGACGGATTACTATGATTGTGTTGCATTCATTTCCCTTACGAGCCTTATGCACAGGTGCACCATTTCTCTTTACTAATACTAGCAGTGAATATTTTAGCAGCCAAAGGCCACATCATTAGTCTTGTACTGACTTGTTTGGTGTGCACGCCAGAAAATATTTCGCTTTCAAAGAAAAAGAAAAATAGGTTTACTTGCATTATGATTATTAATTTGTGCAGTTATTCAGTGTCTGGTAAGTTAATGTTCAAGAGAAAATATTAATTTTTATTAAAATGTTCTATTATTTTATGTTAATAATTATACATTAATTTCAGACCTTTGTATTCAGCATGTCTCTATCAAAATCAAGTGGTAGTAAAAATAAACAAAAAATTGCTGGCAAACATCGACATTTCTAAGAAAAGTGGGAGTTGCAGTATTTTTGCTGTGAGGTAAAAAATAAAATAACCTGCTTGATATGTAATAATGCTATTAGTATACCAAAGTTATACATTGAAAATTGAAGCTTTTGTTTTTCTGTGGCCCACATAAACTTAAACCTTGTTTATTTGGCCCATGTTAGCTTCTGAGTTTGACATGCTCACTGGAATACTAGACAATAATATTCTGATTATCACCTGTGATAATGAAGTTAATGTTTTGTTGGCCACACACTGGTGACCTTCTACTATCAATATAAGTTTTGGTACATTTTTTCAGGCTATCTTCCTATCTAATTAAAGCCTAATATGCTAAGTGTCCAACTGCTTGTTTGACCACTCGACCTAGTGAGCTATGATGCTCACTAGGGGGCAGATGCTCCAACTGGTAGGTTAGCTTGCTGCTAGAGTCCAACTAAGGACTGGGCAAGATGAGCAGGACAAGCCTTGGAACCCTCCAACAGTCCCTCACTGATCGTGCACTGGTGGGGTCCCTCAGCCTGGCCTGTGGGGAACGGGCCAAAACCAACTCTCCCCGATTTCGAGCAGGCACAGGCCAGGCCGCAGGACCCCATTGGTGCACGAATCCGTGCACTGGGCCACTAGTATCCTATCTAATAAAAGAGTAATATGCAAATTGACCATTACTCCAACACACAAGATGGCTGTCCCCATGTGGACACAAGATGGCCAGCATGGGAGGGCAGTTGTGGGCAATCAGGAGAGCAGGGGAGGGCAATTGGGGGGTGGGGGGGACCCAGCCTGCAGAGAAGAGCAGTTGTGGAGGACCAGGCCTGCAGGGGAGTAGTTAGGAGTGACCAAGTCTGCAGGGGAGGGCAGTTAGGGGCAATCAGGCTGGCAGGGGAGCAAGTAGGCATCAATCAGGCTTGCAGGCGAGTGGTTAGGGGATGATCAGGATGGCAGGCAGAAGCAGTTAGGGAAAATCAGAAAGAGAGGCAGGCAAGCAGTTGGGAGGCAGCAGTCCCAGATTGTGAGACGGATTCCAGATTGGAGAGGGTGCAGGCTGGGCTGAGGGACACCCCATCCTGCATGAATTTCATGCACTGGGCCTCTAGTCTATTATAAAGTACTTACCTTGGACAAACCCCTCTAAGAACACCTCCTTAATAATTCCCCTGGTAGAATTATATACAGATATAATCTAGATAAATATTTTAGATGAATACTGTCTAAATATAGGAATGGATGAAATTAACTTCCCAGAAAAAAAAAAATGTTTCTTCTGG
The DNA here is from genome assembly GCA_963924515.1 of Vespertilio murinus. NCBI lineage: Eukaryota > Metazoa > Chordata > Mammalia > Chiroptera > Vespertilionidae > Vespertilio > Vespertilio murinus. The sequence continues at coordinate 39,447,593 of OZ004716.1, read as the reverse complement.
ATAGTAATAGATACCTGTTCCTCCTCAGATCCTTCCTTGTCAAATATTAGACATTTTCTGTTTCTAATCAGTGTTACTGGTTTAATATTGTTGCTTTTGTTCCTGGTATGTAGATTTTATATTAGATGCAAAAAAAAAACTTGACAAACAGCAAAAAGACTTGGATCATGGTAGCTCAAAAATGAGAAATGATTCAGAATACATTTTAACAAGGACATATAGGATCTGACTGCTTTCCATTTACCTGCCCTTGATGTTTTGTTTTGTTTTGTTTTGTTTTGTTTTGTTTTGTTAATAATAATAATTTGACCTTAAGTGCCATCTAAGGTCTTGCCCCACCTCCAGTGGTCCATCCTGTTCAGCAAGACACGCTGACACTGAGACTCCTAGGAATGAGCCTTCCTAGCACTGTGGGGTTGCATTAAACAACCAAAAGGTTGGTCATCAATGCATCCTTTGGATTGATTTATGACCAAAAGGGTGCTGTGTGGACGAAAGGAACCACATGCTAACCGGACAAGCTCAGGGAAGGCCTGCATGACGGTCTTGCAAACTCAGAGACCTAAAGTAACCACAAAGGATATTATGAAATTAAACTTTAACTAAAGGCAGTTATGGTGGGTAGTTACGTCCTAGGCCAGTTTCTTCACTGACGAGGTCAACTTTTATCTTAACTGAGCCTCTCTGTCTTTTTGCATCTGTGATGACATATCCTTGAAATGTCTGGGTAACTTGTAACTTCCCTTTTTCTGGACCCCTTGAGACACAACCTAATGTGCCTGGGCGCCAGGACAGATACCACAAATTCCTTCATTGTTATTGTTATCATGTTAATTGTTGGCAGGTGTCTGGTGGACCTGACAGTCTCCATCTAACAAGCTGTCAGGAGATGCTGATCATTCTGGCCTGCAAAGCACTTTCAATGGCAAGGCTGATGGGGATCTCTGCTCCCTAAAAGGACAACCTACCCACTTAACCTCACCCTTGGCCTGTGCTGTGTCCTGGCCATTGGTCTGTCAGCACCACACAGAGAGCCCCAAGCATCCTCAAACCCAGGGGATTATTTATTTGTGTGACACAGAAACCCAGCTGGCACCATGCCTTCCCCGTGTTCTCAGACTCCTGGGAAGGTTGCATTTCCTCTCAGCAGGAAGGTCACAGAGGTGACTGGGAGTGAGAAGGGGTTTTCTGAGAGATGACTGCTGAGGGGATCCACCTTCTGTCTTTGGGTGTCACCAGCCTGGTTTCTGCTTCCCGGGACAGAGTCCCAGGACCAGGAGTCTTGGTAGGACCCACAGTGAAGAGTGTGTGTGTGTGTGTGTGTGTGTGTGTGTGTGTGTGTGTGTCCTGTGTGTCCTGCATGTCCTGGGAAGAGGGGACTGTGGTGGGAGATCATGTGGCTGTGAGCTCCCTGGTTTTTGAGGGACATGACTTAAAAAAAAAGAAGAATATTCATTTACTTATAATTATTGCTAACTAAACTTCTCTTTTAAACAGGAACATAAAAACACAATAGGGCTTTGCACAAGTGGAATTTCTAAACAGTTGGTTTGTATACACATCAAAATAAGTTAGAATGAAGATCCACTCTTCAGCAAACAATTTAGTGAAAAATTATAAAAAGTAAATTTTATAAAGTCTCTGGAAATTTTCCTAAGGATGTAAAGCAAATAGAAAAATAATCAATCAAGAAAATATATCAAATCTTGGTAAAAACAACAAGAGTTTATGGGGTTTGAGACATAACTCACTCCATTTTGTACTTACCCTACTCCCAAGTAACAGAAGGCATGTGTGACCCAAAAGACAGAGACTTTCTCTCACCCAGTTCCATGTCTGGGGCTTCAGTTCCACAGCAGACTGCTGTTCTCAAACTCCTCAGCTCTGTGTTGCAAAAATTCTTCTTCAGGAGGCACAGCCAAGAGGAGCAGGTAACTCTTCTTCCAACCAGCTCCCATTCTTACGATGGAAGCTATATTTTAGGCAAGCCAAGAACACTGAGACCCCAATCGCCCCATTCCAGCTCACTCACATTATGTAGATTCCATACAATATTACCAAGGTTGGCTACTATTTACAATAGCCAAAAGGTGGAAACAACTCCAAAGTCCATCAATTGGTGAATTGATAAGCAAACTGTGGTATATCCATACAATGAAATATTATTCAGCAATAAAAAGAAATGGAGTACTGATTCATGCTACATGGCAAAACATAGATTAACCTGGAAAACATGCTAAGTAAAAGAAATCCTTCATCAGAAAAGGCCACATATTGTACATTTGCATTTACATGAAAATGGAGAATATGCAAATCTGTGGAGACAGAATACATAATGGTTGCTTAAGGATGATGGGAGGAGGTGGGAAAGAATGACAAGGGTCAACTAATGAATACAAGATTGCTTTAAGGGAGTGTGAAATTTTTCTAAACTTAGACTCTGGTGATTATTGCATAACCTTGTGAATATATTAAAACAGTGAACTGTATATTTTAAATGAGTGAATTCCATAGATTATTAATTATATCTTAATAAATGTGTTTTCAAAAGAAAAAAAAAATAAGTTATAATGGAATTCATTCAGGGGACTTTCCCAGTCCCCTGCGAGGCCTCACACCTCTTTTGCAAAGGTTGGGGGCGAGGGGTGAGGACAAGTCCGAGGCACAGGGAAAGGGCCTTCAAGTATCAACTCGCAGAGGGTCATCTGATGGTGGGACTGTGAGCGGGAAGCTCACACTGGGGCCCTGAACCTTCTCCCTTGGTTTTCCAAGACCAAGACTACTGCCCTGGCAGGAGGGGAAGGAGGAAGAGGAGGAGGAGGAGTAGAGGAGAAGAAGGAGGGAGAGGGAAAGGGGAAGACAGAGGGGGAGGGGAAGGAGAGGGTGTGGTGGGGGAGGAGGATAGGGGATGTGGGGTTCAGGGTTCATTTTGGTACCAGAGGAGAAAGACATCGTGGGAAAAGATAGTTCTCAGGGATGATGCTCTGACATCATCCCTGACAAGGAGAAAATGTCTTCTACAGTGACAAGGTCACTTCCACCTGAGGGTCATTGTAGTGGACACCTGGGTGCTGGGGGGTCTGGGGTCTGGAGAGCACACTTGGGGCGAGGCTCGGTAGGCCCCGGCCCTCTCATCTGTTGCTTAGTGTGAGTTGTAGCAGAGAAGGAGGGGCACCTGGCTGCCTGATCCCAGGCCACCAGGTCCTCCCCCAGACCTGATCACAGCCACCCTGAGGGTACAGCCTTGGAGGGACTGCATTGCAAAGTGGTCCCCCACCCCCAGCTGTCCCCCCACCTGGTTCCTGGGCTGAAGGTGGTGGCTTCACCTCCTTCTGTGCCTTTGGGGACAGCCCTGCCCGCCCCTCCCCAAGGAGGCCTCAAGGAGGTTGGTGGGCGGGAGTCTGGGCGCCCTGGGTCCTGAATATGCTATTATCCCTGCCTGTGGCCTGCAGCCTCCAGTTCCAGGGGCTGGAGCCGCCCGGGGACAGGCCAGGAGGGCTGCTGAGGGAGGTCTGGCCTCTGGTGGGCGATGCAGAGCAAGTCACTGGCGAGGGGCTGGGAGCGGGTGGAGGGCCTGCCCCGCCGCCTCCTCTTGCTTCCCACCAGCCTCCTGAGCCTCCCTGCCAGCAGCTGGGCCCCAAGGACCGGAGCACAGACCCCCAAGTTTCCCTGGCCAGGAGGCTCTAGGTTGGGGAGCACAAAGCACATAAGAAAGCTTGCCTTGGGGGGGGGGGGGGGGAATGGTCTCTATCAGAAAAGGTTATGGGCAACACAGAGTTGAAAAGGAAAAATATAAAATAAATTGCCTCCCAAATACCCCCGTGTATGTGTGTGTGTGTGCGTGTGCGTGTGCGTGTGCGTGTGCGTGTGCGTGTGCGTGTGTGTGTTTTATTCCCCCCCGCAATCTGGTCCTCATTTTCCTTTTTAAATGTTGCTCTTCCCCTGACCCTGCAGGCTCTGGGCTGTCCCTGTCCTCAAAATGGATTCTTGTTACACCTTAAAGAAGACAAATGCTCCAGCCCCGCTCCTGACAGTCCCCGTGGGTCCCCAGTGACCTCTTCACAGTGTTGCCGCCCCCCTCCCCCCACCCTCTCAAGGGGCTTCTTCCTGTCCTAGTTAGTGTGTCCTGACTAAGGTGTGTCTGGGCTCAGCTGAGGGACCCTGAGCTGGAACATACCAGGTGTGGAGCTCCAGCTAAGTCAGAATTGGGTGACATCTGGCAAAAACCACGTTAGGGCGGTGGTAAGACTGGGCTTCTGGGGAGGGCTTGTGCCAGCCAGGTTGGGGCGCACGTGCACCTGGCTCCAGGCTGCTCCGGAGGCACCGGGAGGTAGAAGGCCCAGGCCTTGCCTGCTCTGGGCCGGGGCTGTTCCCAGCTGGGGGCTCGTGGATGGGGGCGGGCAGTGCTGAGCAGCTGGGAGCTCCAGCATCTCTAGAGGCAGGCAGGGGAGAAAGTGAACAAGGCCTGCTCGGAGCGATCCCTTCTCAGTGGCAGGGTCCCTGAGGGGCCATCACGTGGCCCTGCCCACACTGGCTGCCCTAGCGCTGTGGGCCTGCAGACACCTGAGGACCTGTGCCCTTGTGACCTGTCCCTTTTCCCACCCTCCCACAGCAGCAGGCCCAGGTCCCAGGTACCCTTCCTTCCCCGAAAGGAGATGCAAACCTACCGTGTCTTCCCGAAAATAAGACCTCCTCCGAAAATAAGACCTACTTACAGGTTTCCTTCTGAGTGAAATATAAGGCATCCCCCCGAAAATAAGGCCCCCAGGCTCTGTCTCAGAATGAAAATTAATTTACCAGAAACTGGTCGCTAGGGCCGCCCGCCTGGCGTCTAGCAACCAGCGACCTTACGCGGAGTCCTGACGTCACTGCTGTGGGAATGGAGAGAGATCAGCGTGGAAACTTTGTGAAACCTAAACTGCAAGAAGTTGTGACTTGGGTGAGGAATTCATGGGAGAAAATCACTGACAGTTGCATTGCAAATGCACTGCGAGCAGGCTACCTGGACAAGAAGTACTCATTTAAAGACAGTGCTATTGCTACACATGAGAGATTTGGTCCACTGATTCTGAAAGAAATGGAGTCGCAAGAAATTCACCAGCAAATTCAGGAATTGGATTGTTATGACAATGTTCCAGAAGATGAAGACATGATTGTTATTGAATAAATGAGTAAATTCTTGATACTGTAGGATTCACAGTTTGTCTGGTTTGTGTTGACAACTACCATCCTACCATACCGTATACAGGTAATAAATGTCCTTTATTTTCATTTAACAATAAATGTGTACCGTATTCTTCTTCGTGGAAAAATAAGACATCCCCTGAAAATAAGACCTAGTGCATCTTTGGGAGCAAAAATTAACATAAGACACTGTCTTATTTTCGGGGAAACAGGGTAGGTCCTGTTTCCCAAAAGGATATGCAGACCTAGGTCCTTGTTACCCTTTCTTCCTCGAAAGGCCTGGGGTCCAGGCCCCGTTCACAGCTCAGGCCAGTGGTACAGTCCATTTGGTCACAAGCCCCTAGTGGTGCAAACAACTCAGTGTGGGGAAGCGCTCCACACAGTAGGGCCGTAGCTCATTTCCCAACTGCAGGAGCACAGCCCGCGGGTCTCATCCCCTCCCCCACCCCACTCCCCGCACCCAGGCCCTCTCACCCCGTTCTGGGCATCCCAGCTTAGCTATAGCTCCTGGTGGTAGGGCATCTCCTTCATAGCCTGCCAGGCAAGGACCAGGGTGCTGCCATCCATGCCCCCATACGCATAGGCCTTCTCCGGGAAGCCCTCCCTCTCCTGCTGGCTATCAAGCTCCGAGGGGTCGGTGCCCGTCAGCTCTGTCATGGGGTCTTAGATGTCTAGGCCGATGTCTATGATTCCGTGCTTGACAGTCATGTGCCGGTTCCGGTTGCCCTTGAAGTTAAACTTGCTGGAGCAGTAAGGACACTGGAAAGGCTTGCTGCCCGCGTGCAGGTGCATATGGCCCTTGAGGGCCATGATTTTAGGGAAACCTTATCTCTCTCTCTGCCTGTTGGCTAAGCCTGACCATGTGCTCCCTGACCCTTAGGGCAGTCTCTGTTCTCTGCCTGGGGGACTTGCTTGTGGTCACCCTGCCTTCCCCGTGGTGGTACAAGGCAGGGTCTGGGGACCTGCACAAGGTCCCTGAGAGAGAGGTGTTCCTAACCTGTGGGATAAAGCCTTTGGGATAAAGTGGACACATGGGGCAGGGGGGGGGGGAGAGGTCTGTGATATGGAAATCAGGCTTCTTTCTACCTCCTTCACCAAAGCCAGGTTCCTGTGTTAATTTCCTGTGTTTTGGGTGTGTTCCAATGTCACCCCCTGGAGGTCATAAGGCGACCTGTAGCTGCATCGGGGATACTGACCCGGCTCCAGAGGGTGGAAGCTGACCCTGAGCCCTAGGCAGGGATGGGCTCTGGCCTCCAGGGTGAACGGCCAATCGCTGTAGGTCCCAAGCCGCCTGACTTCATCCAGCATAGAGTGAGCGCAGGGACAGGGTGGCGGTTGTCCAGAGGACTCCAGCTCCCGTGTCAGAACTACCCGCCCAGGAGGAGCTCGCTGTCCCTGAGGTTTCAGGGAAGGACCTGGTGAGGGCTCCCGTGGGGCTTCCAGGAGAGGGTGCTGGCCTGGGGCTCTGGCGCCCAGGATGCCCTGTGTGTCCCCATCACGGCATTGGGCACTGCACCCAAGTCACCTGTGTCCCTGACTGTCATCTGCTCTAGGCCTCCCCACTGGGTCCTGGATCTGGAGCAGCTCCACCGGAGACTCAGCAGGGGACCCTGAGAGGAGGCCCCCCTGGGACCCTCAGCCCCTCTGAGGTGGAAGTCCCCCCCACCTCTCCCCGCCGCCAGATCCTGGGTTCTTTTCCTGCTTAGGAAGCTCCACAGGACATCATGGGCTGGTGAGATGTTTTCAGAGACACAGCCAGGTGACCCCACAGATCAGGGCCTTTGGGCACAGGGATTTGCCCCCTGACTTCCTTTGAGGTAAAGGTGGGCTCCTTCCTCCTGTGGTGGTAACTCCACCTGGGTCCAGAGTCCAGAACTGGTGCCAGGTCAGGTGTCACTGAGAAGAGGAAGGACACAGGCTGCCACCAAGACCCACCCTGAGGAGAGGAGATGTCACTCACCAGGCAGAGGTGGGGAAGGCTGTGGTTTTGGAGGAATGAATGGGGGTCTGACCCCTTACTGTTAGGAGAGCACTGCCCTCCCTTTTTGGGACAAACTAGGGCCCTTGCTGGCCCCCTCCCATGCCGACACCAGGCCCTGGTCTCCAGGGAACATGCTCTGACCACAGATGTCTCAGGTGGCAGGATAAGAGGGCAGGTGCCAGGCTTTCGTTGTGTGGTTTCCATCATTTAATTAAAGGTGTGTGTGGAGCCCTTTCAGGGTGCAGACAGGCACAGCTGGGTATCAGTCTGTCTGGCTATCCACCTGGGCACAAGGACTGGACCTTCTCACCTGTCACCAGGGGTTATGATAGATGCCAGTGCCCTGGCTCCGCTTCCTGCTGGCACTGCAGCTCCCCTCCTCCTCAGACTCCCGATTCCCTCCTTGCTCAGCACGGCCTCTGTGGCACAAGGTCCAGGCACTCAGAGTGACAAGTGACCAGACCACACTCTCCAGTCGCCCTCCAGATGTCAGAGACAGATGCAGGTGCTGGGATCAGGGCCGCCTCATGGGAAAGGACCGTCAGGTCTGAATAACCACCACCAGTGGGGACTGGCAGGTCCCATCATGGTAGGTGCTTTCATGCAGTGATTTAGTTTCCAGAGCTTCCCACTGGACTGGCCCGGAGGCCCTGATTGGACCATAAAGAGGGGCTGGACTCTTTCTGCCTCGGGCCAGACCCACCAATCAGTGGCGGTGGACGCAGGGACATCAGGGCTTAGGGACAGCATGCAGGCCACACACCTCTATCTTGAGGGCCCCGGGAGCTTAGGAATTAGCTCATCCTTCTGCTGGTGAGAGGAGTTGGTATCTGGGTGAGAATCCCCTAGCCTCCCCTAGTTTTGCCTTTCAGATTTAAAAAAAAATAGGTACAGAGGCATGGATACATGGACCAGATCTCAGAGGGGAGGTAGTGGGAGGTGACTAGAAGAGATTAACCAGAAAACATATGCATAGCCCGTGGACACAGGCTATAATCGGGCAAAGGCCTGGGTGAGGTGGAGGCCTGGTGGAAGGGAGGAAAGGGAGCACTGGGGGACATCTGTACCAGTGTCGATACTAAAAATTATTTTTTTAAATGTAGCTAGCGCCGAAACTGCTTTGGTTCAGTGGTAGAGCATCGGTCTGCGGACTAAAAGGTCCCGGGTTCGATTCCGGTCAAGGGCATGTACATTGGTTGCGGTCACATCCCCAGTAGGGGGTGTGCAAGAGGCAGCTGGTCGATGTTTCTCTCTCATAGACGTTTCTAGCTCTCTATCTTTCTCTCTTTCTCTCTGTAAAATATCAATAAAATATATATTTTTTTAAATGTAGCTAGCTTCTTGATAGAAGGGAACCCTTGCATCATTGTAAAATGAAAACAATGCACTGGAATATCCTTTAGACGAAAGCAAATCACCAATTTATCAGTAATTGTGATGCAGGTTTTACTTTTCTAGTTCATCACTGATAACACCTTTTGTAGTTTAGCTCATGGGAAATGGTGAAAGCCAGCCACAATCCATGTTTTGGTTCAAGAATGTGGACTTTATGTGGACTCTCCTGTGATTTTAAGCGTTCACATAGGTCACCTTCTGTGAACATTAATGCCCCTCACCCAACCCCTTAATGAGGGAACGTTAAAGGTCTTGTCGTTCAGAGAGGGGCCCAGGGGTGAGCACAGGGGTTGTCAGCCCACAGGTGCTGGGAAGGAGACCTGACACTGTCCATTTGGGGGACATAAAGGCACTTTTAAGTTATGATTGTCACAGTGTATGAGTCTGAAAATATAGGGAAACTCCTATCATGTAAATTTCTTCTTAATAAGATGTTCCTTCTTAATGATAGAAATGACTACATTTACTGCTAAGATGCTTGAGATGGTAAGAACATCAGAGTAGGCTGTCTAATGGCATGGCATATAGATTTGTCAGGAGGTATTTTCTCTTCCCAGTGTCTACAGAATCTTCTTCCCCTGACTTTGCAGTACAGCCCACTGGTGTCGCTCTGATTTGTGGGCACACCCTTCCACAGCCCGGTCTTCCAGCCGGTGAGCTAAGGCAGCCATCAGTCATCACCTCTAACTATGCCTCCTTCTGAACCTGAGTGTGCCCTCTGACCAAGGTCAGCCCCAATCTCTCAACTCTCCTGCCCTTTTCTCTCCTTTTCCAGCAGGAGGCACACAGCCTGCTTAGCGGCTGCAGCTGAGTGTGCCAGAGCCTTTCCACTACAGAATCCAGCATTTTCTCTGGGGACATTCCATTCCCTCCCCTTCAGTGCGCCCAACTGAGGCCTCAGTCCTTCCCCACTCAGTCCTGCAGCAACTCTTTGTCCCCCTCACACTCAGGCAGCTCTGTCTGCCCAACTGCCCAGTCTCCCGTAGGGCTGCAGAATGGTCATTGCTATCCCTGACCCACCAGTCTGGAGGCCCAGTCCTGCCTCCCTGGTCAGCTGTGGGACCAGGCTCTCAGGCTCCATGTCCTGATTACCATCACCTGCCAGGAGGTGATAGCAGCTGAACAAAGGAGAGATGCAGCGACAATTATGATTACCCCGTGTGCCTGTAAGTGGACATGTGGGGGAAGGTACTGGGGGGTGGGGTGCGCAGGGACACCAAGGAAATAACAGAATTTCCTGCCAATTTAGATGCTGGTTGTGTGTGCGCCTAGGGGATTTAACGGAGAACTCATGGATATTTTCTTGGAGATAGATAAGAAGGTAGTTGTTACCCAATTATTTGGGTCCTCTTTGTTTCTTGATGAGTATGGCTAATGGCTTATCAATTTTGTTTATCCTTTCAAAGAACCAGTTCTTAGTTTCATTTGTTGTTTGTACTGTATGGGTTTTTTTTTTTTTAAGTCTCTATGATATTTATTTCTGCTCTACTGTTTATTATTTCCTTTTTCCTACTTACTCTGGGCTTTTTTTTATTCTCTTTCTAGTTCTTTAACTTGTAAGGTTAAATAGTTTATTGCTGATTTTTCTTGTTTTCTGAGGTATGCCTAAAGTGCAATGAACTTCCCTCTCAGGACTGCTTTTGCTGTGTCCCAGAGATTTTGGGTTGTTGTGTGTTCCTTTTCATTTGCTCCCAGGAAGTTTGTAGTTCTTTAGTATGTAGTGATCTTATGTAGTGACCTTTATTGTCTTGTGATGGATGGCCTTCATTTTGAAGTCTATTTTGTCAGATATGAGTATTGTTCCTCCAGCTTTTTTCTTTTTCCATTTGCATGGAATTTTTTTTCCATCCCCTAACTTTCATTCTGTGTGTGTCTTTTGTTTTGAGGTATGTCTCTTATAGACAGCATATAATTGGGTCATATTTTTGTATCCATTAAGCTACCCCATGGCTTTTGATTGGAGCATTTAGTCCATTTACATTTAGGGTTATTATTGAGAGGTACTTATTTATGGTCATTTTAATTCTGTATGGCTAGGTTTCTCTCTCTGTATCTTCTCAGCAATCTCTTACAGCATTTTATTTTATTTTTTGAATCTCAAGAGAAACTATTTTAAGTAAAATAATGTTAAATGCAATAAACATAAATTATTCAAGAAAAATGATCTTAATATAATATCACATGTAATAAACATTAATATTTCAAGAAAATATTATTTTAAGTATAATAATATTATCAAAACTGTATAACAGTATGATATCACAAACATTGTGGGAAATATTAAAAATCTGCTGATAACAGGATTACTACTATTAAATTCTAAAATATATCCCCCCCCCCGGCTTTATTTTTGTTCATCAGTTTATGTTGTCCATTATATTCCACAAATGAGTGAGAGCATGTGATATTTATCTTTCTCCCACTGGCTTATTTCACTTAGCATGATGCTCAGAGCTGGTTCTCTGGCGCAGGCCACATCCACAGGGTCTGGGGTGTCAGGTCCTGGAGGAACTAAGAAGCCACGTCTACTCTGGAGTTGATCCGGCAGTACACCTCTGTGTTTGGGTTGAGTAATTCCTGTCAAAGAAAGGAGAGATCTCTGAGCCCTGCAGCCTTCTCAGAACAAGTGCCATGATTCACAGGTGCCCTGGGGGCTGACTGTGCTGGGGTGTCTGTCCCCAGGCTCCTCCCTCCTCCCACCCTCTGTTGTCACTTTCCACTGCCCTTTCCTGAGCTGGAAGCACAGCCACGGCTGGGCTACGGAAGTCCTGGGGTCCTGGGACCTGCTGGACAGAGCTTTCATACCCCACACTCACCTCAAAGATGGGGCCTGCTGTCTTGGGGTCGGGTAGGGTGCCCTGTGCAGGGGGAAGAGAGGACATAAGAGAACAGGGAGGAAGGGTTTTCTCTTCACACCTACGGCCCAGCACACCAATTTCTGCCCACACTGCACCCCCTCACCCTTGTTAGCCTGGAACCTCTGACTGGTGTTCCCAGTGCCCATTCTGTTCCATGCAGGACCCAGGATTCCCCTCAGGCCTTTCAAGAGAATGCCTGGACTTGTAGCTGCTTTTCCCTAGCAGACAGCACCCCACTGCCTTTCACAGCTAGATGTTATGTGGGTACCCTCCTCAGATTTGGTGCTCTCTGCTGAGGATCCCATCTTCGGGATTAGATCCCAGAGTTCATAGTGGCACCCAACCCCCTACTTACAGCTGAGATATCACTCCAGGATTCAGTTATTGTCTGTAGGCATTCCACCAGCCCTTTCGTGCCTCTGTTCCTCCTACCAATCTCTATGCAGTCTCCACCTCTGGTCCGTGGTTATCAGGGTTGCCTCTGTGAGTTTTCCATTGATTATTCGGGAAGCCTTTCTGTATTTCAGTTGTAATTCTAGCTTGTAGAGATCTGTATTTTTTAGATGGCCCAGACCAGTGTTCCTGATATTGGCATCTCAAAGGTCCTGGGACTTTGGATTTGGATTTGAAAAGCCAATTATAGCATTTTGAACAGCATAGGGGAATGTAAAATGGTTTAGTGGGCTTTAATATTCTGGAGCTAACCTCTGACCCTGAAAACACTGCATAGGAAAACAAGAATGTACTTTAATTCCTTAAGGATTGACAAATGTTGGCAAAAGGATGAACTAATTCGTCCATTTTGAAATGTTTCTTTCAATTTGAGTATATTTTTCTCTGAAGTTCTGCAGCAATTACAGAGAGATCTAGCTTACAGGTAGCATATAGCTGAGTGCCATTTCTTAATCATAACTGCTTACAGGTATGGAAAAGACACATTGACCTAAGAAGGCCTCATTCTCCATTCACTTCCCCGGGAATGTGAAAGCAGGTCTAGCTGCAGGCAGGGCAGCATTAAACTTTTTTATTATTATTAAGGTATTATATGTGTACATAGCTTACCATTGCTCTCCTCCACCTACATTCCCCCCCCCCACCTCCCATTCATGCCCTCCCTCCCCAGAGTTCTGTGTTCGTTGGTTGTATTTATATGCATGCATACCAGTCCTTCGGTTGTTCTCTTATCTCCCCCCAGGCCTCCTTCCACTCCCCGCTGTCATTTGACAATCTACTTGTTTTAGGGTGACTATCTCAGGACCACACAAATAGAATCCGCTCCTCATTTGGCAGTCTGCTTGTTTAGAATCCATTCCTCCTCTGGTTCACACCGCCCCTCCCCCCGGGTCCCACTGCTTCCCAGGGGCACACAGTTCTCCCGGAGCACATGTCTCCCCTGGGGCACACGGCTCTCCCAGGAAACCCGCCCCTCCTGGGACACATGGCTCACCCGGGGCACATGGCCCCCTGGAACACACGGCTCACAGGGTAGCATTAAACTTAATGGTGCCATTAACTGGCCAAACCTCTTCACTGTCCACTTTATAGCGGGGCCAGGCTTATGTTGCAAAAGAAGATTAGACTTTTTTTTTAAGCCTTTTTTTTTTTCTTGAGGGATCCCGAGTCAAATTTCTCCCAGTTGAAGAGTTTGTGCCCCCCCCCCCCCCAATAAAAAGAGACTCTTTAGGCACTGTGGCCTGGTTCCCCATCTGCAGAGGCATGTGTAGCAAGCTGAGGTTAGGCAACTCTGCAAGTCTCTGGGCTGTCTGGGCCATTCTGAGTAGGGCAGGTCTCCTGTTCAGCATTCTCTGACTTTCAAGGAAGTTAATAACGAAAAGATGGTTAGCAAACATTTGGTCAGTCTCAAGATTAGTTTCCTCTTGCGGGTTCCCTTAAAATCATCATTTTCCCTTTTTGGTTTCATTTATTTATAAATACATATTAGCTTACGGGGGGAGTCGGGGGACATGTGGGCATCACTGACTTCAAAATCTCTATCAGGTGAATTGGGATCAAACTGACCAGCAAAATATGTTGCCTCTTAACATGAGATCATTGAAAGGGGACATGTTCTGATTTTAATACAGCCATTGGTTGCTTAGACACCCCTACCATTTGTACAGAAGTTTTACTCTGGGGGAGAGGAACACTTAGATGGGTAGGGTTAAGAATGGATAAAAGAAGCCCTAGTATCGACAAAGGCCTTAGTAACATCCCCTTTTAATATAATTATAATTTCTCCTAAAATATTAGTAAGGATAAGGAGAAAATACCCTCTCATAGTCCTGAAGCAGCCGTATGTTTGCTTCTGCTTCCTCTTTATAAGTCACACTTCAGGTTTTCTTGTTAAACAGTCTTTCTCATGGTGACCTTGCTTTTATTGCAAAAGACTCCTCTCAGGTTTCACAGCAGACCTTATTTAGTAATTCTGTTGCCTTGCTCTCAGAAGCAGTGGGTGTATTAGTTGGAATAGGTCAGAGTAGGCAGGATTACATGTTCTAACTGTTAAATTTCTGTGAATCCATCATGGTCCCAGACAAAGTCAGGAACCATTGCTGGTTCCTTTCTAGCTGAGACCAGCTTTTTCCAAAGGGAGCTCTTAGAACTCCTATTCTCATTTTCCTTCAAGTCAGTGGTAGTAGAGGAGATGGAATGGGAATGTGAAAGGGAGAGGAAAGGGCAAGTCCGGAAAAGGAAGGTCAGAAAGGAAGGGGGAAGAATGGGGTGCAGGCATTTATTAACTTCAGAACAGTTCTGAGACAGTCTCTAAAATTTCTTATTAATTCCATCCTTTTTTGGAGGGGGGGGGGAGAATTATTTTTTCTATGCTTCAACTTAGAAGCTTCTAATGTCCAAATCAAGATATGCTTCCCATATAGGCATTCAGTTTAATTTTAGAGCTGATGTTTTTCTAATTTCTGCATGCAAACTATTAATGTAGGTGCCCCAAAACATGTGCATTTTGGCCATTTCTAAGTTGATATTTTCTAGTTAAAACTTCCCTTTTCTGTAAAGCACTTGTAAGTAAGGCTTCCTATCAGGAGTGTTAAATGAGGGCTGGTGTTTGGGAGCTTCTGGACTTTGCAGGCACAATTTCAAATGTTAATTTTGTAGATATATTGAGCAAATTTTGTAGATATATTATGTAGTGGGTCAAGTGTGACCTCAGTTTCTCTCCCAGCTGTCTAAAACAACATGAAGAGCCAAAAACCAGTTTGGCTCAGTGGATAGAGCGTCGGCCTGTGGACTGAAGGGTCCCAGGTTCCATTCTGTTCAAGGGCATGAACCTTGATTGCAGGTACATCCCCTGTTGGGGGTGTGCAGGAGGCAGCTGATCGATGTTTCTCTCCCATTTATGTTTCTAGCGCTCTATTCCTCTCCCTTCTTCTCTATAAAAAAATCAATAAAATATATTTTTTAAAAATAAAAATAAAACAACAGAAGAGTTCATGGCCAAGCCTTATGGTGGCCCCCCTAGATGAGCCAGTTAGTTAATGACAGGAGAGTTGGGCCTTCCCTCTGGGGCTCTTGCAGCTAAGATTCACCAAGAATCAGACTGGAGAATGTGTTCCTATCTCTTATGAGCTGATGAGTTCAGCTCATTTACACAGCGAAGATTTTTTGCTCAAACTCAAAGAAAGAAATTACAATTAAAAAAGCCAAAACCAAAACCACCCATCATTTTTTTCCTCCAGTTGCGCCTTAGCTTGAGTTCTGTCGACCCTCACCATGTTCACCCAATGGGCGGGGAACTAGTTCTCTCCATGGGCCCTTTGCTGGCTCTTAGAACCAAGTCCGGGTCTACTGGAAGTTCCTGGGTAAGCTTCTTTGGAATCCTGCAGCAAATATGTCAAGTAATGTTAACATAAAAGCATTCAAACCAGTAAAGAATTTGTATGAGTTTATTTAAGCTAAAATGTCAACAATTGCTGGGAAGAGGTATCTCAATGAATTGGGAGCGTGCTCCAGAGAATAGTGGTTTTTTCATCTATTTTTACACATACCAACAGAGGAGAGGATCTAGGTGGGTTGCATGAAATCTATTGATGAAAGATTAGAGAGGCAGGAGAAAGCAAAGTGGAGAAACCTCTGAGATTGGATAAAAACTAAAGAGATAGACACATACTTAGATGGGTGTAGGATAGTTAACAATCAATAATGAACATTATAACAATAACAATGAAGGAATTTGTGGTATCTGTCCTGGCACACAAGCACATTAGGTTGTGTCTAAAAGGGTCAGGAATATGGAAAGTTACAATTTACCCAGACATTTCAAGGGTATGTTATCATAGATGCAGAAAGACAGATAGGTTCAGTTAAGGTAAAGGTTGACCTTGTCGGTGAAGGTACCAATCTAGGACGTATCTATCCACCATAACTGCTGTTAGTTAAAGTTTCATTTCAGACCATCTTTTGTAAATACTTTAGGGCTCTGAGTTTGCAAGACTGCCATGTAGGCCTCCCCTGAGCTTGTCAGGTTAACATGTGGCCCATTTCATCCACATGAATCAAGATCTGCATTTTTAGCAGGACCTGCAGAACCTCCCTATGCAGAGATGGGGAAGGGAGTCTCCTTGTGGAGGGAAGATGTGCTGATGAGATCTCCCATGGGGTCTCATTCTGGCTGGGCATCCACTACAGCTGGGCAGCTACCCAAGCAGCATTTCTAAGATGTCACCTGGGCATTGAAATCTTTAGAAAGCTCCATTGATGATACCATACAGAACCTGATGGCATCCCTGTGAACAGAATTCATGATGTCACCCCAGGTTTCCACTCTGAAGATAAGAGGCAAATGGGGATGAGAGAAGGCAGTGGGAAGGCTCCTGTGCACTCCACACAGAGCTGTGGGAGATGCCCTGGATACGTGCACCCCAAACTTCTGCTTGTCCAAGTGTGAGCAGTGGAATAGCACCATGTGTTAACCTATGGAGTTAGACCCTCAGTTCAGCAATGTTGGTACTTTACTTCAGCTAAGAGAAGAATTCAGAGTCAAGAACTCAAATTATACACAAAGATGTAGACTAATTTGGCATTTAATATAATCATTTTATTTTACAATCATTTACAATGAAACAATGTTCCAGTTAGCTTTAAAAGGTATATGGTGCTAATTAGTAAAATATTGAGGATAATATTTTACTGCTAGCTTGCAAAATTATAAGTGTTAAAAAATAAAATATATGAAAATATTTTTTAAAAGAACTCAAATTATAGAAAAGTTTATTTAGAAAGGCACAGAGAGAGAGACTGAAACAAGATGGCGGCTTAGGCAGCCTCCTAGGCTGCCACCTCATCAACAATTTGGAAAAAAACAACAGCTAAAATCGAAAGGGATCGCACCAGACCCACAGGAAAGCTGGCGAAATGGGAAGGCTACAACTAGACACCAAGCAGGGCGCCGCTGCTGCCATGTGGAGTTTAAAACTACGGCGAAACTGGACCTGCTGGAGCCGCTGCCACCGGGAATAAGGGAAGCCAGACCTCGCTCTGCCCGGGGGCTCAGGGACTGGGCCAGCCCGCCGGCCACCGTGGGAACCAGGGAGCTGATACAGGACCTCCGCTGTGCCTTCGGCGCCTGCCTAGACAAGAAGCCCCCCTGCCCGCAACCATTCCAGCACGCAGCTGTCCCAGCCTGCCCACCATGCCTGAGAGGAGCTGGCGAAGTGTCTCCCAGCCCACAGCCAGCTCGGCCCAGTGGCGCAGCATCTCCCAGCCCACAGCCAGCTCTGCCCAGCCTCCGCACAGTGGGGAGCTGGCGTGGCACCTTCCGTTGGTGCACCCTGCAAGTCCTTTCTCCGCAGCCGCATGGCCGGGCCAAAGCATCCGCCACTACCGCCATGTGGATTTTAAAACTACAGGGGAAATTGACCCACAGGAGCTACCGTCACTGCTGCACCTGCCGCCGCCCCCAAGAATGGGAAACCACCAAAATCAGAGCTCACTGCGCCCCAGGCTCAGAGAGAGTGCGGCTTCAGAACTTAGCCTCTGTATCCACAGCAGCTCCACTTCCACACCAAAGGAGACACCATTGAGGGCGGACTCTCCACCCGCAGCCATCTCAAACGCCCACAACCTTCCCAGCACACCTACCGTGCTGGTGAGGAGCTGGCACGGCACCTTCCGTTAGCAGCCCCAGCGAGTCCTTCCTCCACTGCCGCATGGCCAAACCGAAGCTCCCACCACTGCCGCCATGTGAACTTTAAAACTACAGTGGAAATTGAACCACAGGAGCAACCGTCACTGCCGCACCCACTACCGCCACCCGCCACCACCGCTGCGAATAAAGGAAATCCATCAAGAGCAGAGCTCACTACGCCCCAGCTCTGGGAGTGGGCGGCCTCAAAACTTAGCCTCCGAGTCCGCAGCTGCTCCACTTCTGCACCGAACAAGACACCTTTGAGGGCGGTCTACCCACCTGCAGCCATCTCAGCCCGCCTGCAGCCATCCCAGCCTGCCCGCCGTGATAGCCAGGAACTAGCGCAGTGCCTCCAATACGCAACCCCAGCACCACAGAGGGGCCGTGTGCCTTTGGTGAGCTATATGTCCCAGGGGGCCGTGTGCTCCGGGTGAGCCGTGTGTCTCAGGGGGCCATGAGCCCCGGGTGAGCTGTGTGTCCCAGGGGGCCGTGTGCCCCGGGTGAACCGTGTGTGCCAGGGGGCCATGTGCCCCGGGAGAGCCGTGTGTCCCAGGGGAAGCAGTGGGACGGGGGGGGGGGGGGGGGAGGGGAGACGGTGAGAACCAGAGGAGGAGTGGACTCTATTCATGTGGTCCTGAGATAGTCACCATAAAACAAGCAGACTACCAAATGAGGAGCAGATTCTATTCATGTGATCCTGAGATAGTCACCATAAAACAAGCAGATTGTCAAATGACAGCAGGGAGGGGAAGGAGACCTGGGGGGAGATAAGAGAATAACCGAAGGACTGGTATGCATGAATATAAGTACAATCAATGAACACAGAACTCTGGGGAAGGAGGGCATGAATGGGGAGGGGGGGGCAATGGTAAGCTATGTATATATATAATACCTTAATAAAAAATAAATAAATAAATAAATAAATAAATAAATAAATAAAAAGAAAGGCGCAGAGTTAGAAGTGAACTGTAGGAAAAAAAGGGCTCAGGAAAATAGTTACTGAAGCAAAAGAAATATATGAAAAAAAAATTTTAAAAAAAGAACTCAAATTATAACAGAGTTTATTTAGAAAGTCACAGAGTTAGAAGTGAGCTGTAGGAAAAAATGGGCTCAGGAAACTAGTTACTGAAGCAAAAGAAGGACCCATGGAGCTTAGGACAAAGAAGAAATATAAGTGCCTTGAGGAAAGGAGTGGACACAAGCACAGATGTGCCCCAGGGAGGAAGAGCGGCGCTGGGTCCTTCTTCTTGAGGGTAGTTATCTGGGGGTCTAAGGGGAGGATCCCAATAAAATATTCATCAGCTTTCCAGGTGTCTCCTTTCAGGGTCAAAGGTCATTAGTCAATACAGTAGAGCCTGATGTCAGCTATGTCCTGACTCATCTGATTTTGCTGCTTTTCTGGGCCTGCAGCTGAAACACAACTGAGGCCTAGATGTATTTTATGCCAGTGGGAACCTCACTGTCCTGGAGGCTTAATGCTAAAGGGCTATTCTTGGTTTCTGGATGCTTTCCCCTCTAAGAGCATCTAACCCAAATGACTAACAACATGCCAGGGGAGGAAAGGTCAGAGGAAGGTCTCAACCACCTGATCAGTGATATGAAAGGTCAGGGGGTGTACACTGCAAAACCAGGATATACTCCAGGAGGAAAGGTTACCCAGGGAGCAAAGTCCCAGTCCACATCTAGGGTGCTAGGTAACCGGGTGACCTTCCCCTCCTGGCCTATTGTCCTACTCTGCTCAGGCCTAACTGCCTACTACACAAACAAGGTGTGTGTGTGTGTGTGTGTGTGTGTGTGTGTGTGTGTGTGGTTTGCACATGTGGAGGAGTCATTGCAGAAGAAGGTAGAAGCCTCAGCAATTACAGGGAATGAAAATGTAGAGGAAAGAAAAGGGGAAGCAGTAACAAAGAGGGTACAGAGAGGAACCTGAGTATAGACCCCTCCCCTGGCCCATGTGACCAGGGAAGTGATCTTGGCCCAGGAGGAGGCTCAGGGCACAGGGAGGAGGAACAGCACATCCCACCACCAGGACAGCAGTGTTGTGAGCATTTCTGGAATCCAAGCTCTTCCCACAGAGGGAGGGACAGAGCAGACAGCAGACACCATGGAGTCCCCCTCAGCCCCTGCACACAAAGGACTTGACCCCTGGCGGAGGATCCTGCTGGCTGGTGAGAGTGGACAGCTACCTGGTGGAGGAAGGGAGGAGGACAGGCACAGGCTAGCTGGGGACTCCTGGGGAGCACAGGGCTCCCAGACAAAACATGGGGGGGAGCAGGCTTCTGTTTGGACTTGAGGGGAGAAGACAGGGGAGCAGAGTTGGATGGGGGAGGCGACTCAGCAACAGGAAAATGATGTGGAAATAATGAGGGAGAGGAAAACTTCAAATCACTGAGAACTGAATGCTGAAAACTCCAGATAATAACAATTTATGTGCAGAGATGGGAGATTTAATCAGAGGCACTAAACATTGTCCTTACCACCAAGCTCAGAAATGGGCAGATACACCCAGGAGGGGCAGCACCCTGCAACACTCACTCATTCACCCACAGGCACTTGCAGCCTGCTGCCGACACTAGATGTGCAACAAGGTCAGCCCCTGCCCCCGGGAAGGTCATGTTCTATGGGAGGAGGCAGACAAGGGAAGATCTAGATGTAATGTCAGGTCCCCCCTAGTGTCCTGCAGGGAACAGCCCAGTGATAGGTCAGAAAGTGAAGACAGAGGTCTTTAGAGGAGGTGATCGGGGAAGGGGTTTCCCAAGGACACCATGAGTGTCAACAGGGGTCTGAGGGCAGATATCTGGGTAACAGTATTCAAAACACAGGAAATAGCAGGTTCAGAGGTGATGATGTACTGGTAGTCATGCTGCTGACCTTAACAGAGGAGACACACTCACAAACACCCCAGGTCAGTGAAGTTCCGATTGGCATCAAATACATGTAGGCCTCAGGTGTGTTTCAGCCATACTCTAACCAAGGCTGAGAGATGAAGAGACCTGCTCAGGACCCATGCATCATCTCTCCATCCCAATACAGAGCTCCAAATATTGATCAATTTCTCTCTTCCCTCCTAGCCTCACTCCTAACCCTCTGGAGCCTGCCCACCACTGCCCAGGTCACCATTGAATCAGTGCCGCCCAATGCTGCCGAAGGGAAGGATGTGCTTTTCCTTGTCCACAACCTGCCTGGGAATCTTGGAATCTTTGGCTGGTACAAAGGGGAAGTAGTGGAAAACAGTAAAATTGTATCATATCTAATAGGCATTCAAAGAACTATCCACGGGCCTGCATACAGTGGTAGAGAGACAATATACCACAATGGATCCCTCCTGCTCCAGAACGTCACCCTGAAGGACACAGGACAGTATATCCTACAAGCCACAAACAGGAATTTTCAAAGCAAGCAAGTAACTGGACAGCTCCGTGTATACCGTGAGTGACTGCTCTTTAAACTCTGGGGGCCGGGTGGGTGAACTCTACTTCACACAGAACTGACAGGCCTGGACCCACCTCCATCCCACTCCGCATCATCTCCCATGCTGGGTTTGGGCATTTAGTGCAGGACACACACAGAGGAGACAAACTTCCCAAGGTCAGAGTTTCCTTCCCAGATTCCAGCCCTGCAGACATTCTCCTCAGAGAGAAGTCTGATGGGAGTGACTCAGCAGAGTCTCAGTCCAGCCCCTGGTCCCCTCCCCATGATCATGTCACTGAGAAAACCCTGCAGAGCTTGCTCACACCCTGGACTGAGGGGACCCTGGAATCCTCACAAAGAAGCTCAGCCTGGGAACCACCCCCCACCAGACCTCGGTCCCAGGGCTCCTGCTCCAGGGAACCTTGGGAGCCTGGGTCAGGTTGGGTTTGACCTCCTGGAGGGCTGGGTGGCAGCAATGGATCTGCTCCTGCTCACCAGCCAGGGCGCAGCCCCAAGAGCCACATCAGGACAGGGACAGGGCCTAGTCCTTAAGCTAAGGCAGTGTCAGGAGAGCACAGATAGACAAAACACCCTGTTTCATTAGCTGACTCTTCTGAGGGACTTGGGAGACTCTGGAGGGAGGTCAGGTCTCCTGGAAGGAACAGGGGGGAGAAGATGCTCCTGTCAGCTCAGTATCGACCAGGGTCAGCCCAGGAATTATCTCTTATGGAGGCAAATAATGGCAGTGGTCATTTAAGTCAGTGTGTCCTCCATACTGGGCTTGAGGTCAAGCACTCAGGGATGTTTTAAGATCAATCCACAGTCAATGTGGCAATCCAGAGTCCACTTAGCATTTGTTCTGTTTTTATTCAGGGGAAACCGAGGCACAGTGTGATACAGTCATTGCATCAGGCTCACACAGACACAGCAAGGTCCTGGCACAGCCACAGCCCACCCTCTCCTCCACCATGAGGGTCTTAGGTGCTTGTGGACCCTCAGACCAACCACTGGTTCTCTGCTTTTTTCTTAGAAGTCCCAGCTCAAGGTAGATATTCTGGTCTGGTGATTAAGCAAGTGGAGAATTAATTTTCACTCTAGAATCAAATTACCTACAATAACATTCAGAGTCAGTGCTGGGAATGCCCAGGCCTTTACCTCAGGTTAGCCACCAACCCTCCCTGCACTGGACTTGAAACCATTTATTTGATTCCTGATGTGTTGGCGTCACTCCCACTAGCTATGACCTGCTATCAGTTCAGGGACAAGTACTCACTTGCTCTTTCATGAAGGAGGGAAGAAATGATGGTGAAAGATGACAGAATGAATGAATGACACATTACTGTCTCAGAGACTGGAACATGGATGCAGAGTCCTAAAAGGTTTTAGCCACACCTGTTCCCTATCCCCACAGGTGCTGAGAGCCATGTCCATCCTCTGACCACCAGTCCCTGAAGCCCACTCAAGAGCCAAGTCCTTTGGTGACTGTGGGCTGTTCCACTGTGAGAAGGTTTTCCAGGCTGCACTGCTCCTGCCCTGGGGCAGCTGTGGGCTCCTTGAAGTCACTTGTGACCCCCACTGCTCACCGAGGACATTCTGCCTCTCTCTGCTCCTTCCATGTCCCTTATCTGCCTCCTCCTTCATGCCAGACACATTGCCTAGCTCTGCTCTACTTCCTCCACCAAAAAGTCTCCCCAGATTGTCCTGCTAACACCTGTGTCCAGGCCCACCCTCTCGGGCAATAGGAGAGGACACAGTAGTCAGTGGGAGCAGCAGCCCAGGCTCCATCATGAGCCATTTTCCCAGGTAACCAGGAGAAAGAGCTTTTGCTCCATCAGGGCTCCTGTTCTCCATGAGGCCCACAAGAGGAACAGGCCATGTGACAGAGATATGTAATCCATTGACCTACTCTCTACATGACTCAACCAGGGAGTCAAAGGCAGGAGGACAGGTCTGAGCCCCCAAAAGCTCACAGGTTCACTTCACACCTGACTGGTGACTCACACACTTGTCCTGGTGTGAGGCTACCATTTCTCCCACTGGCTCACAAGACCTTCCCAGGGTGGGCCTGGTGACCCTTCACCATCTGACTGGTTCACTGCCTGTTTCAAACACATATGTTCTCATGATGACACCTTGACCACAGGGTATATCCTCTCAGATGGTGAGGTTCTCCAGCCACTGTCCTTTCTCTTAGATGCTGCCCATTTGAATGAATATGACTACTAGTCAACTCCAATTGTTTCCTGAGTTAGAAAGTCAAGGAAGAGCACATGCCACATGCCCATGTGGGGGCTCCTCCCCATCTGCCTGACTGTCCATAAAAACAGGGAGAGACCTTCTTCCTAACTTTACTAACATGGCACATGTGCATTCTACCAATATGGTGTCATGCCTCCCTGTATACAGCAGAGACACCCCCCACCTCACCCCAAACCACCTCCCCCTTATCAATTCTGTTCTCTTAGTAGAACTCACTTTCTCTCTATCCCAGGGAGTCCCTAAGTTCAAACCCACTGTGGCATCTTCCTTTGGTCACAGTGTGACCTGATTGGACAACAGAATTTGGTCTATGACCTTCATGTTCTCAGACAGAAATTCCAACAAAAACTGGCATTAGAACTTTGAGGCATGAGTGATTTTCACATTCTTTTCACAGTTTAATTCAAAATCTATCTCATAACTGACCAACACAAATGGACCATGAGGGCCAGCAAGTTCATGCTCCTCGACCTTCCACAAGTCCCCCTTCTGACGTGCTGTTGCCTGGATGTTCAGGGAGGATCCCTGCCCTCCACGGTGGCAGAAAGGACATTGCAGACCAAGGGCAGAGACCATGGTTCTGCTGTCACTGCCAGCCAGTTCCCTTGTCCCCCACTCTTTACTAAATCATGGCCCTGCAGTCTGGGTAATAAATTGACCACCAGACTTGCTTCTGGTCTCCATGTATTGTTTCTGCTCAGATACCCTGCTCAGGGCCACAATGCCCAGTCCTCTCGGGGTTTAAGGATTGCGGGGTGACCCATCATTACCTATCTCTAGGTTAACCCTGGAATGTGAGGCTTCAGTGAAAATACCGGTAGATTTCGACCAAGCAATAAAGTTCTGTGTAGGGACTCAGCACCTGTACATTCCAGGTGAGACCCCAAGGTCAGCCAGCCAGTCAGCTTGTCAATGAGAAGACAGGATAGGTGGTGGGTGGTCTCTGACTTTCAGTCCTGTGTCTCTCTGTGATCAAACCCTGATAGTTGTCTGAAACTGAGAAAGACTGTGCTTTTTCTCCCAGACATAGAGCAGGCGGCCTTACATCCTCTGAGCACTCAGATCCTCATGCATTTGTTTCTCTTGTGATGCACAGACCTGCCTTATTTCTTTAAGAACTCTAGTTAACTGAGAGGCACCAATTCTGATGGAAGAAGCCTTTGGAGGCCTCAATGGGCAATGTTCTCTCTGTTGTCTGCACAGCGGTGTTACCCAAACCCAGCATCACAAGCAACAACTCCAATCCAGAAAAGCATAAGGATCCTGTCATGTTAATGTGTGAACCTCAGACTGAGAACACCACCTACCTGTGGTTGATCAACAGTTAGAGTCTCCCTGTCAGTGCCAGGCTGCAGCTGTCCAAGGACAACAGGACTCTCACTTTACTCCTAGTCACAAAGAATGACACAGGACCCTATGAGTGTGAACCCCAGAACCCCGTGAGTGCCAGATGCAGTGACCCATTCAACCTGAATATTCTCTGTGAGTAACTTCTGTCTCTGCTCGCACCAGGCTGCCCACCCGAATTCACACTGCCAGAGGCCAGGCCACATCCCTCCCTCTCAGGTCAATGGACACACAACCCCCCACTGAACACCTAGGGTGGCCATCTGTTCCTGGATCAGGCACATCTGGGCAGACTTGTCCTTGAGCCAAAACTGGGAGGGGTTGAGATGCTCCTGTCTGGAGAGGCTCAGAGTTAACAAGCTTTCATGGGACAAACTCAGGCTCAGTGAACACAGGGGTTATGGTTGGGACTTTTTATTTTATTTTTTTTTTTTTTAATAAATCTTTATTGCTCAGATTATTACAATTGTTTCTCCTTTTTCTCCCCCATAGCTCCCTTCCACCTTATTCCCACCCCACCCTCTGCCCTTACCCCCTCCCCCCACTATTGTCCTCATCCATAGGTTATACAATTTTAATCCAGTCTCTTTCTGCACCCCACACCCCTTCACCCTGATAATTATCTATCCACTCCCTTTCTTTGCCCCTAATTCTATTATATTCACCAGTTTATTCTATTCCTGAGATTTTTAATTCACTTGACCTTCTTCCTCTTCTTAAGTAATACCTTTCAGCATTTCATATAATACTGGTTTGGTGGTGATGAACTCCTTTAGCTTTTTCTTATCTGTGAAGCTCTTTATCTGCCCTTCAATTCTGAATGATAACTTTGCTGGATACAGTAATCTTGGTTGAAGGTTCTCCCTATTCATCACTTTGAATATTTCTTGCCACTCCCTTCTGGCCTGCATGGTTTCTGTTGAGAAATCAGCTGATAGTCTTATGGGTGCTCCCTTATAGGTAACCAACTGCTTTTCTCTTGCTGCTTGTAAGATCCTCTTTTTGTCTTTTACCCTTGGCATATTGATGATGATGTGTCGAGAAGAATTTTTCTTTGGATTCCTCTTGTTTGGGGTTCTGTAGGCTTCCTGTACTTGTAAGTCTATTTCTTTCACCAGGTGAGGGAAGTTTTCTGATATTATTTCTTCAAATATGTTTTCAGTATTTTGCACTCCCTCTTCTTCTGGCACCCCCATAATTCTGATGTTGGTGCGCTTGCAGTTGTCCCAGAGGCTCCTTACACTATCTTCAACTTTCTGGATCCTCTTTTCTTCTTCCTTCTCCAGCGGAGTGTCTTTTGGCTCTTTGACCTGATTCTTGTGTTCTTCCATTCTGCTGTTGGATCTCTGCATAATATTTTCCAATTTAGTCAGTTTATCTATACTTTTTAGTTGGGTCTCATGAAGTTTATCGAGCTTTTCTAGAATATTGTTGCATAACCTTAGAACCGTAGTTCTGAACTCTATATCCTCCATCTCTTTTGTTTGAGATCTATTTCCTTGTCTCGGCATTATCACTATTTTTCAGAGTTGGTAGGATGGCTTTGTGTGTTTGGTGTCCTATATAGCACAGTGGATCAACCTCCTCAGTTACCTGAGGTAGACACTCTTGGTGATCCCCTTTGTGGACTGCGTGCACAGCTTTGTTGTAGCTAAGTCTCTATTGTTGTGAATTGACCTTCAGGCCAATTGGATGTGGGTATCAGCTGTGTCTACTCTGGGATAACTTCTGTATTGGAGACAGTCTTATAGGATCAGACTTGAAAAACTGCAGAAGCCTCTGCTCAGCTTGGATGGGGCAGAGTCTCAGGGCTGAACTGACAGTCTAGGAATCTGCCCTGCCCTTGTGCACTCGCCTGAGTTTCCACCTGACCGTCCCAGTTTCCCCAAGCAAGAGCGTGGGTGCCGCAGGGGCCCACCCGGACTTGGGCTGGTCTCTGTAGTCTGGAGCTTCTGACTCCTTCCGCTACAGAGAGGCCGCCATCTTGTACATAGAGGCAGCGGCAGCCTCCGTGGTCAGACTGGAGCTTCTGACTCCTTCCGCTACGGAGAGGCTGCCACCTTGTACAGAGAGGCAGCTGTAGCCTCCGCGGTCAGACCTGGAGCTTCTGACTCCTTCCGCTACAGAGAGGCCGCCACCTTGTACAGAGAGGCAGCGGCAGCCTCCGCTCCGGAGAGGCGGCGGTCAGACCTCAGCGCGTACTTGCTCACACGCGCGAGTCTGTAGACCCTGCCGACTGCAACTGCGGCTCCCGGTCCCGGTCTCCCAGTCTCTGAGTCTCTGAGTCTCTGGGTGCCTTTCCCTACAGTCCAGACCACCCGTATGAGCCTGGGACCACGGAATTTCAGCCGGGGCTGGGGTTCAGTACAGTCCGAAAGGGTTCCGTGCAATCGGGGATTCCTCCCCTCCCGCCAGGCAGGTATTCGGCGGCCGCGTGAGTGAGCGTCTCCCTACCTCAGCGCTTTTCGGCTCCCAGTCCGATCCGTGAGCCTCTCTCTTTCTTTCTAGTTGTAGCTATTCCACTCCGCCAGCTTTCCTGACGTTTTGGTGAAGTCCTTTTTGATTTTAGTTGTTTTATTAATTAAATTGTTGATGAGGCGGCAGCTTAGGAGACTGCCTAGGCCGCCATCTTGGATGTTCTCCGGTTGGGACTTTTTAAAACAAGGCTGGACCCAGCTCAGAGGGAGAGTGTGGCCCTTACACAGACCAGGACCTTGCCCTTCCCTCTGATTACATCATGTGTGTCTGTGTTCTCTCTGCTCCAGATGGCCTGGAAGCCCCCACCATTTCCCCCTCCAACTCCCATTTGATTGTGGGACAAACCTCAGCCTCTCCTGCCAGGCAGCCTCTAACCCACCTGCACGATATTCTTGGCTTATCAGTGGGAGTTCCCAGCAACCCACACAGGAGCTCTTTATCCCCAACATCACTTTGAATAATAGTGGATCCTATACCTGCCTCGCCCATAACTCTGTCACTGGCCTCAATAGGAAGGTGATTAAGACTATCACAGTCTATGGTAAGTGCCAGGGTGTAGAATGCAGGGCTGTCTGGTTTTCAGAACAGAGTCTGCAGGGTATTGTCTCTGATGCTATCGCCATGGACACAAGCAAATCACAGTCTGCCCTTGAGCCCTCCCACTGCGATCTCTTACTCTTCTGATCTCTCATGGCAAAACGGGGGTCCATCCTTGGAAAGAGAGGAGGGACTCTCTCAGCCTGAGAAAGAGTCAAGAAGTGGAGGGAGAGAGCTTCCCAGGGGGGATACACAAAGTTCTTCAAGGTCAAGTTGCTTCTTCTATCACTAACACTTGTCACCTCTTCTCTGTTACCAGCTCCATGTGCTACAAAGAACATACAAAGCTTTGAACAAGCTCACCACTTTTCCCCAAACTAAAGGAGGAAACCACCCCTGAGGTGGGGTGAGCAGGACAGACCCCTGCTCCCTGAGTTGCTCCAGGCTCACCTGGTGACTGGTTGCTCTGTGTCCTCTGTGGTGGGATAGTGGTCTGTGGTGATGGAGGATGGGTGGTCTATCCTCTGGCCAAATCATGTCAACCATCGACACCATGACGTCCCTCAGACCAGGCTACAGGGAAATGGGAAGAGAGTGACCCACAGGGGAAACCCCTCTGAACTGTGTTGTGACTCTGACGTCACCAGCTGAACAACACTGTGTGACACAAACCTATGTGACATTCCTACGGAGAGCATGAACAGTGGTGATAACTTGACAAGTAGATAGATTCATGGGACAGAATGAGCAGTGCCACAAAGTGTGTAGCTTATAAAGGAGGCTAAGAGTAACCAGCCTTTTGTTAAAACTAACTACTTCTCTCAGGGACTTCCTTCTGCCCGATATTCAATCCATAGTCCAGGAAGTGAACGTCATATTCAGATGGAGAAATCTTTAGATTAAAACTTCTCCGGGTCCTAAGATCATGAATACCGCTGGGCTATATTCTCTAATAAATTATTTTAAAAAAGGGAAATGCCTTCCCATCTCTGTGTGTAGCCACTATACCAGAAAGGGAGTGTGAGTGTTTAGAAAGTAGACAGTTTAGATCAGTGGATGGAGTGTTGGTCTGTGGGTTCGATTTCTGTCAGGGGCATATGCCTTGGTTGTTGGCACATCCCCAGTGGGAGGTGTGCAGGAGGAAGATGAATGATGTTTCTAAATCTCTATCCCTCTCCCTTCCTCTCTGTAAAAAATCAATGAAATTTTTAAAAAGTTACAGAAAGGTCTAGGAAAGAGTCATATAAAAGACAATGGGTGAAAAATGCCACCTGGTAATGAAGATGCTGAATACATGGTTTAAGACTCCTGGTGCTAATACTCAGATGTCCAATGAGACAGGTCAGGGGTCATCCTGAGCTGATCTGGAGGGAAGAGGGGAGGTATAGCCCTCTCTTTACAGACTGTCACCTGAACAAATGTCCTCACCCTGCAGAGGTCAGGGTCCTCCTCTGGTGACCTTTACAGAGATCACTGTGACCTGTGAGTGGCTGACATCTCTGAGGAAGGAACCCACTCTCACTCACTCACTTCCTCTATTCTCCACAGAGCCCGTGGGAAAGCCAACCCTCCAAGCCAGCAATGCCACAGTCACAGAGCATAAGGACCCAGTGGTTCTGACCTGCCTCACAAATGACATTGGAATCTCCATCCGATGGCTCTTCAAGAACCAGAATCTCCTGCTCACAGACAGGATGAAGCTGTCCCAGGGCAACAGCACCCTCAACATCGACCCCGTCAGGAGGATGGACGATGGGGATTATCAGTGTGAGGTCTTCAACCCCATCAGTTCCAGGAAAAGTGACCCCTTCAGGCTGGATGTGCAATGTGAGTGACCATCAACCTCCCCCAATTGTTCTTTGTATATTTCACGGGCAGGGGGGTGAGATGGTTGAAGGCCTTGATGAGGTAGGAGCCTCCCTCAGAGTCTATAGAGCACATGGGTAAGGACCCCAGGATTAGATTAATATTGTCATTGTCTTGGCTCTATGAGTATTAGCTGTCTGACTACGGGGAAGGCTCTCATCAACCTGAGCTTCAATTTCCTCATCTCTAAACTGGAATAAAACAGCTGGACCTAAACATTGTTGTTAGGACATTTATTATGAGGTTAATGAGTTACAATCATCAGCCAGGTCATGCTCATTCAGGACTCAGTCAATGTAACTATTATTTTTGGTATTTTTATGAACGCTGTTGTCAGTGAATGTAAAGTCAAGCAGAACTCAGTGAAAATGTCATTTATCACTCACCAGTTCTGTGACCACCAGCCACTGATTAAACATCTCCCATTCCTGATTCAGTTTGTGCTCATGAGGGGGACACCCTCCCATCCTTATCGTGGGGGTGGAAGGATCAGATGACATGAAGGTAGAGTGTTTCCTACCCTGCCTCCACCATTGAAAACACTGAGCACATTCTAATTACGGTACTCATCAGCACTGAGTTGGCATATAAGGTACCTGCTAAGATTGTCCATAGTGATAGAAAAGAAGAAACAGGGGTGCCCTAGCTGGCATGGCTCAGTGGATAGAGCATCGGCCTGTGGACTGAAAGGTCCCAGGTTCGATTCCAGTCAAGGGCAGGTACCTTGATTGTGGGCACATCCCCAGTAGGGGGTGTACAGGAGGCAGCTGATTGATGTTTCTTTCTCATTGATGGTTCTAGCTCTTTACCCCCCCTCCCTTCCTCCCTGTAAAGAAATCAATAAAATATATTTTTTAAAAAGAATAAAAGAAGAAGAAGAAACAGGGGTAAGAGACAGAATATGTGAGAGAAAGAGGAGTTAAGAGGAAAATTACCAGGACATGGGAATGGTGGGTGTGAGAAAATGAGCACAGTTACAGCAAATGGAAGGTTTCAAATGTACAAACCAGAGAAGGATGCAACCTCCAGAAGTCGGGTATCAGGAGGACAGACACTCCCAAACCACATAGACTAGGTGGCAGTTCCTTCCTCCCTCACCAGACCTCCCCCTGCAGGGACCCTCTGGGTTCCCCTGAATGGACTCAGGCCTTCTACCCTCCCCCTTTCCCTTCTCCTTTCAGCAGAACAAACCTACACAGACTACTCCGTGGGGACCATCGTTGGCAGTGTGATCGGGGTCCTCGTCATGGTGGCCCTGGGGACCCTCCTGAGCTATTTCCTGTACCTCAGGAGGACTAAAAGGTACCATGGCATTTCCTTCACCCTCACCCTAATCCTGTCCCCTGACCCAGGCTGACCCCCAGCAGAGCCCAGGCCAGGAAGACAAAGACCCCAACCTCGGAGGGTTCTGGGCCAGCTCCCTGTGGCCACCCAGCTTCCCCATGGATGTCCTTAACTCTCTACAACCAGCTGCTTCCTCACCCTGCTGACCAATGTCGTTTCCTCAATAGCTTCCTCACTTATAAATGAGGCATGATTAAGGAACTGTGCCCTCGGGAGAGTCCTGGGTCTCTCCACTCACCTACAGCGGTGCCAGCAGGAATTAAGTGCTCAGTAAGGCACCTCCTGTTGTTTATCTAAGTTCACCCTCCGAGGTGAGGGGATGGGCTGCCTCAGGGTCTCAAAGTCATCCTGGCCAAGGCCACACAGCTGAGGGTGGAAGAGCCTGGACAGGTTGGTGTGGTAACCACAACTGTGATGTGTGAGTCAGGAGGACAGCAGAGCCTGTGGTGTGGTTTTCACCTCTAGGTCAGGTGGATGGAGGCAGGACAGGTCACTGTCACAGTGTAGCTCCATAGGCTTAAGGGGTGGGTCTGGCCACAGGAGGGCACCACGCTCATCCCAATGCAACATGAGGCTGGCACTGCTGCTCCCTGAGCCCTTGACCTTTCCACTAAGTCAGACCATCAGGATGGATTCCTGTCCTGGTTCCTCATTCCCCTCCCTGTTAATCCTCCCAGACTCCAATCTACCTGTGGGTTCCACCCCTCTGGGCCCAGCCATGGATCCTTAAGGTCTTCCATAGTTCCCCTCTCCTGGGCCCACCTCCCCTAAGGGTGGAGAGGGTGGAGAGAGGCCACCACCCTTGGCTGGGAAAGGAGACCCTCCCTGCCCCCTGTTGTGACACCAAAGCTCCCTGCACCCCTCACAAGTAAGTCTGTCCTTTTCCAGGGCCAGTGACCCACGTGGCTTCCAAGAGCACCCATCCACAGCGGCCACCCCTGGTGAGTGTCTGTTCAGCCTGGAGCCCCTGGGCCTGCCCCACAGTGACCACCCCTGCCCTTGTCCCTCAGGCTCTGACCCTTCCCTGGGCTTCAAGGGGGATTCTCATCACCACTCTGCACACCAGAACCCAACTCACCAGTCAACCAGACCTATAGGCTGTGTCATGTGTCACCACCTCTCCCTCACTGGACCCTGAAATGGCAAGAGGCTCTTGTCCCAGGAAATGACTTCTCACCCCTGGGTCTTGGAAGCTAAAGAACCACCCCCTCCTGGGAGAACAGGCTAAGCTTCCTCCCCCCTGGGTGCTAACGCCTCCTGTCTCTGCTCCCAGGCCAGGGTCCCTCTGGAACCTCTGCCTTCCCGGTAAGTGCATCCCCTCCCTGATCCCTCACTCAGGGCCTCAGCGACCAACCCTCAGGAAAGGGGCACCATCTACCTCAGAAAATAGCACAGACCCCTTCCCAAGAAAAGTCCGCAGGGGAGCCCACCCTGGCCTGTACAAGGACCCCCGTCAGCAGTGGACAGGTCAGGGCCAGAGTCTGAGGGAAACACTGGAGTCCAGCACAGAGCAGAATGGGCACTGGGAGCACCAGTCAGAGGTCCCAGGCTAACAAGGGTGAGGGGGTGTAGTGTGGGCTGAGATTGGGGTTCTGGGCTACAGGTATGAAGACAGCTGCTCAGGAGGCAAAGCGGCCCTTTGTCCCTGTCCTCTGATGCCCTCTCTCCCCCCTGCACAGGGCCCCCTACCAGACCCCAAGACTGCAGGCCCCATCTACGAGGTGAGTGTGGGGTATGAAAGTTCTCTCCTGCAGGTCCCAGGATCTCCAGTACCGGCCCCCAGCCCAACCTGGCTGTGCTTCCAGCTCAGGAAAGGGCAGTGGAAAGTGACAACAGAGGGTGGGAGGAGGGAGGAGCCTGGGGACAGACACCCCAGCACAGTCAGCCTCCATGGTGCCTGTGAAACATGGCACTTGTTCTGAGAAGGCTGCAAGGCTCAGAGCTCTCTCCTTTCTTTGACAGCAATTACTCAACCCAAACACAGAGGTGTACTGCCGGATCAGCCCCAGAGCAGATGTGGCTTCTTAGTTCCTCCAGGACCTGACACCCCAGACGCTGTGGGGCGACTGGGGAGGGGGTTCAGGAACTGGATGTGGCCTGTGCTAGAGAACCAGTTCTGAGCATCATGCTCAGTGAAATAAGCCAGTGGGAGAACGATGAATATCACATGATCTCACTCATTTGTGGAATGCAATGAACAACGTAAAGTGATGAACATAAGAGAGCCAGAGGTGGGAAAGTATTTTAGAATATAATAGTAGCAATCCTGTTATTGGTAGATTTTCAGTATTTCCTACAATGTTTGTGATATATCATGCTATGTTGTTATACAGTTTTGATAATATTATTACACTTACAATCCTATTTTCTTGAAATATTAATGTTTATTGCATGTGATGTTATATTAAGATCATTTTTCTTGCCGAGGCCGGTTTGGCTCAGTGGTAGAGCGTCGGTTTGCGGACTGAAAGGTTTCAGGTTCGATTCCGGTCAAGGGCATGTACATTGGTTGCGGGCACATCCCCAGGTAGGGGGTGTGCGGGAGGCAGCTGGTCAATGTTTCTCTCCCATCGACGTTTCCAGCTCTCTATCTCTCTCCCTTTCTCTCTGTAAAATATCAATAAAACATATTAAAAAAAGATCATTTTTCTTGAATAATTTGTTTATTGCATTTAACATTATTTTACTTAAAATAGTTTCTCCTGAGATAAAAATAAAATAAAATAAAATGCTGTAAGAGATTGCTGAGAAGAAACAGAGAGAGAAACCTAGCCATACAGAATTAAAATGGCTATAAATAAGTACCTCTCAATAATAATCCTAAATTTGAATGGATTAAATACTCCAATCAAAAGGCATAGAGTAGCTCAATGGATACAAAAATATGACCCAACTATATGCTGTCTACAAGAAAACCACCTCAAAACTAAAGACACACACAGGATAAAAGTGAGGGGATGGGAAACATTTTTTTCAAGAAAATGGAAAAGAACAAAAGCTGGAGGAACACTCCTCATATCTGACAAAATAGACTTCAAAATGAAGGCCATCACAAGAGACAACAAATATCACTACACAAGACTAAAGAGATCGAGCCAATAAGAGTATATAACCCTGATAAACATATATGCACCCAATATAGGTGCTAAAGATCGACAACAATACAGTCGTAGTAGGGGATTTTAACTTCCCTCTAAATTCACTGGACAGATCTTCCAGACAAAAACTTAACAAGGAAACAGAAACTCTAAAAGACACAATGGATCAGATGGATTTAACAGATATTTATTTATACAACATTTCACCCCAAAGAAGCAGAATATACATTCTTCTCAAGTGCACATGGAACATTCACAAAGATAGACCACATGTTAGGACACAAAACAAGTCTCTACAAGTTCAAGAAGATTGAACTAAGATTAAGCAACTTCTCAGATCACAGGAGAATAAAATTAGAAATTAACTACAGTAAAAGCACCCCAAAACGCTCAAACACCTGGAAGCTAAATAGCATGTTATTAAACCTGAATGGGTTACCAAGGAGATTGAGAAAGAAATCAAAAACTTCCTAGAAATAAATTAAAATGAACACACAACAACCCAAAATATCTGGGAAACAGCAAAAGCAGTCCTGAGAGGAAAGTTCACAGTACTACAGGCATTCCTAAAAAAAATAAAATAAATAAATAAATAAAAAGCTATTTAACCCTACAACTTAAAGAACTAGAAAGAGAACATCAAGAAAATTCCAGAGTAAGTACAAGGAAGGAAATAATAAACAGTAGAGCAGAAATAAATACCATAGAGACTAAAAAAAAAAAATACAAAAAGTCAATGGAATGAAGAGCTGGTTCTTTAAAAGAATAAACAAAATAGGTAAACAATTAGCCATACTCATCAAGAAACAAAGAGAGAGGACCCAAATACTGAGTTACAACCATCTTATTATTTATCTCTAAGAAAATATCCATGAACTCTGTTAAATTCCCAAGGCACACACTACCAGCATCTAAATTGGCAGGAAATTCTGTCATTTCCTTGGTGTCCCCTGCCCACCACACCCCCCAGCACCTTCCCCAACATGTACACTTGCAGACACAGGGTGATAACAACTGTCCCTGCATCTCTCCTTTGTTCAGCTGCTGCCACCTCCTGGCAGGTGATGGTAAATCAGGACATGGAGCCTGAGAGCCTGGTCGCACAGCTGGCCAGGGAGGCAGGAGTGGGCCTCCAGACTGGTGGGGTCAGGGGCAGCACTGACCATTCTGCAGCCCTGTGGGGGCTGGGAAGTTGGGTAGACAGGGCTTCCCGAGTGTGAAGGGGACAGAGTTGCTGCAGGACTGAGTGGGGAAGGACTGAGGCCTCCGCTGGGAGCCCTGAAGGGGAGGGAATGGGATCTTCACAGGGAAAAGGCTGGATTCTGCAGAGGAGAGGCTCTGGCACACTGACTCAGCTGCAGCCGCTAAGCAGGCTGTGTGCCTCCTGCTGGCCCTCATCTCACAGCTCCCACCTCCAGGAATAAGGCTCTCCCCTCACATCCACCTGCCCTCCCTCCCCTTGGCTCTGGGTCCCTGTCCTGCACTGCAAGGAGGGGTAGGGGAGGCTGAGTTCCCCACACCCTGAGGAGGGTGGAGAGGGTCAGGGAAGTCTTCACCCTCCCACTTCCTGGCTCAACACGTGACAGGTGCTTTCTGCAGGTAATTTTGAGGGAAAAGTTCTCAAAAACTGTTGCCCTGGCCCACCCTGAACAGACCTCCACCTTCAGCATCATCAGCCAGAAGCTTTCGGGCACTTTCTTTTTCTGGTGGTCAGATGCATGCCAGGGAAAATGTGGCTCTCTCTGAGCAGGGTTGAGTAACACACGGACAGAGGGAAATGGCATTAGTGTTCCCAGAAGGTGACCTATGTGAACGCTTAAAATCACAAAAGAGTCCACACAAAGTCCACATTCTTGAACTAAAACATGGATCGTGGCTGCCTTTCACCATTTCCCATGAGCTAAACTACAAAAAGTGTTATCAGTGATGAACTGGAAAAGTAAAACCTGGATCACAATTACTGATAAGGATGGGAATGGGGGGATGAGGACAATTATGTGATACTATAATCAATAAAATAAATTAATTAATTTAAAAATGGTTATTTGCATCCTTCTAAAGAATATTCCAGGGCATTGTTTTCATATTATAATGATGTAGGGGTTCCCTTCTATCAAGAAGCTAGCTACATTTTTTAAAATGACTTTTATTGTTGACAGTAGTACAGATGTCCCCCACCGCGCCCTTTCCCCCTTCCACCCAGCCCTCACTCCAGCCCAGATCTTCACCCCATGATTGCCTGTGTCCATGGGCTATGCATATACCATGTTTTTTGGTTAACCTCTTCTAGTCATCCCAACTCCCTTCCCTCAGAGATCTGGTCCTTGTATCCATGCCTCAGCACCTATTCTATGTGTCTCACCAGAGTCCGCGAATTCTGCGCTCCGAGCCTCTCTGGACTGCCCCGACCCCAGCTTTCTCTCCTTTGAAACCACTAACAATAACGTCCCTGCATCAATTTTTACTAGAGTCTGAAACAGGGATTGTACCCAGATTGCCTGTAGCCCAAATAATCATGAAGTCCGCATCTATAAAAAGAATCGGAGCCAGTGGGGTGAAGTGAAAGCTCAAGGAACATCACAGGTATCAACTGGGCTCCCAAGAGCTACAGCATCGTCACTTGTGGGGCAGACGGAAATGCCTATGTCTTGAGTCAGAAAGATGGTGTCTGGAAGCCAACCCTGGTTGGTGATCCTGAGAATTAACCACTTTGGCTCAGTGGATAGAGCATCAGCCTGGGGACTGATGGGTCCTGGGTTTGATTCTGGTCTGCATAGTTTCTTTTAGAAGTCAGCTGACAATGGTATGGATGCTCCCTTGTAGGTAACTGTTTTGCTCTTGCTGTTTTTAATATTTTCCTTTTGTCTTTTGCTCTTAGCATTTTAATGATGATGTGTCTTGGTGTGATCCTCTTTGGATTTCTTTTGTTTTAGGTTCACTGCATTTCCTTGACTTGTAAGTTTATTCATTTCACCAGGTGAGGCAAGTTTTCTGTCATTATTTCTTCAAATAGATTTTCAATATCTAACTCTCTCTCTTCTTCTGGCATCCCCATAATTCTGATATTGGTATGCTTGAAGTTCTCCCAGAGGATCCTTACACTATCTTCATATTTTTGCATTCTTTTTGCTTTTTGCTTTTTGCTTTTCTGGTTGGGTGTTTTTTGCTTCTTCATATTTCAAATCTTTGACTTGATTCTTGCGATCCTCTAGTCTGGTGACAAATATCAGCATATTATTCTTTATTTCAGTCAGTGTATGCCTAATTTCTAGTTGGTCCTTTTTCATATCCTCGAGAGTCTCACTAAATTTAACTACGGTGTCTAGAAGATTCTTGAAAAACCTTATAACCGTAGTTATGAACTCTATATCCAGTTGTTTGCTTTCCTCCATTTCTTTCATTTCTGACCTGTTCCTTTGTCTCTGCAATTTGGCTGCTTCCCTGTGTTGATAGAGTGGCTTTGTGTGCTAGGTGCCCTATAGGGCCTAGTGGCTCAGTCTCTCCAATTACCTAAGGTGGACTCTCTTGGTGCACCCCTTTGTGGGCTATGTGCACAGACTTATTGTAGTTAAGCCTTGATTGTTCTTGATATCAATGGGAGGAATTGACCTCCAAGCCAATTGGCTGTAAGGATCAGCTGTGTCTACACTGGGAGAACTTCTGTGCTGGAGACACCCTTATGGGGCAAGACTTGATTCAGTGGGGCTTGGGTGCTCACTGAGTCTTCCCCTGATTGTGTCCCTTATGGATCTGAGGAGTTTTAATCTGGATGGTCCCACACTGACCACTGGGTACATTGGCTATTGAATCTCCAAAGAGGTGCAAATTTAGCCTCTGCCTGAGGCCACCCAGCAGGAGCTACAGAGAGATCTTCAGATTCCTCTTCTTTGTTTGGGATTTAGAGGTACACAGATGAGGCCCAGCTGTGAAGCAATGCAAGCTGCTATGGGGCCTTGGGCCTTCTTTAGGTAGTGCTGGGGCTCTCTGACCCAGCTGCAGTTTGTTAGGTAATTTTAAATTCAAAAGGGACAGGCCATTCATATGCAAAAGCCTCTGTGCACAGCTTGGCTGCAGCAGGATTTAAGGGAATCAACAGGGTGGAGCAAACAACTATGGCTTATTCTCAACCCTGCCCTAAAAGGCCCCCAGGTCTCAGTGCCCCTAGGTAATTTCTGCAAGCAGCTCTTAGAGAAAAACGCCCCATCCTTTTTCCCAAAGCCAGACAGTCCAGTTTCTCCCCATATGAGTCTGAGTCCCCAGAGTCTCACCCAGAAATGGAGTTCAGAGTAGTCTGGAACTTGTGTCTCCCTCCTGATTGAAAAAGACAACAGCATACTCAGTTGCCAACCCTCTCCTCACACATGCCTCTGTACATCTGCATTTAGGTCTGCACCTCCTCTGAGTCTCAGTGTGCTTTTCTCTTTTCTTCTAGTTGTAGAATTTCCACTCAGCCAGCCTGCCGGTGATACTGGATGATGGTTGTTTTGTCTTTTAGTTGTAGTTTTGAAGTGGTTTGCGAGGTAACAATTTCAGGTGTTTACCTATATGCCATCTTAGTTTTTCTCTTTTTTCAATTTTTGTATCAGCTTCACATTTCCCCAAATAAAACTCTTTTCTCTGTTTTTTTAATTAGGCCAATTAACAAAGGTCTGATGTAAATAACAAAGGTCTGATGGGTGTGGATTTGTCTGAAATTGTGATGGGAGCATGTGAAGCCTGCATTTAGGACAAGATTGATGAGAGAGATGGAGGGAGAGGGTGAGAGCCCCAAGGCATGGCAGCCTTGAGTTTTCTCTGGGCCTAGGGCACAGGCCTGGGAAGGGGAGCAAGAACCCTTCCTCCCCCGGGCCCAGTGGTTTCACCACAGAGAAACCGGGCTGCAGTGGAGCCAGGACAGGCTGTAAAGATTCAGCTGTGGAAGGAGAACACACAGGACATTCACACTCTGAAGGCTAAGTTCAGAGCCAAACCCGAGATCAGATAGAGGGGGGTCCTGCTGGGCACCTTCTCCCTGGGCACCTGGGCACTGGGCATCCTCAGTTCACGCTGGCTGTGGAAGGACCTCGGATGCCACCTCATCTGACTGCATTCCCTCACCCCCATTAGAGAAGAGGAGACTGAGAAGCCAGAGCGGGGAAGTGATTTTCCCATGGTCACAGAGCAGCCCCCAGACCCTCACTATCGTTCTGCCACCTTGAGCAGGATCAGGAGTCCTGCCCACGCCCCTGCCCTCTATGCTACCTTTAGGCCTCCGGACCTGCCATCTTCCCCACCCGGCTGGACGATGGAGACCTGGGCCCCAGACACCCGGGAAGCCCAGCAGAGCCCATCTGGATTTGGAATTTGGTCCAAATCCAGTTTGGCCATTTCCGGCCTCTCCACAGTCCTCTCCTACAACATCTGCTCAAAGCCACAGCCACCCTCCCTGGGTCTGCCTCCCCCGACCCCTCCACATTCCAACACCCACCCCCTGAGTGTGTCTTGGGGGGCAGAGGGTAGGGTAAGGCCGGCTCCAGTTCAGTCAGGGAAGTGGGATGGGGGTGGGCCCTTGGCTTCCTGTTGGTTATCACCCTTGGGCTCTGGGGAGATTTCCCTGGCCACCCCCTCCCCCAAGGGAAGGGGAAGGAGCCTGGGTGAGTAACAGACCTGGGGCAGGAGCCAGAGGGTGAGAAGGAGTGGGAGGAGCTTTGTCACCAAGGTACCAGGGCTACAGACACCTTCAGCCCAGAGCACATGACAGGCCTATGAGACACTTCCAAAAGCAATTGCCACCCAATGCCCAGAACTCCCGCCCCTTGTCCTGGCTATTCTGGCAGGTGCTTATCTTGGTGCCGGGGGCCAGTTTGTGAAGTGGAGAATGGGAAGGTCTTATTCTGAGGGTTCTGAGAAGAGAAAGTTGGGGAGGGGATGGGACCAGTGAGATGAGCAGCTTCTGGCACCTGTCCCCCCATACACACACTCCCACACAGCCCCCTTATGCTCCTTTCTTGCCTGCCCACCCCTGGCTCATCCGTGACCCCTGACCTGGTAGCTAGTGTCTAGTCCATTTCCTTCAGTGACTGCAATGAGAGGGAGAGGGGAAATGTTAACCACTGCCCCCAAAGTTCCCAACACCCGCCCTAGACACCCTCTGATTCCCACAGACATGTGTGCTCTGAATAAGAGTCCAGACCTTGCTTCTCAGCTTCCAGGGGCTTAGACACTCTTATTTCTAGGGACAGAGGAGGATGGAAGTGGGTGAGGAAGGGCAAGCTCCTGTCCCTTCGTCCAGCACCACCACAGACTCTACCCCAAGGCACAGCTCGCCACCTGGAGGCTCACCATCAGCCTTGTCCTTTATCACCCACCATGTCTTCTAATTCA
Source organism: Vespertilio murinus (assembly GCA_963924515.1). Classification (NCBI taxonomy): domain Eukaryota; kingdom Metazoa; phylum Chordata; class Mammalia; order Chiroptera; family Vespertilionidae; genus Vespertilio; species Vespertilio murinus. Next base: position 39,407,333 of record OZ004716.1, on the reverse strand, counting down.
CTGATTTGATCCTAAGATTCCCCTAACCTGCTGTGTATTCCTTCCAATGTGTTCTTTATTTGTGTTGTGTCATCCTTTATTTCAGACTGCTCTTTTTTCATAGTTACTACATTATTTTCATACCATTGAGCATTTTTACCATCATTACTCTAAACTCTGTTTCAGATAAACTTTTACCTCTGCTTCATTTATCTCTTCTTCTGGAGAAGCCTCTAGTTCTTTCATTTGGGGGTTGTTTCTTGGTCCCCTCATTTCGATTATCTGTTTGGGTTTGTGACTATGCTTTAGGTAGATCCTCTATATCTCTTAACCTGTAGTGCAGGACAGTGTTAAAGGCTGTTCTGACCAATTGAATCAGGCAAAGACTCAAAGCCTCTAGAGACCACCTCTGTCTACAGAGTAAAAGGCTTCTAACTTGAATTGCCCTCTCCCTCCCCCCGCCCAGATAATCGCCCTCAGGTGTAGGGAGAGATTTTTGAACAAGGTGGGGCAGTTGCTTCTGCCTAGAGGTTAATTATTACTTTTAAACTCTTAAGTCGCCTCAGGGCAAGGTGTTTTCCAACAACATTCTCCCCCCAGGCAAGGCGGGAAAGATGTCCTCCACTACCTGATAGAATGACTCAACTGAGGAAACTTGGGTCTCTGCCTCCTGAGTCCTATCCTCCCAGAGTCCCCAGTCCTGAGTTCTACTCTCATAACTCTAGTCCACTTTACCCTTCCACTGCCAAAGCACAAAGTGAGTGGCTCCACAGGGGATTTTTGTGAATTGCCCCTTCAAGAAGGTGCCCAAACTTTCAGCTACCACTCTTGGCAGACAGAACCCCACTGCTTTTCACAGATAGATGTTATGTGGGGACACTCCTGAGATTTGGTGCTCTCTGCTGGGGATCCCAGCTTCAGGGTTAGATCCCAGAGCTCATAGTGGCACCCCCCACAGCTGAGATATCTCTCCAGGACTTCAGTTGCTGTCTGTGGGCACCCCACCAGCCTTTCAAGCTTCTGACCCACCTACTAGTCTCTATGAGGTCTCCACCTTTGGTCCTTGAGTATAGGGTTCTCTCCCCAGGGGGGGGGCAGGTGTATGGGGGTTTCCTATTGACTGTTCAGGAAGCCTTTCTGTATTTCAGTTGTAATTCTGGCTTATACAGATTTGTATTTTTTAAATGGCCCAGACCAGTGTTCCTGATATTTATATCTCAAAGGTCCTGGAATTTTTAATTTGGAAGCCAATTATAGCATTTTGAGCAGAATAGGGGAATGTAAAATGATTTAGTGGGCTTTCATATTCTGGAGTCACACCTCTGACCCTGAAAACACTACATAATCAAAAATAAAAATTTTAAAAAGACGATACTTTAAATCCTCAAGGATTGGCAAACGTTGACAAAAGGATGAACTAATTCACCCATTTTGAAATGTTTCTTTCATTTGAGTATATATTCTCTGAGGTTCTGCAGCAATTACAGAGAGATCTAGCTTACAGGTAGCATATACTGAATGCCATTTCTGACTCATAACTGCTTACAGGTATGGAAAAGACACATTGACCTACGAAGGCCTCATTCTCCATTCACTTCCCTGGAATGTGAAAGCAGGTCTAGCTGCAAGCAGGGCAGAATTAAACTTAATGGTGCCGTTAACTGGCCTAATCTCTTTATTTTCCACTTCATAGTGCAGCCAGCTTATGTTGCAAAAGATTAGCCTTTTTTTTTTTCCCTTGAGGGATCCTGAGTCAAATTTCTCCCAGTTGAAGAGTTTGTACCCCAAAAGAAAAGGGGACTCTCTAGGCACTGTGGCCTGGTTCCCCAGCTACAGAGGCATGTGTAGCAAGCTGAGGTTAGGCAACTCTGCAAGTCTCTGGGCTGTCTGGGCCATTCTGAGTAGGGCGGGTCTCCTCTTAAGCATTCTCTGACTCTCAAGGAAGTTAATAACGAAAAGATGGTTAGCAAACTTTTGGTCAGTCTCAAGATTAGTTTCCTCTTGTGGGTTCCCTTAAAGTCATCATTTTCCCTTTTTGGTTCAGAATCTGTTTCATTTATTTATAAATACATATTAGCTTTCTGGGAGGGGGAGTTGGGGGACATGTGGGCATCACTGATTTTAAACTCTCTATCAGGTAAATTGGGACCAAATTGACCAGCAAAATATGTTGCCTCTTAACATGCCCTAATTGAAAAGGGACAGTAAGACCCCCAGAGGGAGACCCTCACTCTGTCCCAAGGATCGATGGCAACCCAATCATCCGCAGGAGGCGTCACTTGATGCAAACAGCAAGAGGCTTTATTCCAGAGCGCTGGGGCTCAACTCATAACTCAACCAGGAGCAGAGGAGTCAAGCCCCGAGCAGAAACTCTTACAAGCATATATAGGCAAAAATCACACATGGGAGGGGTTACACATGGAGGGAGAGGAAGGGAACAAAGAAATTCCCTTCTTTGGTAGGGAGTTTCTGGGGACTGATTTCATTCTTGTCTAATCTTCAACCATAAAGAACTGATTTCATTCCTATCTAATCTTTAACCGTAAAGGTCACATCCTGGAACAGGTAGTGGGGAAGGTCAATTCCTCAATCTTTGCACAACAGGGAGGGGCCCTTACAGGACATGTTCTGATTTTAAAACAGCCATTGGTTGCTTAGAAACCCCTACCATTTTTACAGAAGTTTTACTCTGGGGGAGAGGAACACTTAAAGGGGTAGAGTTAAGAATGGATAAAAGGCCGAAACCGGTTTGGCTCAGTGGATAGAGCTTTAGTCTTGGGACTGAAAGGTCCCAGGTTCCATTCCGGTCAAGGGCATGTATATTGGTTGTGGGCACATCCCCGGTAGGGGGTGTGCAAGAGGCAGCTGGTTAATGTTTCCCTCTCATTGACGTTTCTAACTCTCTATCCCTCTCCCTTCCTCTCTGTGGGAAATCAATAAAATATATATTTTTAAAAGAATGGATAAAAGAAGCCCAAGTATCTACAAGGGCCTTAGTAGTAACTAAGTAACAACCCCTTTTAAGATAATTTCAACTTCTGCTAAAATATTAGTAAGGAGAAGGGGAAAAGTTAGAACTTTGCCTTCTCAGTCTCTCCTAGTCCTGAAGCATACCTGTTTGCTTCTGCTTCCTCTTTATAAGTCATACTTCAGGTTTTCTTGTTAAACAATCTTTCTCATGGTGACCTTGCTTTGTATTGAAAAAAAAAAAAAAAAAAACTCCTGTCTGGTTTCACAGCAGACCTTATTTAGTAATTCTGTTGCCTTGCTCTCAGAAGCAGTGGGTGTATTAGTTGGCATAGGTCAGAATAGGCAGGATTACATGTTCTAACTGTTAAATGTTTGTGAACCCATCACGGTCCTAGACAAAGTCGGGAACCACTGCTGGTTCCTTTCTAGCTGAGACCAGCTTTTTCCAAAGGGAGCTGTTAGAACTCCTATTCTCATTTTCCTTCAAGTCAGTGCTTATATAGGAGACAGGAGGGGAATATAAAATGGAGAAGGAAGGGCAAGTCTGGACAAGGAAGGTCAGAAAGGAAGGGAGAGAATGGGGTGCAGGCATTTATTAACTTCAGAATAGTTCTGAGATAGTCTCTAAAATTTCCTGTTTTATTTTTAAATCTAGAATTATCCCAAAATAAAGAGTTTTATTTTGAAAAATGTAATTAACAGCACTGGCAAATTCTGTTCAGTGGTAAGAACATCAGCCCACAGACTGGTTTGATTCCCAGTCAAGGGCATGTCACTTGGTTGGTTGCAGGTTCAATTTCCTAGGTGGGTCCGGGCACAAGTGTATCACATCAATCTCTCTCTCTCTCTCTCTCTCTCTCTCTCTCTCTCTTTTTAAATATATTTTATTGATATTTTACAGAGAGGAAGGGAGAGAGATAGAGAGCTAGAAATGTCGATGAGAAAGAAACACCGACCAGCTGCCTCTTGCACACCCCCTACCGGGGAATGTGCCCGCAACCAATGTACATGCCCTTGACCGGAATCGAACCCGGGACCTTTCAGTCCGCAGACCGACGCTCTACCACTGAGCCAAACCGGTTTCGGCCAATCTCTCTCTCTCTCTCTCTCTCTCTCTCTCTCTCTCTCTCTCTCTCATCTTTCTCTCTCACTCTCAATCCAGCAGCCTGCAAGAAATTCAATCTGACCAACTACCATTGGGTGAGGTTGAAAGTGGGTCCCACCCCTCAAGAATCATTGAGTGAGGTTGGAAATGGGTCCCACCCCTAGACAATCATTGCGTGACATTGGAAGTGGGTCAGACCCCTCAACAACTATTAGGTAAATTTGTAAGTGGGTCCAAAACCTTTCATAAACCATTGGTGAGCCAAAACTGGTTTGGCTCAGTGAATAGAGTGTCAAGGGCATGTACCTTGATTGCGGGCATATTCCCAGTATGGGGTGTGTTGGAGGCAGCTGATCAATGTTTCTAACTTTCTAACCCTCTCTTTTTCTCTCTGTAAAAAATCAATAAAATAAAAACATTAAAAAAAAAAAAAAAGATGGTGGCATAGGTAATTGACTAACTGCAGCCTCACTCAACAATTTCAAAAAATACAACTAAAATATAAAGTGGACATTATCCAGAACTACAGGAAAGTTGACTGACTGGAAATTCTACAACTAGAAGGAAAGGGAAAATCAGAGATGCTGTAAAAGCCTAAGGTATGGAGCGACACAGTGCGCACATGAGGAGAGGACAGAGCCAGAGAGAAGGAGGCGGCTGAGTTCCTGGCTGGCGTTCCCTAGCAGGAAGGAGATAAATGCTCCGGACTGTGCTGAACCCCAACTCTGATTGCACTGAACTCCAGTCCTGAGCGAGACCCTCGAGCCCCAGCCTCATACAGAGGGAATCTGGGCTGTAAGGCAGAAGCTCAGAGGAACTGCGAAAGGCACAACCCCCCAAGTCGCACACATTTCGCCCAGAGGACAGATGGTTGATTGGGCTTCCGGATTGCCCTAGCGGGAAGGAGACACAAGCTCCGGACTGCTCTTAACCCCACTTCCAACTGCACTGAGCCCCAATTGCGGGATCGTTGGGGGCAAGACTAGACTGACTGGTAGTGCGTGAAACTCTAGGGTGCCTTTCTCTCCGAGGTGCTTGAAGGGAATACCAAAGGACACTGAGGTACAATGACACTCAGGGCTAACCAGAAGCCAAGGCTGTAGGCTCCACCCTGAGGCTTTTGCAGGTTTCCAAGTCTAGTGGAATAAGGCTGTCTCCTGGCACAGACAAAGCTGATCCTCCCAACCTACCAACTCAGGGAAGCAGCAAAAATTCTGAGACGAGGAAACAGATCACAAATGAAAGAAATGGAGGACAAAAAGCGACTGGATATAGAGTGCAAAACCACACTTATGAGGTTGTTCAAGAATCTCCTAGAAAAGGCCGATAAAATAAATGAGACCTATGAGAATATGAAAAGGCATCAACTAGAAATAATAAAGGATCAACAAGAAATAATAAAAGATACACAAGAAATAATAAAGGATCAACTAGAAATACAGAATGCATTCTCTGAAATGAAAAATATTATACAGAGTCCTAAAAACAGAATGGAAGATTGCAAGAATCAAGTCAAACATTTGGAACACAAAGAGCCAGGGGACACTCTTCCACAGAAGCAAGAAGGCAAGAGAATCCAGAAAGTTGAAGATAGTGTAAGAAACCTCTGTGACAACTTCAAGCCAACCAACATCAGAATTATGGGGGTCCCAGAAGATGACATGGAGCAAGATACCAAAAACATATTGAAAGAAATAGTGACAGAAAACTTCCCCCACCTGGTGAAAGAAATAGACTTACAAGTCCAGGAAGCGCACAGAACCCCAAACAAAATGAATCCAAAGAGAACCACGCCAAGACACATCGTAATTAAAAAGAAAGAGCAAAAGACAAAGAGTGAATATTAAAAGCAGCAAGACAAAAGCAGGTAGTTACCTACAAAGGAGCACCCATACTACTGTCAGCTGATTTCTCAACAGAAACCATGCAGGCCAGATGCCAATGGCAAGAAATATTCAAGGTGATGACTAACAAGAACCTACAGCCAAAAAAACTCTACCCAGAAAAGCTATCACTCAGAATCGAAGGCCAGATAAAGAGCTTCACAAATAAATTTAAGCTAAAGAAGTTCATCACTGCCAAGAGAGAATTAGATGAATTACTAAAAGGGGTTCTTTAGGAAGAGGAAGAAAATAAAGATAAAAATTATGAACAAATACGTAACTATCAACAAGTGAATCTAAAACCCAAGGGAAGTAAAAATCATGATGAACAATATTAACTGGTGAATATAATAGAATCAGAGGTATGGAAGGGGAGTGGACTGATGATTCTCAGGGATATGGGGAGTGGAGCGCACAGGAAGAGACTGAACATAAACTGCAGGACAATGAGGGATGGGGAAAGGGCAGTGGATGGGATGGAAATTTGGTGGAGGGGAGCAATGGATGGGAGGGGAAAATGAGGAACATTTGTAATAATATGAACAATAAAGATTTATTTTTTAAAAATCAATAAAATATTTAAAAAAAAAAAAAAACATTGTGTGAGGTTGGAAGTGCGTCCCACCCCTCGACAACCATTGGGTGAGTTTGAAAGTGGGTCCCACCCCCCAACTACCATTGGGTGACATTGGAATTTAGTCCCACCCCCCTACAACTATTGGATGAGGTTTGAAGTGGGTCCCATCCCTCTTGAAACTTCAAATAACCACCCCAACCAGGCACCACCCTGACTGCTAAACCACATCCACATTCCCACTCCACAGAAATAGGAGCTCACAGGTTTTGCTGCTTTGAGCTGCTAGTTTGGGAGTAGCTTGTTATGCAGCATTAGATAACCAACACAACAGTTGAGTACTAAGAACAGTGCCTGCCACATATTAGGTACTCAAATCGTTGCTAAACACATCAATGAAAAGAAAGAAAATTAAATTCTTAAGGGAGGAAGGACTACTTCCAATGTCCTTTAGGTTAAGGCAGGGCACAAATTAAGTGCAGAAATACTGACCTCTCTGAACAACCCCCTACCTTTAGGCCCAGCCCCTTTGACTGGTCTCAGCCTCCTCCTCACTGCTCATGCCCAATCTACCCTCACGGACAGGGGGCAGGTGTCTTCCCAAAGCACTGCTCCTCCCTGGCTCCCTTCCTCTCCCCTCCAACCAGGACACACCATGTGTCTCTCTCCCAATGCTCAGACTGTGGGAAGGAAATCACAGGCAGTGTACAGTGGAGACCGTGGCAGACACTCTAGAATCCCGGTGACCAAGGTGAACATCACCAGGTATCCAGGGATAAATCGTGTTGGTATCACGTGCCCTGACTGTACAATGAGCATGCTTCACATTTGTGGTGCTCTTCCACAAACCCCAGTCTATTATAAGGAAAACATCAGAGAATCCAAAAGGCATCCTTCAAAACACAGGAGCAGCTGAGGTCGTTTTGGCTCAGTGGTAGAGCGTCGGTCTGCAGACTGAAAGGTCCCGGGTTCGACTCCGACCAAGGGCATGTACATTGGTTGCGGGCACATCCCCAGTGGGAGGTGTGCAGGAGGCAGCTGGTCGATGTTTCTCTGTCATCGACATTTCTGGCTCTCGCTCTCCCTCTCCCTTCCTCTCTGTAAAATATCAATAAAAATATATTTTAAAAAAATATAAAAAAATTAAAAAAAACACAGGACCAGTACTGTGCCGCCTGGCATGGCCACGGATGACCTTGAGAGGGGGCGCCCGAAAGGCTTAGAAAAGTCAGACAAGAGAATAGAACTGGATCTTGGTGGGATGCTACTTCCTGAGAGACAGAGCCAATGCCCATAAACCTAGCCTTTATTTTCTAGCAGATGCCACGAGGCAAAGTAAGGGTGTGGTCAAGATGTTTAAAGTATTCTCAATGGTTTCGATCCTACTCAATTACATGCACCTGATCAAACTTTGTTCACTTGCAGCCTATATCACTCAGGCACGTGTGGCCACTTGTTTGGACCATAGGTTCAAGCTTACAACTCTAGCTGTTGGCTATCATTCTGCCGGGACGGCTCTGCCCTTCAAGCTGGGACTTGCATGTGACCACGAAGAGGACTGTGTCCTCTCATTAGTCAGACTCTTGAACCTGTCCAAATGCTGTAGCCACTCTCCACACAGCACCTTCCAAGCTCCTCAAGGTCATTAAAAACAAGGACGACTGAGAGACACTGCACAGACAGGGCTAAACACAGTTTGGGGTTCTGGGTTAGATCCTCAAACAGAAAAGGGCTATTAGTGAAAGACTAGGGAACCACAAAGTCTATAGTCCAGTTCAATCACTGCACCAGCGTTCACTTTTTAACTGTGACGGTGCCAGGGTTATGGAAGCTGTGAACAACAGGAGAGACTAGCTATGCAGATGTGTGCGCAGGAACCCTGTACTCAATTTGCAACTGTGGGGTAAATCTAGAATTGTTCCAAAATAAAAAGTTTTATTTTTAAAAAATTTAACAACTCTGACCATTTTTGTTCAGTGGTAAGAGCATCAGCCCACAGACTGGTTTGATTCCCATTCAAGGACATGTCACTCGGTTGGTTGCAGGTTCATTTTCCTAGGTGGGTCGGGGCACAAGTTTATCACATCAATCAATGTCTTTCTCTCTGCCTCTGTCTGTGTGTATCCCTCACTCGCACTCTCTCTCTCTCTCTCTCTCTCTCTCTCTCTCTCTCTCTCTTCCTCAGTCCAGCAGTCTGCAAATAATTCAATCTAACCAACTACCATTGGGTGAGGTTAAAAGTGAGCCCCACCCCTTGACAATCATTGGGTGAGTTTAAAAGTGGGTCCGACCTCTCAAAAACCATTGGGTGAAGTTGGAAGTAGGTCTTAGCCCTCAACAGCGATTGGGTGAGGTTGCAAGTGGGTCCTGCCCCTCGATAACCATTGGGTGAAGTTGGAAGTGGGTCCCAACCCTCAACAATCATTGGGTGAGGTTGGAAGTGGGCCCCACCAAAAATTTCTTATTAACTTCATCTTTTTTTTTTGAAAGAATTATTTTATTTTATGCTTCTCCTTAGAAGCTTCTAATTTCCAAATCAAGATATGCTTCTCGTATAGGCATTCAGTTTAATTTCAGAGCTGGTGTTTTTCTAATTTCTGCATGCAAACTATTAATGTAGTGCCCAAAAACAACTGCATTTTGGCCATTTCTAAGTTGATATTTTCTAGTTAAATCTTCCCATTTCTGTAAAACACTTGCAAGTAAGGCTTCCTATCAGGAGTGTTAAATAAGGGCTGGGGTTTGGGAGCTTCTGGCCTTGGAGGCACAATTTCACATGTTAATTTTTTTTATTTTTGGATATCTGTAGTCTTAGCAAACTTCCTAGATATATTACGTAGTGGGTTAAGTGTGGTCTCAGTATCTCTCTCGGCTGTCTGAAAAAACAGGAAGCCTTCGGGGCCAAGCCTTATGGTGCCCCCTAGATGAGCCAGTTAGTTAATTACAGGTGAGTTGGGTCTTCCCTCTGGGGCTCCTGCACCTAAGATTCACCAAGAATCAGACTGGAGGATGTGTCTCTATCTCTTATGAGCTGATGAGTTCAGCTAATTCATACAGGGAAGGTTTTTTGCTCAGACTCTCAGAAAGCAATTCCAATTAAAAGGCCAAAATCAAAACCACACACCCATTTTTTTCCTCCAGTTTTGCCTAAGCCTGAGTTCTGTCAACCCTTAACCTGGGTTCTGTCAACCCTTAACCTTAATTCCACCTCAAGGATTTTAAGACACAGCTCAAATAAAATCAGACCCTCAACCAAAAGAAGGGGAAGGTACTGAATCCAAGAGAAAACTCACCATGTTCACCCAATGGGCGGGGAACTAGCTCTCTCAATGGGCCCTTTGCTGGCTCTTAGAACCAAGTCCGGGTCTGCTGGAAGTTCCTGGGAGAGCTTCTTTGGAATCCTGCAGCAAATATGTCAAGTAATGTTAACATAAAAGCATTCAAACCAGTAAAGAATTTGTATGAGTTTATTTAAGCTAAAATGTCGACAATTGCTGGGAAGAGGTATCTCAATGAATTGGGAGCGTGCTCCAGAGAATAGCAGTTTTCTCATCTATTTTTACACATACCAACACAGGAGGGGATCTAGGTGGGTTGCATGAAATCCATTGATGGAAGATTAGAGAGGCAGGAGAAAGCAAAGTGGAGAAACCTCTGGGATTGGACAAAGACTAAAGTGATAGACACATACTTAGATGAGTGTAGGATACCGTATTTGCCGCGTATAAGACGATTTTTTGGCCCTGAAAAATACGTATTTGCCGGCGTATAAGACGACCCCCTAACATTTCCACTAAAAATACAGAGTTTGTTATATACTCGCCGTATAAGACTACCCCCCACTTGGAGGCATATTTTTCAGGGCCAAAAAATCGTCTTATACGCCGGCAAATACGGTAGTTAACAATCAATAATGAACAATATAACGATAACAATGAAGGAATTTGTGGTATCTGTGCTGGTACACAAGCACATTAGGTTGTTCCCCAAGGGGTCAGGAAAATGGGAAGTTATAATTTACCCAGACATTTCAAGGGTATGTTATCATAGATGCAGAAAGACAGATAGGTCCAGTTAAGGTAAAGGTTGACCTTGTCGGTGAAGGTACCAATCTAAGACGTATCTATCCACCATAACTGCTGTTAGTTAAAGTATCATCTCAGACCATCTTTTGTAAATACTTTAGAGCTCTGAGTTTGCCAGACTGCCATTCAGGCCTCCCATGGGCTTTTCAGGTTAACATGTGGCCCATTTCATCCCCATGATTCAGAATCTGCATTTTTAGCAGGACCTGCAGAACCTCCCTATGCAGAGATGGGGAAGGGGGTCTCATTGTGGAGGGAAAATGTGCTGATGAGATCTCCCATGGGGTCTCATTCTGGCTGGGCAGCCACTACAGCTGGGCAGCTGCCCAAGCAGCATTTCTAAGATGTCACCTGGGCATTGAAATCTTTAGAAAGCTCCATTGATGATACCATACAGAACCTGATGGCATCCCTGTGAACAGAATTCCTGATGCCACCCCAGGCTTCTGCTCTGAAGATAAGAGGCAAATGGGGATGAGAGAAGGCACTGGGGAGGCTACTGTGCACTCCACACAGAGCTGTGGGAGACGCCCTGGATACGTGCACCCCAAACTTCTGCTTGTCCAAGTGTGAGCAGTGGAATGGCAACAGGTGTTAACCTACAGAGTTAGACCCCTCAGTTCAGCAACCTTGGTACTTGACTTCAACTAAGAGAAGAATTCAGAGTCAAGAACTCAAATTATACACAAAGATGTAGACTAATTTGGCATTTAATATAATCATTTTATTTTACAATCATTTACAATGAAACAATGTTCCAGTTAGCTTTAAAAGGTATATGGTGCTAATTAGTAAAATATTGAGGATAATATTTTACTGCTAGCTTGCAAAATTATAAGTGTTAAAAAATAAAATATATGAAATTTTTTTTAAAAAAAAGAACTCAAATTATAACAGAGTTTATTTAGAAAGTCACAGAGTTAGAAGTGAGCTGTAGGAAAAAAAAAATGGGCTCAGGAAACTAGTTGCTGAAGCAAAAGAAGGACCCATGGAGCTTAGGACAAAGAAGAAATATAAGTGCCTTGAGGAAAGGAGTGGACACAAGCACAGATGTGCCCCAGGGAGGAAGAGCGGCGCTGGGTCCTTCTTCTTGAGGGTAGTTATCTGGGGGTCTAAGGGGAAGATCCCAATAAAATATTCATCAGCTTTCCAGATGTGTCCTTTCAGGGTCGAAGGTCATTAGTCAATACAGTAGAGCCCGATGTCAGCTATGTCCTGACTCATCTGATTTGGCTATTTTCCTGGGCCTGCAGCAGAAAAACACCTGAGGCCTTAGATGTATTTTATCCCAGTCGGAGCCTCACTGTCCTCGGGCTTAATGCTCAAAGGCTATTTTTAGATCTCTGGATGCTTTTCCCTCTAAGAGATTCTAACCCACATGCCAGGGGAGGAAAGGTCAGAGGAAGTTCTCAACCACATGATCAGTGATATGAAAGGTCAGGACTACAAAACCAGGATATGCTCCATGAGGAAAGGTTACCCAGGGGGCAAGGTCCCAGTCCAGTTCTGCATGATGCTAGGTAACCAGGTGACTTTCTCCTACTGGCCTATTGTCCTACTCTACTCAGGCCTAACTGCCTACTACACAAAAAAGGGGTGTGTGTGTGTGTGTGTGTGTGTGTGTGTGTACATGTGGAGGAGTCATTGTGGAAGAAGGTAGAAGCCTCAGCAGTTACAGGGAATGAAAAGGTAGAGGAAAGAAAAGGGGAGGCAGGAATAACAGCAGGTCAGGGAGGAACCTGGGTAAAGACTCCACCCCTGACCCATGTGACCAGGGAAGTGATCTTGGCCCAGGAGGAGGCTCAGGGCACAGGGAGGAGGAACAGCACATCCCACCACCAGGACAGCAGTGTTGTGAGCATTTCTGGAATCCAAGCTCTTCCCACAGAGGGAGGGACAGAGCAGACAGCAGACACCATGGAGTCCCCCTCAGGCCCTGCACACAGAGGACTTGACCCATGGCAGAGGATCCTGCTGGCTGGTGAGAATGGACAACTACCTGGTGGTGGAGGGGAGGAGGACAGGCACAGGCTAGCTGGGGACTCCTGGGGAGCACAGGGCTCTCAGACAAAACAAGGGGGAGGGGCTTCTGTTTGGACTTGAGGGGAGAAGACAGGGGAGCAGAGTTGGATGGGGAGGGGATTCGGCCACAGGAAAATGATGTGGAAAGGATGAGGGACAGGAAAACCTCAGTGGCTGCTCATTTCCCAACTTACTCATCACTGAAAGCTGAATGCTGAAAACTTCCGATAATAACAATTTATGTGAGGAGATGGGAGATTTAACCAGAGGCACTGAACATTGTCCTTACCACCAAGCTCAGAAATGGGCAGATATACCCCAGGAGGGGCAGGACCCTGCAACACTCACTCATTCACCCACAGGCACTTACAGCCTGTTGCAGGCACTGGGGGTGCAACAAGGTCAGACAGCCCCTGCCCCCATGAGGGTCATGTTCTATGGGAGGAGGCAGATAAGGGAAGATCTAAATGTGATGTCAGGTTCCCCCTAGTGTCCTGCAGGGAACAGCCCAGGGACAGGACAGAACCTGAAGACTGAGGTCTTTAGAGGAGGTGATCAGGGAAGGGATCTCCCAAGGACACCCTGAGTGTCAGCAGGGGTCTGAGGGCAAACATCTGAGTAACAGTATTCAAAACAGAGAAAATGAGTTCAGAGGTGCTGAAGTCATGGTGGCCTTGCTGCCGACCTTAACAGAGGAGACACATGCACACACACACACACACACACACACACACACACACACACACACTCTAACCAAGACTGAGAGATGAAGAGACCTGTCCAGGATCAATGGACTCATCCCTTCATCCCAATACAGAGCTCCAATATTGATCAATTTCTCTCTTCCCTCCTAGCCTCACTCCTAACCCTCTGGAGCCTGCCCACCACTGCCAAGCTCACTGTTGAATCAGTGCCGCCCAATGCTGCCGAAGGGAAGGATGTGCTTCTCCGTGTCCACAACCTGCCTGGGAATCTTGGAGGCTATGCTTGGTACAAAGGGGAAGTAATGCAAAACAAGGAAATTATATTTTATAAAATAGACACTCAAAATATTATCTATGGGCCTGCATACAGTGGTAGAGAGACATCATACCACAATGGATCCCTCCTGCTCCAGAACGTCACCCTGAAGGACACAGGAAAGTATGTCCTACAAACCACAGACAAAGATTTTGATAGCAAACAAGTAACTGGACAGCTCCATGTATACCGTGAGTAATTGCTCTCTGACCTCTGGGTGCCTGTTGGGTGAACTCTACTTCACACACAGGACTGACAGGCCTGGACTCCCCTCCATCCCCCTCGGAATCATCTGCCAGGCTGGGTTTGGGCATTGAGTGTAGGACACACAATGGAGACAAACTTCCTAAGGTCAGAGTTTCCTTCCCAGATTCCAGCCCTGCAGACATTCTCCTCAGAGAGAAGTCTGATGGGAGTGACTCAGCAGTCTCAGTCCAGCCCCTGGCCCTTCCCCATGACCATGTCACTGAGAAAACCCTGCAGAGCTTGCTCACACCCTAGCCTGAGGGGACCCTGGAATCCTCACAAAGAAGCTCAGCCTGGGAACCCCCCTCCCAGACCCCAGTCCCAGGGCTCCTGACCCCAGAAAACCTGGGGAGCCTGGGTCAGGTTGGGTTTGACCTCCTGGAGGGCTGGGTGGCAGCAATGGATCTGCTCCTGCTCACCAGCCAGGGCGCAGCCCCAAGAGCCACATCAGGACAGGGACAGGGCCTAGTCCTTAAGCTAAGGCAGTGTCAGGAGAGCACAGATAGACAAAATTCCTCTTATCATTAGCTGACTCTTCTGAGGGACTTAGGAGACTCTGGAGGGAGGTCAGGTCTCCTGGAAGGAACAGGGGGGAGAAGATGCTCCTGTCAGCTCAGTATCGACCAGGGTCAGTCCAGGAATTATCTCTTATGGAGGCAAATAATGGCAGTGGTCATTTAAGTCAGTGTGTCCTCCATACTGGGCTTGAGGTCAAGTACTCAGGCATGTGTTAAGATCAATCCACAGTCAATGTGGCAATCCAGAGTCCACTTAGCATTTGTTCTGCTTTTATTCAGGGGAAACTGAGGCACAGTGTGATACAGTCATTGCATCAGGCTCACACAGACACAGCAAGGTCCTGGCACAGCCACAGCCCACCCTCTCCTCCACCACGAGGGTCTTAGGTGCTTGTGGACCCTCAGACCAACCATTGGTTCTCTGCTTTTTTCTTAGAAGTCCCAGCTCAAGGTAGATATTCTGGTCTGGTGATTAAGCAAGTGGAGAATTAATTTTCACTCTAGAATCAAATTACCTACAATAACATTCAGAGTCAGTGCTGGGAATGCCCAGGCCTTTACCTCAGGTTAGCCACCAACCCTCCCTGCACTGGACTTGAAACCATTTATTTGTGTCCTGATGTGTTGGCATCACTCCCACTAGCTATGAAGGAAGGGACTTTGCCTTCTCACTCTCCTCCCTACACCTGCTACCAGCTCAGGGACCAGCACTCACTTGCTCTTTCATGAAGGAGGGAAGGAATGATGGTGAATGATGAGAGAATGAATGAATGAATGAGTGAGTGAGTGAGTGATACATAAATGCCTCAGAGTCTGTAACATGGATGCAGAGTCCTAAAAGGTTTTAGCCACACCTGTTCCCTGTCCCCACAGGTGCTGAGAGCCATGTCCATCCTCTGACCACCAGTCCCTGAAGCCCACTCAAGAGCCAAGTCCTTTGGTGACTGTGGGCTGTTCCACTGTGAGAAGGTTTTCCAGGCTGCACTGCTCCTGCCCTGGGGCAGCTGTGGGCTCCTTGAAGTCACTTGTGACCCCCACTGCTCACCGAGGACATTCTGGCTCTCTCTGCTCCTTCCATGTCCCTTATTTGCTTCCTCCTTCTTGCCAGACACATTGACTAGCTCTGCTCTACTTCCTCCACCAAAAAGTCTCCCCAGATTGTCCTGCTAACACCTGTGTCCAGACCCACCCTCCCGGGCAATAGGAGAGGACACAGAAGTCAGTGGAAGCAGCAGCCCGGGCTCCATCATGAGCCATTTTCCCAGGTCACCAGGAGAAAGAGCTTTTGCTCCATCAGGGCTCCTGTTCTCCATGAGGCCCACAAGAGGAACAGGCCATGTGACAGAGATATGTAATCCATTGTCCTACTCTCTACATGACTCAACCAGGGAGTCAAAGGCAGAAGGACAGGTCTTGTAAGGGCCCCTCCCTGTTGTGCAAAGATTGAGGAATTGACCTTCCCCACTACCTGTTCCAGGATGTGACCTTTACTGTTAAAGATTAGATAGGAATGAAATCAGTTCTTTACGGTTGAAGATTAGACAAGAATGAAATCAGTCCCCAGAAACTCCCTACCAAAGAAGGGAATTTCTTTGTTCCCTTCCTCTCCCTCCATGTGTAACCCCTCCCATGTGTGATTTTTGCCTATATATGCTTGTAAGAGTTTCTGCTCGGGGCTCGACTCCTCTGCTCCTGCGTGAGTTATGAGTTGAGCCCCAGCGCGCTGGAATAAAGCCTCTTGCTGTTTGCATCAAGTGACGCCTCCTGCGGATGATTGGGTCCCCGTCCATCCTTGGGACAGAGTGAGGGTCTCCCTCTGGGGGTCTTACAGTCTGAGCCCCCAAAAGCTCACAGGTTCACTTCACACCTGACTGGTGACTCACACACTTGTCCTGGTGTGAGGCTACCATTTCTCCCACTGGCTCCCAAGACCTTCCCAGGGTGGGCCTGGTGACCCTGCACCATCTGACTGGTTCACTGCCTGTTTCACACACGTGTGTTTTTATGAAGACACCTTGACCACAGGGTGTATCCCCTCAGACTGTGAGATCCACCAGCCACTCTGCTTTCCCTTAGTAACTGCCCATGTAAATGAATATGACTACTAGTCAACTCCATTTATTTCCTGAGTTAGAAAGACAAGGAAGAGCACATGCCACATGCCCATGTGGGGGCTCCTCCCCATCTGTCTGACTGTCCATAGAAACAGGGAGAGACCTTCTTCCTAAATTTACTAACATGGCACATGTGCATTCTACCAATATGGTGTCATGCCTCCCTGTATACAGCAGAGACACCCCCCACCTCACCCCAAACCACCACCCCACCCTCATCACTTCTCTTCTCTTAGTAGAATTCACTTTCTCTCTATCCCAGGGAGTCCCTAATTTCAAACCCACTGTGGCATCTTCCTTTGGTCACAGTGTGACCTGATTGGACAACAGAATTTGGTCTATGACCTTCATGTTCTCAAACAGAAATTCCAACAAAAACTGGCATTAGAACTTTGAGGCATGAGTGATTTTCACATTCTTTTCACAGTTTAATTCAAAATCTATCTCATAACTGACAAACACAAATGGACCATGAGGGCCAGCATGTTCATGCTCCTCGACCTTCCACAAGTCCCCCTTCTGTACGTGCTGTTGCCTGGGTGTTCAGGGAGGATCCCTGCCCTCCACGGTGGCAGAAAGGACATTGCAGACCAAGAGCAGAGACCACGGTTCTGCTGTCACTGCCAGCCAGTTCCCCTGTCCCCCACTCTTTACTAAATCATGGCCTTGCAGTCTGGGTAATAAATTGACCACCAGACTTGCTTCTGGTCTCCATGTATTGTTTCTGCTCAGATACCCAGTTCAGAGCCACAATGCCCAGTCCTCTCGGGGTTTAAGGATTACGGGGTGACCCATCATTACCTATCTCTAGGTTAACCCTGGAATGTGAGACTTCAGTGTAAATACATCTCGACCAAGCAATGCCGTTCTGTTTAGGGACTCAGCACTGTTACCTGCTCCATGTGCTACAAAGAACATACAAGGCTTTGAACAAGCTCACCTCTTTTTCCGAAACTAAAGAAGGAAACCACCTCTGAGGTGGGGTGAGCAGGACAGACCCCTGCTCCTTGAGCTGCTGCAGACTCACCTGGTGATTGGTTGCTCTATGTCCTCTGTGGTGGGATAGTGGTCTGTGGTGATGGAGGATGGGTGGTCTGTCCTCTGACTGGCCAAATCTTGTCAACCATCGACACCATGGCCTCCCTCAGACCAGGCTACAGGGAAATGGGAAGAGAGTGACCCACAGGGGAAACCCCTCTGAACTGTGTTGTGACTCTGACGTCACCAGCTGAACAACACTGTGTGACACAAACCTATGTGACATTCCTACGGAGAACATGAACAGTGGTGATAACTTGACAAGTAGATAGGTTCATGGGACAGAATGAGCAGTGCCACAAAGTGTGTAGCTTATAAAGGAGGCTAATAGTACCAGCCTTTTGTTAAAACTAACTACTTCTCTCAGGGACTTCCTTCTGCCTGATATGCAATCCATAGGCCAGGAAGTGAACGTCATATTCAGATGGAGAAATCTTTAGATTAAAACTTCTCCAGGTCCTAATGTCATGAATACCGCTGGGCTATATTCTCTAATAAATTATTTAACAAAAGGGAAATTCCTTCCCATCTCTGTGTTAGCCACGATACCAGAGAGGGACTGTGAGTGTTTAGAAAGTTACAGAAAGGCTCTAGACAGTTTGGCTCAGTGGATGGAGTGTTGGTCTGTGGGTTCAATTTCTGTCGAGGGCATGTGCCTTGGTTGTTGGCACATCCCCAGTGGGAGGTGTGCAGGAGGAAGATGATTGATGTTTCTAACTCTTTATCCCTCTCCTTTCCTCTCTGTAAAAAATCAATGAATTTTTTTTAAAAAAAGTTACAGAAAGGTCTAGGAAAGAGTCATATAAAAGACAATGGGTAGCAAATGCCACCTGGTGATGAAGATGCTGGATACACGGTCTACGACTCGCGGTGCTTATACTCAGATGTCCAATGAGACAGGTCAGGGGTCATCCTGAGCTGATCTGGAGGGAAGAGGGGAAGTATAGCCCTCTCCTTACAGACTGTCACCTGAACAAAGGTCCTCACCTTTTGTTCAGGTGCAGAGGTCAGGGTCCTCCTCTGGTGACCTTTACAGAGATCACTGTGGCTGACATCTCTGAGGAAGGAGCTCATCTCAGTCACTCACCTCCTCTGTCCTCCACAGAGCCAGTGGGGAAGCCCGCCCTCCGAGCCAGCAATGCCACAGTCACAGAGCATAAGGACACTGTGGTCCTGACCTGCCTCACAAATGACATTGGGATCTCCATCCGATGGCTCTTCAAGAACCAGAATCTCCTGCTCACAGACAGGATGAAGCTGTCCAGAGACAACAGCACCCTCACCATCGACCCCATCAGAAGGGAAGATGCTGGGGGTTTTCAGTGTGAGGTCTTCAACCCCATCAGTTCTGGGATAAGTGACCCCTTCAGGTTGGATGTGCAATGTGAGTGACCCTCAACCTCCCCCAATTGTTCTTTGTATATTTCACGGGCAGGGGGGTGAGATGGTTGAAGGCCTTGAGGTGGTAGGAGCCTCCCTCAGAGCCTATAGAGCACATGGGTAAGGACCCCAGGATTAGACCCATCTTGTCATTGTCTTGGCTCTATGAGTATTAGCTGTCTGACTACGGGGAAGGCTCTCATCCACCTGAGCCTCAGTTTCCTCATCTCTAACCTGGAATAAAACAGCTGGACCTAAGCACTGTTGTTAGGATATTGATTGTGAGGTTAATGAGTTAAAGCCCTCAGCCAGGGTCATGCTCAGTCAGGACTCTGTCAATGTAACTATTATTTTTGGTATTTTTATGAATGCTGTTGTCAGTGAACGTCAAGCAGAACTCAGTGAAAATGGCATTAATCATTCACCAGTTCTGTGACCGCCAGCCATTGATTAAACTCCTCCCATTCCGGATCCAGTTTGTGCTCATGAGGGTGACACCCTCCCATCCTTATCGTGGGGGTGGAAGGATCAGATGACGTGAAGGTAGAGTGTTTCCTACCCTACCTTCACCGTCGAAAACACTGAGCACATTCTAATTACTCATCAGCACTGAGTTGGCATATAAGGTGCCTGCTAAGATTGTCCATAGTGATAGAAAAGAAGAAACAGGGGTGCCCTAGCTGGCATGGCTCAGTGGATAGAGCATCGGCCTGTGGACTGAGAGGTCCCAGGTTCGATTCCAGTCAAGGGTATGTACCTTGATTGTGGGCACATCCCCAATAGGGGTGTACAGGAGGCAGCTGATTGATGTTTCTCTCTCATCGATGGTTCTAGCTCTTTACCCCCCTCCCTTCCTCTCTGTAAAAAAATCAATCAAATATATTTTTAAAAAAGAATAACAGAAGAAGAAGAAACAGGGGTAAGAGACAGAATATGTGAGAGAAAGAGGAGTTAAGAGGAAAATTACCAGGACATGGGAATGGTGGGTGTGAGAATATGAGCATAGTTACAGCAAATGGAAGGTTTCAAATGTGCAAACCAGAGAAGGATACAACCTCCAGAAGTGGGGTGTCAGGAGGACAGACACTCCCAAACCACACAGACTAGGTGGCAGTTCCTTCCTCCCTCACCAGACCTCCCCCTGCAGGGACCCTCTGGGTTCCCCTGAATGGACTCAGGCCTTCTACCCTCCCCCTTTCCCTTCTCCTTTCAGCAGAACAAACCTACACAGACTACTCCGTGGGGACCATCGTTGGCAGTGTGATCGGGGTCCTCGTCATGGTGGCTCTGGGGACCCTCCTGGGCTATTTCCTGTACCTCAGGAGGACTAGAAGGTACCATGGCATTTCCTTCACCCTCACCCTAATCCTGTCCCCTGACCCAGGCTGACCCCCAGCAGAGCCCAGGCCAGGAAGACAAAGACCCCAACCTCGGAGGGTTCTGGGCCAGCTCCCTGTGGCCTCCCAGCTTCCCCATGGATGTCCTTAACTCTCTCCATCCAGCTGCTTCCTCACCAGCTGCTGACCAAGGTGGTTTCCTCAATAGCTTCCTCACCTATAAATGAGGCATGATTAAGGAACTGTGCCCTCGGTAGCGTCCTGGGTCTCTCCACTCACCTACAGCGGTGCCAACAGGAATTAAGTGCTCAGTAAGGCACCTCCTGTTGTTTATCTACGTCCACCCTCCGAGGTGAGGGGATGGGCTGCTAGGGTCTCAAAGTTATCCTGGCCAAGGCCACACAGCTGAGGGTGGAAGAGCCTGGACAGGTTGGTGTGGTAACCACAACCGTGATGTGTGAGTCAGGAGGACAGCAGAGCCTGTGGTGTGGTTTTCACCTCTAGGTCAGGTGGATGGAGACAGGACAGGTCACTGTCACAGTGTAGCTCCATAGGCCTGAGGGGTGGGTCTGGCCACAGGAGGGCACCACACTCACCCCAATGCAACATGAGGCTGGCACTGCTGCTCCCTGTGCCCTTGACCTTTCCACTAAGTCAGACCGTCTGGATGGATTCCTGTCCTGGTTCCTCATTCCCCTCCCTGTTAATCCTCCCAGACTCCAATCTACCTGTGGGTTCCTCCCCTCTGGTCCCAGCCGTGGATCCTTAAGGTCTTCCACAGTTCCCCTCTCCTGGGCCCATCTCCCCTAAGGGTGGAGAGGGTGGAGAGAGGCCACCACCCTCTGCTGGGAAAGGAGACCCTCTCTGCCCCCTGTTGTGACACCAAAGCTCCCTGCACCCCTCACAAGTAAGTCTGTCCTTTTTCAGGGCCAGTGACCCACGTGGCTTCCAAGAGCACCCACCTCCAGCGGCCACCCCTGGTGAGTGTCTGTTCAGCCTGGAGCCGGTGGGCCTGCCCCACAGTTCCCACCCCTGCCCTTGGCCCTTAGGCTCTGATCCTTCCCTGGGCTTCAAGGGGGATTCTCATCACCACTCTGCACACCGGACCCCTACTCTTCAGTCAACCTGACCTGTAGGCTGTGTCATGTGTCACCACCTCTCCCTCATTGGACCCTGAAATGGAAAGAGGCTCTTGCCCTGGGAGATTACCTTTCACCCCTGGCTCTTGGGAGCTAAAGAACCACCCCCTCCTGGGAGAACAGGCCAAAGCTTCCTCCCCCCTGGGTGCTAACGCCTCCTGTCTCTGCTCCCAGGCCAGGGTCCCTCTGGAACCTCTTCCTTCCCGGTAAGTGCATCCCCTCCCTGATTCCTCACTCAGGCCCTCGGCGACCCACCCTCAGGGCAGGGTCACCATCACCTCGCAAAATAGCACAGACCCCTTCCCAGAACAGCCAGCAGGAGAGCCCTGCCCTGGCCTGTACAAGGACCCCAGTCAGGAGTGGACAGGGCAGGGCCAGAGTCTGAGGGAAACACTGGAGTCCAGCACAGAGCAGAATGGGCACTGGGAGCACCAGTCAGAGGTCCCAGGCTAACAAGGGTGAGGGGGTGTAGTGTCAGCTGAGATTAGGGTTCTGAGCTACAGGTGTGAAGACAGCTGCTCAGGAGGCAAAGCGGCCCTTTGTCCCTGCCCTATGATGCCCTCTCTCCCCCCTGCACAGGGCCCCCTACCCGACCCCAAGACTGCAGGCCCCATCTACGAGGTGAGTGTGGGGTATGAAACCTCTCTCCTGCAGGTCCCAGGGGCCCCAGGACCCGCCCCCAGCCCAGCCCTGGCTGTGCTTCCAGCTCAGGAAAGGGCAGTGGAAAGTAACAACAGAGGGTGGGAGGAGGGAGGAGCCTGGGGACAGACACCCCAGCACAGTCAGCCCCCATGGTGCCTGTGAAACATGGCACTTCTTCTGAGAAGGCTGCAGGGCTCAGAGATCTCTCCTTTCTTTGACAGCAATTACTCAACCCAAACACAGAGGTGTACTGCCGGATCAGCCCCAGAGCAGATGTGGCTTCTTAGTTCCTCCAGGACCTGACACCCAAGACCCTGTGGGGCGACTAGGGAGGGGTTTCAGGAACTGGATGTGGCTTGTGCTAGAGAACCAGTTCTGAGCATCATGCTCAGTGAAATAAGCCAGTGGGAGAACGATAAATATCACATGATCTCACTCATTTGTGGAATACAATGAACAACGTAAAGTGATGAACATAAGAGAGCCAGAGGTGGGAAAGTATTTTAGAATATAATAGTAGCAATCCTGTTATTGGTAGATTTTTAGTATTTCCTACAATGTTTGTGATATATCATGCTATGTTGTTATACAGTTTTGATAATATTATTACACTTTAAATCCTATTTTCTTGAAATATTAATGTTTATTGCATGTGATGTTATATTAAGATCATTTTTCTTAAATAATTGATGTTTATTGCATTTAACATTATTTTACTTAAAATAATTTCTCCTGAGATAAAAATAAAATAAAATAAAATGCTGTAAGAGATTGCTGAGAAGAAACAGAGAGAGAAACCTAGCCATACAGAATTAAAATGGCTATAAATAAGTACCTCTTGATATTAATCCTGAATTTGAATGGATTAAATACTCCAATCAAAAGGCTCAATGGATACAAAAATATGACCCAACTATATGCTGTCTACAAGAAAATCACCTCAAAACTAAAGACACACACAGGATAAAAGTGAGGGGATGGGAAACATTTTTTTTAAGAAAATGGAAAAGAACAAAAGCTGGAGGAACACTACTCATATCTGACAAAATAGACTTCAAAATGAAGGCCATCACAAGAGACAACAAATATCACTACACAAGACTAAAGAGATCCAGCCAACATAAGTATATAACCCTGATAAACATGTATGCACCCAATATAGGTGCTAGAGATCGACAACAATACAGTCGTAGTAGGGGATTTTAACTTCCCCTAACTTCACTGGACAGATCTTCCAGACAAAAACTTAACAAGGAAACAGAAACTCTAAAGGACACACTGGATCAGATGGATTTAACAGATACCGTATTAATACAACATTTCACCCCAAAGAAGCAGAATATACATTCTTCTCAAGTGCACATGGAACATTCACAAAGATAGACCACATGTTAGGACACAAAACAAGTCTCTACAAGTTCAAGAAGATTGAACTAAGATTAAGCAACTTCTCAGATCACAGTAGAATAAAATTAGAAATTAACTACAGTAAAAGCACCCCAAAACATTCAAACACCTGGAAGCTAAATAGCATGTCATTAAACACTGAATGAGTTACCAAGGAGATTGAGAAAGAAATCAAAAACTTCCTGGAAATAAATGAAAATGAACACACAACAACCCAAAATCTCTGGGAAACAGCAAAAGCAGTCCTGAGAGGAAAGTTCACAGAACTATAGGCATTTCCTTAAAAAAAATCAATTTTATATATATATAGCAATAAGCTATTTAACCCTACAACTTAAAGAGCTAGTAAGAAAACATCAAGAAAATCCCAGAGTAAGTACAAGGAAGGAAATAATAAACAGTAGAGCAGAAATAAATACCATAGAGATTAAAAAAAAAAAAGTCAATGTAATGAAGAGCTGGTTCTTTAAAAGAATAAACAAAATAGGTAAACAATTAGCCATACTCATCAAGAAACAAAGAGTGAGGACCCAAATATTGAGTTACAACTATCTTATTATTTATCTCTAAGAAAATATCCATGAACTCTGTTAAATTCCCAAGGCACACACTACCAGCATCTAAATTGGCAGGAAATTCTGTCATTTCCTTGGTGTCCCCTGCCCACCGCACCCCCAGCACCTTCCCCCACATGTCCACTTGCAGACACACAGGGTGATAACTGTCCTTGCAACTCTCCTTTGTTCAGCTGCTGCCACCTCCTGGCAGGTGATGGTAATCAGGACATGGAGCCTGAGAGCCTGGTCCCACAGCTGCCCAGGGAGGCAGGACTGGACCTCCAGACGGGTGGGGTCAGAGGCAGCACTGACCATTCTGCAGCCCTGTGGGGACTGGGCAGTTGGGCAGACAGGGCTTCCCAAGTGTGAAGGGGACAGAGTTGCTGCAGGACTGAGTGGGGAAGGACTGAGGCCTCCACTGGGAGCACTGAAGGGGAGGGAAAAGGCTGGATTCTGCAGAGGAAAGCCTCTGGCACACTGACTCAGCTGCAGTCGCTAAGCAGGTTGTGTGCCTCCTGCTGGCCCTCATCACACAGCTCCCACCTTCAGGAATAAGGCTCTCTCCTCACGTCCACCTGCCTCCCTCACCTGGGCTCCTTCATGGTCCACTCTACATGAAGGGGCTCTGGGTCCCTGTCCTGCACTGCAAGGAAGGGGAAGGAAGGCTGAGCTCCCCACAGTCAGCCCGGCAGTGGAGTCCTGAGGAGGGTGGAGAGGGTCAGGGAGGTCTTCACCCTCCCGCTTCCTGGGTCCTGATCTGAAGTTGATGGTGAAGCCCAACATGTGATAGGTGCTTTCTGCAGGTAATTTTGAAGGGAAAGTTCTCAAAAACTGTTGCCCTGGCCCACCCTGAACAGACCTCCACCTTCAGCACCATCAGCAGCAGCAGCAGCCAGAAGCTTTCGGGCACTTTCTTTTCATTGGTGGTCAGATGCTTTCCAGGGAAAATGTGGCGCTCTGTGAGCAGGGATGAATAACACACGGACAGAGATAAAATGGCATTAGTGTTCCCAGAAGGTGACCTGTGTGAACGCTTAAAATCACAGGAGAGTCCACACAAAGTCCACATTCTTGAACTAAAACATGGATCATGGCTGCCTTTCACCATTTCCCATGAGCCAAACTACAAAAAGTGTTATCAGTGATGAACTAAAAAGTAAAACCTGAATCACAATTACTGATAAGGATGGGAATGGGGGGATGAGGACAATTATGTGATACTATAATCAATAAAATAAATTAATTAATGTAAAAAATGGTTATTTGCTTCCTTCTAAATATATTCCAGTGCATTGTTCTCATTTTACAATGATGCAAGGGTTCCCTTCTATCAAGAAGCTAGCTACATTTTTTAAAACAACTTTTATTGTTGACAGTAGTACAGATGTTCCCCACCCCGCCCTTTCCCCCCTTCCACCCGGCCCTCGCTCCAGCCAGACCTTCACCCCATGATTGCCTGTGTCCATGGGCTATGCATATACCATGTTTTTTGGTTAATCTCTTCTAGTCATCCCAACTCCCTTCCCTCAGAGATCTGGTCCTTGTATCCATGCCTCAGCACCTATTCTATGTGTCTCACCAGAGTCCGCGAATTCTGCGCTCCGAGCCTCTCCAGACTGCCCCTACCCCAGCTTTCTCTCCTTTGAAACCACTAACAATAATGTCCCTGAATCAATTTTTACTAGAGCCTGAAACAGGGATCGTACCCAGATTGCCCGTAGCCCCAATAATCATGAAGTCTGCATCTATAAAAAGAATGGGAGCCAGTGGGGTGAAAGCTCAAGGAGCATCACAGGTATCAACTGGGCTCCCAAGTGCGACCGCATCGTCACTTGCAGGGCAGACGGAAATGCCTATGTCTGGAGTCAGAAAGATGGTGTCTGGAAGCCAACCCTGGTTGGTGATCCTGAGAATTAACTGTGCAGCCAAGTTAATGGTCCCCACTAGAGAACAAATTTGCCGTTGGAAGTGGAGCAAGATTCCTTTCTGTTTGTTGCCTTGAGTCTAAAAATGACTGGTGGGTAAGCAAGCACATTAAAAAGCCAATTCGCTCCACGGTCCTCAGCTTGGATTGACATCCCACCTTCAATGTTTTGCTGTCAGCAGGCTCGTGTGATTTCAAATGCAGAGTGTTTTCTGCATACATTAAAAAAGTGGATGAGCCGAAACTGGTTTGGCTCAGTGGATAGAACATTGGCCTGCAAACTGAATGGTCCCAGGTTCAATTCCAGTCAAGGGCATGTACCTTGGTTGCGGGCACATCCCTAATAGGGGCTGTGCAAGAGGCAGCTGATCAATGATTCTCTCTCATCGATGTTTCTATTTTTAAAAAAAAAAAAAAAAGTGGATGAAAATCCAGCAGCAAGATGCCTTTTGGTCAGCTGATGTCAGAATTTGGTGGCAGTGGTTCTGGTGGCTGGGTGCATGGCATCAGCTTCTCCGCCAGTGGGAGTTGACTGAGCTGGGTCAGCCATAACAGCCCTGTGTCCATTGCCGATGCCTCAAAAAGCATGCAGGTCTCATCCCTGAAAACAGAGTTCCTGCCCCTCCTGAGTGTGTCAATTGTCTTGGAGCATAGCTTGTAGCAGCTGGCCCTGGCAAATACCCAATGCTCTTTAACTATGATGACCACGGCTGCTTGACTTTCGTCTCCCAGCTAGACATTCCAATGCAACATGTCCTCCTTGGAATGCTTTCTACAGCATGCACAAGAGGGCCACAACTGAGGACAACAATACAGCCTTGGAGACTCTGTACCAGGAGAGCATCACTCGAGTACTTATTTATGAGGTGGGTAAGTAAAATTGTCACAAATTTTGCACTACTGGCATCGATGGAGCCATGGCAATTTGGGATTTCAAGGCCTTAGAGCAATGGTTCTCAACGTTCTTAATGCCGCGACCCACAGGTTGAGAACCACTAGCAGGGTCGCCTAAGACCATCAGAAAACACAAAGATTTACATTATGATTCATAACAGTAGCAAAATTGCAGTTATGAAGTAGCAAAGAAAATAATTTCATGGTTAGGGGTCACCACAACCTGAGGAACTGTATTAAAGGGTCGCGGTGTTAGGAAGGTTGAGAACCACTGCCTTAGAGTCTTCTATCCAGGGCCTCCGGATACTGTGAAGCTGATTGAGCCTCCCAGATCCAGCTTGACAAACTGACAAACTGCCCCACAGAAGCTGCACCATTTGCATGATGGTGTGGAGAGCCAGCCGCAATGAAACACTGGAGACATATATTGCCCAAATGTTGTTGGCATGGTTTTGTTTGAATATCATCGGTGAAAGTGTTGGATTTTTAAAAACAGCAGTGATTGGGTTTTGTTTGTATTTTGTTTTTTTGTTGTGGGTTTAATTGTTTTGGTTTTTGTTTTTGCTATTTCATTCCATTTTTTACCAAAGCTTCTCTTTTAGTGGTTTATTATAGAAATTGTCACACTAACTTAAAAGGGTGGACAGATATATAAATTGCTAAAAATTTAAACAAAAATACTGATGATGTAAAAAAGAAAACAAAAGATTAGCAGGCACCCAAGTTAAATTTTTCATGTCTAATAGAGAAAGGGTGGAGGGAGACAGATATTGTTTCACTAGCAAACCATAAGGAGGATAATCCTATGTAATAAAAGGCTGAAAGACCAGTCGTTATGATGTGCACTGACCACCAGTGTGTAGTCAGTGCACTCAAGGCAGGAGCTGTCCCCTGGTGGTCAGTGCGCTCCCACAGTGGATGGGGGGGAGGGAGGAAGTGGCTGCCCAGCCAGAAGCCAGGAGACCTTAACCTCAGTGGCAGGAGTCTCCCACCTCCACTGCAGGTAAGCCTTAAGGAGCTAGGGATCCTGGACTGCAAGAGTGATGTCTGACTTCCAGCAGGCAGACACGCACCAGACAAACACCAAGGGATTCTGGACTGCTAGAGGGCACAGGCCGAGATGAGGGACACCCCCTCCCTAGCCCCAGTGCAAGATTATCTTGAATCCATTGTATACTCTTGCCTCTTTTGTCAAATATTAATTGAGTACAATGACTTGGGTCTATTTCTGGGTTCTCAGTTCTGTTCCACTGGTCTATATGCCTGTTCTTGTGCCAATACCAGGCAGTTTTGAGAACAGTGGCTTTGTAGTATAGTTTGATATCTGGTATTGTTATTCCTCCAACTTTGATCTTCTTTCTCAGGGTTGCTATAGCTATTAAGGTCTTTTTTTATTCATATGAATTTTTGGAGAGTTCTTTCTAGGTCTGTGAAATATTCTGTTGGTATCTTAAAGGGGATTGCATTGAATCTATAGGTTGCTTTGGATAGTATGGACACTTTAATGATGTGAATTCTACCAATCCATGAACATAGTATATTTTTCCATTTGTTTGCGTCTTCCACTATCTCTTTTTTCATCATACTGTAGTTTTCCAACTACAAGTCTTTTACCTCCTTAGTTAAGTCCTAGGTATCTTAACTTTTTTGGTACAAAAAATGGGGTTGCTTTTTTGGTTTCTCTTTCTGTGACCTCATTATTGGTATATTTTTAAAAAGACAACATAGATTTCTGGGTGTTAATTTTGTATCCTGCTATATTACCAAATTTATTAAGTCTAGTAGTTTTTCATGGAGTCTTTGGGATTTTCTAAGTACCGTATCATGTAATCTGCTAATAATGACAGTTTTACTTCTTCTTTTCTAATTTGGATGCCTCTTATTTATTCTTCTTGTCTAATGGCTAGAGCTTCCAGTACTAGGAGTGGTGAGAGTGGGCATCCCTGTCATGATCCTGTTCTTAGGGGAAATGGTTATAGTTTCTGCCCATTGAGTATGATGTTGGCTGTAGGTTTGTCATATATGGACTTTATCATGTTGAGATATGCTCCCTCTATCTCCACTTTGCTGAGAGTTTTATCAAAAATGGGTATTGGATTTTGTCAAATACTTTTTCTGCATCTATTGATATGATCATGTGACTTTTGACATTCAATTTGTTTATGTGATGTATCATGTTTATTGATTTGCGAATATTGTACGAGCCTTACTTCCCTGGAATAAATCCTCCTTGATCATGGTGTATGATCTTTTTAATATATTGGTGGATGCAATGTGCTAACATTTTGTTGAGGATTTTAGCATCTATGTTCATCAGGGATATTGACCTGTAATTCTCTTTCTTTGTAGTGTCTTTATCTGGATTTGGAATTAGGATTATGCTGGCCTCATAAAAAGAGTTTGGGAGAAACCAAGATGGTGGCGTAGGTAAACACCCCACACAACAATTTCAAAAATACAACTAAAAGACAGCACTTCTACCACCAAGAACCACGGGAAAGCTGGCTGAATGGAAGTCTTATAACTAGAAGGAAAGAGAAAGGAGCACAAGCACTGAAAAGTTGAGGTACAGAGGCACATGAATTGGGCTGTTGGCGGGCAACTGAGTGCGCGGCTTTTTTTCAACCAGAAGGGAAACAAGATCCCAATCACTTTGAAATCCAGTTTCTGGGGACATACAGGGGGCCCAGACAACTACGGGAAGAAGCTAGTCTGTCAGCCATCAGGTCAGAAAGCAAGGGTGACTTTCTTGCAGAGGTGCATGCAGCATCATTGTTTATTGTGCTGGAGCTCCGGACTCAGGGACTTGGAAACTCTGAAAGGCAGAGGTGGCTTACTGCAGCCATCCCTGTTTGCCAGGCCCCAGCCTAGTGACCCCGCCCCACCCTAAGACCCCGCCCCACACATTCTACAAACCTGCCCAGGCTCCATGCAGCAGTTTTTGCATATCAATGGCCTGTTTAAATAAATTGCAGCCCCAGTCAGACTGCTCCAAAACCACCAAATCCCAAGCAAAAAGAAGAAAACTGTAGTTCTTGTTGTAGCTCCTGCTGGTGGTCTCAGACAGTAGCTGGCCTACACTCCATTGGAGATCCAGAAACTAATGTATCTAGTGGTCAGTGTGAGACAACACCAGATTTCAACTACTCCCATAAGGGACATATTCAAGAGGCAGACTCAGTAAGAACCAAAGGCCTACCAGAACAAGTCCTGCCCCATAAATGTGTCTCCAGCACAGCAATTCTTCCGTTATAGACACAACGGGTCCTCACAGCCAATTGGCCTGGAGGTCAATTTCCCCCAGTGACACCAAAAACAATCAAGACTTAACTACAGCCAAAACTGGTTGGGCTCAATGGATAGAGCATCAGCCTGGAGACTGAAGGGTTCCAGGTTCGATTCTGGTCAAGGGCTCGTATCTTGGTTGTGGGCACATCCCCAGTAGGGCGTGTGCAAGAGGCAGCTGATAAATGATTCTCTCTCATTGATCTTTCTAACTCTCTATCCCTCTCTCTTCCTCTCTGTAAAAAAATCAATAAAATATTTTTTTTTAAAAAAAGTCTTAACTACAACAAGGCTGTTCACAAAGTCCACAAAGGGGGCGCACCAAGGGTGTCCACTTCAGGTAACTGGGAGGCTGACCCACTGAACCATAAAGGACACCCCGCACACAAAGCTGCCCTACCAACTCAGGGAAGCAGCGAAAATGAGGATCCAAGGAAAGAGATCACAAATGAAAGAAATGGAGGAAAACAAATGACTGGACATAGAGTTCAAAACCACGGTTACAAGGTTTTTCAAGGATTTCCTAGAAAAGGTTGATAAGTTTAATGAGACCCTCAAGGATATGAAAAAGGACCAACTAGGAATTAAACATACACTGACTGAAATAAAAAATATTATACAGAGACCCAACAGCAGAATAGAGGAACACAAGAATCAAGTCAAAGATTTGGAATACAAAGAAGCAAAGGACACTCCTCCACAGAAGCAAGAAGAGAAGAGAATCCAGAAAGTTGAACATAGTGTAAGAAGCCTCTGAGACAACTTCAAGAGTACCAACATAAGAATTATGGGGGTGCCAGAAGAAGAGAGAGAGCAAGACACTGAAGACCTATTTGAAGAAATAATGACAGAAAACTTCCCCCACCTGGTGAAAGAAATAGGCTTACAAGTCCAGGAAGCGCACAGAACCCCAAACAAAAGGAATCCAAAGAGGACCACACCAAGACACATCATAATTAAAATGACAAGAGCAAAAGACAAAGAGAGAATCTTAAAGCAGCAAGAGAAAAACAGTTACCTACAAAGGAGTACCCATACGATTATCAGCTGGTTTCTCAACAGAAACTATGCAGTATATAAGGGAGTGGCAAGAAATATTCAAAGTGATGAATAGCAAGAACCTACAACCAAGATTACTCAACCCGGCAAAGCTATCATTCAGAATTGAAGGTCAGATAAAGAGCTTCATAGATAAGAAAAAGCTAAAGGAGTTCATCACCACCAAACCAGTATTATATGAAATGCTGAAAGGTGTCCTTTAAAAAGAGGAAAAAGAAGAAAAAAGTAAAGATAAAAATTATGAATAACAAATGCATATCTATTAACAAGTGAATCTAAAAGTCAAGTGATTTAAAAATATCAGAACAGAATAAACTGCTGAATATAATAGAATAAGGGGCATAGAATGGGAAGGGATTGATAATTCTCAGGGGGAAAGGAATGTCTGTGTGTGAGGTATGGGAAGAGAATAGACAAAAATCATACACCTATGGATGAGGACAGCGGGGACGGGGAGGTAAGGACAGAGTGGGGGGAGGGAAATTGTAATAATCTGAACAACAAAGATTTATTACATTTAAAAAGAAAATAAAAAAAGAATTTGGAAGTGTTTCTTCCTCATAGATTTTCTGAAATAGTTTGAGGAATATAGGTGTTAGTTCTCTTTGAATGTTTGGGAAAATTCTCCTGTGAAGCCATCCAGACCTGAGCTTTTGTTTGATGGAAGTTTTTTTTTATTACTGCTTCTATTTCATTAGTTGTTTTGGCCTATTCAGGCTTTTTTTTTTTATTCTTTCTGGTCAAGTTTTGGGAGATTATATTTTTCTAGGAATTTGTCAGTTTCATCCACATTGTCCACCTTGTTGGCATATAGTTTTTCCTAGCATTTTCTTATAATCTGTTGTATTTCTGCAGTGTACTTGGTTACTTCTCTACTTTCGTTACTGATATTATTTATTCAGGTCCTCTCTATTTGTTTCTTGTTGAATCTGGCTAGTGGTTTATCAATTTGTTTATCCTTTCAAAGAACATAATGAAAATAACCTCCCAGATACCCATTGTTAGTTTCAACAACCATGAACTCATGAACTGGCTTACTCTTTCAACAGTAGAAAAAGATATTTTTTTAAATGAAAGTTTTTGAGGTTCAGGGTGCAGCATGAAACAACAGTGAGTATGAAAAGCTGGGCTGTGGCCGAATCCCTGGCAGGGAGGGAAGGTGCTCCTGGAAGTCTAGTCGTGATTGTGTCTTGCTTTGGTGAAAAGCCAGTCATACATACACTGAAGACCATGTGTTTGTCATATTTTAATTAAAAAATTTAAAAACCCACACAATTGATGGCCATAGCGAGAACACTAGTCCTCCTTCAGAGCCCTTTCATTCTTTTCTTCCCATCT
This sequence comes from Vespertilio murinus, assembly GCA_963924515.1. Lineage (NCBI taxonomy): Eukaryota > Metazoa > Chordata > Mammalia > Chiroptera > Vespertilionidae > Vespertilio > Vespertilio murinus. Next base: position 39,374,817 of record OZ004716.1, on the reverse strand, counting down.
CTCTTAAGAAAGTCTCCCTCAGGTGTTAGGAAGGCTCCAACACCTCCCAAAGTTTGCCAAGTCCCCTGATGACCAGGGACAGGCCTCAGGTTTAGGCCCTTAGACACAAGCAAGCATCTCTGGGTATACTATATAATAAAAGGGTAATATGCAAATTGACCCTAATAGCAGAATGACCAGGAACAACCAGTTGCATACACTGACCACCAGAGGTCAGAAGCTCAATGCAGGTCAGTGAGCTCCCACAGGGGGAGCTCTGCTCAGCCACAAGTGGTACTGACAGCTGTGAGCACAGCAGCAGTGGCTGGAGTCTCTCCTGCCTCCTCACCTTCTTGGCAGTGTTAAGCCTGTCAGACTGAAACTTAGACCCAGTCCTGGGGAGAACGGGCCTAAGCCATCAGTCATACATTCCCCAAGAGCTCCCAGGTTGCCAGAGGGATGTCTGACTGCCAGCTTAGGGCCGATACCCCAGGGAGAGGGCCTAAGCTGCCAGGTAGACATCCCCCAAGGGATCCCGGACTGTAAGAGGGTGCAAGCCGAGATTAGGGGACCCCACACATACACTGAATGCACAAATTTTCATGCATCAGACAACCAGTATTTTAATAATCATTGTACTTATTTCCATGACAAGTGATTTTTGTTTTCCATTCATGAGATTTACATTAAAAAAAAAACATTTATTTCTAATGTTGAATGAGCAAGCCAGTTCATGAGTTAGTGGTGGTTGAAGCTAACAATGGGTATGTGGAGAGAAAACAAAAGATGCCAGCATAGGAAAACGCCTAACTGCAGCCTCACTCAACAATTTCAAAAAATACAACGAAAATATAAAGTGGACATTATCCAGAACTACAGGAAAGTTGACTGACTGGAAATTCTACAACTAGAAGGAAACAGAAAACCATAAGGAAAATCAAAGGAGCTGTAAAAGCCTAAGGTACTGAGAGACATGATGTGTGCACGCGCGCGCGTGGGGAGAGGACAGAGCTGGAGAGGAGGGAGCGGCTGAGTGCCTGGCTGGCATTCCCTAGAGGGAAGGAGATAAAAGCTCTGGACTGTGCTGAACCTCAACTCCCAATGCACTGAACCCCAGTTCTGAGCAAGACCCTGCAGTCCCAGGCTCATACAGAGGGAATCTGGGCTGTCAGGCAGAAGCTCAGGGGAGCACCATTGCAGGCAGAGGATGGACTGTTCACTGAGCTACTGCATTGCCCTAGCAGGAAGGAGACAAAAGCTCAGGACTGTGCTGAGCCCCAGTTCTGACTGCACTGAACCCCAGTCCTGGGCGAGACCCTCTGGCCCCAGCCTCATACAGAGGGAATCTGGGCTGTAAGGCAGAGGATCAGGGAAGCTGTGAAAGGCAGAGCCCCCAAGTCCCGCATATTTCGATCAGAGGACAGATGGTTGATTGGGCCTCGGGACTGCCCTAGCTGGAAGGAGACATAAGCTCCGGACTGACCTTAACCCCACTTCCAACTGCACTGAACCCCAGTTATGAGCTCGTTGGGGGAGAGACTAGACTGTCTGGTAGTGGGCGAAACTCTAGGGCACCTTTCTCTCAGTGGTGCTTGCAGATAATACCAAAGGAAACTCAGGTACACTGAGACTCAGGAACCTCAGAGGGCAGGGCTAACCAGAAGCCAAGGCTGTAGGCTCCACCCTGAAACTCCTCCCCATCCAAGATGAACACAGAGGCGTTTGCAGGTTTCCAAGTCTAGTGGAATAAGGCTGTCTCCTGACATAGACACAGCTGATACTCCCAACCTACCAACTCAGGGAAGCAGCGAAAATTCAGAGACAAGGAAACAGATCACAAACGAAAGAAATGGAGGACAAAAAGCGACTGGATATAGAGTTCAAAACCACGCTTATACGGTTGTTCAAGAATCTCCTAGAAAAGGCCGATAAAATAAATGAGACCTATGAGAATATGAAAAGGGATCAACTAGAAATAATAAAGGATCAACAAGAAATAATAAAGGATTATTATTATTACTCTGAAATAAAAAATATTATAGAGTCCTAAAAACAGAATGGAAGATTGCAAGAATCAAGTCAAAGATTTGGAACACAAAGAGCCAGAGGACACTCCTCCACAGAAGCAAGAAGGCAAGAGAATCTGGAAAGTTGAAGATAGTGTAAGAAACCTCTGGGACAACTTCAAGCGAACCAACATCAGAATTATGGGGGTCCCAGAAGATGACAGAGAGCAAGATACCGAAAACATATTGAAAGAAATAGTGACAGAAAACTTCCCCCACCTGGTGAAAGAAATAGACTTACAAGTCCAGGAAGTGCACTGAACCCCAAACAAAAGGAATCCAAAGAGGACCACACCAAGACACATCATAATTAAAATTCCAAGAGCTAAAGACAAAGAGAGAATATTAAAAGCAGCAATACAAAAGCAGTTAGTTACCTATAAAGGAGCACCCATACAACTGTCATCAGATTTTTCAACAGAAACCATGCAGGCCAGACGCCAATGGCAAGAAATATTCAAGGTGATGACTAAAAAGAACCTACAGCCAAAAATATTCTACCCATAAAAACTATCACTCAGAATCAAAGGTCAGATAAAGAGCTTCACAAATAAATTTAAGCTAAAGGAGTTCATCACTGCCAAGCCAGAATTATATGAATTGATAAAAGGGGTTCCTTAGGAAGAGGAAGAAAATAAAGATAAAAATTAAGAACAACAAATGCGTAACTATCAACAAGTGAATCTAAAACCCAAGGGAAGTAAAAATCATGATGAACAATATCAACTGGTGAATATAATAGAATAAAAGGTATGGAAGGGGAGTGGACTGATGATTCTGGGGGAAATAGGGAGTGGAGGGGGTGGGAAGAGACTGAACATAAACTACAGGACAATGGGGGATGGGGAAAGGGCAGAGGGTAGGATGGAATCTTGGTGGAGGGGAGCAATGGAGGGGGAAAAATGAGGAACATTTGTAATGATATGAACAATAAAGATTTATTTTTTAAAAACAATGGGTATCTGGGAGGTTATTTTCATTGTGTTCTTCCACTTTTTCTTTCTTTCTTTCTTTTTTCTATGTACAAGCAGTATTTTAATACACAATAGAGACCTCAGGGATATGAGCAAAACACTTTTTTGGAATTTACCTTGTCTATTTGAGAAACATGTGTTTGGACTGGAGGATATGGCAATAGTAAAACTTTTGGATTTGTTTTGTTTTAGGTTCACTGCACTTCCTTGACTTGTAAGTCTATTCCTTTCACAAGGTGAGGCAAGTTTTCTGTCATTATTTCTTCAAATAGGTTTTCAATATCTAGCTCTCTCTCTTCTTCTGGCATCCCCATAATTCTGATATTGGTATTCTTGAAGTTCTCCCAGAGGCTCCTTACACTATCTTCATATTTTTGTATTCTTTTTGCTTTTTGCTTTTTGCTTTTCTGGTTGGGTGGTTTTTGCTTCTTCATATTTCAAATCTTTGACTTGATTCTTGCCATCCTCTAGTCTGGTGACGAATATCAGTATATTGTTCTTTATTTCAGTCAGTGTATGCCTAATTTCTAGTTGGTTCTTTTTCATATCCTGGAGGGTCTCACTAAACTTATCCATGGTGTCTAGAAGATTCTTGAAAAACCTTATAACTGTCGTTATGAACTCTACATCCAGTTGTTTGCTTTCCTCCATTTCTTTCATTTCTGACCTGTTCCTTTGTCTCTGCAATTTGGCTGCTTCCATGTGTTGATACTGTGGCTTTGTGTGCTAGGTGTCCTATAGGGCTCAGTGGCTCAGTCTCCCCAATTACCTAAGGTGGACTCTCTTGGTGCACCCCTTTGTGGGCTGTGTGCACAGACTTATTGTAGTTAAGCCTTGATTGTTCTTGATATCAACGGGAGGAATTGGCTGTAAGGATCAGCCTTACAGAAACTGCACAATCAATGTGTCTACACTGGGAGAACTTCTGTGCTGGAGACACCCTTATGGGGCAAGACTTGATTCAGTGGGGCTTGGGTGCTCACTGAGTCTTCCCCTTGATTGTGTCCCTTATGGATCTGAGGAGTTTTAATCTGGATGGTCCCACTCTGACCACTGGGTACATTGGCTATTGAATCTCCAAAGAGGTGCAAATTTAGCCTCTGCCTGAGGCCACCCAGCAGGAGCTACAGAGAGATCTTCAGATTCCTCTTCTTTGTTTGGGATTTAGAGGTACCCAGATGAGGCCCAGCTGTGAAGCAATGCAAGCTGCTGTGGGGCCTTGGGCCTTCTTTTGGAAGTGCTGGGGCTCTCTGACCCAGCTGCAGTTTGTTAGGTAATTTTAAATTCAAAAGGGACAGGCCATTCATATGCAAAAGCCTCTGTGCACAGTTTGGCTGCAGCAGATTCTAAGGGAATCAACAGTGTGGAGCAAACAACTATGGCTCATTCTCAACCCTGCCCTAAAAGGCCCCCAGGTCTCAGTGCCCCTAGGTAATTTATGCAAGCAGCTCTTAGAGAAAAACCCCCCATCCTTTTTCCCAAAGCCAGACAGTCCAGTTTCTCCCCATATGAGTCTGAGTCCCCACAGTCTCACCCAGGACTGGAGTTCAGAGTAGTCTGGAGCTTGTGTCTCCCTCCTGATTGAAAAAGACAACAGCATACTCAGTTGCCAGCCCTCTCCTCACACATGCCTCTATACATCTGCCTTTACTTCTGCACCTCCTCTGAGTCTCAGTGTGCTTTTCTCTTTCCTCCTAGTTGTAGAATTTCCACTCAGCCAGCCTTCCTGTGGTACTGGATGATGTTTGTCTTGTCTTTTAGTTGTAGTTTTGAAGGGGTGTGAGAGGCAGCAATTGCAGGTGTTTACCTATATGCCATCTTAGTTTTTCTCTTTTTTCTATTTTTTATCAGCTTCACATTTCCCCAAATAAAATTCATTTGTTTGTTTGTTTTTAATTAGGCCAATTAACAAAGGTCTGACGTAAATAACAAAGGTCTGATGGGTGTGGATTTGTCTGAAATTGTGATGGGAGCATGTGAAGCCTGCATTTAGGACAAGATTGATGAGAGAGATGGAGGGGGAGGGGGAGAGGCCCAAGGAATGGCAGCCTTGAGTTTTTGCTGGGCCTAGGGCACAGGCCTGGGAAGGGGAGCAAGAACCCTTCCTCCCCCGGGCCCAGTGGTTTCACCACAGAGAAACCGGGCTGCAGTGGAGCCAGGACAGGCTGTAAAGATTCAGCTGTGGAAGGAGAACACACAGGACATTCACACTCTGAAGGCTAAGTTCAGAGCCAAACCCGAGATCAGATAGAGGGGGGTCCTGCTGGGCACCTACTCCCTGGGCGCCTGGGCACTGAGTATCCTCAGTTCACGCTGGCTGTGGAGGGACCTCGGAGGCCACCTCATCTGACTGCCATTCCCTCACCCCCATTAGAGAAGAGGAGACTGAGAAGCCAGAGTGGGAAAGTGATTTCCCCACGGTCACAGGGCAGCCCCCAGCCCCTCACTATCCTTCTGCCACCTTGGTCAGGATCAGGAGTCCTGCCCATGCCCCTGCCTGCTGCGCTGCCTTTAGGCCTCCGGACCTGCCAGCCTCCCCAACCAGCTGGACGATGGAGACCTGGGCCCCAGACACCCGGAAGCCCAGCAGAGCCCGTCTGGATTTGGAATTTGCTCAATTTGGCCATTTCCAGCCTCTCCACAGTCCTCTCCTACAGCATCTGCTCAGAGCCACAGCCATCCTCACTGGGTTTGCCTTCCCCTGACCCCTCTACATTCCAACACACACCACCTGAGTGTGTCTTGGGGGCAGAGGGTGGGGTAAGGCAAGCCACAGTTCAGTCAGGGAAGTTGGGATGGGAGTGGGCCCTTGGCTTCCTGTTGTTTATCGCCCTGAGGATCTGGGGGGATTTCCCTGGCCACCCCCACCCCTCAGGGAAGGGGAAGAAGCCCGGGTGAGTCACAGGCCTGGGGCAGGAGCCAGAGGGTGAGAAGGGGTGGGAGGAGCTTTGTCACCAAGGTACCAGGGCTACAGACACCTTCAGCCCAGAGCACATGACAGGCCTATGAGACACTTCCAAAAGCAACTGCCACCCAATGCCCAGCACCCACCGTCCCTTGACCTGGCTGTTCTGACAGGTGCTTACCTTGGTTCCGGGGCCAGTTTGGGAAGTGGAGAATGGGAATGTCTTATTCTGAAGTTTCTGAGAAGAGAAAGTTGGGGTGGCGATGGGACCAGTGAGATGAAGCAGCTTCTGACACCTGTCCCCACACACACACTCCCGCACAGCCCCCTTATGCTCCTTTCTTGCCTGCCCACCCCTGGCTCATCTGTGACCCCTGACCTGGTGGTTAGTGTCTAGTCCATATCCTTCAGTGACTGCAATGAGAGGGAGAGGGGAAATGTTAACCACTGCCCCAAAGTTCCCACCACCCACCCTAGACACCCTCTGATTCCCACAGACATTTGTGCTCTGACTAAGAGTCCAGACCTTGCTTCTCAGCTTCCAGGGGCTTAGACACTTATTTCTAGGGACAGAGTAGGATGGAAGTGGGTGAGGAAGGGCAAGCTCCTGTCCCTTCGTCCAGTACCACCACAGACTCTACCCCAAGGCCCAGCTCGCCACCTGGAGGCTCACCATCAGCCTTGTCTTTTATCACCCACCATATCTTCTAATTCACTGATTTGATCCTAAGATTCCCCTAACCTGCTGTGTATTCCTTCCAATGTGTTCTTTATTTGTGTTGTGTCATCCTTTATTTCAGACTGCTCTTTTTTCATAGTTACTACATTATTTTCATACCATTAAGCATTTTTACCATCATTACTCTAAACTCTCTGTTTCAGATAAACTTTTACCTCTGCTTCATTTATTTCTTCTTCTGGAGAAGCCTCTAGTTCTTTCATTTGGGGGTTGTTTCTTGGTCCCCTCATTTCGATTATCTGTTTGGGTTTGTGACTATGCTTTAGGTAGATCCTCTATATCTCTCAACCTGTAGTGCAGGACAGTGTTAAAGGCTGTTCTGACCAATTGAATCAGGCAAAGACTCAAAGCCTCTAGAGACCACCTCTGTCTACAGAGTAAAAGGCTTCTAACTTGAATTGCCCCTTCCCCCCACTCCCCCCCCCCCCAGACAATCGCCCTCAGGTGTAGGGAGAGATTTTTGAACAAGGTGGGGCAGTTGCTTCTGCCTGGAAGTTAATTATTACTTTTAAACTCTTAAGTCGCCTCAGGGCAAGGTGTTTTCCAACAACATTCTCCCCCCAGGCAAGGCGGGAAAGATGTCCTCCACTACCTGATAGAATGACTCAACTGAGGAAACTTAGGTCTCTGCCTCCTGAGTCCTATCCTCCCAGAATCCCCAGTCCTGGGTTCTACTCGCACAACTCTAGTCCACTTTACCCTCCCACTGCCAAAGCACAAAGTGAGTGGCTCCACAGGGGATTTTTGTGCATTGGCCCTTCAAGAAGGTGCCCAAACTTTCAGCTACCACTCTTGGCAGACAGAACCCCACTGCTTTTCACAGCTAGATGTTATGTGGGGACACTCCTGAGATTTGGTGCTCTCTGCTGGGGATCCCAGCTTCAGGATTAGATCCCAGAGCTCATAGTGGCACCCTCCCACAGCTGAGATATCTCTCCAGGACTTCAGTTGCTGTCTGTGGGCACCCCACCAGCCTTTCAAGCTTCTGACCCACCTAACAGTCTCTATGAGGTCTCCACCTTCGGTCCTTGGGTATAGGGTTCTCTCCCTCGGGGGTCGGGGTATGGGGGGTATCTATTGACTATTCAGGAAGCCTTTCTGTATTTCAGTTGTAATTCTGGCTTATACAGATTTGTATTTTTTAAATGGCTCGGACCAGTGTTCCTGATATTTGTATCTCAAAGGTCCTGGGATTTTGAATTTGGAAGCCAATTAGAGCATTTTGAGCAGAATAAGGGAATGTAAAATCATTTAGTGGGCTTTAATATTCTGGAGCTAACCTCTGTCCCTGAAAACACTACATAATAAAATAATATAAAAAGACAATACTTTAATTCTTCAAGGATTGGCAAATGTTGACAAAAGGACGAACTAATTCACCCATTTTGAAATGTTTCTTTCAATTTGAGTATATTTTTCTCTGAAGTTCTGCAGCAATTATAGAGAGATCTAGCTTACAGGTAGCAGATAGCTGAATGCTATTTCTGACTCATAACTGCTTACAGGTAAGGAAAAGACACATTGACCTAAGAAGGCCTCATTCTCCATTCACTTCCCTGGAATGTGAAAGCAGGTCTAGCTGCAAGCAGGGCAACATTAAACTTAATGGTGCCATTAACTGGCCAAACCTCTTCATTGTCCACTTTATAGTGCAGCCAGCTTATGTTGCAAAAGATTAGCCCTTTTTTTTCCTCTTGAAGAATCCCGTGTAAAATTTCTCCCAGTTGAAGAGTTTGTACCCCAAAAGAAAAGGCGACTCTCTAGGCACTGTGGCCTGGTTCCCCAGCTCCAGAGGCATGTGTAGCAAGCTGAGGCTAGGCAACTCTGCAAGTCTCTGGGCTGTCTGGGCCATTCTGAGTAGGGCGGGTCTCCTCTTAAGCATTCTCTGACTCTCGAGGAAGTTAATAACGAAAAGATGGTTAGCAAACTTTTGGTCAGTCTCAAGATTAGTTTCCTCTTGCGGGTTCCCTTAAAATCATCATTTTCCCTTTTTGGTTCGGAATCTGTTTCATTTATTTATAAATACATATTAGCTTTCTGGGTGGGGGAGTTGGGGGACATGTGGGCACCACTGATTTTAAAATCTCTATCAGGTAAATTGGGACCAAATTGACCAGCAAAATATGTTGCCTCTTAACATGCCCTAATTGAAAAGGGACATGTTCTGATTTTAAAACAGCAATTGGTTGCTTAGACACCCCTACCATTTGTACAGAAGTATTACTCTGGGGGAGAGGAACACTTAAAGGGGTAGAGTTAAGAATGGATAAAAGACCGAAACCGGTTTGGCTCAGTGGATAGAGCGTCATTCTGTGGACTGAAAGGTCCCAGGTTCGATTCCAGTCAAGGGCATGTATATTGGTTGTGGGCACATCCCTGGCAGGGGATGTGCAGGAGGCAGCTGGTTGATGTTTCGCTTTCATCAACGTTTCTAACTCTCTATCCCTCTCCCTTCCTCTCTGTGGGAAATCAATAAAACATATTTAAAAAAAAAAAAAGAATGGATAAAAGAAGCCCAAGTATCTACAGAGGCCTTAGTAGTAACTAAGTAACATCCCCTTTTAGGATAATTTCAACTTCTGCTAAAATATTAGTAAGGAGAAGGGGAAAAGTTAGAACTTTGCCTTCTCACTCTCTCCTAGTCCTAGAGCAACCCTATGTTTGCTTCTGCTTCCTCTTTATAAGTCACACTTCAGGTTTTCTTGTTAAACAATCTTTCTCATGGTGACCTTGCTTTGTATTGCAAAAAAGACTCCTGTCTGGTTTCACAGCAGACCTTATTTAGTAATTCTGTTGCCTTGCTCTCAGAAGCAGTGGGTGTATTAGTTGGCATAGGTCAGAATAGGCAGGATTACATGATCTAACTGTTAAATGTTTGTGAACCCATCACGGTCCCAGACAAAGTCGGGAACCACTGCTGGTTCCTTTCTAGCTGAGACCAGCTTTTTCCAAAGGGAGCTGTTAGAACTCCTATTCTCATTTTCCTTCAAGTCAGTGTTTATAGAGGAGACAGTAGGGGAGTGTAAAATGGAGAAGGAAGGGCAAGTCTGGACAAGGAAGGTCAGAAAGGAAGGGAGAGAATGGGGTGCAGGCATTTATTAATTTCAGAATAGTTCTGAGATAGTCTCTAAAATTTCCTGTTTTATTTTTAAATCTAGAATTATTCCAAAATAAAAAGGTTTATTTTAAAAAATGTAATTAACAGGCCAATTTTGTTCAGTGGTAAGAGCATCAGCCCACAGACTGGTTTGATTCCCAGTCAAGGGCATGTCACTTGGTTGGTTGCAGGTTCAATTTCCTAGGTGGATCCGGGCACAAGTGTATGACATCAATGTCTCTCTCTCTTTCTCTCTCTCTCTCTCTCTCTCTCTCTCTCTCTCAATCCAGCAGCCTGCAAGGAATTCAATCTGACCAACTACCATTGGGTGAGGTTGAAAGTGGGTCTCACCCCTCAAGAATCAGACCCCTCAACAACTATTAGGTAAATTTGTAAGTGGGTCCAAAACCTTTCAAAAACCATTGGTGAGCCAAAACTGATTTGGCTCAGTGAATAGAGTTTCAAGGGCATGTACCTTGATTGCGGGTACATTCCCAATATCGGGGGTGCTGGAGGTGGCTGATCGATGTTTCTAACGTTCTAACCCTCTCTCCTCCTTTCTGTAAAAAAATCAGTAAAATAAAAAAATTTTTAAAAACAAACAAAAAACAAGATGTTGGCATAGGTAAATGCCTAACTGCAGCCTCACTCAACAATTTCAAAAAATACAACCAAAATATAAAGTGGACATTATCCAGAACTACAGGAAAGTTGACTGACTGGAAATTCTACAACTAGAAGGAAAGAGAAAACCAGAAGGCCAATCAGGAAAAGCAGGAAGAGACTGAACATAAACTTCTGTAAAAGCCCAAGGTATGGAGCAACACAGTGCGTGCATGGGGAGAGGACAGAGCCAGAGAGAAGGGGGCGGCTGAGTGCCTGGCTGACATTCCCTAGCAGGAAGGAGATAAATGCTCCAGACTGTGCTGAACCCCAACTCTGACTGCACTGAACGCCAGTTCTGGGCGAGACCCTGGGATCCCAGGCTCATACAGAGGGAATCTGGGCTGAAAGTCAGAAGCTCAGGGAAGTGGCGAAAGGCAGAGCCCTGGAGTCGCACCATTGCACGCAGAGGATGGACTGTTCAATGAGCTACTGCATTGCCCTAGTTTGAAGGAGACAAAAGCTCCTGAGACTGCACTGAACCCCAGTCCTGGGCGAGACCCTTGGGTCCCAGCCTCATACAGAGGGAATCTGAGCTGTAAGGCGGAAGCTGAGGGGAGCAGCCAAAGGCAGAACCCCCAAGTCACACATTTCAGCCAGAGGACAGACAGTTGATTGGGCCTCAGGATTGCCCTAGTGAGAAGGAGACACAAGCTCCGGACTGCTCCTAACCCCACTTCCAACTGCATTGAACCCCAGTTGCGGGATCGTTGGGGGCGAGACTAGACTGTCTGGTAGTGCGTGAAACACTAGACCTTTCTCTCAGAGGTCCTTTCAGGAATACCAAAGGACACTGAGTTACAATAAGACTCAGGAACCTCAGAGGGCGGGGCTAACCAGAAGCCAAGGCTGTAGGCTCCACCCTGAAACTCTGCCCCATCCAGGCTTAATACAGAGGCTTTTGCAGGTTTCCAAGTCTAGTAGAATAAGGCTGTCTCCTGGCACAGACAAAGCTGATCCTCCAAACCTACCAACTCATGGAAGCAGCGAAAATGCGGAGATGAGGAAACAGATCACAAATGAAAGAAATGGAGGACAAAAAGCGACTGGATATAGAGTTCAAAACCACGCTTATACGGTTGTTCAAGAATCTCCTAGAAAAGGCCGATAAAATAAATGGGACCTATGAGAATATGAAAAGACATCAACTAGAAATAATAAAGGATCAACAGAAAATAATAAAGGATAAACAAGAAATTATAAAGGATCAACTAGAAATAAAGAATGCATTCTCTGAAATGAAAAATATTATACAGAGTCCTAAAAACAGAATGGAAGATTGCAAGAATCAAGTCAAAGATTTGGAATACAAAGAGCCAGAGGACACTCCTCCGCAGAAGCAAGAAGGCAAGAGAATCTGGAAAGTTGAAGATAGTGTAAGAAACCTCTGGGACAACTTCAAGCGAACCAACATCAGAATTATGGGGGTCCCAGAAGATGACAGAGAGCAAGATACCGAAAACATATTGAAAGAAATAGTGACAGAAAACTTCCCCCACCTGGTGAAAGAAATAGACTTACAAGTCCAGGAAGCGCACTGAACCCCAAACAAAAGGAATCCAAAGAGGACCACACCAAGACACATCATAATTAAAATTCCAAGAGCTAAAGACAAAGAGAGAATATTAAAAGCAGCAATACAAAAGCAGGTAGTTACCTATAAAGGAGCACCATACGACTGTCAGCTGATTTCTCAACAGAAACCATGCAGGCCAGATGCGAATGGCAAGAAATATTCAAGGTGATGACTAACAAGAACCTACAGCCAAAATTACTCTACCCAGCAAAGCTATCCCTCAGAATCGAAGGCCAGATAAAGAGCTTCACAAATTAATTTAAGCTAAAGGAGTTCATCTTCGCCAAGCCATAATTAGATGAATTACTAAAAGAGGTTCTTTAGGAAGAGGAAGAAAATAAAGATAAAAATTATGAGCAACAAATGCATAACTATCAACAAGTGAATCTAAAAACCAACGGAAGGAGTTTTGAGGACCGAAACAAGATGGTGGCCTAGGTAGTCTCCTAGGCTGCCACCTCATCAACAATTTGGAAGAAAACAACAGCTAAAATCGAAATGGATCGCACCAGACCCACAGGAAAGCTGGCGAAATGGGAAGGCTACAACTAGACACCAAGCAGGGCGCTGCTGCTGCCATGTGGAGTTTAAAACTACGGTGAAACTGGACCTGCCTGAGCCACTGCCACTGGGAATGAGGGAAGCCAGACCTCGCTCCGCCCCAGGGCCCAGGGACTGGGCCAGCCCGGCCAGCCGCCTTTGGAGCCAGGGAGCTGATGCAGGGCCTCCGCCTCACCTTAAGCTCCTGCCCAGACGAGAAGCCTTTGAGCACGCCCTCCCTGCTGGCAACCATCCCAGCCAGCAGCTGTCCCAGCCCGCCCACCGTGCTGCTGAGGAGCTGGCACAGTGCTTTCCGTTCGCAGCCCCGGCGAGTCCTTCCTCCACCGCCGCATGGCCGGGCTGAAGCTTCCGCCACTACCGCCATGTGGATTTTAATACTACAAGGGAAATTGAGCCACAGGAGCTACCATTGATGCCACACCCACCGGCCCTACGAATAATGGGAATTCACCGAAAACAGAGCTCACTTCAGAACTTAGCCTCTGCATCCACAGCAGCTCCCCTTCCGCACCAAAGGAGACACCATTGAGGGCAGTCTCTCCGCCCACAGCCATCTCAGCCCGCCCACAACCTTCCCAGCACACCCTCCGTGCTGGTGTGGAGATGGCGAGGCGCCTTCTGTTCCCAGCCCCGGTGAGTCCTTCCTGCACCGCCATATGGCCGGGCTGAAACTCCCGCCACTTCCGCCATGTGAACTTTAAAACTACAGTGGAAATTGAACCACAGGAGTAACCGTCGCTGCCACAGCCGCCACCACCGCCTTGAATAAAGGAAATCCACTGAGAACAGAACTCACTATGCCTCAGGCTCAGGGAGTGGGCGGCCTCAGAACTTAGCCTCCCAGTCAGCAACTGCTCCTCTTCCGCACCGAACGAGACACCTTTGAGGGTGGTCTCCCCACCTGCAGCCATCTCTGCCTGCCCGCCATGCTAGCGAGGAGCTAGAGCACCGCCTCAAATTCGCGACCCCAGCACCCCAGAGGGGCCGTGTTCCCCAGGTGAGCCATGTTTCCCAGGGACCCGGGGGGAGGGGCGATGTGAACCAGAGGAGGAGCGGACTCTATTCGTGTGGTCCTGAGATAGTCACCATAAAACAAACAGACAGCCAAATGAGGAGCGGATTCTATTCATGTGATCCTGAGATAGTCACCATAAAACAAGCAGTTGTCAAATGACAGCAGGGATGGGGAAGGAGACCTGGGGGGAGATAAGAAAACAACCAAAGGACTGGTATGCATGAATATAAGTACAACCAACGAACACAGAACTCAAAGGAGGGAGGGCATGAATGGGAGATGGGGGGGGGGTGGCAATGGTAAGCTATGTACACATATAATACCTTAATAAAAAATAAATAAATAAATAAAAATAAATAAATTAAAAAAAACCAACGGAAGTAAAAATCATGATGAACAATATCAACTGGTGAATATAATAGAATCAGAGGTATGGAAGGGGAGTGGACTGATGATTCTCAGGGAAATGGGGAGTGAAGCGGACAGGAAGAGACTGAACATAAACTGCAGGACAATGGGGGTTGGGGAAAGGGCAGTGGGTGGGATGGAAATTTGGTGGAGGGGACCAATGGATGGGAGGGAAAAGTGAGGAACACATGTAATAATATGAGCAATAAAGATTTATTTTTTAAAAATCAATAAAATATATATTTTTTAAAAACGTTGTATGAGGTGGGAATTGCGTCCCACCCCTCGACAACCATTGGGTGAGTTTGAAAGTGGGTCCCACCCCCCAACTACCATTGGGTGACATTGGAAGTTGGTCCCACCCCTCTACAACTATTGGATGAGGTTTGAAGTGGGTCCCATCCCTCTTGAAACTTCAAATAACCACCCCAACCAGGCACCACCCTGACTGCTAAAGCACATCCACATTCCCACTCCACAGAAATAGGAGCTCACAGGTGTTGCTTCTTTGAGCTGCTAGTTTGGGAGTAGCTTGTGATGCAGCATTAAATAACCAACACAACAGTTGAGTACTAAGAACAGTGCCTGCCACATATTAGGTACTCAAATCGTTGCTAAACACATCAATGAAAAGAAAGAAAATTAAATTCTAAGGGGAGGAATGACTACTTCCAATGTCCTTTAGGTTAAGGCAGGGCACAAATTAAGTGCAGAAATACTGACCTCTCTGAACAACCCCCTACCTTTAGGCCCAGCCCCTTTGACTGGTCTCAGCCTCCTCCTCACTGCTCATGCCCAATCTACCCTCACGGACAGGGGGCAGGTGTCTTCCCAAAGCACTGCTCCTCCCTGGCTCCCTTCCTCTCCCCTCCAACCAGGACACACCATGTGTCTCTCTCCCAATGCTCAGACTGTGAGAAGGAAATCACAGGCAGTGTACAGTGGAGACCGTGGCAGACACTCTAGAATCCCGGTGACCAAGGTGAACATCACCAGGTATCCAGGGATAAATCGTGTTGGTATCACGTGCCCTGACTGTACAATGAGCATGCTTCACATTTGTGGTGCTCTTCCACAAACCCCAGTCTATTATAAGGAAAACATCAGAGAATCCAAAAGGCACCCTTCAAAACACAGGACCAGTACTGTGCCACCTGGCACAGCCAAGGGTGTCCTTGAGAGGGAGCACCTGAAAGACTTAGAAAAGACAGACACGAGGATGAAAGCTGGGTCTTGGTGGTATGCTGCTTCCTGAGAGACAGAGCCAATGCCCATAAGCCTAGTCTTTATTTTCTAGCAGATGCCACGAGGCAAAGTAAGGGTGTGGTCAAGATGTTTAAAGTATTCTCAATGGTTTCGATCCTACTCAATTACATGCACCTGATCAAACTTTGTTCACTTGCAGCCTATATCACTCAGGCACGTGTGGCCACTTGTTTGGACCATAGGTTCAAGCTTACAACTCTAGCTGTTGGCTATCATTCTGCCAGGACGGCTCTTCCCTTCAAGCTGGGACTTGCATGTGACCACAAAGAGGACTGTGTCCTCTCAATAGTCAGACTCTTGAACCTGTCCAAATGCTGTAGCCACTCTCCACACAGCACCTTCCAAGCTCCTCAAGGTCATTAAAAACAAGGACGACTGAGAGACACTGCACAGACAGGGCTAAACACAGTTTGGGGTTCTGGGTTAGATCCTCAAACAGAAAAGGGCTATTAGTGAAAGACTAGGGAACCACAAAGTCTATAGTCCAGTTCAATCACTGCACTAGCGTTCACTTGTTAGCTGTGACGGTGCCAGGGTTATGGAAGCTGTGAACAACAGGAGAGACTAGCTATGCAGATGTGTGCGCAGGAACCCTGTACTCACTTTGCAACTGTGGGGTAAATCTAGAATTGTTCCAAAATAAAAAGTTTTATTTTTAAAAAATTTAACAACTCTGACCAATTTTGTTCAGTGGTAAGAGCATCAGCCCACAGACTGGTTTGATTCCTATTCAAGGGCATGTCACTCGGTTGGTTGCAGGTTCATTTTCCTAGGTGGGTCGGGGCACAAGTTTATCACATCAATCAATGTCTTTCTCTCTGTCTCTGTCTGTGTGTATCCGTTGCTCGCTCTCTCTCTCTCCCTCAATCCAGCAGCGTGCAAGGAATTCAATCTAACCAACTACCATTGGGTGAGGTTAAAAGTGAGTCCCACCCCTTGACAACCATTGGGTGAGTTTCAAAGTGGGTCCGACCCTTCAAAAACCATTGGGTGAAGTTGGAAGTAGGTCCCAGCCCTCAACAGCCATTGGGTAAGGTTGGAAGTGGGTCCCACCTAAAATTTCTTATTAATTCCATCCTTTTTTTGAAGAATTATTTTATTCTA
This sequence comes from Vespertilio murinus, assembly GCA_963924515.1. Classification (NCBI taxonomy): domain Eukaryota; kingdom Metazoa; phylum Chordata; class Mammalia; order Chiroptera; family Vespertilionidae; genus Vespertilio; species Vespertilio murinus. The sequence goes on along the minus strand of OZ004716.1, from coordinate 39,358,464 downwards.
TGTTTCTCCTTAGAAGCTTCTAATTTCCAAATCAATATATGCTTCCCATATAGGCATTCAGTTTAATTTCAGAGCCAGTGTTTTTCTAATTTCTGCATGCAAACTATTAATGTAGTGCCCCAAAACAACTGCATTTTGGCCATTTCTAAGTTGATATTTTCTAGTTAAATCTTCCCATTTCTGTAAAGCACTTGCAAGTAAGGCTTCCTATCAGGAGTGTTAAATGAGGGCTGAGGTTTGGAGGCACATTTTCATGTCAATTTTTTTTATTTTTGGATATCTATAATCTGAGCAAACTTCCTAGATATATTACGTAGTGGGTTAAGTGTGGTCTCAGTATCTCTCTCGGCTGTCTGAAAAAACAGGAAGCCTTCGGGGCCAAGCCTTATGGTGCCCCCCTAGATGAGCCAGTTAGTTAATTACAGGTGAGTTGGGCCTTCCCTCTGGGGCTCCTGCAGCTAAGATTCACCAAGAATCAGACTGGAGGATGTGTCTCTATCTCTTATGAGCTGATGAGTTCAGCTAATTCATACAGGGAAGGTTTTTTGCTCAGACTCTCAGAAAGCAATTCTAATTAAAAGGCCAAAATCAAAACCACACACCCATTTTTTTCCTCCAGTTTTGCCTAAGCCTGAGTTCTGTCAACCCTTAACCTGGGTTCTGTCAACCCTTAACCTTAATTCCACCTCAAGGATTTTAAGACACAGCTCAAATAAAATCAGACCCTCAACCAAAAGAAGGGGAAGGTCCTGAATCCAAGAGAAAACTCACCATGTTCACCCAATGGGTGGGGAACCAAGTCCGGGTCTGCTGGAAATTCCTGGGTGAGCTTCTTTGGAATCCTGCAGCAAATATGACAAGTAATGTTAACATAAAAGCATTCAAACCAGTAAAGAATTTGTATGAGTTCATTTTAGCTAAAATGTTGACAATTGCCGGGAAGCAGTATCTCAATGAATTGGGAGAGTGCTCCAGAGAATAGGGGTTTTCTCATCTATTTTCACACATAACAACACAGGAGGGGACCTAGGAGGGTCACATGAAATCCATTGATGAAAGATTAGAGAGGCAGGAGAAAGAAAAGTGGAGAAACCTCTGGGATTGGATAAAAACTAAAATGATAGACTTACTTAGATGGGTGCAGCATAGGTAACAGTCAATAATGAACATGATAACAATAACAATGAAAGAATTTGTGGTATCTGTCCTGGCACCCAGGCACATTAGGTTGTGCACCAAGGGGTCTGGAAAAAGGGAAGTTACAAATTACCCAGACATTTCAAGGATATGTCATCATTGATAGCAAAACCTAGATAGGCTCCGTTAAGGATAACAGTTGACCTGCTGAAACTGTTTTGGCTCAGCAGTAGAGCATCGGCCTGTGGACTGAAAGGTCCCAGGTTCAATTCCGGTCAAGGGCATGTACATTGGTTGCGGGAACATCCCCGGTAGGGGGTGTGCAGGAGGCAGATGGTGGATGTTTCTCTCTCATCGACATTTCTAGCTCTCTATCTCTCTCTCTTTCTCTCTGTAAAATATCAATAAAATATTTTTTTTTAAAAAGATGACAGTTGACCTGTCAGTTAAGATACCAACCTAGGATGTAACTACCCACCATAACTGATTTTAGTTAAAGATTAATTTTAGGGCTCTGAGTTTGCAAGACCACCATGCAGGCCATTTCTGAGCCTTTCATCCACATGAATCAGAATCTGCATTTTTAGCAGGATTTGCAGACCCTTCCTATGCACAGGAGATGGGGATGGGAGTCTCCATCCACACATCATGGGGTCTCATTCTGGTGGGCATCTACTACAGCTGGGCAGCTGCCCAAGCAGCATTTCTAAAATATCCCCTGGGCATTGAAATCTTCAGAAAGCTCCATTAATGATACCATACAGAACCGATGGCATCCCTGTGAAAAGAATTCCTGATGTCCCCCAGGCTTCCGCTCTGAAGATAAGAGGCAAATGGGGATGAGAGAAAGCAGTGGGAAGGCTCCTGTGCACTCCACACAGAGCTGTGGGGAATGCCCCGGATATGTGCACCCCAAGGTTCTGCTTGTCCAATTGTGAGCACTGGAATGGCACCAGGTGTTAACCTGCAGAGTTAGATGGAATCTCAACTCAAGTAATTAATGTTCAGCTAAAGGAAGAATTCAGAGTCCAGAACTCAAATTATAACAGAGTTTATTTAGAAAGTCACAGAGTTAGAAGTGAGCTGAGGAAGAAATGGGCTCAGGAAACTAGTTACTGAAGCAATAGAAGGACCCATGGAGCTTAGGACAAAGAACAAATATAAGTGCCTTGAGGAAAGAAGAAGTGGGGACTAGCACCGATGCGTTCCAGAGAGAAAGAGCCGCACTGGGTCCTTCTTGTTCAGAGCACTTATCTGGAGGTCTCAGTGGAGGATCCAAAAAAAAATATTCATCAGCTATCCAGGTGTGTCCTTTCAGGGTCGAAGGTCATTAGTCAATACAGTAGATCCTGATGTCCTGACTCATCTGATTTTGCTGCTTTTCTGGGCCTGCAGCTGAAACACAACTGAAGCCTAGATGTATTTGATGCCAGTCAGAACCTCATTGTCCTGGGGACTTAATGCTGAAGGGTTATTCTTAGGGCCCTGTTTCTCTCCCCTCTAAGGGCATCTAATCTACATGACTATGAACATGCCAGGGGAGGAATGGTTAGAGGGGGGGTCTCAGCCACATGTTGAGTCTCAATCCAGCAGAGTCTCAATCCAACCCCTGGCCTCCCCATAACCATGACACTCATTAATATGAAAAGTCAGAGGGTCTAAACTACAAAACCAGGATATGCTTGGAGAGGAAAGGTTATCCAGGGGGCAAGGTCAAAGTCCGGTTTTGCACGATGCTAGGTATCCAGGTGACCTTCACCTACTGGCCTATTGTCCTACTCTGCTCTGGCCTAATGGCCTACTACACACACAAGGACGGTGTGTGTGTGTGTGTGTGTGTGTGTGTGTGTGTGTGTGTGTGTATGTGTGTGTGTGTAAATAGGGAAGAGTCACTGCAGAAGAAGATAGAAGCATCAGCAGTTACAGGGAATGAAAATGTAGAGGAAAGAAAAGGGGAAGCAGTAACAAAGAGGGTACAGAGAGGAACCTGGGTACAGACTCCACCCCTGGCCCATGTGACCAGGGAAGTGATCTTGGCCCAGGAAGAGGCTCAGTGCACAGGGAGGAGGAGCAGCACATCCCACCACCAGGACAGCAGTGTTGTGAGCATTTCTGGAATCCAAGCTCTTCCCACAGAGGGAGGGACAGAGGAGGCAGCAGACACCATGGAGTCCCCCTCAGCCCCTGCACACAAAGGACTTGACCCCTGGCGGAGGATCCTGCTGGCTGGTGAGAGTGGACAACTACCTGGTGGTGGAAGGGAGGAGGACAGGCACAGGCTAGCTGGGGACTCCTGGGGAGCACAGGGCTCTCAGACAAAACAAGGGGGAGGGGCTTCTGTTTGGACTTGAGGGGAGAAGACAGGGGAGCAGAGTTGGATGGGGAAGGGATTCAGCAACAGGAAAATGATGTGGAAAGGATGAGGGACAGGAAAACCTCAATGGCTGCTCATTTCCCAACTTACTCATCACTGAGAGTCAGATGCTGAAAACTTCAGATAATAACAATTTATGTGAGGAGATGGGAGATTTAACCAGAGGCACTAAACATTGTCCTTACCACCAAGCTCAGAAATGGGCAGATACACCCCAGGAGGGGCAGGACCCTGCAACACTCACTCATTCACCCACAGGCACTTGCAGCCTGCTGCCGGCACTGGGGGTGCAACAAGGTCAGACAAGTCTCTCCCCACAGGAAGGTCATGTTCTATGGGAGGAGGCAGACAAGGGAAGATCTATATGTGATGTCAGGTCCCCCCTAATGCCCTGCAGGGAACAGCCCAAGGACAGGTCAGAATCTGAAGACTCAGGTCTTTAGAGGAGGTGATCAGGGAAGAGATCTCCCAAGGACACCCTGAGTGTCAGCAGGGGTCTGAGGGCAGACATCTGGGTAACAGTATTCAAAACAGAGGAAATAACAGGTTCAGAGGTGCTGAAGTATTGGTGGCCATGCTGCTGATCTTGACCACAGAAGACACCACACACATACAGAAACACACACACACACACAAACACTCTGACCAAGGCTGAGAGATGAAGAGACCTGCTCAGGACCCATGAACTCATCTCTCCATCCCAATACATAGCTCCAAATATTGATCAACTTCTATCTTCCCTCCCAGCCTCACTCCTAACCCTCTGGAGCCTGCCCACCACTGCCCAGCTCACGATTGAATCAGTGCCACCCAATGCTGCTGAAGGGAAGGATGTGCTTCTCCGGGTCCACAACCTGCCTAGGGATCTATTGGGCTATTCTTGGTACAAAGGGGAAATAGTGCAAAGCAGTAAAATTGTATCATATATAGTAAGCACTCAAAGAACTATCCTCGGGCCTGCATATAGGGGTAGAGACACAATATACCGCAATGGATCCCTCCTGCTCCAGAATGTCACTCTGAAGGACACAGGAAAGTATATCCTACAAGCCACAGACAAAGATTATGATAACAAACAAGTAACTGGACAGCTCCGTGTATACCGTGAGTAATTGCTCTCTGGGTGTAAGGTGGGGTGAATTCTACTTCACACACAAGATTGACAGCCCTGGACTCCCTTCTATCCCCCTCGGAATCATCTGCCAGGTTGGGTTTGGGCATTTAGTGCAGGGCACACAGTAAAGACAAGCTTCCTAAGGTCAGAGTTCCCTTCCCAGATTCCAACCCTGCACATATCCTCCTCAGAGAGAAGTCTGATGGGAGTGACTCAGCAGAGTCTCAGTCTAGCCCGTGGCCCCCTCCCCATGACCATGACACTGAGAAAACCCTGCAGAGCTTGCTCTCACCCTGGCCTGGGGGGGACCCTGAAATCCTCACAGAGAAACTCATCCTGGGAACCCCTCCCAGACCCCTGTCCCAGGGCTCTTGACCCCAGGAAACCTGGGGAGCCTAGGTCAGGTTGGATTTCACCTCCTGGAGGGCTGGGTGGGAGGCTCCACACCTGCTCACCAGCCAGGGCTCAGCCCCAAGAGCCACATGAGTTCAGGGACAGAGCCTAGTGCTTCAGCTAAGGTGGTGTCAGGAGAGCACAGATAGACAAAATACCCCGTTTCATTTGCTGACTCTTCTGAGAAACTTAGGAGACTCTGGAGGGAAATCAGGTCTCCAGGAAGGAACAGAGGGAAGAAGATGCTCCTGACAGCTTCTCATCCACCAGGGGTCAGCCCAGGAATTATCTCTGAACAAGGCAAATAATGGCAGTGGCCATTAAAGTCAGGGTCTCCTCTATACTGGGCTTGAGGTCAAGTACTCAGAGATGTTTTAAGATCAATCCACAGACAACGTGGTAATCTGAGTCCATTTCGCATTTGTCCTGTTTATATTCAGGGGAAACGGAGGCACAGTGTGATACAGTCATTGCATCAGGCTCACACAGTCACAGCAAGGTCCTTGCACAGCCACAGCCCAACCTCTCCTCCACCATGAGGGTCTTAGGTGCCTGTGGACCCTGATACCAGCCATTGGTTCTGTGCTTTTTCTTAGTAGTCCCAGCTCAAGGTAGATTTCCTGGTCTGGTGATTAAGCAAGTGGAGAATTAACTTTCACTCTAGAATCAAATTACCTACAATAACATTCAGAGTCAGTGCTGAGATTGCCCAGGCTTTCTCCTTAGGTTACCCACCATCCTTCCCTGCACTGGACGTGAAACCATTTATTTGATTCCTGATGTGTTGGCGTCATTCCCACTAGCTATGACCTGCTATCAGTTCAGGGACAAATACTCACTTGCTCTTTCATGAAGGAGGGAAGAAATGATGGTGAATGATGACAGAATGAATGAATGACACATTATTGCCTCAGAGACTGGAACCTGGATGCAGAGTCCTAAAAGGTTTTAGCCACACCTGTTCCCTGTCCCCACAGGTGCTGAGAGGCATGTCCATCTCTCTGACTACCTGTCCCTGAAGCCCACTCAAGATTCAAGTTCTTTGGTGACTGTGGGCTGTTCCACTGTGAGAAGGCTTTCCAGGCTGAACTGCTTCTGCCCTGGGGCAGCTGTGGACTCTTTGAAGTCACTTGTGACCACCACTGCTGTCCCCAAGGACATTTTGGCTCTCTTTGCTCCTTCCATGTCCCTTATGTGCCTTTTCCTTCATACCAGACACACTGCCTAGCTCTGCTCTACTTCCTCCACCAGGAAGTCTCCCCAGTTTCTCCTGCTAACACCTGTGTCCAGGCCCACCCTCCCGGGCAATAGGAGAGGACACAGAAATCAGTGGGAGCAGCAGCCCTGGCTCCATCATGAGCCAGTTTCCCAGGTCACCAAGAGAAAGAGCTTCTGCTGGCCCCATCAGAGCTCCTATTCCCCATGAGGCCCACAAGAGGAACAGGCCACATGACAGGGGCATATAAACTATTGACCTACTCTCTACATGACTCAACCAGGGAGTCAAAGGCATAAGGTCAGGTCTGAGCCCCCAAAGCTCACGGGTTCACTTCACCCGTGACTGGCGATTCACACCCTTGTCCTGGTGTGAGGCTCTCATTTTTCCCACTGGCTCCTGAGACCTTTCCCAGGTGAGCCTGGTGACCCTGCACAATATAACTGGCTCACTGCCTGTTTCAAACACATATCTTCTCATGATGACACCTTAACCACAGGGCGTATCCTCTCAGATGGTGAGATTCTCCAGCCACTGTCCTTTCTCTTAGATGCTGCCCATTTGAATGAATATGACTACTAGTCAACTCCAGTTGTTTCCTGAGTTTGAAAGTCAAGGAAGAGCACATGCCACGTGCCCATGTGGGGGCTCCTCCCCATCTGCCTGACTGTCCATAGAAACAGGGAGGGGCCTTCTTCCTAACTTTACTAACATGGCACATGTGCTTTCTACCAATCTGGTGTCATCCCTCCCATTACACAGCAGAGACATCTGGACTCACACATACCCACACTCCCCATCACTTCTGTGCTCTTAGCAGGACTCACCTTCTCTCTATCCCAGGTAGTCCCTGATTTTAAACCCACTGTGGCATCTTCCTTTGGTCACAGTGTGACCTGATTGGATGGCAGAACTTAGTCTACGACCTTCATGCTCTCTAGATAGAAATTCCACCAAAAAATGACATTAGAACTTTGGGGCATGAGTGATTTTCACATATTCTTTTCACAGTTTAACTCAAAATCTATCTCATTACTACCAAACACAAATGGTCCATGAGGGTCATATTTTCAGCAAGTTCATGCTCGCCGACCTTCCACAAGTCCCCCTTCTGTAAATGCTATTGCCTGGGTGTTCAGGAAGGATCCCTGCACTCCACGGTGGCAGAAAGGACATTACAGATCAAGGGCAAAGATTATGGCTCTGCTGCCACTGCCAGCCAGTATCCCTGTCGCTTCCTCTTTACTAAATCGTGGCCATGCAGGCTGAGTAATAAATTGTCCACCAGACTTGCTTCTGGCTTCTTGTGTATTGTTTCTGCTCAGCCACCCAGTGCAGGGCCATACTGCCCAATCCTCTCAGGGTTTAAGGACTATGGGGTGGCCCACCATTGCTCATCTCTAGGTTAACCCTGGAATGTGAGGCTTCAGAGGAAACACATATTGACCCAGCAATGTAGGTCAGTGTAGCTGGAAGGGACTCAGCACCTGCACATTCCAGGTGAGACCCAAGGTCAGCCAGCCAGTCAGCTGGTCAGTGAGGAGCCAGGACAGATGCTGGGTGGTCTCTGACTCCCAGTCCTGTGTCTTTCTGTGATCAAACCCTGATAATTGTGTGATACCTGAGAAAGCCTGTGCTTTTTCTCCCAGTCATAGAGCAGGTGGCCTTACATTCTCTGAGTGCTCAGATCCTCATGCATTTGTTTCTACTGTGATGCACAGACCTGCCTTATTTCTTTAAGAATTCTAGTTAGCTGAGAGGCACGAATTTTGATTGAAGAAGTCTTTGGAGGCCTCAATGGGCAATGTTCTCTCTGTTGTCTGCACAGCGGTGTTACCCAAACCCAACATCTCAAGCAACAACTCCAACCCTGAGGAGCACAAGGAATCTGTCGTGTTAACGTGTGAACCTCAGACTGAGAACACCACCTACCTGTGGTTGATCAACAGTCAGAGTCTCCCGGTCAGTGCCAGGCTGCAGCTGTCCAAGGACAACAGGACCCTCACTTTACTCCTTGTCACACGGAGTGACACAGGACCCTATGAGTGTGAAACCCAGAACCCCGTGAGTGCCGCCCGCAGTGACCCATTCACCCTGAATATTCTCTGTGAGTAACCTCTGTCCCTGCCTGGGCCAAGCTTTCCACCTGAATCCACACTGCCAGAGGCCAGGCCACATCCCTCCCTCTCAGGTCCACATACACAGACCCCCACTCTGAACACCCAGGGTGGCCACCTGTTGCTGGACCAGGCACATCTGAGCAGGCTCGGCCTTGAGCCAAGACTGGGAGGGGTGGGATGCTCCTGTCTGGAGAGGCTCAGGGTTAGCAAGCTTTCATGGAACAAACAGGTTAATGTCTCAGACTCAGACTCAGTGAACACAGGAGCTATGGTGGGACTTTTTAAAACAAGGCTGTGACCCAGCTCAGAGGGAGAGTGTGGCCCTTACACAGACCAGGACCTTGCCCTTCCCTCTGATTACATCATGTGAGGCTGTGTTCTCTCTGCTCCAGATGGCCCGGACACCCCCACCATTTCCCCCTCCGACTCCCATTACCTTCGTGGGACAAACCTCGGCCTCTCCTGCCACGCAGCCTCTAACCCGCCTGCACGGTATTCTTGGCTTATCAATGGAAGGCCCCAGCAGCCCACACAGGAGCTCTTTATCCCCAACATCACTGCACATGAGAGTGGATCCTATATCTGCCTCGCCCATAACTCTGTCACTGGCCTCACAGGGACCACAGTCAAGACTATCACAGTCTATGGTAAGTGCCTCCTGGACCATCGGCACCAGCTGGGGTGCAGGTCTGTCTGATTTTCAGAACAGAGCCTGGAGGATGCTGTCTCCTTTCCTGTGGCCTGTTAACGAAAAAACCATTGAAACCTGAAAAGAATTTTTGTGAGTTTATTTGAGCCAAACTGTCGACAATTGCTGGGAAGCAGAACCTCAACGGATTGATATAATGCTCCAGAGAATGGCTAGTTACACTTCTGTATTTATACATTGCCATCAAAGGAGAGACATAGGTGGGTTACATGAAATTCATTGGTGATGGAGTAAGGAGGCGGAAGAAAGCCAGCCTGTGGGAAACCCCTGGGATTGGATAAAAAGTAAAATGATGGACGCTTACTTAGGTGAGTGCAGGAACAATTAACATGATAACGAAGGAATTTGAGGCATCTGTCCTGGTGCCCACCTCATTTGGTTGTACCCCAGGGGCTCCAGAAAAAAAGGAAGTTACAAGTTACTCAGACATCTCACAGATAGGTTATCTTAGAGGCAGGAAGGCAGATGGGCTCAGGAAAGATCAAAGTTTATCTTTGTCTGGGAAAATATTGGCCTAGAAAATGACTGACCACTATAATCTGTTGGTAGTAAGATATTTGATTATTAAACCATCTTTTGTGGTTACTTTAGGTCTCTGAGTTTGCAAGACTGCCTCACAGGCCTTCCCTGACCTTATCAGGTCAGCATGTGGCTCTTTTCGTTCACAGGCCATAGAGACAGCAAATCACAGTCTTCCCCTGAGTCCTCCCACTACATCTCTGTAGACTCCAATCCCTTACTCTTCTGATCTCTCATGGTAGAGCTGGGATCCAGCCATGGAAAATGAGTAGGAGTTCTCTCAGCCCCCAAAAGAATCAAGTGGTGGAGGGAGGGAACTTCCCAGAAGGTAAGACAAGGGTCCTCAAGGTGAAGTTGCTGCTTCTGTCACTAACACTTTACTTCTGTCACCTCTTGTATGTTACCTGTTCCATGTGCTATAAGGTACATACAAGGCTTTGAACAAGCTCACCTCTTTTCCCCAAACTAAAGGAGGACACCACCTCTGAGGAGGGGTGAGCAAGACAGTTCCCTACTCCCTGCTCTGCTCCAGGCTCACCTAGTGAGTGGCTGCTCTGTGCCCTCTGTGGTGGGACAGGGGTCTGTGGTGATGGGGCACGGGTGGCCTATCCTCTGACTGGCCAAATCATGTCACCCATCACCATGTCCTCCTTCATATCAGGCTGCATGGAAATGGGGAGAGAGTGAACCTCTGAGCTGTGTCCTAACTTTGAAGTCACCTACTGTACAACACTGTATGACACCAGTGTATGTCACATTCTTACTGAGACCAGTGAATGATGGTGCTTACTTGACAAATAGGTAGATTCATGGGATAGAATAAACTACCACAAAGTGTGTAGTTTACAGAGGGAGCTACGAGTACTAGCCTTTTGTTAAAGCTGACTACTTCTCTCTAGGGACATCCTTCTCCCTGGTATTTAATCCACTGGCCAGGAAGTGAAACATTCTATTCAGATGGAGAAATTCTTTAGATTGAAACTTCCCCAGGACCTAAGGTCATGGCTGTGTCATTCTCATTCTCTAATAAATTATTTAACAGAAAAAGGAAATGCCTTTCTATCTCTGTGTGTAGCTACCATACCAGAGAGGGGGTGTGAATGTTTAGAAAGGTCTGGGAAAGAGTCACACAAAAGTCAATGGGTGGAAAATGCCACCTGGTGATGAAAACGCTGGACACAGGTCTAAGGCTCCTGGTGCTAATAACTCAGCTGTCCAGTGAGACAGGTCAGGATCATCCTGAGTTGATCTAGATTGTCGCCTAAACAAAGATCGTCACCCTGAAGCGGTCAGATACCTCCTCTGGTGACCTTTACAGAGCTCACCGTGGACTGTGAGTGGCTGACATCTCTGAAGAAGGAGCCCACTCCCAGTTAGTCACCTCTTATGTTGTCCACAGAGCTAGTGGGAAAGCCTGCCCTCCCACCCAGCAATTCCACAGTAACAGAGCATAGGGACTCTGTGGTCCTGACCTGCCTCACAAATGACACAGAGATCTCCATCTAGTGGCTCTTTAAGAACCAAAGTCTTCTGCTCGTGGACAGAATGAAGCTGTCCCAGGACAACAGCACCCTCACCATTGACCCCATCAGGAGGGAGGACGCTGGGGGTTATCAGTGTGAGGTCTTCAACCCACTCAGTTCCAGCAAAAGTGATCCCTTCTGGCTGGATGTGCAATGTGAGTGACCCTCCACCTCTCCCACTTGCCTTTGTATATTTCATGGGCAGCGGGGTGAGATGGATGAACGCCTTGAGGAGGAGAGAGCCTCCTCCAAAGCTTATAGAGGACATGGGTAAGGACCCCAGAATTAGAGTAATCTCATCATTGTCTCCGTTCCATGAGTATTAGCTGTCTGACCACAGGGAAGGCTCTCACCCACCTGAGTCTCAGTTTCTTATCTCGAACCTGGAATAAAACAGCTGGACATAAACACTGTTGTTAGGATATTTATTATGAGGTTAATGAGTTAAAGCCCTCAGCAGGGTCAGGTTCAGTCAGGACTCAGTGTATCAATTATTACTGTTATTTTTTTAAGGCTGTTGTCAGTAGCTGTAAAGTCAAGCAGAACTCCGTGAAAATGTCTTTTATTACTCACGAGCTCTGTGACCCCCAGCCATTTACTAAGCACCTCCCATCCCTGATTCTGTTTGTGCTCATGGAGGGAGGAAGGACCAGATGACATGAAGGGAGAGTATTTCCCACCCTGAATGGACCATCAAAAATTCAGCACTGGGTTGGCAGGGTAAGGTGCCCGCTAAGACTGTCCATAGTGATGGAAAAGAAGAAACAGGGGTAAGAGACAGAATATGTGAGGGAAAGAAGAGTTAAGAGGAAAATGACCAGGATATGGGAATGGTGGGTGTGAGAGTACATGCAAAGGATAGAGCAAATGGAAGGTTTCAAATGTGCAAAACAGAGAAGGATGCAACCACCGGAAGTGGGGTGTCTGGAGGACAGACACTCCCGAACCGCACGGACTGGTGGCAGTTCCTTCCTCCCTCACCAGGCCTCCCCCTGCAAGACCCATCCTGTTTTCCCCTAAATGGACTTTGGGCCTTCTACCCTTCCCCTTTCCCTTGTCCTTTCAGCAGAACAAACCTTCATGGACTATTCTGTGGGGACCATCATTGGCAGCGTGATCGGGGTCCTCGTCGTGGTTGCTCTGGGGGCCCTCCTGGGCTATTTCCTGTACCTCAGGAGGACTAGGAGGTACCATGGCATTGCCTTCACCCTCACCCTAATCCTGTTCCCTGACCCAGGCTGACCCCCAGCAGAGCCCAGGTCCAGAGGGTTCTGGACCTGCTCTCTGTGGCCTCCCAGCTTCCCCATGGATGTCCTTAACTCCACCATCCAGCTCCTCTCTCGACAGCTGCTGACCAGGGTGGTTTCCTCAATAGCTTCCTCACCTATAAATGAGGCATGATTAAGCAACTGTGCCCTCAGGACTGTCCTGGTTCTCTCCCCAAACCTGCAGCGGTGCCAGCAGGTAGTAAGTGCTCAGTAAGGCACCTCCTGTTGTTTATCTAAGTTCACCCTCCCAGGTGAGGGGATGGGCTGCCTCAGGGTCACAAAGTTATCCTGGCCAAGGCCACACCGCTGAGGGCGGAAGACCATGGACAAAGTTCGATGTGTCAATTCCTCCATAAGGATGATTTGGTAACCAGATCCCTGATGTGTGAGATGGGACTACAGCAGGGCCTACAGCAGGGCCTGTGGTGTGGTTTTCACCTCAAGGTCAGGTGCATGGAGACATGACAGGAGCTCAGTAGGCCTGAGGTGCAGGTCTGGCCACAGCAGGACACCATCCCGATGCTACTTGAGGCTGGCACTGCTGCCCCCTGAGCCCTTGACCTTTCCACTAAGTCAGACCCTCGGGGTGGACTCCAGTCGTGGGAACTCAGTCCCCTCCCTGTTACTCCTCCCAGACCCCCATCTGCCTGTGGATCCTTCCCCTGTGGGCCTAGGTCATCCCTGGATCGCTAAGGCCTTGCCTCAGTTTCCCTCTCCTGGGCCTGTCCCCCTAAACAGTGGAGAGAGGCCACCACCCTCTGCTGGCAAAGGAGACCCTCCCTGACCCCTGTTGTGACACCAAAGCTCCCTGCACCCCTCACAAGTAAGTCTGTCCTTTCCCAGGGCCAGTGACCCACGTGGCCTCCAAGAGCACCCACCTCCAGCGGCCACACCTGGTGAGTGTCTGTTCAGCCTGGAGCCCCTGGGCCTGCCCCACAGTGACCACCCCTGCCCTTGTCCCTCAGGCTCTGACCCTTCCCTGGGCTTCAAGGGGGATTCCCATCACCACTCTGCACAGGGGACTCCTACTTGCCAGACAACCTGACCTGTAGGCTGTGTCACCACCTCTCCCTCACTGGACCCTGAAATGGCAAGAGGGTCTTGCCCTCGGAGATGACTTTTCACCCCTGGCTCTTGGGAGCTAAAGAACCACCCCCTCCTGGGAGAACAGGCTAAGCTTCCTCCCCTCTGGGTGCTAACGCCTCCTGTCTCTGCTCCCAGGCCAGGGTCCCTCTGGAACCTCTGCCTTCCCGGTAAGTCCATCCCCTCCCTGTTCCCTCACCCAGGCCCTCGGCGACCAACCCTCAGGGCAGGGTCACCATCACCTTGCAAAATAGCACAGACCCCTTCCCAGAACAGCCAGCACAAGGGAAGCCCCGCCCTGGCCTAGTGTGGCCCCCACCTCAGGTATGGACAGGGCCAGAGTCTGAGGGGAAAGCTGGAGTCCAGAATGAAACAGAATGGGCACTGGGAACACCAGTCAGAGGTCCCAGGCTAACAAGGGTGAGGGGGTGTGGTGTGGGCAGAAATTGGGGTGCTGGGCTACAGGTGTGAAGACAGCTGCTCAGGAGGCAGAGCTGTCAGTCCTGCAGAGAAAACCCTCCTTCCCCATTCTCTGATGCCCTCTCTCCTCCCTACACAGGGCCCCCTACCCGACCCCAAGACAGCAGGCCCCATCTACGAGGTGAGTGTGGGGTATGAACCTCCTGTCCTGCAGGTTCCAGGATCCCCAGGACCTACCCCAGCCCAACCCTGGCTGTGCTTCCAGCTCAGGAAAGGGCAGTGGAAAGTGACAACAGAGGGTGGGAGGAGGGAGGAGCCTGGGGACAGACACCCCAGCACAGTCAGCCCCCATGGCGCCTGTGAAACATGGCACTTGTTCTGAGAAGGCTGCAGGGCTCAGAGATCTCTTCTTTCTTTAACAGCAATTACTCGACCCAAACACAGAGGTGTACTGCTGGATCAACTCCAGAGCAGACGTGGCTTCTTAGTTCCTCCAGGACCTGACACCCAGACCCTGTGGATGTGGCTCGTACCAGAGAACCAGCTCTGAGCATCATGCTAAGTGAAATAAGCCAGTGGGAGAATGATAAATATCACATGCTCTCACTCATTTGTGGAATATAATGAACAAGATAAACTGATGAACAAAAATAAAGCCAGGGGGAAAACATATTTTTTAATATAATAGTAGTAATCTTGTTATTGGCAAATTTTTAATATTTCCTACAATGTTTGTGATATCATATTACAGTTTTGATAATACTATTATACTTAAAACCCTGTTTTGTTGAAATATCAATGTTTATTGCGTATAATATTATATTAAGATCATCTTTCTTGAATAGTTTATATTTATTGCATTTAACATTATTTTTTTTTTTAATAGTTTCTCTTGCCAAAACCGGTTTGGCTCAGTGGATAGAGCGTCAGCCTGTGGACTGAAAGGTCCCGGGTTCAATTCTGGTCAAGGGCATGTACCTGGGTTGCAGGCACATCCCCAGTAGGAGGTGTGCTAGAAGCAGCTGATCGATGATTCTCTCTCATCGATGTTTCTAACTCTCTATCCCTTTCCTTTCCTCTCTGTCAAAAAATCAATAAAATATATTAAACAGTAAAAAATAAAATAGTTTCTCCTGAGATAAAAATAACAAAATAAAATGCTGTAAGAGATTGCTGAGAAGAAGAAACAGAAAAACCTAGCCATCAGAATTAAAATGGCTATAAGTAAATACCTCTCAATAATATCCCTAAATGTGAATGGATAAAATACTCCAATCAAAATGTATAGCGTAAATAAAAGACCCCGAATAGCCTCAGCAATCTTGAAAAAGAAGAGTAAAGTAGAAGGGACCTCAATACCAGATTTCAAGCTGTTTTGCAAAGCAACTATTCTCAAACCAGCCTGGTACTGGCACAAGAACAGACATATATAGATCAATGGAATAGATTAGAGAATCCAGATATCAACCCAAATCACTATGCTCAATTAATATTTGACAAAGGAGGCACAAGCATACAATGGAGTCAAGACAGTCTCTTCAATAAATGGTGTTGGGAAAACTGGACAGATACATGCAAAAGAATGAAACTAGATCACCAACTTATACCATACACAAGAATAAACTCAAAATGGATATAGGACTTAAACATAAGACGGGAAACCATAAAAATACTAGAGACATCCACAGCTGTCTTCACCCTTGGCCTGTTCAGCAACCTCGGTACTTGACTTCAGCTAAGAGAAGAATTCAGAGTCAAGAGCTCAAATTATAAGAGAGAGTTTATTTAGAAAGTCATAGAGGTAGAAGTGAGCTGTAGAAGAAATGGGCTCAGAAACTAGTTACAGAGGCAAAAGAAGGACTCTTGAAGCTTAGGAGAAAGAGAACAAAGTTAAGCACCTTGAAGAAAGAAGCGGGTAGGGAAAGGCACTAGTGTGCTCCAGGGAGAAAGAGCCACACTGCATCCAATTGGTTTGTTTGTTTGTTTGTTTGTTTGTTTGTTTGTTGGGGGAGAGATAGATGGGAGGCCTTTCTTTTACTCTATTAGTACCTATAAAATAAAATAAATTATGAAAATATCTCCTTTTTCAACTTAGAGAAACTACAATCTTTGCAAAAAATGCACATCGAAACCGGTTTGGCTCAGCAGATAGAGCGTCGGTCTGCGGACTGAAAGGTCCCAGGAATGATTCCGGTCAAGGGCATGTACCTTGGTTGTGGGCACATCCCCAGTAGGGAGTGTGTAGGAGGCAGCTGATCGATGTCTCTCTCTTATCGATATTTCTAGCTCTCTATCCCTCCACCTTCCTCTCTGTAAAAAAAAAAAAAAAAAAATCAATAAAATATATCTTTTAAAAAAATACACACTCATAATTGTTACAATACATATCTTTATATATACCTTGGACATTACAAAAGTGTTTAAGAATTACATCCTATAAAAGTTGGGAGAAGAAACATTTTCTCCAATCTTGGTCATATATTGTGACATTCAAGTCCTTAAACTACATTGTTGGAATAAAATGTCTCTAGTTTCCAGGGCCAAAGCGATTTAACTTTCAAGGCCCCATAGGTGCTTTTATTTGTGCAAGGTCAAGAACCGGGAGAAGGTTCCCTGAGCGTTAATGTACCTTAGGTAGGTCACGCGGGGGTTTACTTTCCATACGTTATCATGGAACTAACGGGGTCGGGGGGTGCCGGGAGCCATAAAAACAAGAGTTCAGTTTCACTTCCTGGTCAGCCCCTTTTCCTAAGAAAGCCCGCCAAGAATTCCTGCGGGCGGCAAGATTGCCCGCCAAGATAACCAGCATACCAAACAAAGCCCCCGGGCCCGCCAAAGGCTAGAAGAACCTCCCACATCAGAATAACCAATCAGCTGAAGACATACCCAGTCCCCAACCAATCACCCCATGACAATCCCTTACCCTGTCCCTCCCCTTACGAGCCTTTATAAACAGTTACACTTCAATAAAATGTGAGGGTTTGATCGGATTTATAAGACTTACCCTCCTTCCTTGCGCCCCTCTCTTGTCTCATTCTCTTAGGATTCCTGCCTGCCCACGTTGTTGCCCCGCAGGCCGGGGCAAATTGGCGCCCAACGTGGTTTTCGGGACCCCCGAAGAGAACGTCTACCGGAGAAGCCCTGGCCAGGCACCCCTAGAGTCGCCGCGAGGACCCGCGAGTGAAGACTCGGCATTTAGATCTCCACGGTCCCACCCGCCGTGAGACAGATCGGAGAAAGGTAGGTAGACGATATTCAAGAGAGATTCATAACATTTCACCCCTTTTGCTCGACTGTTATTGGCTCTCCTAAGGATTTTTCCTGCCCACTAATAAGCACTCACTTGCTGATTTGGGAAAGAGTGAAGGGTACCCATCTCCGGCTGTGAGAACTCTGAATCACCTGAATTAGTATCGCTGCCAGGCTTTCTTGTCGCAAATTCTCTCCCATTAGATCTGCTCTTAAAACCTTGAGCTTGCTTTGAACAAAGGTCGTTCACCTCACAGACTCAGCCGCGGAAAAGTGCTACCCTCAGCCGCGGGGGCAGCGGGAGAGTGCTGCGCGCCTGAGGGAGGGCAAACAGGGACTTCTCCCTGGTCTGTGAGGATCCGAGTAAGTGCAAGCAAGGGAGTAAAGGGAGACTTAATTGCGCCTGAATTCCTGGGAGTAAAGGGCAGAGTCGAAAAGAGTTAATTGCGCCTGAATTCCTGGGAGTAAAGGGCGGAGTCGAAAAGAGTTAATTGCGCCTGAATTCCTGGGCTGCCAGAAAATTCAGGCTGACCTGGCATAAGATTTATTGTCCCAGAGGCTTACGTGGGGGAGAAAATCACTTGGAGAGTCATCCAGTTGACCAATAATGGGGAACTCTTTGAGTACACATGAAATGTTCCTTGACGGAGTCAAGATATCCCTCAGAGCGCGAGGAGTAAGGGTAAAAAGATCCTTGATACCTGCCCTTGGTTCCCCCTAGAAGAAACTATTAACCAAAAACGGTGGGAACGAGTAGGAAATGTCCTACGGGATTTTTGTCAGACCTTTGGCCCCGAGAAGATTTCTGTTACTGCCTTTTCCTATTGGAACTTAATTCATGATATTCTAAAAATCCATTCTCAGGACCCTGATGTTAAGGAGGTCATCAAAACAGGAAAAAAAAAAACCCACAGGAGAGGAGATTCTTAAGGAAAACTCCTGTCCCCCCTCAACATGCCCCTCAGTCATTAGAACTGGCAGAGAAATGCTGATCTAGCTACACCTTAATTTTAATGGAGGAAGGAGAGGACACGCCCTTCCCACCCAGAACAGGTAATCTGATTCTAGCCAGCAGCTTCTTTAAAGAATGTGAATGGCTATGCCTTTTGATAAGACAAGTTTACATGTGAACAAGTTCTCTTCTCAGTTTACCCTGGCAGAACAAATGTGGTTTAAAATGAATTGTTAGATTTTAAAATTTATTCTTAAAAATATATGTTTATTAATAAAGAACTACTAAGTATTTGACTTGCAAGCTCTGAAATTTTAAGATTCAGATTGAATTGAGAGAGGTTATATAATTGTGGTAGCTAAATGCCTAAAGTATAACTTATTTTTGAGAAAATAAATTGTGCTTTCTCTTAAATAATTAGGAATCCAAAGTATTTTACTTCTTTGTCTGATTTAAAAGAAAGAGAATTAACTCACTGATCCAGTTTGAATATAGTTGATATTTCTTTAAAGTAATTTAAGTATATAACCTTTAAATCATATATATAAATATATTGTGTATTGTATATTTGATCTTTCCAAGAGTATTTCAAGTTTTTTTTTTATTGATACTTGAAATCACATGGAAAGCTTTATCAAATAGAAATTATATGCTGTATATTAAATGTTATGAAAGTTTTTGCCTGTAAGAAAGGCAAAAACAATATATTTCTTAAATATAGAAAAATTTTCAACAGCAGTGGAATTTCAAGAAAGAAAAGCCTCACGCAGACTCCTTTTTTTAATTTGCTAGAGGTGTGATACTATACCTTAAGTTTTACTGAATACATTTCTTTATCATTTTTTAAATCAAGATACATACTTAGCTTTTAAAATATAATCAATATCTCATAAGTTAAATTACATGAGAAGCCAATGTTTTTATAAGTAATTGAATCCTGCCTGCATTCTTAATTAAGCTAGAGGTGGGGCAACATTTGTGGCTTGTGAATTCAAATGTAAATTTGCTTTATTTTAAAATGAAGATACCTACTTTAATTACTTAAATTAGATTTTTAAATTATGATCAAGGTTTTCAGCTAAATGAAAAGCCAATATTTCTATAAACAATTTTAATAAAGACCAGAAACAGCTAGTGATTGTCTGCAATGTGATTTTGACCTTTTTTAAAAAGAATAAATTGAGCGGCCGCCAAGACGGCCACACATCTTATTGCCCACGTGGCCTGCAGCCACCATCTTAAAATAACAAAGACCAACCCTCTTCCTTTGAATAAGCCAGTGTCTTTATAAGCAATTTAAATAAGTTTTCTATGAAAGTTGACTTCCCATCATCCCTGTGTATAAACTTAAGAGGATACTTTGAAATATAATTATAATTTTAATAAAAAGAGAAATTAAAAAAAAATTTTTTTGAATTCTCTTTTACTAATATTTACAGTGTAAAATAATATTTTTGTCAAAGTATTAAATCTGATAGAATTGTTACAGCCACAGAATAAGCAGTGGCCCACAAGAACAGAGAAATAATCCAGATATAAAGATAATAAAGATTGCTTTGCCATGATAGCAGTCAGCACCTGTGCATTGCTGCAGGTTGCCCAGGACCAAGAGAAAGGAAAGTCCGTGTGCATGCACTTTAGACCATGTATGCACATCCTTCTGCATAGAAATCAAAATGTTTAATGTTTAATGTTTTTAACAAGACCCTGACTTGGGATCTTGCTTTATTCCTAACACAGGGAATGGTATTAACTGCCACATTAAAGGAGGTATTATACCTCAATTTTATGAATGGATCCAGTTCTAAAAAAGCTGGATCTACTATATTAGCGGTCACAGTAAGCGAGCAGTTCAGTTCATCCCCCTACTTATAGGCCTAGGAGTCACAGGGGCAATGGCCACCGGCTCAGCAGGCCTAGGGGTAGCAGTCAACTCATATGTCAAGCTCTCTAATCAGTTGATTGATGACGTTCAGGCCCTCTCTAGTACCATTAATGACCTCCAGGACCAGATAGACTCTTTGGCAGAAGTAGTATTACAAAACAGAAGAGGTCTAGACTTACTTACAGCAGAACAGGGAGGGATATGCTTAGCCCTACAGGAACGCTGCTGTTTCTACGCCAACAAATCCGGAATCGTCCGAGACAAGATCAAGAGACTACAGGAAGATCTGGTACAACGTTGGAAAGAATTGTTCGAGAACCCCTTCTGGAGTGGACTGAACGGACTTCTCCCCTACCTCCTCCCCATCCTGGGCCCCCTCATAACCTTTTTACTAATTCTATCCTTTGGCCCCTGGGCTATTCGGAAGCTGACAGATTTCATAAAGCAACAGGTTAATAGCATCCTGGCTAAACCCATACAAATACATTACCACCGCCTAGCTGAGGCTGACCATGAACTGGACTATGACCTCTACCAGCGCTCCCTCCCTACGGGGACAGCATGATGACCAGAGGAATGCTTACCTACTCCCCACCAGGAGAAAGGTATGGGCACCGAGCTGTGTGCAGAACAAAGCACTGCAAGGGAAGGTCCCATAATCTTTCGACCCCCTCTTCCCAAGGCTTGGTCTAAGGAAGATTTGACCCCCTCTGGTTTTCCCTGAGAGTATACCTGGCTTACATAGAGGTTGGTATATATCAAATTTTTTCTCTTAGATGGCCAACAGATGCCCATACAGCCCCTGGTGAGGTTGGCTGGCAGCCAATGACGGGTAAGAGGAGACGGCATACACTGAGGGGCTCTTCTATAGGCCCTACCTGCAACCTAAGACAGGCACTGGATCAGAGCGATTCAGTTAGGCCAATGACGGGTAATGCAGGCTTAAACCAGGTATCCCGAGTCTCCCAACCTAAGACAGGTGCAGCCGCCACAGGGAAGGCTCTCTGGCCTTAATTCCAGGCTCTACCTCTCCTCCCCAAAAGATACCGAGAGCCGTTGCTAGTGGGCTTGGGAACCCCACGGGAGGAGCCAGGTCACTACTCCCTCGCTCGGTTAAAGCCCACTCCCGCATAAAAACAGAAAGGGAGGAGATGCCGGGAGCCATAAAAACAAGAGTTCAGTTTCACTTCCTGGTCAGCCCCTTTTCCTAAGAAAGCCCGCCAAGAATTCCTGCGGGCGGCAAGATTGCCCGCCAAGATAACCAGCATACCAAACAAAGCCCCCGGGCCCGCCAAAGGCTAGAAGAACCTCCCACATCAGAATAACCAATCAGCTGAAGACATACCCAGTCCCCAACCAATCACCCCATGACAATCCCTTACCCTGTCCCTCCCCTTACGAGCCTTTATAAACAGTTACACTTCAATAAAATGTGAGGGTTTGATCGGATTTATAAGACTTACCCTCCTTCCTTGCGCCCCTCTCTTGTCTCATTCTCTTAGGATTCCTGCCTGCCCACGTTGTTGCCCCGCAGGCCGGGGCAGGGGGGAATAGGCCATGGAAACCCATCTCGAGCAGGTCCCCTCCCTAGCATTCCTATTTATGTAGTATGGCTCCTACAAGAGGATTTTTAACCCTTGAGCTCTAAAATGTTGATTCTATACTAGTAATTATCTAAGATACTTGCAAAACAATCCTATATTGGGAATTAGGATAAAGTTATGAAAGTGTGACTCTCCTAAATAGACTTCATTTAGGATTTGTCCGGTGGGGAGCATTTGGAACTATCGGTAAACCAAAATTTCCCTCTTGGAACTATTGGAGAAGATCCTTTCTTACTGAGGCATAAACCTCAGAAGCCAAGTTCCTTCTTACTTTGGAAGGAGGTCCTACTTCTTTTTTTTAATTTCTTTATTGATTAAGGTATCACATATTTGTCCTCAACCCCCCATTTCAATCTCCTACTCCCCCATTCATGTCCCAACCCCCCTATTGTTCTTGTATATTTTCAGAAAACAACTCCATGACCATGTGGATTCTGGCAACAGAGAGGAATTGACAGGACTACTCCAACCAGGAAGACAGAAGAGAAGCAGTCAAGAGATTAAAGTCTCTGATGACACTTATCATACTAGCAGTCAGTAGCTGTGTATCACTGCAGGTTTCCCAGGACCAAACCAAAGAGGGTTGGACCTGTATTACCACCATGTGCCCACCATCCAGAACTGAAATATTATTGCTGACATGTACACATAAGGTCCTACTTCTTGAAGGTAGTTATCTGGAGGTCTCAGGGGAGGATCCCAATAAAATATTTATCAGCTTTCCAGGTGTGTCCTTTCAGGGTCGAAGGTCAATGTAGTAGATTCTGATATCAGCGATGTTCACACTCATCTGGTTTTGCTGCTTTTCTGGGCCTGGAGCTGAAACATCACTGAGGCCTAGATGTATTTGATGCCAGTTGGAAACTCACTGTTCTGGGGGCTTGATTCTGAAGGGCTATTTTTTGGTCCTCTTGTTCATTTCCCCTTTAAGGGCATCTAATCCACATGACTAAAAATATGCCAGGAGGAAAGGTCAGGGAGGGCCTGAACCACATGACCAATGATATGAAAGGTCAGAAAGTCTAAACTGCAAAACCAGGATATGCTAGGCCCTCCAGCCACATGTGGCTCTTTGGCCCCATGAGTTTTTAGCAAAGGCCAGCTTAGGAGTACCCTAATTAAGTTAACAACAATGTACCTACCTCTATAGTTTAAGTTTTTAAAAAATTGGCTCTCAAAAGAAATTTCAGGACTGGAACAAAGATGGCGGCAGCTTAGGTAGTCTCCTAAGCTGCTGCCTCATCAACAATTAAAAAAAAAACAAACTAAAATCAAAAAGAACTTCATTAAAACCACAGGAAAGCTGGTGGAATGGGATATCTACAACTAGAAAGAAGGAGAAGCGCCGTTGCCGCCACCGCTGGCAGTGAGGGAGGCCCACTGAGAGCGGAGCCTGCCCTGCCCCAGGCCCAGGGAGCGGGCCGCCTCAGAGCCCGGCCTCCGTGCCCACAGCCTTCCCTGCAAGCGAGGGAGCCAGCGCTGGGCTGCGGCTGTGCCTTCCGCTCGCAGCCCAAGTAAGCCCGTCGCCCACCGCTGGGGCTGACCAGAGTCTCCACCAAGCCCCCAAGAGCCAGTGCCAAGGCAGAGCAGACCTACTCGTGGAGCATAATGGAGGACCAAGAGGTTGTACCCAGAACACTCTTTGCGGCCTGGGACTCTAAACACCTAAGGGGGGGGGGGGGGCGGCGGACTCTGAAAGCCTGAACATGTGAAATGAGAGCAGTGGAGGTTACTATGATGAAGTTGGCCGGAGCCTCCCCATTCTTTCCCCTCGTTGTCATCCTGCTCGCCGACAGCAGCGAGTCTGGTCCCCAGGGGATCCAGGATAAGAAAACATCAATCAGCGGACCCAGAGGAGCCATGTGACCCAGAGGAGCCG
Organism: Vespertilio murinus; assembly: GCA_963924515.1. Classification (NCBI taxonomy): domain Eukaryota; kingdom Metazoa; phylum Chordata; class Mammalia; order Chiroptera; family Vespertilionidae; genus Vespertilio; species Vespertilio murinus. Next base: position 39,335,019 of record OZ004716.1, on the reverse strand, counting down.
TGTGATCTGGGGGAGCAGTATGACCCGGGGGAGTGGTGTGATTTGGGGGAGCAGTGTGACCTGGGGGAGCCATGTGACCCAGAGAAGTGGTGTGACCCAGAGGAGCGGTGTGACCTGGAGGAGAGAGGTGACCCAGAGGAGCCGTGTGCCCCTGAGGAGTGGGGTGACCCAGAGGAGCCGTGTGACCCCGGGAAACCGTGTGACCCAGAGGAATAGTGTTACCCGGAGAAGCCATGTGACCCAGAGGGGCAGTGTGAACCTGAGGAGCCGTGTGACCCAGAGAAGCAGTGAGACCCTTGGGAGCCGTGTAACCCAGGGAGCCGTGTGACCCGGGGAACAGAGTGACCCGGAGGAGCGGTGTGACCTGGAGGAGCAGGGTGACCCAGAGGAGGAGCAGATTCTATTCATGTGGTCCTGAGAAATTTGGACAGTCTGCAACCATTTGCTACAGAACACTTTGTTGTGTTTCTCTATAAAAACAAACGGGAGAGAGTGTCCCACTTGAAATTCAAATACGGAGGGGGGGGCGGGAATCTGAGGAACAGAATAAACTGGTGAATATAATAGAATCAGGGGCAAAGAAAGGGAGTGGACTGATAATTATCAGGGGATAAGGGGTTGGGGTGCAGTAAGAGACTGGATTAAAATTGTATAACCAATGGATGAGGACAATGGAGGGAGGGTTTAAGGGCAGAGGGTGGGATGGGAACTGGGTAGTAGGGAGCTTTGGGGGAGAAAAAGGAGAAACAATTGTAATAATCTGAGCAATAAAGATTTATTTTTTTAAAAAGAAATTTCAATTGTTGTACTGTTGATATTTGGCTCTGTTGACTAATGAGTTTACCCACCACTGTGCTAGAGGATGAAAGGTTACCCTGGGGGCCAGGTCCCAGTATAGTTGCCAGGGACCTAAGGTTTTCCATTCTGGTCACCTTCCCTACTGGCCTATTATCCTACTCTGCTCTGGCCTAACTGCCTACTACACAAACAAGGGGTGTGTGTGTGTGTGTGTGTGTGTGTGTGTGTGTATGTGTGTGTGTGTGTACATGTGGAGGAGTCCCTGCAGAAGAAGATAGAAGCCTCAGCAGTTACAGGGAATGAAAATGTAGAGGAAAGAAAGGGAAGGCAGGAATAACAGAAGGGCAGGGAGGAACCTGGGTACAGACTCCACCTCTGGCCCATGTGACCAGGGAAGTGATCTTGGCCCAGGAGGAGGCTCAGTGCACAGGGAGGAGGAGCAGCACATCCCACCACCAGGACAGCGGTGCTTGTGAGCATTTCTGGAATCCAAGCTCTTCCCACAGAGGCAGGGACAGAGCAGGCAGCAGACACCATGGAGTCCCCCTCAGCCCCTGCCCACAGAGGACTTGTCCCCTGGCGGAGGATCCTGCTGGCTGGTAAGAGTGGACAACTACCTGGTGGAGGGAGGGAGGAGGACAGGCACAGGCTAGCTGGGGACTCCTGGGGAGCACAGGGCTCTCGGACAAAACAAGGGGGAGGAGCTTCTGTTTGGACTTGAGGGGAGAAGACAGGGGAGCAGAGTTGGATGGGGGAGGGGACTCAGCAACAGGAAAATGATGTGGAAAGGATGAGGGACAGGAAAACCTCAATGGCTGCTCATTTCCCAACTTACTCACACTGAGAGTTGAATGCTGAAAACTTTTTTAAAAATATATTTGTATTAATTTCAGAAAGGAAGGGAGAGGAGAGAGAGAAATAAGAATCAATGATGAGAGAGAATCACTGATTGGCTGCCTCCTGCACACCCCACACTGGGGATTGAGCCCACAACCCCAGCATGTGACCTTGACTGGAATCTAACACAAGACCCTTCAGTCCACAAGACAACGCTGTATCCACTGAGCCAAACTGGCTAGGGCTGAAAACTTCTGATAACATCAATTTATGTGAGGAGATAGAAAATTTAACCGGGAACAATAAACATTGTCCTTACCACCAAGCTCAGAAATGGGCAGATACACCCAGGAGGTACAGGAACCTGCAACACTCACTCATTCACCCACAGGCACTTGCAGCCTGCTGCCGGCACTGGGGGTGCAACAAGGTCAGCCCCTGCCCCCAGGAAGGTCATGTTCTATGGGAGAAGATCTAGATGTGATGTCAGGTCCCCCCTAGTGTCCTGCAGGGAACAGCCCAGGGACAGAACAGAAAGTGAAGACAGAGGTCTTTAGAGGAGGTGATCGGGGAAGGTGTTTCCCAAGGACACCCTGAGTGTCAGCAGGGGTCTGAGAGCAGATATCTGGGTAACAGTATTCAAAACAGAGGAAATAGTAGGTTCAGAGATGCTGAAGTCATGGTGGCCATGCTGCTGACCTTAACAGAGGAGACACACACACAAAAACCCCCAGGACAGTGAGGTTCTGACTGGCATCAAATACATGTAGGCTTTACTGAAACCGGTTTGGCTCAGTGGTAGAGTGTCGGTCTGTGGACTGAAAGGTCATGGGTTCGATTCCGGTCAAGGGCATGTACATTGGTTGCGGGCACATCTCCAGTAGGGGGTGTGCAAGAGGCAGCTGGTCAATGTTTCTCTCTCACTGACGTTTCTAGCTCTCTCTCTCTCTCCCTTCCTCTCTGTAAAATATCAATAAAATATATTTTAAAAAAAACAAAAACAAATACATGTAGGCCTCAGTTGTGTTTCAGCCATACTCTAACCAAGGCTGAGAGATGAAGAGACCTGCTCAGGACATCATCTCTCCTTCCCAATACAGAGCTCCAAATATTGATCAATTTCTCTCTTCCCTCCTAGCCTCACTCCTCACCCTCTGGAGCCTGCCCACCACTGCCCAGGTCACCGTTGAATCAGTGCCGCCCAATGCTGCCAAAGGGAAGGATGTGCTTCTCCGTGTCCACAACCTGCCTGGGAATCTTGGAAGCTTTAGCTGGTACAGAGAGGAAATAGTGGAATTCAGTAAAATTGTATCATATGTAATAGGCACTCAAACAACTATCCCCGGGCCTGCATACAGTGGTAGAGAGACAATATACCACAATGGATCCCTCCTGCTCCAGAACGTCACCCTGAACGACACAGGAAAGTATATCCTACAAACCACAGACAGTAATTTTCAAAGCAAGCAAGTAACTGGACAGCTCCGTGTATACCGTGAGTGATTGCTCTTTAAACTCTGGGGAGCGGGTGGGTGAACTCTACTTCACACACAGGACTGACAGGCCTGGACTCCCCTCCATCCTCCTCCGCATCATCTCCCATGCTGGGTTTGGGCATTTAGTGCAGGACACACACAGAGGAGACAAACTTCCTAAGGTCAGAGTTTCCTTCCCAGATTCCAGCCCTGCAGACATTCTCCTCAGAGAGAAGTCTGATGGGAGGGACTCAGCAGAGCCTCAGTCCAGCCCCTGGCCCTTCCCCATGACCATGTCACTGAGAAAACCCTGCAGAGTTTGCTCACACCCTGGCCTGAGGGGACCCTGGAATCCTCACAAAGAAGCTCAGCCTGGGAACCTCCCTCCCAGACCCCGGTCCCAGGGCTCCTGACCCCAGAAAACCTGGGGAGCCTGGGTCAGGTTGGGTTTGACCTCCTGGAGGGCTGGGTGGCAGCAATGGATCTGCTCCTGCTCACCAGCCAGGGATCAGCCCCAAGAGCCACATCAGGACAGGGACAGGGCCTAGTCCTTAAGCTAAGGCAGTGTCAGGAGAGCACAGATAGACAAAATTCCCTTTATCATTAGCTGACTCTTCTGGGGGAGTTAGGAGACTCTGGAGGGAGGTCAGGTCTCCTAGAAGGAACAGGGGGAAGAAGATGCTCCTGACAGCTTCTCATCCACCAGGGGTCAGCCCAGGAATTCTCTCTCATGGAGGCAAATAATGGCAGTGGCCATTTAAGTCAGTGTCTACTCCATACTTGGCTTGAGGTCAAGCACTCAGGGATGTTTTAAGATCAATCCACAGTCAATGTGGCAATCCAGAGTCCACTTAGCATTTGTTCTGTTTTTATTCAGGGAAAACCGAGGCACAGCGTGATACAGTCATTGCATCAGGCTCACACAGACACAGCAAGGTCCTGGCACAGCCACAGCCCACCCTCTCCTCCACCATGAGGGTCTTAGGTGCCTGTGGACCCTCAGACCAGCCATTGGTTCTGTGCTTTTTCTTAGCAGTCCCCAGCTCAAGGTAGATTTCCTGGTCTGGCGATTAAGCAAGTGGAGAATTAATTTTCACTCTAGAATCAAATTACCTACAATAACATTCAGAGTCAGTGCTGGGATCGCCCAGGCCTTCCCCTCAGGTTACCCACCACCCTTCCCTGCACTGGACTTGAAACCACTTATTTGTTTCCTGATGTGTTGGCGCCACTCCCACTAGCTATGAAGGAAGGGACTTTGCCTTCTCGCTCTCCTCCCTACACCTGCTACCAGCTCAGGGTCCAGCACTCACTTGCTCTTTCATGAAGGAGGGAAGGAATGATGGTGAATGATGACAGAATGAATGAATGAATGAATGAGTGAGTGAGTGATACATAATTGCCTCAGAGACTGTAACATGGATGCAGAGTCCTAAAAGGTTTTAGCCACACCTGTTCCCTGTCCCCACAGGTGCTGAGAGCCATGTCCATCCTCTGACCACCAGTCCCTGAAGCCCACTCAAGAGCCAAGTCCTTTGGTGACTGTGGGCTGTTCCACTGTGAGAAGGTTTTCCAGGCTGCACTGCTCCTGCCCTAGGGCAGCTGTGGGCTCCTTGAAGTCACTTGTGACCCCCACTGCTCACCGAGGACATTCTGCCTCTCTTTGCTACTTCCATGTTTCTTATGTGACTCCTCCTTCATGCCAGTCACACTGCCCTGCTCTGCTCTGCTTACTCTCCATGCAGTCTCCTCAGGTTTTCCTGCTAACACCTGTGTCCAGGCCCACCCTCCCGGGCAATAGGAGAGGACACAGAAATCAGTGGGAGCAGCAGCCCTGGCTCCCACCTGAGCCAGTTTCCCAGGTCACCAGGAGAAAGAGCTTCTGCAGGGCCCCATCAGGGCTCCTATTCCCCATGAGGCCAACAAGAGGAACAGGCCACATGACAGGGGCATGTAAACCACTCTCTACATGACTCAACCAGGGAGTCAAATGCAGAAGGACAGGTCTCAGTCCCCAATACTAATGGGTTCATTTCACCCTTGACTTGTGCCTCACATCCTTGTCCTGGTGTGAGGCTCCCATTCCTCCCACTGGCTCCTGAGACCTTCCCAGGGTGCACCTGGTGACCCTGCACCATCTGACTGGTTCACGGCCTGTTTCACATACATGTGTCCTCATGATGACATCTTGACCACGGGATGGGATCCTCTCAGACTGTGAGATCCACCAGCCACTCTCCTTTCTCTTAGACACTGCCCATTTGAATGAATACTACTCAACTCTAGTTGTTTCCTGAGTTAGAAAGAAAAGAAAAAAATAAATTCCACATGCCTTGTGGGGTCTCCTACCCATCTACCTGTCCATAGAAATAGGGAGGGACCTTCTTCCTAACTTTGCTAACATGGCACGTGTCCTTTCTTTCAATTTGGTGTCATCCCTCCCCCCCCTTTATGTAGCAGAGACACCTGGACTCACCCCCACCCCAACCCCCATAGATCATGTCTTATCTCTTAGCAGAACTCACCTTCTCTCCATCCCAGGGAGTCCCTCATTTCAAACCCACTGTGGCATCTCCCTTTGATGTGACCTGGTTGGATGGCAGAACTTGGTCTATGACCTTCGTGCTCTCTAGACAGAAATTCTATCAAAAACTGGCATTACAACTTTTGGGCATGAATGATTTTCACATATTCTTTCACAGTTTAACTCAAAATTGATCTCATAACACCAAACACAAATGGTCCATGAGGGCCATATCTTCAGCAAGTTCATGCTCCCCCACCGTCCACAAGCCCCCCTTCTGTACGTGCTATTGTCTGCGTGTTGAGCAAGGATACAGGCCCTCTGCAGTGGCAGAAAAGACATTACAGACCAAGGGCAGAGAGTGTGGCTCTGCTGCCACCGCCAGCCAGCACCTGCTGTCTCTCACTCTTTTCTAAATCACTCCTGAACTCTGCTGTGCCCTTTCTGGGTTCACTGTCTCGTGTCATTCACCAGTGAACCAGGCAGGCAGCCACACCTCGGGGCCCTGCAGCCTGGGCACTGAACTTACAGCCAGACTTCCTTTTAATCTCCCGTGTACTGTTTCTGCTCAGACACCCAGTTCCAGGCCCCACTGCCCAGTCCTCTCGGGGTCTAAGGACTATGGGGTGGCCCATCATTGCTCATCTCTAGGTTAACTCTGGAATGTGTGGCTTCAGGGAAAACACATCTCGACCGGCAATGTAGGTCTGTGTGGCTGGAAGGGACTCAGCACCTGCACATCCCAGGTGAGACCCAAGGTCAGCCAGCCAGTCAGCTGGTCAGTGAGGAGCCAGGACAGGTGCCGGGTGGTCTCTGATTCCCAGTCCTGTGTCTTTCTGTGATCAAACCCTGATACTTGTGTGACACCTGAGAAAGCCTTTGCTTTTCCTCCCAGTCATAGAGCAGGCGGCCTTACATCCTCTGAGCACTCAGATCCTCATGCATTTGTTTCTCTTGTGATACACAGACCTGCCTTATTTCTTTAAGAACTCTAGTTAGCTGAGAGGCACCAATTCTGATTGAAGAAGCCTTTGGAGGCCTCAGTGGGCAATGTTCTCTCTGTTGTCTGCACAGCGGTGTTACCCAAACCCAGCATCTCAAGCAACAACTCCAACCCTGAGGAGAACAAGGACCCTGTCATCTTAACGTGTGAACCTCAGACTGAGAACACCACCTACCTGTGGTTGATCAACAGTCAGAGTCTCCCGGTCAGTGCCAGGCTGCAGCTGTCCAAGGACAACAGAACCCTCACTTTACTCCTGGTCACACGGAATGACCCGGGACCCTATGAGTGTGAAACCCAGAACCCCGTGAGTGCCGCCCGCAGTGACCCATTCACCCTGAATGTTCTCTGTGAGTAACTTCTGTCCCTGCCCGCACCTGGCTGCCCACCCGAATCCACACTGCCAGAGGCCAGGCCACATCCCTCCCTCTCAGGTCCACATACACAGACCCACACTCTGAACACCCAGGGTGGCCACCAGTTCCAGGACCAGGCACATCTGAGCAGGCTTGGCCTTGAGCCAAGACTGGGAGGGGATGGGATGCTCCTGTCTGGAGAGGCTCAGGGTTAACAAGCTTTCATGGGACAAACAGGTTAGTGTCTCAGACTCAGGCTCAGTGAACACAGGGGCCATGGTTGGGACTTTTTAAAACCAGCCTGTGACCCAGCTCAGAGGGAGAGTGTGGCCCTTACACAGACCAGGACCTTGTCCTTCCCTCTGATTACATCATGTGTGGCTGTGTTCTCTCTGCTCCAGATGGCCCGGACACCCCCACCATTTCCCCCTCCGACTCCCATTACCTTCGTGGGACAAACCTCGGCCTCTCCTGCCAGGCAGCCTCTAACCCGCCTGCACAGTATTCTTGGCTTATCAATGGAAGGCCCCAGCAGCCCACACAAGGGCTCTTTATCCCCAACATCACTACACATGACAGTGGATTCTATACCTGCCTCGCCCATAACTCTGTCACTGGCCTCATAGGGACCATGGTCAAGATTATCACAGTCTATGGTAAGTGCCTCCTGGACCATCAGCACCAGCTGGGGTGCAGGTCTGTCTGGTTTTCAGAACAGAGCCTGCAGGGAGGGTGTTGTCTCCCATCCTGTGGGCATGGACACAAGCAAGCAAAGTCTTCCCCTGAGCCCTCCCACTTCATCTCTGTAGACTCCCCTCCCTTACTCTTCTGATCTCTCATGGCAGAGCGGGATCCAGCCATGGAAAGTGAGGAGGGGCTTCTCTCAGCCCCAAAAGAGTCAAGTGGTAGAGGCAGGGAGCCTCCCAGAGGTAAAACAAGGGTCCTCAAGGTCAAGTTGCATCTCTGTCACTAACACTTTCCTTCTGTCATCTCTTCTCTGTTACCAGCTTCGTTTCCTATAAGGTACATACAAGGCTTTGAACAAGCTCACCTCTTTTCCCAAAACTAAAGGAGGAAACCACCTCTGAGGAGGGGTGAGCAGGACAGTCCCCTACTCCCTGCGCTGCTCCAGGCTCACCTGGTGACTGGCAGCCCTGTGCCCTCTGTGGTGGGGCAGGGATCTATGGTGATGAGTCATGGGTGGTCTGTCCTCTGACTGGCCAAATCATGCCACCCATCGACACCATGGCCTCCCTCAGACCAGGCTGCATGGAAATGGGGAGAGAGTGAGCCTCTGAGTTGTGTCCTGACTCGGAAGTCACTAGCTGAACAACACTGACACAAACCTATGTGACATTCCTGCAGAGAGCATGAACAGTGGAGCTAACTTGATAAGTAGGTAGATTTATGGGACAGCAGTGCCACAAAGTGTGTAGTTCACGGAGGAAGCTAAGAGTACCAGCTGTTGTTAAAACTGACTACTTCTCTCTAGGGACTTCCTTCTCCCTGATATTCTATCCACAGGCCAGGAAGTGAATGTCCTATTTCTTTTAGATGGAGAAATCTTTAGATTAAAACTTCTCCAGGTCCTAAGGTCATGAAGACCACTGGGCTATATTCTCTAATAAATTATTTAACAAAAGGGAAATGCCTTCCCATCTCTGTGTGTAGCCACCATACCAGAGAGGGAGTGTGAGTGTTTAGGAAGTTACAGAAAGGCCCTAGCCCAGGGGTGAGCAAACTTTTTGACTCGAGGGCCACAATGGGTTCTTAAACTGGACCAGAGGGCCAGAACAAAAGCAACCTGACCATGCTGGCACTCTCATCTTGGGCTGCTGGTGAAGGAGCGGAGGGGAGAGCAAGACAACCCTCTGCTCTTTCAGCTCCGAGGGCTGGATAGAACAGCCGAAGGGGTCGGATCCGGCCCGCAGGCCGTAGTTTGCCCACGACTGCCCTGGCTGGTTTGGCTCAGTGGATGGAGCCTTGGTCTGCAGGTTTGATTTCAGTCAGGGGCATGTGCCTTGGTTGTGGGCACATCCCCAGTCGGGGGTGTGCAAGAAGCAGCTAATTGATGTTTCTAACTCTCTATCCCTCTCCCTTTCTCTCTGTAAAAAAATCAATGAAATTTGGAAGAAAAAAAAAGTTATAGAAAGGTCTAGGAGAGAGTCAAACAAAAGGCAATGGGTGGAAAATGCCACCTGGTGATGGAGATGCTGGATACACGGTTTAAGGCTCCTGGTGCTAATACCCAGATGTCCAATGAGACAGGTCAGGGGTCACCCAAAGTTGATTTAGTCTGTCACCTAAACTAAGATTGTCACCCTGCAGAGGTCAGATACCTCCTCTGGTGACCTTTACAGAGATCACTGTGGCCTGTGAGTGGCTGACATCTCTGAGGAAGGAGCCCACTCTCACTCAGTCCCCTTCTCTGTTCTCCACAGAGCCAGTGAGGAAGCCCGCCCTCCAAGCCAGCAATGCCATAGTCACAGAGCATAAGGACTCTGTGGTCCTGACCTGTCTCACAAATGACACGAGGATCTCCATTCGGTGGTTCTTCAAGAACCAGATTCTCCTGCTCACGGACAGGATGAAGCTGTCCCAGGACAACAGCACCCTCACCATTCACCCCGTCAGGAGGGAGGACGCTGGGGGTTATCAGTGTGAGGTCTTCAACCCACTCAGTTCCGGCAAAAGTGACCCCCACAGGCTGGATGTGCAATGTGAGTGACCCTCAACCTCTCCCACTTGCCTTTGTATATTTCACGGGCAGGGGAGTGAGATGGATGAACGCCTTGAGGAGGTTAGGAGCCTCCCTCAGAGTCTATAGAGCACATGGGTAAGGACCCCAGGATTAGACCCATCTTGTCATTGTCTTGGCTCTATGAGTATTAGCTGTCTGACTACGGGGAAGGCTCTCATCCACCTGAGCCTCAGTTTCCTCATCTCTAACCTGGAATAAAACAGCTGGACCTAAACACTGTTGTTAGGATATTTATTGTGAGGTTAATGAGTTAAAGCCCTCAGCCAGGGTCATGCTCAGTCAGGACTCAGTCAATGTAACTATTATTTTTGGTATTTTTACGAACGCTGTTGTCAGTGAATGTAAAGTCAAGCAGAACTCAGTGAAAATGTCGTTTATCACTCACCAGTTCTGTGACCACCAGCCATTGATTAAGCACCTCCCATCCCTGATTCTGTTTGTGCTCATGTGGGAGGAAAGATCAGATGACATGAAGGTAGTGTTTCCCACCATGCCTGGACCATCAAAAACACTCAGCACATTCTTATTTCTCATTAGCACTGGGTTGGCAGGAAAGGAGCCCCCTAAGACTGCCCCCTAAGTGATGAAAAAGAAGAACAGCTGGAAGAGACTGACTATGTGAGAGAAAAGAGTTAAGAGGAAAATTACTAGGACATGGGAATGGTGGGTGTGAGAGTACGAACGAAGTTACAGCCAATGGAAGGTTTCAAGTTCCAGAGAAGGATGCAACTTCCAGAAGTGGGGTGTCAGGAGGACAGACACTCCCAAACCGCACAGACTAGGTGGCAGTTCTTTCCTCCCTCACCAGGCCTCCCCCTACAAGGCCCTTCCTGGTTTCCCCTGAATGGACTTGGCCTTCACCCCTCTCCCTTTCCCTTCTCCTTTCAGCAGAACAATCCTACACGGGCTACTCTGTGGGAACCATCATTGGCGGCGTGATCGGGGGTCTCGTCGTGGTGGCTCTGGGAGCCTCCCTGGGCTATTTCCTGTACCTCAGGAGGACTAGGAGGTACCATGGCATTGCCTCACCCTCACCCTAATCTTGTCCCCCAACCCAGGCTAATCCTCTGCAGAGCCCAGGAAAGGAGGACAAAGACCCCGTCCTCGGAGGGTTCTGGGCCAGCTCCCTGTGGCCTCCCAGCTTCCCCACGGATGTCCTTAACTCTCTCCATCCAGCTCCTCCCTCACCAGCTGCTGACCAGGTGGTTTCCTCAGCAACTTCCTCGCCTATAAATGAGGCACGATTAAGCAACTGTGCCTTCAGGACTGTCCTGGTTCTCTCCTCACACCTGCAGCAATGCAGGCAGGAATGAAGTGCTCAGTAAGGCACCTCCTGTTGTTTATCTAAGTTCACCCTCCCAGGTGAGGGGATGGGCTGCCTCAGGGTCTGAAAGTCACCCTGGCCAAGGCCACACAGCTGAGGGCGGAAGACCATGGACAAGGCTGGGTGTGTCAAAAGCCTCCCTGAGGACTGTTTGGTAACCAGAACCCTGATGTGTGAGATGGGACTACAGCAGGGCCTACAGCAGGGCCTGTGGTGTGGTTTTCACCTCTAGGTCAGGTGCATGGAGACATGACAGGAGCTCAGTAGGCCTGAGGGGCGGGGCTGGCCACAGCAGGGCACCACGCTCATCCTGATGCTAAATGAGGCGGGCATTGCTGAACCCTGCAGCCTTGACCTTTCCACTAAGTCAGACCCTTGGGGTGGACTCCTGTCATGGGAACTCAGTCCCCTCCCTGTTTCTCCTTCCAGACCCCCATCTGCCTGTGGGTCCTTCCCCTGTGGGCCCAGCCGTGGATCCTTATGACCTTGCCTCAGTTCCCCTCTCCTGGGCCCATCCCCCCTAAAGAGGGGAGAGAAGCCAACACCCTCTGCTGGGAAAGGAGACCCTTCCTGCCCCCTGTTATGACACCAAAGCTCCCCTGCACCCCTCACAAGTAAGTCTGTCCTTTCCCAGGGCCAGTGACCCACGTGGCCTCCAAGAGCACCCACCTCCAGCGGCCACCCCTGGTGAGTGTCTGTTCAGCCTGGAGCCCCTGGGCCTGCCCCACAGTGACCACCCCTGCCCTTGGCCCTCAGGCTCTGACCCTTCCCTGGGCTTCAAGGGGATTCTCATCACCACTCTGCACACAGGACCCCTACTCGCCAGTCAACCTGACCTGTAGGCTGTGTCATGTGTCACCACCTCTCCCTCACTGGACCCTGAAATGGCAAGAGGGTCTTGCCCTGGGAGATGACTTTTCACCCCTGGCTCTTGGGAGCTAAAGAATCACCCCTCCTGGGAGAACAGGCTAAGCTTCCTCCCCCCTGGGTGCTAACGCCTCCTGTCTCTGCTCCCAGGCCAGGGTCCCTCTGGAACCTCTGCCTTCCCGGTAAGTCCATCCCCTCCCTGTTCCCTCACCCAGGCCCTCGGCGACCCACCCTCAGGGCAGGGGCACCATCCAACCTCCCAACACAGCACAGACCCTTCCCCAGAACAGCCATCACAAGGGGAGCCCCATCTTGGCCTAATAGGGCCCCCACCTCAGGGGTTGACAGGGCCAGGGTCTGAAATGAATCCTGGAGTCCAGCATGGAGCAGAATGGGCACTGTGAGCAACAGTCAGAGGTCCCAGGCTAACAAGCGTGAGGGTGTGGAGTGTGGGTTGAAATTAGAGTGCTAGACTATAGGTGTGAAGACAGCTGCTCAGGAGGCAGAGCTGTCAGTCCTGCGGAGAAACCCTCCCTGCCTATCCTCTGATAACCTCTCTCCCCTCTGCACAGGGCCCCCTACCCGAACGCAGGACTGCAGGCCCCATCTACGAGGTGAGTGTGGGGTATGAAAGTTTGGTCCTGCGGGTCCCTGGGGCCCCAAGACCTGTCCCCAGCCCTTCCCTGGCTGTGCTTCCAGCTCAGGAAAGGGCAGTTAAAAGTGATAACAGAGGGTGGGAGGAGGGAGGTACCTGGGGACAGACACCCAAGCACCCATGGCACCTATGAAACATGGCACTTGTTCTGAGAAGGCTGCTGGGCTCAGAGCAAATTTTCTTTGACAGGAATTACTCAACCCAAACACAGAGGCGTACTGCCGGGTCATCCCCAGAGCAGACGTGACTTCCTAGTTCCTCCAGGACCTGACACCCCAGACCCTGTGGATGTGGCTCGTACCGGAGAACCAGCTCTGAGCATCATGCTAAGTGAAATAAGCCAGTGGGAGAAAGATAAATATCACATGATCTCACTCATTTGTGGAATATAATGAACAACATAAACTGATTATCAAAAAAAAGCCAGAGGGTGTTGGAAAACAAATTAGTTTCACTTAAAAAAGAGATGTTGACAGGAAGCCAGGAAGGCTGGTCAACAACCTTAATTGTTCTAACCTTTAGTTGAGATATTGTTAAGCTGAAGCAACCTCCACCTTATTTTGTCTCTTGTAAGTTTCTGTTATTTTCCTGCCTGTAAATTTCTGTTTATGTTGCCTAAGATGTTTTCCCCAAAGCCTCAATAAAAGGGGATGGCAGGGCCAGAGCAGGAGTAGTTCTCCCAGTAGAGTTGGACTACCGCCTGGCCCCCCATATCGCCAAGTTGAATTTCTTCAAGTCTCCAGTCTCTTCATTTGTGTGCGGCCCTTCTCCAGAACCTGAACCTTGAATTGGAACTCTTTCTATGCGGGCTGTGAAAGAGAGTCCTACAAGAGGGGGAAAAATATTTTAGAATGTAATAGTAGCAATCCTGTTATTGCCACATTTTTAATATTTCCTACAATGTTTGTGGTATCATACTATGTTATACAGTTTGATAATATTATTATATTTAAAATCCAATTTTCTTGAAATAGTAATGTTTATTACATATGTAATATTATATTTAAGATCGTTTTTCTTGAAAATTTTATTTTTATTGCATTTAACATTATTATATTTAAAATAGTTTCTCTTGGAGAGAGAGAAACAAGATGGCGGCCTAGGTAGTCTCCTAAGCTGCCACCTCATCAACAATTTGGAAAAAAACAACAGCTAAAATCGAAAGGGATCACATCAGACCCACAGGAAAGCTGGCGGAATGGGATGGCTACAACTAGAGACAAAGCAAGGCGCCACTGCTGCCATGTGGAATTTAAAACTACGGTGGAACCGGACCCGCCAGAGCCACCGCCGCTACCGAGAGTGAGGGAAGCCCACCAAGAGCAGAGCAGTGCTGGTGAGGAGCTGGCACAGTGCCTTCCGTTCTCGGCCCCGGCGAGTCCTTCCTCTGCCTCCACATGGCCGGGCCAGAGCTTCTGCTACTGCTGCCATGTGGATTTTAAAACTACAGTGGAAATTGAGCCACAGGAGCAACCGTCGCTGCCGCACGTGCCGCCACCGCAAGTGAGGGAAGCCCACCGAGAAGAGAGCTCACTCCTTCCCGGGCCCAGGGAGTGGGCGGCTTCGGAACTTGGCCTCCACGTCTGCAGTCACTCCGCTCCCGCCCCAAACGAGACACCTTTGAGCACCGTCTCCCTGCCCGGAGCCATCTCAGCCCACCCGCAGCCGTCCCAGCCCGCCCGCCGTGCTGGTGAGGAGATGGCACAGCGCCTTCCGTTCGCGGCCCCAGCAAGCCCTTCACCCCTCAGGTCCGCCGCTGCCGCAGGGCCAAGCCAGAGCCTCTGCTGGGACCCCAAGGAGGGGCGCCGCTGCCACTATGTGGATTTTAAAAATACAGTGGAAATTGAGCCACAAAAGCCACCCGCTGCCATACCCGCGAGTGAGGGAAGCCCACCGGGAGGGGAGCTCGCTCTGCCCCAGGCCCAGGGAGGGGGCTGCTTCAGAGCTTGGCCTCCACGTCTGCAGCCATTCCACTGAGACTCCTTGGAGAGCAGTCTCCCTGCCCGCAGCCATCCCAGCCCGCCCGCCGTGCTAGCGAGGAGCTGGCGCGGCACCTCCAGTTCGAGATCCCAACGCCCCAGGGGGGCTGTGTGTCCTGGGAGAGCCGTGTATCCCAGGGAGCCATGTGCCCCAGGTGAGCCGTATGCCCCAGGGGGGCCGTGTGCCCCGGGAGAGCCATGTGTCCCAGGGGGGCCGTGTGCCCCAGGTGAGCCATGTGCCCCAGGGGGCCATGTGCCCCGGGTGAACTGTGTGCCCCAGGGGGACCATGTGTCCCGGGAGAGCCATGTGCCCCGGGGGAGACATGTGCTCTGGGAGAGCCGTGTGCCCTGGGGAAGCGGTGGGACCCGGAGGCGGGGTGGTGAACCAGAGGAGGAGCAGATTCTATTCGTGTGGTCCTGAGATAGTCACCATAAAACAAGCAGACTGTCAAATGACAGTGGGGAGGGGAAGGAGACCTGGGGGAGATAAGAGATCAACTGAAGGACTGGTATGCATGCATATAAGTACAACCAACGAACACAGAACTCTGGGGAGGGAGGGCATGTATGGGAGGTGGGGGGGTGGCAATGGTAAGCTATGTACACATATAAAACCTTAATAAATTTTTAAATGAAAAAAATAATTTAAAAAAAGAAACAGAGAGAACCCAAATAAATAAAATCAGAAATTAAAGTTGAGATATAACCACGGACATCACATGACTACAAAGGATTGTAAGAAAATAATATGAACAACTATATGCCAACAAGCTGGAACATGTAAATAAAATAGACAAATTCCTAGAAAAATGCAATCTCCCAAAACTTGATTAAGAAGAATAAAAAAAATCCCTGAATAGGCCAGTAACAACCAATGAAATAGAAACAGTAACAAAAAAAAAAAACTCCCACCAAACAAAATCCCAGGTCCAGATAGCTTCATAGGGGAGTTTCTCCAAACATTCAAAGAAGAACTAACACCTATAGTCCTCAAACTATTTCAGAAAATCTAAGAGGAAGGAACACTTCCAAACTCTGTTTATGGTGCCAGCATTATCTTAATTCCAAAACCAGATAAAGACACTATAAAAAAAGAGAACTGCCAAGGTCGGTTTGGCTCAGTGGTAGAGCGTCGGTCTGCGGACTGAAAGGTCCCGGGTTCGATTCCGGCCAAGGGCATGTACATTGGTTGCGGGCACATCCCCAGTAGGGGGTGTGCAAGAGGCAACTGGTCGATGTTTCTCATCGACCTTTCTGGCTCTCTATCTCTCTCCCTTCCTCTCTGTAAAATATCAATAAAATATTTTTTTTTAAAAAAAGAGAACTACAGGCCAATATCCCTGATGAACATAGATGCTAAAATCCTCAAGAATATATTAGCAAATTGCATCCAGCAATATATTAAAAAGATCATACACCATGATCAAGTGGTATTTATTCCAGGGATACAAGTCTGTATTTTTTATTGGGCTTTATTAGTGTAGAGTAGGAAGTTTCTTATATTTAAATATTCTATCTAAGATAGAAAACTACCAATAGATTATAAGGTGCCCAGACTGGGTAGAGGATTTGGAGCAAAGTTGTATGTAAGGGCTGTGACTGCCTGATCTGGGTGCCCCTAACACAAATGAACTGTCTGCTCTCAGTTACTCTAATGTTCCCTTTGTCCTTTTCCACTTACACCGCCACTTAGTGATTACATAACCCACTGCTTACTGCAGGTAAAAAGATACTCATGGAAAAAATCTTATTGCAATATTGAGTCATATGGATTGAAAAATTATATTTTAGCCGAAATCGGTTTGGCTCAGCAGTAGAGCATCGGTCTGCGGACTGAAAGGTCCCAGGTTTGATTCCAGTCAAGGGCATGTACATTGGTTGCGGGTGTGTAAGAGGCAGCTGGTTGATGCTTCTCTCTCATCGATGTTTCTAGCTCTCTATCTCTCTCCCTTCCTCTCTGTAAAATATCAATAAAATATATTTAAAAATAAATAAAATATCTTTTTTAAATATTATATTTGAATTACCTGAAATTTATATGCAGTTTCTAAATGGCACTTCAGATCTGCTGGGATCTAGCTATACACTTAAAAACAAACAGCTTTATCACGGTATGGTTTACATGCTATACAATTTGCGAGCACATCCCCAGTAGGGGGTGTGCAGGAGGCAGCTGGTGGATGTTTCTCTCTCATCGATGTTTCTAGCTCTCTATCCCTCTCCCTTCCTCTCTTTAAAAAATCAATAAAGAGCCAAAACCTGTTTGGCTCAGTGGTAGAGCGTTGGGCTGCGGACTGAAAGGTCCCAGGTTCGATTCCGGTCAGGGGCATGTACATTGGTTGCGGGCACATCCCCAGTAGGGGGTGTGCCAGAGGCAGCTGGTCGATGTTTCTCTCTCATCGACGTTTCTAGCTCTCTATCTCTCTCCCTTCCTCTCTGTAAAATATCAATAAAATATATATTTTTTAAAAAAAAATCAATAAAGAGGACCAAAACAAGATGGCAACCTAGGAAGTCTCCTAAGCTGCCGCCTCCTCAACAATTTGGAAAAAAACAACAGCTAAAATCAAAAGGGATCGCACCAGACCCACAGGAAAGCTGGCGAAATGGGAAGGCTACAACTAGACACAAAGCGGGACGCTGCTGCTGCCATGTGGAGTTTAAAACTATGGCGAAACTGGACCTGCCTGAGCCGCTGCCACCTGGAATGAGGGAAGCCAGACCTCGCTCCACCCCGGGGCCCAGGGAGTGGGCCAGCCCTGCCGGCAGCCATGGGAGCTGATGCGGGCCTCCGCTGCGCCTCCGGCTCCTACCTGGATGAGAATCCCGTGAGCACGACCTCCCTGCCCGCAACCATCCCAGCCCACAGCCATCCCAGCCCGCCGTGCTGGTGAGGAGCGGGCACAGCATCTCTCCTTCCGTAGCCAGCTCAGCCTAGCCCCCGCGCTCGCCTAGTGGGCAAAGAGATGGCGTAGCGTCTCCCTGCCCGCAGCCAGCTCATCCCAGAAATGGGAAGGCTACAACTAGACACCAAGCAGGGTACCGCTGCCGTCATGTGGAGTTTAAAACTACGGTGAAACCGGACCTGCCAGAGACGCTGCCATCGGGAATGAGGGAAGCCAGACCTCGCTCCACCCCAGGGCCAGGGACTGGGCCAGCCCGCCGGCCATGGGCCATGGGAACCAGGGAGCTGATATGGGACCTTCAGCGCCTGCCCACAACCATGCCAAGGAGCTGGCGCAGCGTCTCCCGGCCTGCGGCCGGCTTGGCCTGGTCTCCGCATGCACCTTACTGGTGGGGAGCTGGCACGGCGCCTTCAGTTTGCAACACCTGGCTAGTCCTTGCGTCGCCACCGCCCACAGCTGGCTCGGCCCGGCCTCTGCACACCATGCTGGTGGGGAGATGTGCTGGTGGGGATATGGCGCGGCGCCTTCCCTTTGCGCCCGGGCGAGTCTTTCCACCGCCACTGCCAGCAGCTGGCTCCAAAGCTTCCACCACTACCGCCATGTGGATTTTAATACTACAGGGGAAATTGAGACACAGGAGCTACCGTCGCTGCCACACCCACCGCCGCACCCGCGAATGGGAATCCACCGAAATCAGAGCTCACTACGCCCCGGGCTCAGTGAGAATGTGACTTCAGAACTTAGCCTCTGCATCCACAGCAGCTCCGCTTCCACACCAAAGGAGACACCATTGAGGGCAGACTCTCCGCCCGCAGCCATCTCAGCCCTCCCACAACCTTCCCAGCACACCCGCCGTGCTGGTGAGGAGCCGGTACAGCACCTTCCATTAGCGGCCCTGGCGAGTCCTCCCTCAGCCGCCACATGGCCGAGCCAAAGCTCCTGCCACTGCCGCCATGTGAACTTTAAAACTACAGTGGAAATTGAACTACCAGCCACCACCACCCACCACCGCCACCGCAAATAAAGGAAATCCACCGAGAACAGAGCTCACTACACCCTGGGCTCAGGGAGTGGGCGGCCTCAGAATTTTACCTCCGCGTCCCCAGCTGCTCTGCTTCCGTACCGAACGAGACACCTTTGAGGGCGGTCTCCCCCCTGCAGCCATCTCAGCCCGCCTGCAACCGTCCCAGCCTGCCTGCCGTGCTAACAAGGAGCTAGCGCAGCCCCTCCAATATGCGACCCCAGCGCTCCAGAGGGACCGTGTGCCCTGGGTGAGCCATATGTCCCAGGGGGCCGTGTGCCCCGGGTGAGCTGTGCCCCCCAAAAGGCGCCGGGTGTCCCGGGTGAGCTGTGTGTCCCAGGGGGCCGTGTGCCCCGGGTGAGCCATGTGTCCCAGGGGGCCCTGTGCCCCAGGTGAGCCGTGTGTCCCAGGGGAAGCTGTGGGACCCAGGGGGAGGGGCGGTGAGAACCAGAGGAGGAGCGGATTCTGTTCGTGTGGTCCTGAGATAGTCACCATAAAACAAGCAGACTGCCAAATGAGGAGCGGATTCTATTCATGTGATCCTGAGATAGTCACCATAAAACAAGCAGATTGTCAAATGACAGCAGGGAGGGGAAGGAGACCTGGGGGGGAGATAAGAGAACAACCGAAGGACTAGTATGCATGAATATAAGTACAACCAACGAACACAGAACTCTGGGGAGGGAGAGCATTAATGGGAGGTGTGGGGGGGGGGGGAAGCCAATGGTAATATATGTACACATAATAATACCTTAATAAAAAAATAAAAATAGATAAATAAATAAATAATCAATAAAATATATTTTTAACAAATAAGTAAATAAAATATCTTATCTCGGGATCGCGCTAGGAGTGCTCGTCAACAAGCCAGGAGACTGGCAAACACCAGAGGAAATTTGGGGTCTGCTGATCAGGGAGCCACCAACAGTTGACCACCCACAGCTGGGTCCCTTACCGGAGATACTTGCCGGCGCGGACGGGAAATCTCGCCATCTTGGAAGGGAGGAGGTTCGAGTCGGAGGCCTGATTATCCCCAGCCCCAAGGAACACCAAATGAACATAGTCGGCGCTAACCCTTGATCTCAGAGGAGCTCAGATTTCGCAGCGATCCGGTGGGTGAGTTCCCCTCGGACCGGTAGTTCTGACTGAGTTCCACTCGGCGCAGCAACACCCCCCCCCCCTGCGCACCAGTTCGCACGGCGCACAGAGGCTGAGGGACTGGTCGTGGATTTACAGGAAGCCCCAGGCTTCTCAGCTGGAGGCGCGCCTGTCTGTGGACAGGGCTCCTAAGACTAGGGATATCTAAGGAGCAGCACAGCTGGATCTGAGTCCAAGAAGTAGCCGCAGAATTACAGGGGAGTGCAGCCAGCTCCGGACCGCCCCACCCCCAGCCATCAAAGACACAGAGAAGGGGAAAAAGATAGAAAGGCTTTAGAGTCCTGGAAGTCATCCAGAAACACTGCCACCCAGAGGCTAAAGCACATAGGGTCTCTAGATTGGCTTAAAAATCAGGTCTTGTAATCAACACGGAGGAACGGTGAAACACAGTGAACTGCAACTACCGCCCAGACTGGGAACAGGCGTGCGAGACATAGCAACACAGAAAGTGAATGACCTTCATTACTGCAAATTTTGTTTAATTTTTTATTTTCAATTGTTATTTTTTAACTGTTGAATTTTTGTTTTTTACCTACTTTAATTGCAAAGTTTACTCAAGAAATTTTTTTCATCTGCCATCACTAGATTTTACCTTTTTAATTAATTCATTTTTATAGGTAATCAACATTATTACTACTATTTTACCTTTTTATCTTTTTATCTTATTTTCTTTTGTTTATTTTTATTACTACTTTTTAAGTGTCATATTATAATCCTTTTTTTTGCTTTCTTTTTTTTTCCTTTTTCCTCTATTTCTTTTTTTCTCTATTTCCCCCTTTGGGATTACTATTCTAAAAACTATTCATACCTTGCCTTCTCCAACGCTCTATTCTACCTCAAACCTACCTTTATGACATCTCTCTATTCCTAACCCTTTACCTTTGGTGTCCTGCTTATCTTAACCCTTTACTGCTATAGATTTTCCTTACTCTTTCTGTTTACCCTCTCCAAAATTTTCACCTGACCTGTATATATATAATTCCCAACCCCCTGCTCCAATCCCATTCACACCTACCTTGTCACTGCCCCCCCACCAAAAAAAAAAAAAAAGCCTTCTCTCTACCCCTTTGTTGTTGTATGTTGAATGCTAACTATATCAAAGGTTTATGCTTTTTTTGTGTGTGTGTAAGATTGGTTTGCTTATTCTTTTTATTGGATTGTATGTTCTTGTTATCTGGGTTCTAGACACCTTTATTGGAGGATATTAATATTGCAAACACATTTCTGTCCAGTGCCTTGTGTGTTGTACCTGGTTGTGTTGTACCTGGTTGTGTTGTATTTTGTGCCTTTAAATCAAAGCAGGAGGGAGAGAACTACGTAACCAGGCACCCTATAAAGAGAGATCATGGGGAGACTAAGAAACAACCCGCCTGTGAAAGAAAATCAACCATCACCAGAAAATGAAGTAAACGAGTTAGAGGCAAGCAACCTACCAGAGCAAGAATTCAGAGTAATGATCATAAGTTGGCTAAAAAGAATGGAAGACAAATTTGACAATATGAATAAGACCCAAGAGGAAATGAAGAAGACCCAAGAGGAAATGAAGGTGACCCAAGAAGAAATGAAAAATGACATCGCTACTATGAAGAACTCAATAGAAAGCATCAAGAGTAGACTAGATGAAGCAGAAGACCGCATCAGTGAGCTAGAAGACAAAATGGAAAAAAATACCCAATTACAGCAGTTGCTAGAAAAAAAAATTAAAAAACAGGAGGAGAGCCTAAGGGAGCTTTGGGACAATACAAAACAAAACAATATTAGAATAATAGGGGTTCCAGAAGGAAAGGAAACTGAGCAAGATATGGAAAAAGTATTTCAAGAAATAATGACAGAAAACTTTCCTGAGATAGAGAAGAAAAAACCAACACAAATCCAAGATGCTCGAAGGGTCCCCAACAAAATGAACCCCCAAAGATCAACACCCAGACACATTATAATTAAACTGGCAAAAAACATCGACAAAACCAGAATCTTAAAAGCAGCCAGAGAGAGACAGAAAGTTACATATAAAGGAAAGCCCATCAGACTAGCAACTGATTTCTCAACAGAAACTCATCAGGCCAGAAGGGAATGGGATGACATATACAAAGTCATGCAAAGGAAGGGTCTGAACCCAAGAATACTGTACCCCGCAAGGCTGTCAATCAAAATTGAAGGTGTAATCAGGAGCTTCACCGACAAAAACAGACTAAAAGAATTTATCTCCAACAAACCAGCAATGCAAGAAATGCTAAAGGGTCTACTGTAATAATAAAGAAATAGGAAGTGAAGAAGGAACACAGAGGGATAGAATAAAAATGGCATCAAATACCTACCTATCAATAATTACTTTAAATGTAAATGGTTTAAATGCTCCAATTAAAAGACATAGGGTAACAGAATGGATAAGAAAGCAAAACCCATTCATCTGCTGTCTACAGGAAACCCACCTCAGAAAAACAGACGCCCACAGACTGAAGGTGAAAGGATGGAAAAAGATTTTCCAGGCAAACGGAAACGAAAAAAAAGCTGGGATAGCAATACTTATATCTGACAAACTAGATCTCAAAGTGAAGGACATAACAAGAGATAAGGAAGGCCACTTCATAATACTAAAGGGTGTAATCCAACAAGAAGAAATAACCCTGGTAAACATATATGCACCCAATTTGGGAGCACCCAAATACATAAAGAAACTGCTGGAGGACATTAAGGGACAGATTAATAGCAATGCAATCATAGTAGGAGATTTTAATACTCCATTGTCACCTCTGGACAAATCATCTAAACAAAAAATCAGTAAAGAAACGTCAATTCTAAATGACGTATTAGACCAGATGGAATTAATTGACATCTTCAGAACATTTCATCCCAAAGCCACAGAATATACATTCTTCTCAAGTGCACACGGGTCATTCTCAAAGATAGACCACATATTGGGACATAGGCAAAGTCTCTTCAAATTCAAGAAGATAGAAATCTTATCAAGCATTTTCTCAGATCACAGTGCCATAAAATTGGAAATCAACTACAATAATAATAAGCCAAAGAAATTAAACACATGAAGACTAAATAGCATGCTATTGAACAAAGACTGGGTTACCAGAGAAATCAAGGAAGAAATCAAAAACATCATGGCAACTAATGACAATGAAAACACAACAATCCAAAATCTATGGGACACAGTAAAAGCTGTTTTGAGAGGGAAGTTCATATCCCTACAAGCCTATTGCAAAAAACAAGAAAGAATGATAACAAATTATCTAACTCTACAACTCAAACAGTTAGAAAAAGAACAGCAAGAAAGGCCCACTGTAAGCAGAAAGAAGGAAATAATAAAAATCAGAGCGGAGATTAATGACATAGAGACCAAAGACACAATACATAAGATCAACAAAACCAAGAGCTGGTTCTTTGAAAGGATTAACAAGACTGATGAGCCTCTAGCCAGGCTAACCAAGAAACAAAGAGAGAGGACCCAAATAAACAAAATTAGAAATGAAAGAGGTGAAATAACAACAGACCCCCCCCCCCCGAAATACAAAGGAGTGTTACAAAATACTATGAACAACTCTATTCCAACAAACTGGACAACCTGGAGGAAATGGACATATTCCTAGAAAAATACAACCTTCCAAAACTCAATCAGGAAGAATCTAAAAATCTCAATAGACCAGTAACTTGGGAAGAAATTGAAGCAGTCATCAAAAAGCTTCCAGCAAACAAAAGCCCAGGGCCAGATGGCTTCACAGGAGAGTTTTACCAAACATTCAAGGAAGAACTAAAACCTATCCTCCTCAGACTTTTCCAAAAAATTCAAGAGGAAGGAACACTGCCAAACTCCTTTTATGAAGCCAGCATCACCCTAATACCAAAACCAGATAAAGACAACTCAATGAAAGAGAATTACAGGCCAATATCCCTCATGAACATAGATGCCAAAATCCTCAACAAAATTCTAGCAAATCGGCTCCAGCAGTACATCAGGAAGATCATACACCATGACCAAGTAGGTTTTATACCAGGAATGCAAGGATGGTACAATATTCGCAAATCAATAAACGTGATACATCACATAAACAAATTGAGAGATAAAAATCATATGGTCATATCTATCGATGCAGAAAAGGCATTTGATAAAATCCAACACCCTTTCCTGATAAAAACTCTCAACAAGGTGGGAGTACAAGGATCATACCTCAACATAATAAAAGCTATATATGATAAACCCACAGCCAACATCATGCTCAATGGGCAAAAACTAAAACCATTCCCTCTAAGAACAGGAACAAGACAGGGATGCCCACTCTCACCACTCCTCTTTGACATAGTACTGGAAGTACTCGCCATCGCAATTAGACAAGAAGAGGAAATAAAAGGCATCAAAATCGGAAAAGAAGAAGTAAAGCTGTCACTATTTGCAGATGACATGATATTGTACATAAAAAACCCAAGAGACTCCATCAAAAAGCTAATAGACTTAATAAACGAATTTGGCAATGTAGCAGGATACAAAATAAATGCCAAGAAATCAATGGCATTTCTCTACACCAATAGTGAACTTACAGAAACAGAGACTAAAAAAGCAATCCCGTTTACCATCGCACCAAAAAAATTAAGATACCTAGGAATAAACTTAACCAAGGAGGTAAAAGACCTATATGCAGAAAACTACAGGACACTGAAAAAAGAAATAGAGAAAGATGTAAACAGATGGAAGAACATACCATGTTCATGGATTGGTAGAATCAACATCATCAAAATGTCCATACTTCCCAAAGCAATATATAAGTTCAATGCACTCCCCATGAAAATACCATGGACATACTTCACAGACCTAGAAAGAACTCTCCAAAAATTCATTTGGAACAATAAAAGACCCCGAATAGTCTCAGCAATCTTAAGAAATAAGAGTAAAGTAGGAGGAATCTCAATACGAGATTTCAAGCTGTATTACAAAGCAACTGTTCTCAAAACAGCCTGGTACTGGCACAAGAACAGACATATTGATCAATGGAATAGATTAGAGAATCCAGACATCAACCCAAATCAATATGCTCAATTAATATTTGACAAAGGAGGCACGAACATACAATGGAGTCAAGACAGTCTTTTTAATAAAGGGTGTTGGGAAAATTGGACAGATACATGCAAAAGAATGAAACTAGATCACCAACTTACACCATACACAAAAATAAACTCAAAATGGATACAGGACTTAAACATAAGACGGGAAACCATAAAAATACTAGAGGCATCCACAGGCAGCAAAATCTCAGACATATGCCTAAAGAACTTCTTCACTGATACTAACCCTAGGGCAATGGAAGCTAAAGAGAAAATAAACAAATGGGACTACATCAAAATAAAAAGCTTTTTTACGTCAAAAGAAACCATCAACAAAACAACAAGAAAACCCACTGTATGGGAGAACATATTTGCAAACGATGTCACTGACAAAGGTTTAATCTCCAACATCTACAGACAGCTTATACAATTCAATAAAAGGAAAATGAATGAGCCAATTAAAAAATGGGCAATGGACCTAAATAGAATCCTCTCAAAAGAAGACAGAAGGAAGGCTAAGAGGCACATGAAAACATGCTCCAAGTCACTAATTATCAGAGAGATGCAAATCAAAACAACAATGCGGTACCATCTCACACCTGTCAGAATGGCCAACATCAACAAAACAACAAACAACAAATGTTGGCGAGGTTGTGGAGAAAAAGGAACCCTCGTGCACTGCTGGTGGGATTGTAGGTTGGTGCAACCACTGTGGAAAACAGTATGGAGCTTCCTCAAAAAACTGAAAATGGAACTCCCATTTGACTCAGTAATCCCACTACTAGGAATATACCCCAAGAAACTAGAAAGACCAATCAGAAAGGATATATGCACCCCTATGTTCATAGCAGCACAATTTACAATAGCTAGGATTTGGAAACAGCCTAGGTGCCCGTCAGCAGATGAATTGATCAGAAAACTATGGTACATCTACACCATGGAATACTATGCTGCCATAAAAAGGAAGGAATTCTCATCATTTGCAGTAACTTGGATGGAATTGGAGAGCATCATGCTGAGTGAAATAAGCCAGTCAATGAAAGAGAAACACTACATGACCTCACTCATTTATGGATATTAAAGATCATTATAAACGAATGAACAGAAAGATTGATATAGTGACAGTAAAACAACAGGCAGTCTGTCAAATGACAGTGGGGGGGGGGAGGGTAGGGAGATCTGGGGGAGATAAGAGATCAACCAAAGGACTGGTATGCTTGCATATAAGAATAACCAATGGACACAAAACTCTGGGGAAGGAGGGCATCTATGGGGGGGGGGCAATGATAACCTATGTATACAGATAATACCTTAATAAAAAAATAATTTAAAAAAAAATATCTTATCTCAGTACCGTAATGCGGAAACTTAAGGATGTGGATTGGGATTAATGAGTCTGGTGTTTCTATAGCATTGCTGTAGAATAGAAAAATAACGTGAAGCCATGTGTCATTTTAAATTTTCTAGCAGCAATATTATAAAAATATACAGCTGGAATTGATTTTATTAATATAGTTCATTTAATTCAATAGACCCAAAATGTTATCATTTCAAAATGCAATCTATATTAAAATCATTAAGATATATTATATTCTTCTTTTATATGAATTCCTTAAAATCTGGTGGGTATTTCACTAATGTGGACTTGCCACATTTAAGTGCTCATTATCCACATGAGGCCAGTGGCCTGTACTGAATAGCACCATTTTATAGTATATGTGTTAACTGGTTATTTTGTAATATAAAGTATAGAATTTCATGGAATTACTGTTAAATACAAAGCCTTTTCTGATTACCAGAGAGCTTTCCGGGCTGACTAAATTGGGACTTCCGAACATTAGAAATAAATCATTTAATGGCTGT
This sequence comes from Vespertilio murinus, assembly GCA_963924515.1. Classification (NCBI taxonomy): domain Eukaryota; kingdom Metazoa; phylum Chordata; class Mammalia; order Chiroptera; family Vespertilionidae; genus Vespertilio; species Vespertilio murinus. The sequence goes on along the minus strand of OZ004716.1, from coordinate 39,308,446 downwards.
CAATAAAATAAAAATGATAACCCTCCCAAATTTCCTTTAAAGGTAACTTTTCATAGGGCAGTTAATGGAAGAATATAATCTGCCTTGTTGTTACTTATTTTCTCTTGCTTACAGCTAGTCTGGATTAGAAACGTGTATGCAGGAATACTACTTGGCACAGTACTGTTTTTTAGTACATGTTACCTATTGTTTAAGGAAATTAATTTCATACTAGAAAAGGTAATTTATCATAAGTGATACTTTTGCATGAAATACCAGTTTTATTGATAATTCTTGGTTAACTCTTGACATTTGACACAAGAATCAGCAAAAATAATTATGAGAATTGTGTTCTGCAGTTATGTGTAATAGAAACTTCTACTGTATTAAAGAGGTTGTAAATATTTAAAAAAAAATCTCCTCATTTCACTGTGTTCATTGAGGTTGGATATATTTGAAATTGTAGATTTCTATGCCTGAAATCATCTCCCAGTATAAATAAATAAATAAATAAATAAATAAATAAATAAATAAATAAATCTTTTAGGGACCTAGTCAAGCTAGGTGGATAGAGAGCATCAGCCTGTGGACTGAAGGAACCCAGGTTCGATTCCAGTCAAGGGTACATGCCTGGTTTGCAGGTTCAATCTCCAGTGTGGGGCATGCAGGAGAAAACCGATCAGTGATTCTCTCTCACCATTGATGTTTCTATCTCTCTCTCCCCCTCCCTTCCTCTCTGAGATAAATATTTTTAAAAAGCTTTTAGATTTGAGTATTTCCCTTTCATAGAGATAAAAGTTTTACACTAGCATCCTTAAAATGTGTTGTTTAAACCCAGTGTCTTTTTTATTTAGCAGGTGCTACAGCTATGGACAAATGAACAGAACTCAGGGAAGGTTGGGACATTGACCACACTTCCAATAAAACCTGTATTGTGTAATTACTTGTCTGATGTACCTCCCTCACTTTTATTTTTTTAGTAGGAGCCCAGTGCATGAATTTGTGCACCTTGAAAGGAACTGTGGGCCGCAAGGCTGCAGTGGGCTTAGGGATGAGTCTCGGCCCATCCATTGCACCCCCGCCCAGCCCCTTCCACCTTGGCTCCTGGTCCCCTGTCTGCCAGCAGCCCCGCTCTGCTCCCACTGCCACCATTCCCACATACTGAAAGCACCAGCCCTGCTCGCACCCACTGACAGTGCAGTGATTGGGGCCAGTGCCAGCAGTGAGTGCCAGAGGCAGCTGCTGCCCCAATCACCCCTCAGGAACAGGGGGGAGGTGGAGAAGCCCTCAGGGGTAATCGGGGCCGGAAGCCACCACTCACACCCACTGACGCGGATGGCACTGAGCAATTGGGACCAGTGCCAGGCACCAGCAGAAGGTGCAAGTGCCTGGTGGGACCGTAACACGTGGGAGCAAAGACATTTCAGTAATCACCAGAGCTCGTCCCAATGATAGCAACTGGTGCCATGGTCTGGCATCCCCGCTCACTTGCTCCACCATTCCACTGCAGCTGATGCCCACCGTGTTCTGTGTGCACCCCCTGATGGTCAGCACACGTCATAGCGACCAGTTGTTTGATTGTTCTGCCGTTTGGTCTATTTGTATACTAGGGGTTTTTGTGTGTGTGTGTGTTTTTTACTTTTATCCCTTGCCTTATTCAGTTTCTAGAGGTAGGGGATGGTGGAATCTGAGCATAGAAGAAACATTAATTCCAAGAACACAAGAAATTGGAATTATGATGTCTTCATTATTTTGGCGTTTCCAAAGACTTATATGTATAATAAAAATTCATCTCTTGCAATTCAATAAGCTATACTATATATAGATTTTATTTTTAAGACATTCATAATTCTTTTGTTAGCCAATCTATAAAACTAGAGCCTTTATTATACTAAGAGCATGTGTTAATATAAATAAAATGTGTATATACTTTTTAAATCAGAATAAAATTTCTAGACTCTAAAAAAGAAACTACTACCTGTGCAGAGGAAAGCAGCTCAGGTCTCCAAATTTCTCAAAATTTCCTCAACAGGAAAAGGGGAGGCAAAGGGGATTCTACTCTGGACCACCAATTTAACCTCCAAGAATGTTTCTTCCTTGTAAGATAGGGATAAAAGCTTTCTCACTGGGGTCTTGTGAGGATTTAAATGAGATCCTAATACTAGCACTGCAAGGGACTCATACCAAGTAGACAATAGGGATCACGTTCTTAAATCACCCTGATGAGACTCAGCTCTAATTCATAAGGTGCTTTACTTTAAAGGGGAGGAAACTGAGGGGAGAGATTTGGCCGGGGTTTCTCGTTCAGTGGCTGAACCTTGGCTAGCACTCAAGTCCCCACAGGAAGCAAGAGGAGAGAGTATTTTGGTTCCTCCCAGTTGCTGAGCATGACAGCCACTTTGCAGGTAACCCTCCTGCCTTCACCCGATTCCTGCTCACTTCACCATGAGCATTTCCCACTGCCTGCCCAGCTCTCTACCTCCCTGGACATGTCTGGCCCTCCTCACACCTTCCACACTTCCATAATCCTCATGGACCACAGGACAAAGCAAAAAGGCAACTCTGTGACTTTATTTGGTTATGTGAAAGGGTCTGGGTGTTTGGCTGGTCCAGTGAAATAGTCCCTAAAGGCCATCAGGAGGCCTGAGAGGATGCCCCAAGCAGGACCCCGACTGGAGGGCTCTGCACCAGCAACCTGGGACTTCTGTAAGATGTTGAGTGCCTCCGTCACTCTGATGGTCCCGATATAGTGAAAATCGTCTAGAAGTTTGCGATATTCACGAGCACAGCCCATGAGGAGTAAGGTGGTATTGAGAAGCCCTGCAAGGAAGAGAGGGGGGCGTCAGGGACACTTTCAAGACTCGATGCTTCTGCCCCTCCTGCTCTCCCACCAAACTTGGGCACCAGGCACCTTCCTCCTTGGATTTCATGTGCCTGGTGTCCGCAACCCCAAGCCCCTCTCCAGATCCCACCAGCCCCTCTCAGATAGGAAGGTGCCAGACAGCACTTGGTGGAGAGAAGGCATTTGATAAAGTTTCTCTCTTCTCACCTGCCTGAAATTTTATGGTGGAGCTGTAACACGTGGGTGCATTGTGGGGGCAAGAATTGGTGGTAACAAAATTGGGGAGGCAATCTTTAGAGTGCTCCCCAACACAGGTTGGGCAACTAAGGGAAGAAAATGTCGTAGGCTTAGGAGTGTCCTTGAGTTTCATAAAAGGATCCAAGTTAGTGAGGTTATTGCAGAGATATGTCCGGCAAACACGGCTATAGGAGGCAATGGACAATCCAGGCGGTGAAACGAGGTAGGAGACTTGCTCGGGGTAAGATGAGGATGGGCTGCAGCCTTTAAAACCCACAATTCCCTTTTTGTTCCCTGAGGAGCAGAGATTAGAGAGCTCTGATCAGTGTTGTTGGCCACACCCAGAGTCCAACCCTCCCACCCTCCCCTCCACTCTGTTCTTCCTACTCGCTCTGCCCCAGGAACAACTTTGCCTCTCCTTCAGTGTCCACTTACAGCACCTTCACAGGACTCAGATGTTGGGGTCACCATCTATTTTTTCCCACTTCCCTCCCACAGAAGTCCCTCTACTCCTTTCTCCTTGTGTCTCGTTTTTTTTCTTTGTTCCCAGATTGCCCCGCTCCTCCTGGAATTGCCCACCTCTTACCCAGCCCACACCATAACCAGCTGGGTCCTGCCCCTCGCCTGCCAGTGTCTTGAGGTTATTCCCAAAGATATAATGTGGTAAATATCTGGAACTTCAGTCCAGAGTCCCTGGGTGCTGGGAATAAAGCTAGAAGTCAGAAGAACCACCAAAAAATAAATAAAAGCTGCTTCTTTCACCTGTCCTGATGAGCACCAGCGTCTCCTCGCAGCCCTCACTCAGCTTACACACCATGCTCCTCATCAGTAACCATTTCCAGGTCTGGAAATTGACAGCTCTGAAGAGTGAGGACGTTGCTTCATAGCACAAAAGAGCCCCAGCCCCTAAATAGAGAATGATCTTCCAGTTATCTGTCCCTCACAATACCTACACCGCCCCCTGAACTGCCAACCAAGAGCTCAGCCCACACAGATCCTGTTCCCTGAGGAACACAGATATCCAGCCCCCTCCTTCTGGGGGTCCCAAAGCATCCAGTACCCCAGGACATACAAGGCAGAATGGAGATGGCCCCTACGAGGCAGAGCAGCTGCACAGGTCTCAAATGCTGAAGTCCCATGGTCCTAGGTCAAGGTCCTGGATGCTAGTGGTCAGTCTGGAGCCAAATTCAATCTAGGTCTCAAGCTGAGTCACTGTTTCTAGAGCAAACATTGATTATTATTTTCTATGACATAGGCTCCCTGAGACCTTCAGGGACACAGATCTCATTTCCATAGTCTCCCCTCCAGCTTCACCTGGACCCACCACATTAGCTTCTCATTCCCCTGCTTAGGTCCTCCCCATTGAGCAGAGGATACTGGCTTATTCAAATACCACTATTCTCCAGAAACAACGAGATCAGAACGACAAATGCATGTGTGGAAATTAATTGACATAATACTAAAGAAACTTAAAAGTATTTAGAAGTGAATAATATTGAACATACTACACATACACAATGCATGTCAAACCTGGTGAAAACTGAATTAAGGTCTATAGTCTAGTTAAGAGTATTGTACCAAAGTCAATTTCCTTCTTATAAACTACAGTTATATAAGATATCCCTATGGAGAAGAGGTTTAAGGAATTCTATATACAATTTTTGCAAGATCCTGTGACCTAACAATTATTTCAAAATCTAAAGATTTTTTTAATTACTCATCAAAATTTGGAACTAATCTAAAGCAACATTTAGAAGTAAATTTATACTTTAAATACATTTATCAAGAAACAAGAAGCATTAAAAATATGTTCATGGCCCTGGCCAGGTTCAGTTGTTTGGAGCATCATCCCACACACCAAAAGGTTGCAGTTCGATTTCCGGTTGGGAAGAAGTAACTGATCAATGTTTTTCTTTCTAAATGATCTCTCTCTCTCTCTCTCTCTCTCTCTCTCTCTCGCTCTCTCTCTTGCTCTGTCTTTCAAAAATCAATAAAAACATATCCTCGGGTGAGGTTTTTTTAAGTTCATGACTTAACTCAAGAAGTTATATAAAAAGCAACAAAGCACCCCCCAAAAGATTGAAAGGAATAAGTATATGAATAGTATAAATGAATAGTATAAATCAACATAGAAAACAACAATAAATCATTACAAAAAAAACTGACATTCATTCCTTGACAAAGTAAGATAATTCACTAGCAAATCTAATTAAGAGAAAAAGAGAAGATGCAAATAAATTGCAGAACGAAAAATAGGAAGTATTAGGCATCAGATGTTTTAAAAATAATAAAAGTATTAATAACTCTACATGTGTAAGTGGAAAAACCAAGTTAAAGTAGATAAACTTCTAAAATAATATGAATCTCCAGGATTGGCAATCTAAGGAACTCCAGGAAATGACAAGAAAAAAAGAGCAACCTCTGTCAAAAAATAGCCCAAGCACATAGACAATGCTCAGAGGAGCAAAGCAAAAGGCTAACAAACATGTGAAGAGACACTTGAACTCAACTTGAACTCTTCTGGACCCTGAGGAAGAGAGAAGAGTTCTGATCAGTGTCTCATCCCAAAGCACCATTGCAGGGAGGGCTCTGGCAATAGTTAAATTAAGTTTACAAATATCCATTTCTGGTATATCATTGGCACACATAAGAGAGATTTCCACCTTCATCTACAAGGGAACAAGTATGAGGCTGCAGCTTTATTGTGGTGGCAGTAAGTTGAAGGCAAGGTGGGCATCCTTCCTGGAGACCTAGTGAACACTCACCACAGAGGCTGCACACCATGGAATGTCAGCCAGCAGTTAGAAGGAACAAATTACATGTACACATAACATGTACATGGATGGATTATAAAAGCACAGTGCAAATTATGTTAAATTGTAAAGAATACAATTATCCCTTGCATATATCAAAACCTCATGCTGCACCACTTACAAGCACACACACAACCCACAAGATATGCATTAGCCGGCTGGAATGAGTGCCTAAGGGCTAGGGAATGGGGGTTACCGAAAATAACTAAGACAATGTAGGCTGTACATAGTGCAGAGACCACTTAGCTGTGCAATCTTGTGCAATTTGCTAAACACATTTACCAAATGCATTATAATGTATCTCAAGTGTAAAATTTTTAACACGTTTATAAAGTGGATTATAATGCATCTTATTAACATAAAGTGCCAGGCAAGGCCGAAACCGGCTTGGCTCAGTGGATAGAGCGTTGGTTTGGGGACTGAAAGGTCCCAGGTTCGATTCCGGTCAAGGGCATGTACCTTGGTTGCAGGCACATCCCCAGTAGGGGGTGTGCAAGAGGCAGCTGGTCGATGTTTCTCTTTCATCGATGTTTCTAACTCTCTGTCCCTCTACCTTCCTCTCTGAAAAATCACTAAAATATATTTAATTAAAAAAATAAAATAAAATAAAGTGCCAGGCAAGTGCTAAGCTCTCCATATGTGGCTCCGCCCCTTCCCCCCTTTTTAACCTAAAGAATCAAGGTCAACCCCTTCAGCTAGCTTTCAGGTCTCCCATTCACCCCACCCCCACCCCACCTAGGTTGGCCCCAAACCACCTTTCCCGCTTTATCCACTTTATCCGGTGCCGCTCCCCTGCACAGCAGTCCAGCTAGAGGCCACCGACTGCCACACTCTTCTGTCCAGAATGTCTGGCGCACAGACTCTGTATCCCAGGAAGCTTGGCAACTAAAAGGGCTATGACCAGCAGAACAGGGACACGGGGATAAGAACCCAAGGCTGACAAAGGATTGCACGAAGAGGTTGATCCAATCGGGGGAGACAGCTCACACCAGCCTGGGATGCCAAAAGGGCAGGCAGGAGCCAACCACCTGAGCAAAAGCGGGGACACAACCAGGAATAAATAAACAAACAAACAAACAAACAAATAAATAAATAAATAAATAAAAATAACGGAATGAAATCCTCAAGGAAAAAGGGATTTAAGTGGCGGCTGGAGGGGCACAAGGACCAGGGTCTCGGGGGCAAGAGGACCGGACGGAGCACGCAGAGAAAAGTGGACAGCACAGAAAGGATGGGAAGGGAAAATGTGGGATGGGTCCAATAGGGACACACAGAGTCCAGGGAGCAGCAGCGAGGGGAAGCTGGGGGGCAGACGCACACAAAGGGTGGACCGGGGCGGCGGCGGCGGGGGGACGTATATATAGGACGTGAGGCGGGGTCCGGGCTGTGAGGGAAGAGGCAAGCGGAGGGAAGAAGTCCGAAGCTGAGCGCCCGGGACAAGCGGGGGGACTCCGAACACCAGGTTAGGAAAATCAGCACCAACACGGACAGGAAGAGACGCGGGAAAGGGGCGCCATCGAGGGGAGACTGGGAAAGGAAACAAATCGCAGGGTGGGTCGGATCGGGAGCTGGGGCGCCCGGAGAAAAGGGAGAGGAAACAGGTGGCGTCCACGCAGCCAAGGGGAGCCGCCCGGAGCGGAGCGTTGAGGCCAGGAGCATGCGCGTGGTGACGCAGTAACAGACGGCTGGCAGGGCCGCGCCTGCGCAGACCGATCCGGTCCGCGCCCCGCCAGCGGAGCGGGTCTGCGCTGGCTGTTGGGGGTCGGGGGGGAAGTGGGGGAGGGATAGCCTTGTCCTGGAAGCCGAATTCTACGCCCCACGGGCCACCTCCCCCCACAGCGTAAGAACAATCTGGAAAGGCGAGACACTGGGAGAGGGGAAATAGGCGTGAGTCTCAACTCGAAGCGCTATTGGCTGGCTGGCTAGCCCGCGGGAAGAGTAGGGGCAGGTAAGGAGCAGGCTCGAAGCTCATTGGCCGCTTGCCTCGCGACAAGAAGCGGCGCTTGAAGCTCATTGGTCCTTCGGAGGAGGGGCGGGGAAACGGGGAGCGGGCGGGCGCAGCCGTTCCTTAGGTCACTTCCTCGCCGCGGCCTCTCGCCTCCTCCAGAGTGTGACCCAGCTCGAGACTGTGGTAACTGTAGGCTGAGGGTGCGAACATGACCCCGCCCCTCCCGGTTCCACCTCCCCCTTTCTTGCGCTGGACACCCCCCCTCCCGGGGCCCCCCACAACCCCTCGCCTACCCCGGGCTTCCCCCTCGCGCCTCCCCTCCCCCACCCTGTGGGCCTTCGCTGCCCCGCCCCCTCCCTGGGGCCCTGGGACCCTGGGACCCTGGGACCGGCCCCAGCACAGCTTTTGGAGGGACAGCCGCCGAAAGCGGGGTTTTGAGCCACAGCTGCATGCGGGGGGGTGCACTGCGGGAGTTGGGATGGGCCCCCCGTTGTTGGGTGTGAGCAATGGCACAGAAAGTGTGGGGCACAGGGGTGCGCAGATTTGCATCCGTGTGGAGTGCCATAGTGGCGTTCCTCCGGGGAGGAGAGTGCTAAATCAGGGCCCGGCACGGGGGAAAGGGCTCAAAGCGCATTTGTTGAGAGAATAAAAATAATTGGTGAAAGCGGGGCAAGAAATCCAGGAGAAGAATGGAATTCCTGTGGGTGCAAGAGGGTGAACTAATCAAAAGGGTTGCAAAGGGGAAGTTGAATTGCAGGGCATGCATGAGCTGAAAGGGGAGCGTAAACTCTTTCTTTGTACGGAATTGGGTAAGTACAGGCGGGAAGGTGGGTCGTTGTTCAAGAAAACCCGTTGGAACAGGGTGGTTGTGGGAAGGGAATGAAGGATTCCTCGCAGGGAGCATGAGGGGTGTGTGAGCATGCCTAAAGCCGGGATTTGTGCATGGGAAGTACAGGTGAGCAGGAGAGAATAATGCTTGCATTGAAAATGCATAAGAGCCCGGTTGAGCATCCACCCAGGTACCAAGAGGTCCCCAGTTGGATTCCCTGTCAGGCTGAGTCCCCGGTAGGGGGCGTGCAGGAGACAGCCCATGGATGTTGTTCCTCTCTCATCAGTGTTTCTATTTCTTTTTTTCTTTTTCTTTTTTTAGTATATTTTATTGATTTTTTACAGAGAGGAAGGGAGAGGAATAGAGAGTTAGAAACATCGATGAGAGAGAAACATCAATCAGCTGCCTCCTGCACACCTCCCACTGGGGATGTGCCCGCAACCAAGGTACATGCCCCTGATCGGAATCGAACCTGGGACCCTTCAGTCCAAAGGCCGACGCTCTATCCACTGAATCAAGCCGGTTTCGGCTAGTGTTTCTATTTCTATATCCCTCTCCCCTCCTCTCTCTGTAAGAAATCAATAAAAGCACATTTAAAAAGAAAGGAAGGAATACGTAAGTAAGGAAAGAGGAGAGGGGTTCTTTGGGAGAAGGAGGGTGCGTGAGGAAGGGATCGGGGTGCAGAAGGGAGAAGGGAGGGTGAAAGCTGAGCCAGAGGGCAGGATGGAGACCCTCCCCAGGTGTGGCCTCCCAGGGTGGGAGGGCTGGGCCGGAGGCGGCTCACCCGGCCCTCCTGGCCCTTCACTCCTGCCCCCAGAGCCATGGAACCTAATGAAATGCTGGCTGCCGGCCGCTGCTCTTCAGACTCTGCCGCAGGGAGTGAGACCAGAGTCCCCCAGGGCACCGAGCTCATGCCCAAGAGAGCTGTCAGCCGCTCTCCAACCTGCGCCCGCTGCCGCAACCACGGGGTCACTGCTCACCTCAAGGGCCACAAGCGCCTCTGCCTCTTTCAGGCTTGCGAGTGTCACAAATGCATCCTCATCTTGTGAGCAGGGGGACCCGGGAAGGGAGGAGGATGCGTTCCATCTCCAGGGTGGCTGATTTTTTACTCACAAGCCTCCTCGTAGGGAGCGCCGGAGGGTCATGGCTGCGCAGGTGGCCTTGCGTAGGCAGCAGGAGGCGCAGCTAAAGAGGCACCTGGCTCAGGAGCTGCTGAGAGGGGCGGCTTCTCCTAAAGCCCACAGCCACAGCCACGGCAAGAAGGCAGCCACGCGGCCAGGGCTCCCCCGTGAGTGTCCCTGGCTCCAGATGGGACTGGGATTTGGGTGGAGGAAGCATGAGTAGGGAAGAGAGTCCCAGGCCTCCACTGAATTGCAGTGTGACCTTGGACAAGAGGGGTTTTTATTCTCTGGACCCCACCTTCACAATGTGATCACATGTTGGGAGGCTGCGTTGAGATCTGCGGGTAGAAAAGGGCCCGGGCAAAGAGAACTCAGTTTTCAGCTGGAGTGGGATGGGGTCGGGAAAAGGATTCACCAAAGCTCTCCCTGGTCCCCCCCACAGCCGGAAAGGAGAACATAGCGCCCCAGCCTCAGACCCTCCGAGGGGCAGCCCCACTGGCACTGAGCCCCCCTGGGAAGGTAAGGAGAGCCGGGCCCTGCGGGAGTCACTCCTCTCCTAGCCCCTGCCCGGCCCCCCTTCTCTCTGTCCTTGTCACCCGGGTTCTAGGTAAACCCTGACTTGCTGTATCATCCCGGGCAAATCTATCCACGGGCAAAATGAGGAGGTGGGGTGTCACAGCCCTCCAAGCTCTGAAGTTTTGGAGTCCTGCCCTCATCCCAGAACATACCCATTTCTTTCCCAGCCTTGGACCTGACTCCATGTGTCTTCTGCCCTTGCAGGAGAATTCCCAGGGGCCTCTGCTGCTTAGCCGCCCCCCAGAACCCTTGCCTTTGCCCTGGACTCCAAGTGCTTGGACCCCTGGACATTGGCTGCCTCCAGGCCTTTCCATGCCGGCCCCCGTAGTGTGCCGCTTGCTATGCCAAAAACCTGTTGTCCCTCTGCATCCCTTCCCCGGTAAGATGAATTTAATACATGCCTGAATGCCAGTATGCCACTGTATCAGAGAAGAGGAAGAGGATGCAGACTAGGAAGAGGGAGGACAGAAGTCACGACCTCTGACCCCTATACACTCTGCATTCTCTTCCCCGAGTTAGGCTTTGACCCTGGCACCTCCCTCCGGCTGCCCATTCATGGACCCCTCCCAGCCTGCCCAGGATCTCACCCAATACTGACTGCTCCTCTTCCTGGAGAATCGCAAGGGCCCTCTGCCCTGCCCCACACGTGAGTAGGGAGAGAAGGTAATATGTTTATTGTGTGCCTGTGAACCTTTGTGCAGTGTCTTTACCTATCTGGAGCCTATTTTTATCAGCAAATTAGGGACACTATTCTCAGGTTGTCATGAGAATTAATAATAGTAATATCTAATACACCTAGCACAGGCCCTGGCCTTGAGCAAATAGTAGCTATTAAATTGGCTTAAACGGATAAAATGAGGTCAAATTACCTGCTGAAATGGGTGCAAGGGGATAATGATGAGAGCCTTAGGGGCCAGGACAGAGGCCAGAGGCCATGAGAGAAAGCTTGCTAAAAGTACTATGGGGATTCGGGAACTAGAGGGAGGAAAATCAGACTCTGGTAGGGCAGGAACAGTTATCCCATTTTCTCAGTTTTTACAAAATTGACACTGATGATTTCCTATAATCCTCACTGCAGCCCTGGAGAAAGAAGCTGGCAGGGGTTGTCATTGCACAGAAAGCAAAGCACGCTAACACAGGGGAAGGGACTTGTCCAAGGCCACAAAGCCTAATGACCCAGCAGTCGCTCAGATTCCCAGATTTGAATAGTCACAAGTCACTTAACAACAGGGATACATTCAGAGCCATTTCATTGTTGTGCGGACATCAGAGAGTGCACTTACACAAACCTGGTGGTACAGCCTACTGCACACCTAGGCTATGTGATATAGACCATTGATCCTAGGCTACAAACCTGTATATCCTCTTACTGTACTGAATAGTGTAGGCCAAGCATGTCAAACTCACGGCCCACCGGCCTCAAGTTTGATATGCTTGGTGTAGGCAATTGTAACAAGATGGTAAATATTTATGTATATAAAAATAGAAAAGGTACAGTAAAAATATGGTATGAAAACTGAAAAAGTATGTAGGACACTTACCATGTAATCTCATTTTGTTTAATAAGTATAATGCAGCCTAAGTGTGAAGTGTTTGTAAAATCTATGGTATTGAGTATTATTATTGCTAATTCTCATGACAACCTGAGAAGTATATAGTGTTTCTAATTTACTGATAAAAACTGTGTAGGACACTAATGAATAGAGAACTGGAAGTTGCTCTGGGTAAGTCAGTCAGTGAGTGGTGAGTGAATGTGAAGGCCTAGGACATGACTGTATTTACTGTAAATTTTATAAACACTTCACACATAAGCTACACTAATTTATTAAACAAAATGAGATTAAATCAAGATCAAGAGAAAATGAGGGGGTAAACACGAGATGTATGAGGTTGCTGCTGAAACTGTTTTATAAGAAGCTTTGCTTTATGAATAGAAAGATAACACTTAGCCGAGACCGGTTTTGCTCAGTGGATAGAGCGTCGGCCTGCGGACTGAAAGGTCCCAGGTTCGATTCTGGTCAGGGACATGTATCTTGGCTGCGGGCACATCCCCAGTAGGGGGTGTGCAAGAGGCAGCTGGTCGATGTCTCTCTCATCAATGTTTCTAACTCTCTGTCCCTCTTCTTCTCTGTAAAAAATCAATAAAATATATTTTTTTTAAAGAAAGAAAGAAAGATAACACTTAAAAAGTATTCAGCCCAGTCAGTGTTGCTCAGTGGTTAAGCATTGACCCAGGTGCCAAGATGTTGCTGATTCAATTCCCAATCAGGGCACATGTCGGGGTTATGGATCCATCGTAAGAGGCATGCAAGAGGCAGCTGATCAATGTCTCTCATCAGTGTTTCTATCTCTGTATCCCTCTCCCTTCCTCTCTCTCTAAAAATCAATAAAAAGATATCTTTAAAGTATAGTATAATCCTTGTCAGCTTTCCTCAATGGTTAGAACTTGGCCTGGCACTGGGGGGGTCACAGGTTTGATTCCAGTCAAAGGAACATACTGGGTTGCAAATTCATGCCCCCAGTTGGCATATGCAAGAGGCAACCAATCGATGTGTCTCTCTCACACTATTTCTCTTTTTCTTCTTCACCTACACTCTCTGTTCTCTCTATATATATAAGTAAATAAATAAATTAATTAATTATTCTTACTCCTTGGGTGAGGATTAATTTTTTAATAGTGTAGTGAATACATAAAGCATTAACATAGTGGTATATTATGTACTGTACATAATTGTAGACTTTTACATGACTGGCAGCACAATAGGTTGGCTTACACCAGCATCACCACAAACATGTGAGTAATGCATTGCACTAGGATGTTACAATGGCTACCCATCGTGAGGCAATGGGAATTTTTCTGTTCCATTATAATCTTATGGGACCAGCAATGTGCATGTGGTTCATCATTCACCTAAACATTGTTATGTGGTGCATGGCTGTATAGAAAGATCCTGCCCTTCTTCCCATGTGTACATGTCTGTCCATGTGTTTAATATTTCTGGCATCTTCTGTCCTTATTTCTAGATGCTCAACTTTGATACTTCAACCCTGTGGTACCCCAGACCCACTTCTGCTTCAGCCACAGGTCCTGGGAAAGAAATGGGACCCAGGACCCTGGGAGGAAGTTGACCCGGGAAAGGGAAGAGTAGGGGATAGTTAAGTAATTGGGGGCAGAGGGAGGACTTGAAGAGTAGGCAGAAGAGGGGGGTTCCCACTCTGTTTCTCTCCCTTTCTTTTGCAGGCCTCTAGAGTCTCTCGCCTGGCCTGGACCTCTGCCTCCGCAGAGCGGCAGCTGCAGCGGGAGGCAGCCGAGGCTCTTATGGGGCTGAAAGATTCATCCCAGGCTCCCGGCCTGACCCCTTCTGTCCCCACTAACTCTTCCTGGATCTCCCTGCTCCATCCAGGTAGCCTGTTTCCTGAAAGGAGAGGGTGGGGGAGGGGTGGTTGTGAGAGGGGGTGCTGGAGTAAGCAGGAACTAACCAAGCACATCAGGAGGTCAGCAGTTTAAATGTCCTCAGGCCAGGCCCCACGCTTCTCAACCTAGCCCCTAGGGATTGCAGTTGAGAGTTATTCCGTGGATCAGTTTTTTCAGTTTTGTGCTCCAAAGCAAATGTTCAGCGCCCTGATGACGAGGAGAGTGAGGCCCTGGGGGAGGCAAGGACTTGCTTAAGGTCATAAAGCAAGGCAGTGGCAGAGTCTGGTCTCCTGGCTCAGGCCAAGGCTCTGTAACAAGCTACCTGCTGACGGCTGGAGAGGGGCTGAGGAGGTGACAGGGTCTGGCCTGGAAGGGGATCTGATGAGTGCATTTGAGAAGTTTCCGTTCTCCTGGGAAAACTGGATGCCTTCACAAAGCTCAGTGACAAACCTGGAGAGAACACGGGAATCTTGAGGAATGAGAAACCGATGGGGACAGAGAGGGAAGACTGAGAATTCTCCTGTCCAAAGTAGTGGCTTGGCCTGGTGTGCTGATGAGGAAACTGTCCTGGAAGAGCCTGATCTCCTGGAGGAGATGAGGCTTTTCTGATCATGGAGGTCTGGCATGCCAGTCTTAGGAGTCTAGCCCAGCAGCTGTGTGTGAAGGGGAGCCACAATGCTGCTGAGCTAGACAGGGACATAGTCAGAGAGCCTGAGCTTAGAGAGACAAGTCTGGTGGATGTGATGGAGGGATTAGAAGAGAGAAGACTGGAGGTGGGAAAATCATTGAGGAGAAAGTGTTTGCTGTAATCCAGGTGAACAAAGATGAGACCTGGGTTGGATGAGGGGAAAAAAGAGGTTGCTGTCCAGCCTGCATGGCTCAGTGGTTGAGCATCAACTATGAACCAAGAGGTCAGGGTTCAATTCCCAATCAGGACACAGGCCCAGGTTGCAGGCTCAATCCTCAGTGTGGGGTGTGCAGGAAGCAGCCAATCAATGATTCTCATCATTGATGTTTCTATCTTCCCCTCTCTAAAATCAATTTTTTAAAAATTAAAGAAGGGGTTGGGAAGGGGTGGGGGATGGATGTAACCTGGTCCTGCCCCCTTTCTTCCTTTCTTCCTGCCTACAGCTCCTGCCGGAGGAAGAGGATTCCAGCCTGTTGGCCCTTCTCTCCGACCCAGTCCAGCCCCCTCCGTGGCTCTGCATATTGGGCATCTGGGTTCCATCTCCCTCCTAAGCTAGAATCCCAGAAGTGGGGGTGTCACTGGGGGAGGTGCAACAGCCTGCAGACACTGCATATTTGGTATTTTATTGAGGGATTTGTGCAGTGGGAGCTTCAGCTTTTTTTTTTTTTTAAGCCTTCAGGTGCTTTGTTATCTTTTGGTTCCTTTTTCAGCATGGGCATTTCCTTAGCCAATGGTGGATATTCCCTTACCCCCTTGGGTCTTTGGACCTTTTTAATATTCCAACAAAGATGGAACTGTGCAATTTAAGTTTCAAAATAAGTTTCACATGAATTCATGTTCCAGGATATTTATTTGACATATGATTCTGTACATACCTATCTCCATGCATGCAAAAACAGAAGAGTGTTTTCATTTTGTGTTAGGTTTGTGTGAGTACGGTAGAAATAAAGCTTTGCTGTTTTAAGCCACTGAGATTTGGGAATTGTTTGTTACCAAAGCCAAACCTAGTCTATTCTGACTGACAGAAAGGACTCATTTTACTTCTCAAAGTGAAAATCGATTATTTAGGAACTACCACAGATAAATACAAACATGTATTTCTTAGGGCCAGATAAGAAGGAAAGCTAGAGGGAGACAGAGGGAGATTCACTGATTCAATAGTTAAGTGTGTGCTCTGTGCCAGGTATAGACAGTGTTCAGCTGTCCAGAGGGCCGCAAACTGAAGTGAACTCCAGAGCAGGTCATATAAGTGAGTAAAGAAGGCCAGGCGAGCCCTAGAAAATGTGCCCTACCTTATGGGGAAGCCTCCTTTAGGCCCTAGTAGATTATTGCCAGGCAGGAGGAAATGTAGGCTCAGTTTTGCCATATCTTCTGATTTTTTCAAGAGAATCTGGAAAACTCGATTTCTATATAAAACATCCTAATTTTCAAATGCTGGCTCAGTTTTCTTCTCTAAATTATCTGTGGGTCAAACAAAACATATATTCAGTCCAGCTTTGGCCAATAGAATGCCAAATTAGTGCTATTCTAACATTTTTCAAATGGGGAAACTGAGGCCAAGCAGGACAGGAAGAATCAAATTAGTCATAATCAAGGGTGTTGCCTGAACTAGGGAAGTTTGTGTCTCTTAAGTTTCAAAGGACCCCTAAAAAGTTGGAGACAATTATTACCATTAACTGTATGTGATTCCCATATATCTTCACAGCAACTTGGTAAACTATGCATGATTACATTCATTTTACAAATAAAGGAACAAGCTTAGATAAAAGTCTTTTATCAAAGTATTTTAGGGAAAATGTCTAGGCAAATATTGGGGGAAGTTTCCTTCTCCTTGTCAAGACCAAAATCAATTAGAAGATAATTGTTATTAAACATAGAATGAAAGATTCAGGACTCCAAGGAGCCAGACATGAGTCCCAAGGGTTCTTCAAAAAGTATGTTTCTGCTCACTATATCTTTAAGTAATATTAAGATCTTACTTGCATTTTTTTCTTAGTCCTCTGCTGATGAGTCCTTCTCCTTGAACTGTTCCAGATATATGAAGTCCTATTGAGCTGTTCCAAATATCTTAAGACCTGGACACCTCCATCCCCATGCCCACCTGTAGAAAGGGCAGTGAACATGCCTGACCACTGATTCATTTTTCTGATGTTACCTACCCCACTTTTATTCAGGATTATTGATGGCAATGGCATCCAATTACAATTTGTTCTTGTTTGGGGCTTTGGGAAGGCGGACTACTCAACAGATTACAGAGTAACAAATCTGTAACACTTCTCAATGCGAGATAATCTAAGTATGAAAGTAGCTTCACATCTCACTTCCCTCCTCTTGCCATAACTTAGATATATGATTGCCCCTTAATAGACCTGCCTAAACCTTTCTGTGCCATGCTTTCCCGTTGACCAAGCCCACATCATCACAGAGGAGGGAAGCATTGCAGCATGCAACATGGATAAGACCCTGATACTCAGGGGACCTACGGTCTCCAATACACCAAGTTCCTACAGCTGAGAAAAGTAAAAGGAAAGTATAATTTGGGGTTAAAGGTTAACAGAAAGGAGCAAAAAAGAGAAAGTGATTGAGACTTGGGAATGGGGGAGGGGGAAGCTAGGAGCAGGCCCTTCTCTGCAGCTCACCTCCCCTTTTTGCCAGACCTGGCAGGGCTTTTCACACCACTAGCTAGGCCTATGTGTCTATCAAATCGTTAGGGCTTCCCATTGGTGCTGAGCGAGCGGGAGTACGTTCTGCAGAAGTCAGCTTTGGGAAAAGGGGCAGATTCAAGAATTGCTCATGTTCTTGTATGTCCCTGCTTCTTTGGGGGCAACAGCCTTCGCCTGGGGTTGTAAGGAGCCAGTGGGCTTTTGGCCTCTGACTAGCCCTCAGATATTACAGCCAATGGACTGAGCACTGTTTAATATGCCGCCCTTTTCCATTTCCCATTGCAGGGCACGGACGGGTGTTTTGGTCCAATAGGGCATATCTCTTCTAAGCTTCTGACATTCTGCAGAAATAACCAATGAGATCCCAATGTTGGAGCACCATCTCTGCTCCTCTCTCTCCAAACAAGACTTCTCCCCCATAACTATCCAGGTTTTACTTCAGGAGCTCATTTCATATTCTGCCCTTTGGAAATCCATGCTTCTTTCTTTTTTTAAAAAAAATGTATTTTTTATTGATATTTTACAAAGAGGAAGGGAGAGAGAGAGAGAGCTAGAAACGTCGATGAGAGAGAAACATTGACCAGCTGCCTCTTGCACACCCCCCACCGGGGATGTGCCCGAAACCAATGTACACGCCCTTGACCAGAATCGAACCCGGGACCTTTCAGTCCGCAGACCAACGCTCTACCACTGAGCCAAACCGGTTTTGGCAATCCATGCTTCTTTCACTTCAGCCCTACGTGAACCTAGTCCAGTCCTGTCCACAGTCCTTGTCCAATGCAGAACTGATATCATCTCCGTCCAGTTTCTACTGAGATGCCAGTTGCCTGGCCCATGTAGTTATTCTGCACCCCTGTCCCATTGTGTAACTGGAGCTGCAGTCTCCAGCATATGTTTGCATGCACACATGCCCTGCATAGACCCCATGAGATCCTGAGCTCTTCCAAAAAGCTTATTCATTCTTTTCATCTAACTTAAAATAATGTCTCTGATCTGCCCCTTAGGCAGAGCTCTCTACATCCCTTAGGAGTACTTTGTCCCTTCTTCACAGGCCCCATCACCCTGAACTGTGCCTACTATCTCTGTCCAGCCATGCCTCTCTACCCAAGAATAGGTGCTCACCTTGGACAGGACCTGCATTCAGTTTCTCTCCGAGGATCAGAATAAATTAAGTAAATATATTCTGTCTGATCCCTAGGAATTGGGTTTTTCCCCACAAAGTTAATGCACTCTGATGCCACTTCTCTCCCTTATCACAGCATGAACAGCTTCCTGCCCACCAATGATTTTTTAAACAGTTTATTTTTTAAAAATGTATTTGTATTGATTTCAGAGATGAAGGAAGAGGGTGAGAGAGACACATCAATGATGAGAGAGAAAATCATTGATTGACTGCTTCTTGCATGCCCCATACTGGAGATCAAGTCCACAACCAGAGCATGTGCCCTGTCTAGGAATAGAACCATGACTTCTTGGTACATAGGTCAATGCTCAACCACTGAACCACACCAGCTATGCAACAGTTGTTTGTTGTTGTTGTTGTTGTTGTTTTATAATGTCTTCAGCCTTGACTTGTCAATATTTTTATATATATATTTTATTGATTTTTTTTTACAGAGGAAGAGAGAGGGACAGAGAGCTAGAAACATCAATGAGAGAGAATCATCTATCAGCTGCCTCTTGTACACCCCCCACTGGGGATGTGCCCGCAACCAAGGTACATGCCCTTGACCGGAATCGAACCCTGGGACCTTTCAGTCCTCAGGCTGACGCTCTATCCAGTGAGACAAACCGGTTTCGGTGCAACAGTTTCTTTAAATCAGTTTTAGTTTCACAGCAAAAATTAGAAGATGGTACAGAAATTTCCCATATTCCCATCCCTCACACATGCACAGCCTCCTCAGTTAACAACAGTCCACACCAGAGGGGTACATTTGTTCTAACTAATAAACCTACATTGCATCCCAAGGGCCTTCAGATCTCACACTCTCTAAATTGTGGAGAAATGGGGCCACCTGCTGGCCAACCCCAGTCCTGAATCAGCTCACTGTTCACCCAGAATCCTCTCTTTCTCCTCCTTTAATTCCTTTAGTCAACAAACTGTGAACATCCTTCATGTCCAGGCACCTTCCTACCTGGGGATACAATGTGGAACAGGGCAGACAAACCTGTGCCCCCGTGGAGCTGGCACCCTCTCTCGCTGGGGAGACAAACAGGAAGCTGACAGCTGCTATGAAGGAAAGAACAGAATGTAATGGACTAAGGAGTGAGTGAGGGAATGGAAGATGAAAAAAAAAATGTGGCAGAGAGGTGGATGCTGCACAGATACACTCCTAGGACAAAACTGGAATTACAACTAAAATTCATAAAAACTTCCTGAATAATCAGCGGAAGACTAGCTGGAGAGAACTCTGATAATCAAAGATAGAATACAGACTACATAGAGACTGGTTGGAGGGCTAGAGACACAAAAGGGTTGGTCGGGCACCCACAGACAGCAACTGAAGTTCCAGAGAGATATATCAGCTATTGGGGATTGCCACTGAGAACTTTAGGGTCTAATCCCCAAGATGGGCTCCCCAGAAGAGAGAACCGGAACTGAAAGGGTACGTACCCACATGACATCTGGCTATGAAAAGTAGAGTAGTTGCTGTCTGACAGGGAGAGACAGCTGGAAATACAGGCACCTCTTAAAGGGATAATGCACAAAATTCCCTATGGAGCCACTCACCTTGTGCTCTGGCAGAGGGAAGGCACAGTGGACTGGAACTGTTTGAGCAGAAACCAGGATTGGTGGTTCTGGGGTTAGAACTCAGAAGGCAGACACCCTAGTTTCCTGTGCTGAGTCATTCCCTCATGCTGTGAGGATCACCTTTCTCACTCAGATATTGACTATATAAGCAGCTTTGCCTGGGGGGGAAGAAGGTTGACCCACCCTATTGGAAAACACCCATTCTGAGGCCCATTAAGAGACTGAGAATAACAATTAACCTGGAGGCAGAAGCAATTGCCCCACCCAGTTGAAAAAACTCTCACCAAACTTGTGGGTGATTGATTGAGGGCTATTCAAGATGGAATCCTACAGTGGCTGCACCAGTCTGCATTCCCATCAGCAGTGCATGAGGGTTCCTTTTTCTCTGCATCCTGGCCTGCACTTGTCATTTGTTGATGACTGCCATTATGACATGCAGACTGGTGCAGCCATTATGGAGAACAGTATGGAGTTTCCTCAAAAAACTAAAAATGGAACTCCTATTTGACCCAGTAATCCCACTTCTAGGAATATATTCTAAGAAACTAGAAACACCAATCAGAAAGGATATATGCACCCCTATGTTCATAGCAGCATAATTTACAATAGCCAAGATTTGGAAACAGCCTAGGTGCCCGTCAGCAGGTGACTGGATTAGAAAAATATGGTACATCTACACAATGGAATACTATGCTGCTATAAAAAAGAAGGAATTCTTACCATTTGCAGCAGCCTAGATTGAACTGGAGAGCATTATGCTAAGTGAAATATGCCAGTCAATGAAAGAAAAATACCATATGATCTCACTCATTTATGAATAATAGAGAACATTATAAACTGATGAACAAAAAGATAGATACAGAGGCGGTAAAGCATCAAACAGACTGTCAAATCACAACAGAAAGGTTGGGGAGGGGGAGGGGAGATAAGAGATCAACCAAAGGACTTGTATGCATTTATATAAGCATAACCAATGGATGCGAGACACTGGGGGGTGGGGGCATTTATGGGAGTGGAAGGGGGCAATGGGAAGATATGTGCACATGTAATACTTAATCATAAAAAAAATCTTTAATGGGGGGAAAAAGATGGAATCCTATCAATCTACAGGCAGAGATAGTCTCTGGAGGCTTTGAGTCTTTGCCTGATTTGATTAGTCAGAAATAGCATTTGACACTGTTCTGCACTAGAGATTGAGAGGCGTAGGAGATTTACCTAATACATAGTTACAAATCCAAACAGGCAGATAAAATGAGGAGATAGCCGAAACCAGTTTTGCTCAGTGGATAGAGCATCGGTCTGCAGACTGAAAGGTCCCAGGTTCGATTCCGGTCAAGGGCATATACATTGGTTGCAGGCACATCCCCAGTGGGGGGTGTGCAGGAGGCAGCTGGTCGATGTTTCTCTCTCATCAATGTTTCTAGTTCTCTATCGCTCTCCCTTCCTCTCTGTAAAAAAATCAATAAAATATATTTTTTAAAAAGAAAAAATGAGGAGATAAAGAAATAAACCCCAAATGAAAGAACAAGAGAATTCTCCAGAAGAAGATATAAATGAAATGGAAATAAGAAATTTATCTGATATAGAGTTCAGAATAATGATAGTAAAGAAGCTCAGCAGCATGAGAAAAGATATAACTATGAAAACAGAAATAAAGAATGACATAGCACAACTAAGAACACATTGGAAAGAATACACAGCAGATTAGGGGAAGTTGAGGATTGAATCAGTGAATTATAAAACAGGGTTTAAAAAATCAATCTGAAAACAAAAAAACAAAAAAAAACAATTAAGAAACAGAAGGACCGCTTAAGGGAGCTTGTGGGACAACATGAAATGTAACAAAATTCAAATAGTAGGTGTGCCAGAAGAGGCAGAAAGGGAGGAAGAGATAGAAAATGTGTTTGAAGAAATAATGGCAGAAAACTTCCCTAACCTAGTAAAGAAAAAAGTTCAGGAGACACAGTGCCAAGCAAGAACTCAAAGAAGCCCATGCTCAGACACATCATACTTAAAATGCCAAAAATAAAGACAGAGAATCTTAAAGGAAACAAAACAAAAGCAAACTATTACCTACAAAGAAGCTCTCATAGGCTGACACCTGATTTCTCATCAGACACTCTACAGGTCAGAGGCTATGGCATGAAGTACTCAAGGTAATGCAAAGCAAGAATCTGAAACCAAGATCACTATATCTGTCAAGGATATTATTCAAAATAGACAGTCAAATAAAGAGCTTCCCAGACCAAAAAAAAAATGCTAAAGGAGTACATCATCACTAAGCCAGGATTATAAGAAATGCTAAAGAGACTGCTGTAATGAAAAAGAGAAATAGAGAAACCTAGGAATACAGAATTTAAATGGCAATAAATAACTACCTATCAATAATAATCTTAAATGTAAATCGATTAAATGCTCCAATCAAAAGACACAGAGTAGCTGAAAGGATACAAAAACATGGACTAACTATATGCTGTCTACAAGAGACCCACCTCAGAACAAAAGACTCACACAAGATGAGAGTGAAGGAATGGGGAGAAAATTTTTCAATGCAAATTGAAAAGAAAAAAAAGTTGGAGTAGCAATACTTGTATCTGACAAAATAGACTTCAAAATGAAGACCATCATAAGAGACAATGAAGGTCACTACATAATACTAAAGGGATGGATTCAACAAAAGGATATAACCCTGGTAAACATATATCTACCCAATATAGGAGCATTTAAATATATATTTTAAAACCTTCTAGCCTTACCCAGTTGGGCTCACTAGATAGAGCATCAGCCTATGGACTCAAGGGTCCCTGGTTTGATTCTGGTCAAGGGCACATGCCCATGTTGTGGGCTTGATCCCCAGTAGGGGCATTCAGGGGTCAGATCATCAATGATTCTCTCTTATCATTGATATTTCTATCTCTCCCTCTCCCTTCCTCTCTGATTTCAATAAAAACATTTAAAAAAAAAAACTTCTGAAGAACTTGAAGGAAGAGATTAACAACACAGTCATAGTAGGGAACTTTAACACCTTGCTGAATTCACTGGACAGATATTCCAGACAAAAAAAAATTAACAAGGAAACGGTGACACTAAAGGACACACTGGATCAGATGGATTTAATTGACATTTATAGAACATTTCAACCCAAAGCTGCAAAATATACATTCTTCTCAAATGCACATGGATCATTCACAATGACAGACCACATGTTAGGACAAAAAACAAGTCTCTACAAGTTCAAGAAGATTGAAATCATATCAAGCATCTTCTCAGATCACAGTGGAATGAAATTAGAAATCAACTAGAGTAAAAACACCCAAAAACATACAAACACATGGAGGCCAAATATCATGTTATTAAACAACTAGAGGCCTGGTGCATGAAAATGCATGCACTGGAGGGGTTTCCTCAGCCCGGCCTGCTCCCTCTCACAGTCCGAGAGCCTTCAGAGGTGGGAGGTGACCCGGTGATCAGGGGAAGATGATACCCCATCACACTTCTGCTGCTGCCACTGCCAGCACAAGCTCAGGAGGTCCTGGGCAGCTGCGCAGCTGCCATCTGAGGCTTGCCTGTGCCTCAAGGTGACCTGGGCAGCTGGGGGGCTGAAGGTACTGGGGGACTCCAGAGGCAGGGGCACGGAGTGGCCAGGCCCGCCTGGAGGCAGGCTCAGCCTTGCAGCACACCTGCTGTCCCCCCCAGGGCTGAGGGGACTGGGTGCCACCATCTTGTTGCTGTGAGCACCACCATCTTTGAAAGCAGGGTAGTCAATTAGCATATTCCCTCCTTATTGGCTGTGGGCACCCACCATCTTTTGCAAAAGCATGAGGGTCAATTAGCATATTCCCTCTTTATTAGATAGGATGAATAGGTTACCAATGTGATCAAGAGAAAGGAAGACTCCTTATCAGAGTGATGGCCAGGGGAGACCTCCCTGAGGAGGAGGCGTTTAGTAGAGACGTGAGTGATGAGGAGGGGCCAGTCATGTGCAGATCAAGAAGGAAAGGAAGGTACAAAGCGGCAGCATGTGCAAAGGCCCTGAGGTGAGGACTTCGTTCTGGGTTCAGTAACAGGAAGGAGACCGGTGTGGCTGGATTAGAGTTAGAGAGAGAGGAAGTCAAGGGAGGTGAGGAAGGAGAGGCAAGCAGGCGGCTAGCTCATGCAGGGCCACAACAAAGTGTTAGATTTTATTACAAATGTGATTAAACCCAAAGGAGGTTTTCTGGTTCTATTAATATTTTAGAACAGGAACCTTGATTCCATAGACCACCCCTCAGGGGTCTGTGGATAGAATTCAGGGGAGGGGGCCCATGAACTTGGAATATGTGTCCATTTTTGCTATCCTCTGACCAAAAACCTAGTATATCCTCCCACCTTGAACGTAGGCAGCAGACCACAGTGGCACAGCAGGACTTGGGCTTTGTCCCAATGGAAGGCACAGCTGTTTCCATATTCTGTGCAGTTGTTGCAGATCTCTGAAAATACTGTTTTCACTCTCTGTGGCTTTGAGATGACAGTAGTCATCAGGCCTTTGCTTGATCGTAAACAATAATGTGCTAATTAAAGAAGCCCATAGATTATTATTAGCACAATTCAAAATAATTGTGATGACTGTATTTCAATATAAGTGATTTCATTTGAAATTCTATATATTTTACCTTATGCATTTTTCCTAATTCTGAGAAGAGGCAATAGGTTTTGTGAGACACCAAAGAATTCAGAGCACAAAAAAGTTTAGAACTTTTTGGGTGGGACTTACAGTGAATTGGATGGAGAGGAGAAAGAAATGAGAGGAGGACGCTGACCCCCCCCCCCCAAGTTTACAGCTGAATCATGGTGGTTAAGTTCTTCATTTGGACTCCTCACCATGAGACCCCACTGCAAACTACAATTCATCTTCTCCTTTTCCTCTTCCTGCTGATTCAGAAAGAAATCTGTACACACTACTCTTTCAGGCTTTTGGAGAGAAAGGCAGGTTTTCATGGAATGTCAAGCTTGGGAAAGACCAAAGTTAAATATTTTAATCAATAAGCTATGGGTTATAGGGAATCAGAAAAATACTACTAATAAGACTTTATTTCTATTTTTATTTTATTCAATTCAGTGCACATTTAATGGGGGCTTACCCAGGCCCTGGTAAGTTTTAAAGCTGCAAGGAGAATGAGACATGCCTCTAAGAAGAGTATATGTAAGCAAATGCAATGCATTGTGAGAAATGCCTAGTGGAGCAGTGTGGGTAGTTTTGTGAGGTCTGAAATGTATATAGTTTGCAGTGCCTTTTAGGGAAAAAAAAGAAGACAAAATTAGGAGACCCAAAAGCACAAACAGCACACAGAACCACACAAAAAAATTACAACAAAAACACAACAAGACTATGCACACAGCCTACACAGAGGTGCACCTGGAGTGACTGGGGAGGCTGAGCTACTGGTCCTATAGAAAACCTACTACAAAAGGCCACTCTACCAAGTTCGGCAGACATAAGAGATCTACCTAATACATAGAAACAAACACAGGGAAGCAGCCAAAATGAGGAGACAAAAAAAAACATGTTACAAATGAAAAAAAAATGGAACCAAAATGGATTCAGAGTACAAAACAATGCTTAATAGGTTGCTCAAGGTCCTTAATGAGAGCTTCAAGGGACTTAGTGAGACAAGAATCTTAGTGAGATTTTCAAAGACATAAAAAAGGATCATTAAGAAATTAAGCATACCAGTACACTAACTGAAATGAAGAATAATTTATGGGTTTCAACAGTAGAGTAGAAGATTCTGAGAATCAAATGAATGAAATGAAATATGATGAAGCAAAAAGACCTCAATCAAAGAGCAGAAAGAAAAAATATGAAGACAGTGTAAGGAGCCTCTGGGACAACTTCAAACATTCACATTATGGGAATGTCAGAAGGAGAAGACACAGAGAAAGATATTTAAAACCTCCTGCCAGGTGGTTTTGAAAAAATAATGAAGAAAACTTCCCCTACCTGGTGAAAAAAATAGACTTACCTTACAAGACCAGGAAACACAAAGATGAACCAAAGAGGCCCACACATATAATTAAATTGCCAAGACACATCATAATTAAAATGCCAAGGGTTAAAGACAATGAGAGTATCTTAAAAGCAGCAAAAGAAAAGCCGCAGAGAAAAGCAGTTACCTATAAGGGAGTGCCCATATGACTGTCAGCTAATTTATCAACAGGAACTTTGCAGACCAGAAGGGAGTGGCAAGAAATATTCAAAGTTATGAGTAGCAAGGACCTACAACCAAGATTACTCTTTCCAACAAAGGTATCATTTAGAATTGAAGGTCAGATAAAGAGCTTCACAGATGAGAATAAGCTAAAGGAGTTCATCACCACCAAACCAGTATTACATGAAATGTTGAAGGGTATTCTTTAAGAAGAGGAAGAAGAAGAACAAAAAAGATAAAAATATGAACAATAAAATAGCAATAAATATATAGCTATCAACAATTGAATCTAAAAAATAGAATCGGAGCCCTAACCAGTTTGGCTCAGTGGATAGAGCTTCAGCCTGTGGACTGAAGGATCCCATGTTCAATTCCAGTCAAGGGCATGTACCTTGTTTGCAGGCACATCTCCAATAGGGAGTAGGCAGCAGGCAGATGATTGATGTTTCTAATTCTCTATCCCTTTCCCCTCCTCTCTCTAAAAAAAGCAATAATATATTTTAAATAAATAAATAATAGAATCGTAGGCATGGAAACATGGAACAGACTGATGATCCCCTAAGAATCAGGCCTAAGACAGCAATCAGACATCCCTTTTGATAGTCCCAGGGCTAGTACAGGCCGGGACTCCTTACTCCTTACTACCTGCCTGCAGTGAAGGTGGGAGAGGCTCTCGCCATCACTGCTGCTGCACTTGCCAACTGCCATGAACCTGGCTTCTGGCTGAGTAGTACTCCCACAGGGGGAGCGCACTGACCACCAGGATGCAGCTCCTGCATTGAGTGTCTGCCCCCTGGTGGTCAATGCACATCATAGTGACCATTCAGTCATTCCATGGATTTGCATATTAGGGTTTTATTATATAAAATATGCATTACCTATGGACACAGACAATAAGGTGGTGAAAGCCTGGAGTGGGGCAAGAACTAGTGGAGGGGAACAATGGGGAGAAAGAGGAGAGACATCTGTAATACTCTTTACAATAAAGATTTAAATTAAAAATAATGTCAGGATGCAAAAAAGAAAAAGAAAAACAATAATTACCCATTACATGGATACATTTACAGTTACACATAAAAACACAAGTGTTGATTCAGGGGTGGGGAGAATCTGAGATACTAAAACTATTCTCAAATTTTAGAAACAGGAGAAACCAAGATGGCGGCATAAATGCACCCTACCACAAAAATTTTTAAATTACAACTGGAAAACAGAGCAAACATTGCCCTGAACCACCAGAAGGCTGACTGAGTGGAAGCTCTACCATCTAGGAAGGGAAGAGAAAGGACACTGAGCCTCAGGAGCTGTGGAGGTGTGGAGGTGTGGAGATCTGTGCGCGCGGAAAGGAAGTCCGTTAAATAGGCTGCTGGCTTACTCACACACGGAGAGGGCAGGCAGCTAACACATGGCTAGCTTTCTTGTTCTGGAGGAAAACAAAACCTCCCTATTGCACTGATAGCCAGCTCCAGTCAGAAAGAAATTGGACTGTCGGGCAGCGAGCAAAACTCTCTCAGAGGTGCGCCTGGCCAGCTGCCATTACTGTGGGACTCAAGAACAGGACCCTTTTAGGGCAGGACTGACAGGAAACGAAAGCTTGTCTGTGCCACTCCTAGACTTGCCCCATCCAAGCGGAGCACAGAAGCCCTCCCAGTGGCTAGCTTCCTTGTTCGGGAGAAAAACAAAACCTCCCAACTGCACTGATAGCCAGCTGTGGTCCGGGAAGAAACTGTGTTCTCGAGGCAAAACTCGAGAACAGCCCTCCTCCAAGTGGTGCACGCACCAGCAGCCAGTGTTGTGGGACTTGGCAAATAGGACCCTCTTAAGGCAGGGTTGACAGGAAACCAAAGCTTATCTGCACCACTCTGAGACTCAGCCCCATCCAAGCTGAGCACAGAAGCCCTCCTAGTTAAGACACTGCTGATCCTCACAGCCAATTGGCTTGGAGATCAACTCTCCCCCGTGATACCAACAACAAGTAAGGCTTAACAATAAGACTGCACACACAGCCCACAAAGGGCTGCATGAAGACTGTCCACCTCAGGTAACTGGGAAGGCTGAGCTACTGGGCCCTACTAGGACACCTAGCACACAAAGCTACTCCATCAACTCAGGGAAGCAGCTAAAATGCAGAGAAGAGGCAGGCCACAGAGAAAGGAAATGGAGGAAAGCAAAAGAATGGACATAGAGTTCAAAACCAGTTATAAGGTTTTTCAAGAATTTCCTAGAAAAGGCTAATAAAATAAACGAGACCTATGAGGATATGAAAAGGGATCAACTGGAAATAAAGCATACACTGACTGAAATAAAAAATATTATACAGAGTCCTAAAAACAGAATGGAAGATTGCAAGAATCAAGTCAAAGATTTGGAACATAAAGAGCCAGAAGACACTCCTCCACAAAAGCAAGAGAAGAGAATCCAGAAAGTTGAAGATAGTGTAAGAAACCTCTGGGACAACTTCAAGCAAATCAACATCAGAATTATGGGGGTTCCAGAAGAAGGGAGAGAGCAAGATACTGAAAACCTATTGGAAGAAATAGTGACAGAAAACTTTTCCACCTGGGGAAAGAAATAGACTTACAAGTCCAGGAAGCGCACTGAACCCCAAACAAAAGGAATCCAAAGAGGACCACACCAAGACACATCATAATTAAAATTCCAAGAGCTAAAGATAAAGAGAGAATATTAAAAGCAGCAAGACAAAAGCAGGTAGTTACCTATAAAGGAGCACCCATACAACTGTCAGCTGATTTTTCAACAGAAACCATGCAGGCCAGATGCCAATGGCAAGAAATATTCAAGGTAATGACTAAAAAGAACCTACAGCCAAAAATATTCTACCCAGAAAAACTATCACTCAGAATCAAAGGTCATAAAGAGCTTCACAAATAAATTTAAGCTAAAGGAGTTCATCACTGCCAAGCCAGAATTATATGAATTGATAAAAGGGGTTCCTTAGGAAGAGGAAGAAAATAAAGATAAAAATTAAGAACAACAGCGGAGGACTGAGAAGGTGGGGCAGTTCTGTACTGTGCTGCCTTCCACTGGTTAAGACCTCCAAGAGCGAAGGCCTACCGAGGTAAGGATGCCCCTACTGTCACCTGTAGAGGGGCAGCACTGAGCTGGCCAATATTTGTGGTGGTGCTGCTTGTCCTGGCTCAGGGGAAGCGTTCCACTAAGTCTGAAAGACTAAGACATCGCTGGGACTCTCCGCCACCGCCCACGACCTGCTCGGCCCTGCCTTTGCGCCACACCCGCGGATCCCGCGGATCCCGCGGCCTCCATCGCTGCCACTGCCCGCAGCCTGCTCTGCCAGGCCTTCGCGCGCGCTGTGCTGGCCCTGTGCCTTCCGTTGGCAGACCCAGAGAATCCTCTCTCCGCTGCCGCATGGCCAGGCCAAAGCATCAGACACTACCGTCATGCAGATTTTAAAACTACAGGGGAAATTGAGCCACAGGAGCTACCATCGCTGCCGCCCCCAAGAATGGGAATCCACCGAAATCAGAGCTCACTACGGACCGGGCTCATAGAGAGTGTGGCTTCAGAAATTAGCCCCTGCATCCACAGCAGCTCCACATCCACAACAAAGAGGACACCATTGAGGGCGGACTCTCCCCATGCAGCCATCACAGCCCTCCCACAATCTTCCCAGCACACCCACCATGCTGGGAGGGAGATGGAGCGCGCTGGTGAGGAAATGGCACAGCACCTTCCATTAGCCGCCCAGGCGAGCCCTTCCTCCGATGCTGCATGGCCGAGCCGAAACTCTTGCCACCACAGCCATGTGAACTTTAAAACTACAGTGGTAATTGAACCACAGGAGTGACCGTCACTGCTGCACCTGGCACCGCCACCCACCACTGTCGCCGCAAATAAAGGATATCCACCGAGAACACAGCTCACCACGCCTTGGGCTCAGGGAGTGGGCGACCTCAGAACTTAGCCTCCATGTCTGCAGCTGCTCCGCTCCCACACCGAACGAGAAACCTTTGAAGGTGGTCCCCCCGCCTGCAACCATCTCAGCCCAATTGCAGCTGTCCCAGCCTGCCCGCCATGCTAGCAAGGAGCTAGCGCGGCGCCTCCAATATGCGACCCCAACACCCTAGAGGGGCCGTGTGCCCCGGGTGAGCCGAGTGTCCCAGGGGTCCGAGTGCCCCGGGTGAGCCGTACCCCCCAAAGGGGAAGGGTGTCCCGGGTGAGCCGAGTGTCCCATGGGGCCGAGTGCCCCGGGTGAGCAGTGTGTCCCAGGGGGCCATGTGCCCCGGGTGAGCCGAGTGTCCCATGGGGCCGAGTGCCCCGGGTGAGCCGTGTGTCCCAGGGGAAGCAGTGGGACCCAGGGGAAGGGGCGGTGAAAACCAGAGGAGGAGCGGACTCTATTCATATGGTCCTGAGATAGTCACCATAAAACAAGCAGACTGCCAAATGAGGAGCGGATTTTATTCATGGGGTCCTGAGATGGTCACCATAAAACAAGCAGATTGTCAAATGACAGCGGGGAGGGGAAGGAGACCTGGGGGGAGATAGGAGAACAACCGAGGGACTGGTATGCATGAACATAAGTACAACCAACGAACACAGAACTCTGGAGAGGGAGGGCATAAATGGGGGGGGGGGGCAATGGTAAGCTATGTACACAGATAATACCTTAATAAAATAAAATTTAAATAAATAAATAAATAATAAAAAAACAAATACATAACTATCAACAACTGAATCTAAAAACCAAGGGAATTAGAAAATCAGATGAACAGTATTAACTGGTGAATATAATAGAATCAGAGGTATAGAAAGGGAGTGGACTGACAATTCTCGGGGAAAAGGGTACACCTATGTGCACCTATGGATGAGGACATTGGGCGGTGGGGAAAGGGCAGAGGGTGGGGTGGGAACCTGGTGGAGGGGAGCAATGGAGGGGAAAAAGAGGAACAATTATAATATCCTGAACAATAAAGATTTTAAAAATAAATAATAAATTTTAGAAACAATGCAAAATAGGCTTTGACAACATGCTACATGAATAAGCAAAGCCCCTGATTTAAATACATATTATAAACTTATAAAGTTTATAAACTGTTTGTGTGCCCCCCAAAATTAATATTTTGAAACCTAATCCGCAAAATAATGGTATCTGGAGGTGGTGCCTTTGGGAGGTGATAGGTCATGAGGGTGGATTCCTCAAAGAGGGTTAGTGCCCTCATAAGAAAGGCCCAGAGAGCTTCCTTTCCCACTTTCTTCTATGAGGATGCACAAAAAGATTGTTGTCTATAAATCAGAAAGCGGGCCCTCACCAGACACAGACCCTCCTGGCACATTTGACTTTGCGCTTCTGAACAAGTGTACATGTACTACTACATAATGTTTACCTGTGCCTGGCACAGCGTAGGCGCGCGCGCACGCTCACTCACACACACACACACACAAAATGTTGCTATTATTCCTAAGAGATGCACTATATATAGAAACAGTCACTTAAAAGAGGCAAATAATCGGGATCTCGGTATTTCCATTTAAACGCCCGTCCTCTCCCCCCCCCCCCTTTTTTTTTTTAAAGGACAGACTGAAGACCGAGCAAATGGACAGCCTAAAGTTGCACAGGTCAGAAGGTAAATATAAACAGCAAGTAAGGCTAAGTAAGGGCTGAGCAAACCGATGCAGACGCTAGGAGGTAGAGCTGAGCTAATTTCCCCCAAATTCCCGCCTCCGCCTCTGCATCCCCGCCCTTATCTCTTCCCCGCCACCACTGCCTGGTTTCCGTCTCTCCGCCTGAGCCTCGCAAAGCCACTTCCGCCCTAAGAAGGGTGGGGCTTCCGTCTCCAGCCCCGGGAAGCTAGTGGTCGGAATAGGAAAGGTAGAGGACAGACTTCTTCTTAGCACTTCCTCTGGGTTCCCCATCACAGTTCCGCCCTTACTGCCCCCACTTCCGACCAGGAAAGCCGCTTCCACTTCGAAGGGGGGAGAGGGGGATTATCCCTTTGGAAACGCCAGAAATGGCTGGGTCTTTTCCTGCCCACCGAACTTCAAAACCTCCGCCGTCAGCGTCCTCCGCTGATGTTCTGACCAATGCAGGCGAAACCGGATACCCCCAGCTCGAGACGGGAACGCTCTCCTCTCCCGGCTACACTCCGGGAGGAGGCATGGGGAAGAAGAATCCTCCCCATCCGTCCCCCACGGCCTTTTCTTGTGCCTTCCCGCCTCCTCCCTACGCGCCCGCCCACCTCGGCGGAAGCGAAGCCGCGTTCGCCCGGAGATAGGCGGAGCTGCCTTGGCCAACCCTGTTCTCGCGAGCTCTCGGAACCCTCGCGAGACCTGACGCCCGATTTGTGCGTCCGGGAAACCCCGTGGCTCCCTTTCCCCTGGCTGGCAGCGCGGAGGCCGCACGGTAAGGCGGGCTCTCTGACTCGTGCCGGGCACGGGGCGTCGGGAACCGACTCCCCAGCCCCGAGCGTGGGTCCCGGAGGCCGGGGAGCCCGCGCGGCGCCGCCCCGCCCCCTGGAGCCGCAGCCACGTGCGCGCGGCAGGCCCGGACATGCTGCTGGCTCGGCGCGGTCGGGGAACCGAGACCGGGCCTGGGGGCAGCCGGGAGTGCGGGACCCGAGGGCCAGGGGCCGGGGTCCTGCGGCGTCTCCGCCAGTGCGGCCGGGCTATGGTCGTGGGCGCCGGGGGACCCTAGGGCCGCCTGCGTGAAGTAGGGCCTTCGGGAGTCAGGGGAGGGCGGCGGTGTAGGTGGCGTCGGGGCTCGGCCCCGGCCCCTGGGGGTGGCCCCCGCCAGCCCGTGTTCACAGGCGTGGTCCTTCTCGCAGATGCCCGGAGTTACTGTAAAAGACGTGAACCAGCAGGAGTTCGTCAGAGCTCTGGCAGCCTTCCTCAAAAAGTGAGTGTGGGGACGGGTTCACAAGTGGCTGGAGGCTGTGGTCTTTGCTGGCCCCTCGGTCCGCAGCGCCCTCTTCTGGTGGGGGGTGGGGGGTGCCTTACTGGAGGGCCTCCGTGTGGATGGAGTCCCCCTTTCTACACGAGGCCTGGGTTGTGTGTGAGTTTCAGCTTGTTTGTACTCTGGGACTCGTCCGGCTCCTGTTAGCGTCCGGTCCCTATTGAGGAGAGGGGGGGTAAGGGGGTTGTGCAGACTGGTGAATTGTGCCTTTCTTGCTTTCCTGATCCCAGGTCCGGGAAGCTGAAAGTCCCTGAATGGGTGGACACTGTCAAGCTGGCCAAACACAAAGAGCTTGCTCCCTACGATGAGAATTGGTTCTACACACGAGCTGGTAGGAACTGGGGCCTTTAGCTGGGTAGCGGGGAGACGGGCGACTCCTGGCACAGATCATACTCCCGCCCCCTCTGTGATCTCTTATTTGCCGCCCTCTCCCCCCAGATTGCAAGAGACTTTGTCACTGCGTGCTGTGTGACATTCAATAACTTCCTACCCTTTTGTAAGAGGTGTGTGTGAGGCCCTGTGGCTTCCTCTGATCCTCCAGGGAAACCCAGGGACAAATGGATGTTCATAGTTTGCTTAGAGGTGGTTTGTTTTAGAGGCAGGCATTATCCTTATGCCCTTGGGGTCCAGACTCCCTGAGTTCAGATCCTCCTCTACATTTAATTTGTGACTCCATCTACCAGTGTTTTGTTTTGCTATCTCTGAATGGGGTTAATAATGTGTCAGTGCCAGATGTTGTTGGATCAAATTAGCCTCATACAATCCAACGGCTTTAAAATATGCTTGCCTGGTGGAGAGTAATCGTTGAAGAAGAGTCAGCTGTTTTCTTTTTATTGCTCAGGTCATCACACTAGTGCTTCCCTGTCTCTAGCAAGTTATTCCTAAGTGCTTAGCCATCTGGCTAGGTCGCTTCTTTGCTCTAAATCTTGAGAAAGAAGACTTTCTGATCATTTGCCAGGCCCCTCCCTTATTAATCTTACAGTAACTTGCAGCTTGAACCCCTGACTTCACTGTGTTAGTTCTCGCCTGTTCTTGACATTTCAAGTTTCTCCAAACTGTCACCCCGACCTTCCTCCTCCGAATTGGGAGCTCCATCCAGGCCAAAGCTTACCTCCTTATGGGAAGTTGGTGGACAGGGGAGTTTTGAAGTTGATAAAATTCCAAAATAACCTTGAGAAGGGCTGCCCAGCACTTCAGAGCGTGTATTTTGTAGATTGATCACGCATCAGGTGTCACTGATCTCGGGCCCTAGCCTGGACACTTGTGCTGATGGGACTCAGCCTCTGAACCGTGGGGGCTAAAAGGTCAGCTTTTCGGGGTGGGAAGTGTTGGTGAAACCTAGCTTTCCCGTTTTAATCTGTACCTATTAAAAATTCCCCAAACAGGACCGGTGCTTTCGGTTTAATAGCTGATGTCAGGGAGGTTAAGTAACAGGTTCAGGGTCTGCCAGCTTGTGATGCTAGTTTTCCCCACCTGTCATCGTGTGGCAGGGAGCTTCATCTCTTCCCTGGCGGGAATGTGTCCTTTATTTTTTAGATGGGGAGAGATGAATGGAAAATTGGGCAAAGGCCTTGTGTAATTTTCATTTTGCTGTGACCAGTCTTTGCCCAACATGCCCCTTCCACACACTGGGGTGTGTCCTCTGCCCTCCTGGTCCCCCTTCCTCGGGATTTCCAAAGCCTTTTTTTTTTTTTTTTTTTAACCTTACTTTCCCAGCTGCCCTATTGGCATAGGGTGATGGTTCTAGATCAACCGTGGGCAAGCTACGGCCCGCAGGCCAAATCCGGCCCACGGAGCCGAAAGAGCAGAGGGTTCTCTTGCTCTCCCCTCCGCTCCTTCACCAGCAGCCCAAGATGAGAGTGCCGGCATGGTCAGGTTGCTTTTGTTCCGGCCCTCCGGTCCAGTTTAAGAACCCATTGTGGCCCTCGAGTCAAAAAGTATGCCCACCCCTGTTCTAGATGGAGGTTTTACATTGTCATTATCAAGTTTGGGAGAAACTGTCATCTGCTGTTCAGGAGTTTGGCCAGCAGGAGGCAGTAACATGTAAATTAAGATGCCCTGAGCTGTCTGGCAGCAAGCAATCATCCATGCATCCCTTTCAGGTCTAGGGAAATGCCCTCAGTCATTTCCAGGTGATTCAGCCCTGCTGCCATGCTGGAATTGGCTCTGGCAGGGATATAACCAAGCCCGTCTGTACATCCACAGCGGAGGCAGAGTTGCAGTTGCAACAGCCTACAAAGCCTAAGATACTTGTGTTTGACCCTTTACAATGTGTGCCAACCTCTCTTCTAGAGTCTAGAGCAGCCGTGGGCAAACTACGGCCCACAGGCCAGATCCGGCCCGTTCGGCTGTTCTAGCCGGCCTGTGGAGCCGAAAGAGCGGAGGATTCTCTTGCTCTCCCCTCCGCTCCTTCACCAGCAGCCCAAGATGAGAGTGCCAGCATGGTCAGGTTGCTTTTGTTCCGGCCCTCCGGTCCAGTTTAAGAACCCACTGTGGCCCTCGAGTCAAAAAGTTTGCCCACCCCTGGTCTAGAGTGCTCCCGCCTAGTTTGGTAGTCAGCTTGTTCTCTGTACAAGTTGAAGTCACAGGCGATGCTCCTTTACCGGGGGCACAGCAGGGTCTGTGCTGTGTTCTCTATTCTGGGTCATGGGGGCTTGGCCTGTTTTGCCCCCTCAGTTTTGTGGCAGTGGCGGGGGGGGGGTAAGTTCTGGAGGTGCAGAGTGAGCAGAGCCCTCCTGAGAGTGGTCTGGAGGAAGGAGCACCCAGGCAGCGGTGGGGTGCGAGTGGGGCTAGAAAGAACCTGTCGGGAGGGGGGGCCTGCTGTGAGCGGGGGGTGGTGTCTAGGGAAGGCCGCCTGTGCAGAAGGCGGGGCGGCGGGGCCTTGGACAAGACACCGGGCAGTGAGCAGCTGCTAGGTTGGGACACCTGAGTGCTTCTTATTATAGGTTGGAGGCTGGTCTGTCCTATACCGGAACGGGGCTTTGGAGACATTGTGGGAATAATTCAAGGGGTGGATCAAGGTCTAAATTTCCAGTTAGAAATTTAGCAGAGAAGGCTCAAGGGCAAAATGCATCTGGCAAGGCTTCCTTGGATCTGCCATGTGCTCGGGGCAGTATGTTCCTACCGAGTGGCCCAGCAGGACACGGACCTCCTCTGCTTTGACCAGACCCATGGGTAGGGGGCCTGCGTGGTCCTCATTCACAGCTGGCAGTAGAGAGTGAGGGTTTCCCAAGGATCGGGAGAGGAGCAGGCCATTGGAGGGCCTAAAGGAGAGGCATCTGTGACAGCACCTGGCTTTGTGCGGTTGGGGCTGGGGCCACAAGGGCTCAAGGGTGAAAAAGATCCGTATTTTAACTCCTTCAGCACCACTGCACAAACCTGGAAAGCGGGCAGGCTGGTGAGCAGTGTTGAAATGCAGACCCTGTCCACCGGACAGCTCCGCTGGGCCGCCCTTCCCATGCGGGCCCCAGCCTGGGACTCAGTCTGCGCTGGTCCTGGCTTGGCAAGGCCAGCTTTGGGCATGCTGTTTCAGGTGTGCCGCCTCTGGGCATCTTAGGAATGTTCGCCCTGCCCCTTCCTAATCAGTCCTCTCCCCAGCCTGGCGGAGAAAGCAGGTCTCTGCCAGGGACGGGCACAGGGGGGGTGGTGGTGGGTGTTAGGCGTTTGCACTGCTGTAAGGGTGGAGTTCCGGTAATGTCACGCCAGTAGAAAGATTGTAGGCATTGACTTATACCAAATGAGTCTCTTAATCCACAGGGGCGGGCGGCTTGATACCTGGGAGAGGGTCAGGGCAGTAGGGTGAGGGAAGGTTGGGGTAGAAAGGCCAAGGAGAGTGGTTTTTAAGTGAGCGGGGGCCAGGGACAGGGAGAGCACTTGGGGGGCTGGGGCAAGTGGCGTGGAAGAGAGCTCTGGGAGCAGCACTGGGGGGAGGCGGAACCCACCCCACAGATCCGTCTCGCCCACCCTTACTTCATGACACAAGGGCCACGCACCTGCTTCTTAGCATAAGCTCCAGGGTCTAGGGTGGCCTGGCGTCACCGCCCTTCATTCCGCTCCCAGCCAGGCAGGGCCGTCTGATGGCTGAAGTCTGGGCACTGTGTACACCGCGGCGGCGATGCCTTCAATCCTCTGGGGCGCTGAGGTAGAAACCCAGGACAGGAGGAGCTGTCCCTCCAGAGCTCTGCGGCATGGAGCCGGCTTCCTTTCTGCAGAGGACAGCAGCACTCGACACATCTGCATGGAGACCTCACAATAGCCCTTGTCTGAGGGACAGTGACCCCTGGTTCTTGGGGGAGGGCAGCTGACTTGCTAGGGCCACAACGTGAGGCAGCTCCTTGGGCCATCTTAGTCCTCATGGGAGGAGAATGTGAAAGCAGGTGCACAGAGCTGGCAGACGACTTAGGTGCTCTGCATGAGTAGGAGTGAGCATTTCCAAGGAAGCCGGCCATAGATCTAGACAAAGTACCGAAAATTAAGTACAGTGGTATAGCAGCAGATTCAGAAATTACCGAAAAATCTGTACAGAGGTCTGATAGGGTTAACCAAGCCCATCTAGGGAGAGTAATCCCCGTGTCCACAGAGTGTTGGGGATATCCACTGCATAGATCTCAGTCCTGACCCCCTGGCCCCCTCCCCAAGCTCTTGGGCTGAGGGCTCAGAGAGCTGCACTCAAGTGGCACTAGGTCCCTCCACTCTCCTGCCCCTCGGGCATATGGAGGAGGGCAGGCTCAATCTACAGGCCTTCTGGTCTAGCCTCAGCAGCTGGCTTTGGCGGTCCCCCCACTGCCTGGGTGACAGGTCTCCTAGGCCGGGCCCAGAGTGCAGCATGGCTTGGCCACGGTGGGAGGGGGTACCGGGTTTTAGTGTGCGCACAGTTGCCCTGGCTGTAAGTGGTGAGTAGCTGCCACACAGACTGTACGTGTGACACGGCCTTTCCCTCGGCTGTGGAGAAGACAGTTCTCTGCCTGAGCGGGGCCCTAAGTCTCCCTCTCGCCCCACCAGCTTCCACAGCGCGGCACCTGTACCTCCGGGGAGGCGCTGGGGTCGGCTCCATGACCAAGATCTATGGAGGGCGGCAGAGGAATGGCGTCATGCCCAGCCACTTCAGCAGGGGCTCGAAGAGCGTGGCCCGCAGAGTCCTCCAAGCCCTGGAGGGGCTGAAAATGGTGGAGAAGGATCAGGATGGGTAAGCGAAGGGGCGGGTGGGTGGGGAAGGGGGTCATGGAGGAGCCTTGGGGCCATCCCACATGCAGAGAGGGGCCAGGTCTCTGCACTGTCCGCGCCTGGCCCTCTGGTGGCAGGGGATTCTGCAGAAAAGCAAACCGCTAACGGCCTCCCTCCGACCTCTCTAACTGACTACCCTGGGCTCCGGGAAGGTAATTTAGCGACTGTCCGCTTTCATTAGCCTGCTCGTTAACTTTGCCCGATTGATTTTTCGGGCTTTTGATCTAACGCTTGCACAAACGACACCCTGTCTGTCAGCTCCCGGGGGCTCCCGCTCCTGCCCCAGGCACCAGAATGCAGCCCCCCGGGGTCCTCGGGGGAGATGCCCGGCGGCATGTCGTGTGGCCAGGTGCCTTTTGGGAAAGCCTGGCTCACATCCGGAAGGAGGGGGTGAGAACCTGGCTAACTTGGAGATTCGTGACCCTTTTCTCCCTCCCCCCAGGGGCCGCAAACTGACACCTCAGGGACAGCGAGATCTGGACAGGATCGCAGGGCAGGTGAGGCTAGGGTTGGGCCCCCTGTCACTGGCTGGGCCTTTCCCCTGGGTGTCGACAGATCAGGATTTCCCTGAAGGGCGCAGTCCAGGCTGGGGGGGGAGGGGGTCAGCGGAGGCCTTCCCGGGAGGTGGCAGGAGAAGAGCATCTCTGAGTGGCTGGCTGGAGCTGAGGTGAAGGGCTGCTTTCCCTGCAGCGCATCAGCCTTGCACAGATTCTGGCTTCAGTGTCTCCCTGCTCTTCGTGCTGAAGGGCATGAGATTGTTGAGTCCCGAGTTCATCAACCTTTTGGTGCAACTCTTGTAATATGGCATGCTAGAATTGGCTCCCGGCAGGTGCTGAGATGGAGGGTTGGGGGGCACGCTGGCTCAGAATTGAGGTCTCCATCCTGATGACTGAGGGCCAGACACCCTGGGGCAGTTCTTTCAGCGGCAGCCAGTCTCCCTGTCTGAGCAATGGCTCCTGCCTACCTGGGGGGGGGGGGGGGGGGGTTAGGGTTCCGGGATCTACAGCAGTGGGAGCCTCCCAGGCCTGGCATAAAACCCACATTGGCTCCCTGCATTCTGTATCATTGGCTCCGGCCTACTGGGAACCTTGGGGTGTGTACTCACTCAATGTCAAGTGTCAGGAATGGGAGGTGTTGCCCTCTGAGACTTGGGTGGCCTAAGAGGAGAGGAAAGCTTCCAGAGCAGGGCTGGCACAACCAGCTTTGGAATCCCATTCCCATGCTCTTGAGACCCAGTTGACACTTCTGTAAAACGGGGAGGGACCTGGGGTTAAGAGGATTAGACAAGGAGAAGAGTACATGTGAGACCACAAAGCAGGACGCCTGGTGTCCTTGGGCTGTGGGTAACTGTTACCAAGTGCCAGAATATGGGCACCAGGATTGATCTTAACTCTTCCATCTTCCCCACAGGTGGCAGCTGCCAACAAGAAGCATTAGAACAAATGCTGGGTTAATAAATTGCCTCATTCATAATCTTGGTCTTGATTCCTTGATTGTCTGCTCCTCTTCCATTTGGGCACATGAGGAAGAAGGAGCCGGGGGTCCCTGGGTGGCTGGCTGCTTTCCCGGTTCTGGGCGGGCCAGGATCTGGAAGCCCTTGGACTTCCCTCATATCCTGGCTTTGCAATTCTCAGAAAATGAAGCTGAAAGAAGATGCTGTTCAAGCAGTGGGCCCAGCTGGAGCGTGGGTACCTGGAGTGGCACTCTGTCTCCTGCTGGAACACGGCTGGGGCAGAGGGGAGGGCTGGGTTGCTGTTTCCTTGGAAGGAATGGACAGGAACAGAACCCTGACTCCCTGTGGCTCTTCCAGCGCTGGTTGAGCCGTGTGCCTGGTGTGCACTTGCTGTCCTGGACTGTGGGCAGGGTGGGCCTGTTCACTTGCATTGTGGCTACAGGCCCTGCTCTGAAATAGGCCTGGATGTCCCTGCCCTGGAGTCGTAACAGGTGCTAAGGAGGCCGGCTGGTGTCTGCAGAGGCAGTGCTGTCCCTGGCATAGTTTCGGTGGTTCTGCATGGTGATGGGCTCTTGGTGCCAATGGGGCAGGAGCTCTGCCTGTGATTGGGCCCCTAGTGTGGGTAGTAGAATCCAAGGATTCCCAGGGAGCCATAGGAATGGGCAAGCCTGGAAAAGGTCCATTACCGCTCCCAAGTGACCAGCCTCACCTGGTGGGGGAGAACTGAAGCTGAGCTGACTTGCACAAGGCCCCAGTCCAAGTGACTGGGTAGTACCCACTCCGGTGCCAAGCCCGAATTTCAAACAACTTGGGATTGGATGGCAACTGTGCCCCTAATTCCAGATCAGATTCCTACCCTCATCCCAGCTCAGTTCTGGAAGCTGTTATGAACAGCCTGCCACATGCAAGGCACCCAGTAAATAAGTATAACGCTGCAACCCTGTGAAGAAAATGGCAAAAGCGCCTGCAGTTTGAAGAAGGGGGAAGTAATCGGGTGGGGTAATTTGAGGTTCCATAGGAGTGGCAAGGCCAGTCTAAGGTGCACACTGCACTGTCCCTCAAGTGAGGGATATGAGGCCCAACATCACTCATTCTGGCCCCAATCACCTCGTCCACTGAGACTGAAGGCGTTTCCCAGAGTTTTCATGAGAGCGAAATGCCAAGGATCTGGTTCCCATGTACAGCGCCAGGTAACGGTGCTGGGTGATGGAAGGCGCAGATGCCCAGACAGGCCAAGGAGGGCCAGCAGTCCCGCAGCTGCGCCTCTGCCACTAGGGGGCAGTCGAGGGCCTGGGAGCCGGCTCAGCCACCGATGGATGAGGAAGGAGGTGAACTAGGGCTTCAGCCTGTGAACCAGGCTTCTTAGGAGGGGAGTCACAAGCAGGAACTAAAGCAACAGGGGCTGATGACCTGCTATGTACACCGGTGTCCCAACAGAACACACCTGGGTCGCTGGAGAAAAGGGTAGAGAGCCTCCTGGCCAGAAAAGAGGAACTTGCCCTGTGCTAAACACATATTCTCAGCCTCACAAAGTGGGGGGGGTTGTGCCCGAATTATAGAAGAAACAGATTCAGACGACCAGCCCGTTGGCAGAGCTGAGATTCAAACCCAGGAATGGTGGCTCCTGAAGGCCATGCTCTTCTGTGAGCATAATAGTTGCTTTTTTAAAATAATTATGAAATACTTCAAGCCGCTGAAACCGGTTTGGCTCAGCGGTAGAGCGTCGGTCTGCAGACTGAAAGGTCCCAGGTTCGATTCCGGTCGAGGGCATGTACCTTGGTTGCAGGCACATCCCAGTAGGGGGTGTGCAAGAGGCAGCTGATCGATGATTCCCATCGATGTTTCT
This sequence comes from Vespertilio murinus, assembly GCA_963924515.1. Taxonomy (NCBI): domain Eukaryota; kingdom Metazoa; phylum Chordata; class Mammalia; order Chiroptera; family Vespertilionidae; genus Vespertilio; species Vespertilio murinus. The sequence continues at coordinate 39,266,945 of OZ004716.1, read as the reverse complement.
AACTATCCTCTCTTCCTCTCTGTAAAAAAAATCAATAAAATATATATTTTTTAAAGAAATACTTCAAACAAGCAAAAACAGTGTACATGATAAGGTAACAAAAACTCATAGGCCCACCACCTAATTTAAGAAATAAAACAAGCCCTAGCCGGTTTGGCTCAATGGATAGAGCATCAGCCTGTGGACTGAAGGGTCCCAGGTTTGATTCAGGCCAAGGCCACACACGCCTGGGTTGCAGGTTCGATCCCCAGTAGGGGGCGTGCAGGAGCCAATCAATGATTCTCATCATCGATGTTTCTATCTCCCTCTCCCTTCCTCTCTAAAATCAATAAAATATACTTTAAAAAATAAAACAATAAAACGACATAAAATTTAGACAAAGCCTTCTGTGTAACCTTCCCGGTTTTGACCCCCTGGCTTCCCCCAGAGATACCTTCTCAGGAGCTAGGTGTCACTCCCCTGCACCGTTCTGTCTGCACCTTGACTGCAGACCACACGTCCCTAACAGCACACAGCACTGTTTTGCCTTTTGAAAGCAAGTCAACCATATCATGCTACTGTGTCCTCTCATTTTCATGTTTTTCTCTCTGCTGCAGCCCTGTTGACACATGAGGTCCCGCCTTTCTCCTGCTGTGCGCTGCTCTCTGGGCTGACTGCACCACAGTGTACGCATCCATTCTCCGGGCACGGGCTCATCGTCTGGCTTCCCAGTTTTTGCTACCAGAAATCTCCCTGCAAGAAAAGTTTTTCGTGTGTGTGTTTGTATGTCTTTGTGTGTGTGTGTGTGTGTGTGTGTGTGTGTGTGTGTGTGTGAGAGAGAGAGAGAGAGAGACGGTCCCCTAACTGCTCAGAAACATCTCAACAATTTCATATCATTCCCCACCCTCAAACCTCATTTTCCTCCCATTTGACCTAAAATGATGCTCAAAAGAACCCCGCTTCACCACAGACTGTAACACCAGTTGGTGACTGACAGCATTCCCTCTCTGGGCCTCAGTCTCCCCTCTGTACAAGGAGGGGCTCGACGCTTGTGGGAGGCTGAGTGAAAGAATGCCGGGAAAGAGCCCATCATCGCTGTTACTTCCTTGGGTGCCAGGAACATCTCATGTCACAACACCAGAGAGATATCCTAGTCTCGGATTAAAAATGCTAAGGCTCGCCGAAACCGGTTTGGCTCAGTGGATAGAGCGTCGGCCTGTGGACCGAAAGGTCCCGGGTTCGATTCTGGTCAAGGGCATGGACCTTGGTTGCAGGCACATCCCCAGTAGGGGGTGTGCAGGAGGCAGCTGATCGATGATTCTCTCTCATCGATGTTTCTAACTCTATCCCTCTCTCTTCCTCTCTATTAAAAAAAAAAATCAATAAAACATATTTATTTTAAAAATGTCAAGGCTTCAGTGTGTCCCAGGGGGCCGTGTGCCCCGGGTGAGCCGTGTGCCCCAGGGAAGCAGTGGGACCTGGGGGGAGGGGCAGTGAGAACCAGAGGAGGAGTGGACTCTATTCGTGTGGTCCTGAGATAGTCACCATAAAACAAGCAGATTGTCAAATGACAGCGGGAAGGGGAAGGAGACCTGGGGGGAGATAAGAGAACAACCAAAGGACTGGTGTGCATGAACATAAGTACAACCAACGAACACAGAACTCTGGGGAGGGAGGGCATGAATGGGAGGTGGGGGGGGGGGGCCAATGGTAAACTATGTACACATATAATACCTTAATAAAAAGAAAAAAATAATTTTTTAAAAAAATTCCAAGGCTTACCCTGGCTGGTGGGCTCAGTGGTTAAAGCATCAGCCCTCACATCAAAGAGTCACGGGTTTGATTCCCAGTCACGTTAACTGGGTTGTTTGTTTGATCCCCTGCCCTAGTCAGGGTGAGTTTGGGAAGCAACTAATCGATGTGTCTCTCACATGCATGTATCTCCCTCCCTCCCTCCTTCCTTTCATTCTCTAAAGAAGTCAATGGAGCCCTAGCTGGGTTTGCTCAGTGGATGGAGTGTCGGCCTGCAGACCAAAGGGTCTTGGGTTCAGTTCTGGTCAAGGGCACGTACCTTGGTTGCAGGTTCCTCCCGGGGTTAGGGGCATGCAGGAAGCAACCAATCGATGTGTTTCCCTCACATCGACATCTCTGTCTTTCCCTCTCTCTTCCACTCTCTGAAAATCAATGAAAAAAAACACCTTCAGCCGAAACCGGTTTGGCTCAGTGGTAGAGCGTCGGTCTGCGGACTGAAAGGTCCCGGGTTCGATTCCGGTCAAGGGCATGTACCTTGGTTGCGGGCACATCCCCGGTAGGGGGTGTGCAGGAGGCAGCTGGTCGATGCTCTCTCATCGACGTTTCTAGCTCTCTATCTCTCTCCCTTCCTCTCTGTAAAATATCAATAAAATATATTTTTTTTAAAGAAAAAAAGAAAAAAACACCTTCAGGCGAGGATTAACAACTACCACAAAGGCTTGGAAAGGGAGGTCACCGCCGAGTCACAGAGCCCGCCGGCCTGCCTCCCTTATTCCTCGTGAACCTTAGCTGTAACCGACGTTACTGCGCACCTACTATGCGACGGGTGCCGTGCTCAGTGCTGTGCATGCGCGACGCCTCGCCTTCAAGTCCTCATTTCCAACCCCACGAAGCGAGCACTCGGGGGTGGCAGACTGGGCCCAGGTGTCGCCCAAGGCCAGCGGGAACTAAGACTAAGAAAGCCCCGAGCCTCTGCACTCCTCGTGGGGTGCACGGAGCAGGCACCCAATGAGGAGCCAGGCCCTGAATTAGCCTCTTCCCCCACCCAAGCACCCTCCTCCCAGGGGACCTGTGGCCGGCACAGGTGCAGGGAGCAGTTCCTCTCGGCTCTCGTCGGAAGCACACGCTGGCAGCAGCTGCCCAGCCTCGGGGCCAGTGGGGCCCATCTCCGGGAGGCCGGGCAGGAAGCGGGGTGGCGTTTGGGGCCCGCGGAGGTGGGATCTGGTACCCCGGGTCTGCTGCGAGCCAGACGAGCCAGCCCGCTGGGAGAGATGCCTGGGGGTCCCCGAGTCCTGCAAGGCCGGACGCTGGCCACCCTCCTCCTCCTCTTGGTCTCCGCTGCCGGCCTGGGTACGTGGCTGACAGGCGGGCGGGCGGGCGCCCGGGAGCGGAGGGGGCACTGCGGCCACTGGAGAGGGCACGGGCAGAGAGAAGGGCTTCGGGAAGGGGGCAGAGGGGAGAGCAGGAGGGGGGAGGGGAGGAGGGAAAGGCCTCTGCAGAAACCACACGTGTCTGCTGGCTGGCCGGTTCCAAACAGGCCTGGGGAGGCCGGAGGGGCTCAGCGCTGGCAAAGGGGCGCCCACCGCCCCAGGGAGGGGGGCAGGAGCCCCAGCGCCTTCCCCACCCTGCCCCCGGGGCTCCAAATGAGGAACTGGGGCTGCCCTTGACTGAGCTTCAGAGCTGGGGGCGGGAGGGGACCTTGGGGTGCACTCGGCTTCAGGGTGAAGAAAAGCTGTCCCTTTCTGTGCCCGGAATCCCAGTCACCCCTGCACAGGGAGCCCCTCTCGGTGCGGGGGGGGGGGGGGGGGAGGGCTCCCAACACCCCCCTCCCGCAGCTACGCCAGCTGTCAGGCTACGACTGCCTGTCTGGCCCACGAGTCCGGAGAGGCAGCCGGCCACCCGAGGTCACACCGGGGCCAGGAGTGCAGCCGCTGGCCCTGAGGTTGCTGCCTCGTTGCTCACGTCTTCCTTCTTGCCTCTTCCTCAACCCCCGCTTCCCTCCCAGAAGAGGCAGAGCAGCCGTATGGGCTAGCTCTGGTAGCTAAGGGGGGGGGGGGTACGGAGCCACCAGCTCCCCTAACCCCCAGTCCAAGGACTGAACTCAACCCGTAGCCCAGGGGTGGGCAAACTTTTTGACTCGAGGGCCACCATGGGTTCTTAAACCGGACCGGAGGGCCGGAACAAAAGCAACCTGCCCATGCTGGCACTCTCATCTTGGGCTGCTGGGGAAGGAGCGGAGGGGAGAGCAAGAGAACCCTCCGCTCTTTCGGCCCCGCGGGCCGGATAGAACAGCTGAGCGGGCCGGATTTGGCCCGAGGGCCACAGTTTGCCCACGGCTGGCTGACTAACCCCAGATTGATACATGCAAGTTACAGAGAATAAGGGGCGGGCTCAGAGACAGAAGACACGGCAGAGCCAAAGTGGCCGGAAGATGGCTCCTCCTACCCCCCCCCCCCCCAACCGCTGGGCCTCTGCCGTCTCACCTGAAAAACAGCATAAGGAGACAACCTTCTTCTAAGGGTTTTTTATATATATTTTTTTAAATATATATTTTATTGATATTTTACAGAGAGGAAGGGAGATAGAGAGCTAGAAACATCGATGAGAGAGAAACATCGACCAGCTGCCTCTTGCACACCCTCCACCAGGGACGTGCCCGCAACCAATGTACATGCCCTTGACCGGAATCAAACCCGGGACCTTTCAGTCCGCAGGCCGATGCTCTATCCACTGAGCCAAACCGGTTTCGGCCTTCTAAGGGTTTTTTGAAAATGACAAAATTTAGTGTCCGGTGTGGGGCTGGAGACCGGGAAGGCCTTCAGGAGGAGGTGATGCCCAAACTGCTCTGGGAGTGGCTGCCTGGGCAGGGGCACCAGGGAGCTAAGTGTCCACATGCTAGATAGAGGTGGCACTGTGTCACCATCCCGGTGTCTTCCTCCCCCCCCTCCCAGGATGTCCCCAACCCCCCCTCCCCCAGGTAAGTCCTCTGTCTCCTTCCCTAGGTGCCTCCTCACTCCCTGTCCCAGCACCCTGTGTCCTCTGTGCCCCACCCCTCCCTCTCCTCCACCCCCCCCCCCGCCCCCAGGAGTGCCGCAGCTGCAGAGGCCAGGCCTGCAGCCTGCGTCCCCACCCACAGTCCCTGAGCCCCCCCCCCCCACACACACACACATACACCCCGCCTCTTTGCAGGCCCCGGAGGCCAGAGCATGTGCGCCGTGGACCGGAGCCCGCCGTCGGTGAAGGCGATGGTGGGGGCCGAGGCCCGCCTCCCGTGCCTGCTCAGCGTCAGCCGCCTCAGCCTCCGCCCCAACATCACCTGGTGGCGAATCCTCCAGGCCAACTCCTCCGTGTGGCCCCCTCAGTTCCACGACTGGGCCCAGAGCAACGGCGAGCTCTGGTTCCCGTCGGTGAACAAGAGCCACAGAGGCCTGTACCGGTGCCACATTTGGGAAAACGGCACCGAGTGGCACTCCTGCGGCACCTACCTCCGTGTGCTCGGTGCGTAGAGCCGGGGCCTCCCTCGGGGCCTCCCGTCCGGGAAGTGGAGGCGGCCGGGCCTGTATCTCGGGCATCCCCGCTCGCCTGTGCAGTGGGGGCTTCCGAGGGGGGCCTTGCTAAGGGCGGGGCGGGGCGGGCGGACAGGGCCAGGGCCCGGGCTCTGAGCAGCACCCCCCCCCCCCCAGAGCCGGTGCCCAGAGCCTTCCTGGACATGGGGGAGGACACCAAGAACAACATCATCACGGCGGAGGGGATCATCCTGCTCTTCTGCGCCGTGGTGCCCGGGACGCTGCTGCTCTTCCGGGTGAGCCGCCCGGGGCCGGCCCCACCCCAAACCCGGGGCGACGACAGCCCCCCGCCACACAGGGCCAGGGTGGGGCACGGATGAGCACAGGGACGGCGGGATTCCACCTGCCCTCGCTCGGTCTCCCCTCGCTGGCTGCCATCACTGCCCTTGCTCGGTCTCCCCTCGCTGGCTGCCATCGTCGCCCTTGTCCAGGGGTGTTCTCTCTCTGCCCCCACCCCGCTCCCACCCAGGGTGCTCTACTCTCCGGACAGAAGCAGCCAAGGCCGGGGCCCACGGGGGCGGGGATCCTGCGGCTTCTCTGGGCCACAGGGCAGCCGTGGCGTTGCTATTCACGGAGAAGGCAGCCAGAGCAGCGCTGGCTTGGGCCCAGAGAGCCTTGCCGCTTACCCAACGTGTGGCTTTGAGCAAGGTCCCTTGCTGGCTCCGGGAAAGCACCCCCGGGCGTCTAGAAGGGCCCCCGACACACACCCCCTACCCACTGAGACTCCCCCCCTCCCCCCACCCCCACAGAAACGATGGCAGAACCTGAAGTTCGGACTGGACCCCCGGGATGACTATGAAGATGAAAATCTGTATGAGGTGAGTGGAGGGCGGGGCCGGGCGAGGAGCAGGTGCGTTGGGGGCCAAATGGGGGTCCTCTGGGGGGGGGGCCAGGCATCCGGACACGGAGGCCCACCACCCCGTGCGCACCCCGCAGGGCCTGAACCTCGATGACTGCTCCATGTACGAGGACATCTCCCGGGGCCTCCAGGGCACCTACCAGGACGTGGGCAGCCTCCACGTCGGGGACGTCCAGCTGGAGAAGCCGTGACCGGCCCCCCGTCTGCCATGCTCCCGGCTGCTCCGGGGAACCAGCTCTTTCACCATCGCTCTCGGGAGGGTTCTGCTTCCCCCTGGGGGGTGTCCGCTCTTCCTCCTTCCTCTCCCCGCCGCCTGGCCTTCCCCAAGCTCCCACCCACTCGCTGACCCCGCTGGTAATGAGCCTTAATCGCTGCCTCCGGGGGACCGATTGTAGCCGCCTCCGTGTCACCTCCCCTCCCTGCTCTTGTCAAGGCCACTTAGTTATAATAAATGCTTCCCAACTGCAGACCCTGGCAGGAGTCGTGGATCTCCTGGGGACCACCCACCCTGCCCCCCTGGGACCCAGGAATCCAGGCCTCTAGTCCCCTCCTCCCCCGGACCCAGGATTCTGCCCCACTCTCCCCCCTTCCACCCCTTCCCACTCCCCTCCCCGCCCCTGCCTCTCCCACTACCTCAGAGCAGGGAGCCCATCTTGGCTGCCCCCCCCCCCAAAGGAACAGAAGTGTCTTGCAGGGGGCTCCACCCCAGGCATGTCTCCCCTGAGCAGGGGGGGGGGGGGGCAGGAGGGAATGGCGGTGACCACGTACGTTTATTTATGCACATTTACGTCTCGGAATCACAGGGGACTGTCTGAGTTCTCCTAGGGTCACCCCTGATATCTGGGAGTGGGCGGTGGCCGGGGATTTGGGGGGCCTGTGGCCCTGGCCTGGGGAAGGGGAGGGACGGAGGGGCAGTGACAGAGGCACAGATACGCAGTTTCTGAGACAGAGGGGAGAAAGACAGAGGGAGTGAGAGAGAGAGAGAGAGAGTGAAAGACAGGGAATCCGAGAGGACATACTCGGAGCGACCGCAGAAAGAGAAGGAGGGAAGGGTCCGCAGAAAGAGGGGCTTGGAGAGGAATCCACAGGTGGGGAAGGGAGAAGAAGGCTCTGCGGAGACCCAGACGGGAAAGGGCCCGAGGGAGGAAGAGACAGAGAGGGCGGGGACGGGCGGGGGGACCAGGACGGAGACCAGGGGGCAGGGGGGGCGGACACGGACAGAAACACGGGAAGGGAAGAGGCAGACGGGAACGGGGAGGCTGCAGCCGGAGGGGACGGCGGACCCCGGGCCGAGATGGGACGCGGAGGCCGCGCCCCGCAGACCCCCGGCCGGACCGCAGGACGGGGCGGGGCGGGGCGGGGCGGGGCGGGGTGGGGCGGGCGGGGCCCCCGGGGGCCGGGCGGCGGCGAGAAGGGGAAGGAAGCGGAGGTGCCGGGCGGGAGCGGGGCGCGGGCAGGAAGCGGGGAGGGGTGGCGGGGCGGGGGCCTCCGGAAAAAACGCCCCAACTTCCTGCCCCGCCGGAGCCAGGAAGCGGGAGCCGGGACTCCGGGCCGGGATCGCCGAGCCCGACCCCGGGCGCCCGCCGGCCACCTCCCCGCGCGGACACAGGTACCCGGCCCGCCCCGCCCGCCCCGCCCCCGGCGGCGGGAGGGGAGGCGGACGGAGGGAGGGGCGCGGCCCGCGGCGGCGGAGGGGCCTCCTCGGCGGCCGGGCCTCAGTTTCCCCACCTGTCAAAGGGACCAAAAAAGAGGAGAGCGAATAGCTGTCCGGCGCAGCAGGCGGGGGGGAGGCGTGCGCGGCGGGGCCACGGCCTCCAGCTGCCCCGCGGGGCATGGAGGTCCCTCCTCCCGCGGTGCGGGCGGGGAAACTGAGGCCCGGGAGCGCGGAGCGGCGCCGACCGGCCCGGGGCGCGCCCGGGGAGGCAGCGGAGCGGGGCTTCGCACTCGCGGGGCTCCCCGCGCCGGGCGCCGCCGCCCCGGCCGCTGGCTCCGGGACCCCGGGAGGGAAAACACGGCCGCTGACGACGTCGCGGGCCGCTGCGAAGCCGCAAAGCTGCAGAGAGCTTCGTTTGAAAGCGTTTTTGGTCGGAAATCTCTTTTTTCTGGGCCGCTCGCCATATAACCCGGGGAGCTGAGCTGTGGGGGGGCGGAGCTGGCGGGCCTCGCCCATTGTAGAGACGGGAAGACTGAGGCCCGGGAAGAAGTAGTTGGCGACTCCAGGTTACACTGCATGTCCGAGGGATAGGTTCGCTCGAACCCGGGGTTTTTTGATTTGCAGACCAGCGGGAAGTGTGCGGGGTGGGGCTGGGGGTGCGGGGAGACTTCATGTACAAGCGTTGGGAACGGAACTGATCTCCGGGTTAGGGAGGTGAGATAGATGGTGGGGAGCCCCGTCCGGGAGCCGAAGGGCCGAGGTGGCCCTGAGACCTCAGACTGAGCCCTGGCTGGCTGTCGGGCTGGAACCCTCCTCACCTCCCGCCCGGGGGGAGGCGGGGCCCAGGGGAGTGACGGGAGCAGTCGAGATACGGAAACGCCAGCCCTCCAAGGCCGGCCAGAGCGGCCCCATCTGGCCAGCGTGGCGCAGTGCGGAGCTAGAGCGTCCGGCGGGAGGAGTAGAGTCAGGAGCCGGGCTAGAGCGGCTGGTGGGAGGAGTGGAGTTAGACTCCAAGGGGGGCCTCGGAGGCGGCTAGAGCGGCTGGGGAGGGGCGGGGAGGGGGACCGGGCGCCGGCGCGCGGAGGCTTCGGTCCCGGCAGCTGCGGCGGCTTCTCCGACCCGGAGCAGGTGAGGGACGCGGCCCCCGCGGGCGTCAGGCCCTGACTCCGCACGTCCGCCCCAGCATCCCTAGAGGTGCATTCCGCCACGTTCCCTGTAGGATTTGGGGCCCGTGTAGACCCGCCACGTCCCATATAGCTTTGGGGGCTCATGTAGACCCGCCACGTTCCATGCAGATACCAGTTTCTACAGACCCCCCCCCCCAAGTTTCTGCTAGCCCCCTGTGGACACCGGACTCCTTACAGACGTGGGGTCCCCAACTAGGGCACCAGTAGCATCCCCCTAGTGTCCAGGGCCCTATAGATTCTGGGTTTAGGAACCACCACAGGCCCCTAGAGAATTCTGGCCCCCTTTGAAGTCTCCAGAGATCCCATAGACCGGCTACATTCTCCATGGTTTCGTGATCATGTGTCAGATGGAAACCCCTTTGACTCCTCTATTTTAGGTTCTACAAGTCTCCCAGAGGTTCTTAGAGACCAGGATCATCCATTCATTACCTTACAGACTCTGAGCCCTGCATAGAACCCAGGTGCCCATGCTGCCCCCCCCACATGTGCCAGCTTTGCTCTAGGATCTCCGCCCCGCCAGCCCCGTGCACACAGCACCCCCCCCCCCCCCTTGCTGGACCTCAGGCCTTGTCAGTTGCCTACCGATCCATTTGACAGCTTCAGCCTTTGTGGCAGCCCCTCATCCCCCCTGTCCCCTAAGCAGCCAGCCCCGCTCCCCCATATCCTCCCTCAGCCCCAACCCTCTGTGGCACAGCAGCGTCCAGGCTGCGTTCCTGCCAGGCCACAGTGCCTCCATCTCCCTGACTTCCCCAGACCCTAAAGAGGCCTCGTGTGTCTGGGCTTTGGGTCAGATTCTAGTTTCCTGAGGTCAGGGTTCCCCATGCTCTGAAGCAGCACACTCTGGTAGCTAACGGCATAAACTCCCAGGCCAGGCTGCCGGGCTGAGTCCCATTCTGTCCTTATGAGCTGTGCCTGAGTTTCCTCTGCAAAAATGGGGGCGTTGATAATGACCTCTGGGGGTCACGGAGAGGATTAAGTTGGCTAATACCGATAACGCGGTAATACTGCCACTTAATGGCACTCAGTGCACTTTAAGCCTTAGTCATTGTCTCACACTGTGGCAAGGAGTAAAGGAGACAATACATGCCTAGTGCGTGGCTGGGGGCCTGCCCGGCATTCGCTCAGATGACCTGTGCTCTTTTTGGAATCTCCCTGCTTCTTTTTTTTTTTTTAATTTGAGATCTGTCTATCTTTTTTTTTTAATATATTTTATTGATTTTTTTACAAAGAGGAAGAGAGAGGGATAGAGAGTCAGAAACATCGATGAGAGAGAATCATCATCCAGCCGCCTCCTGCACACCCCCTACTGGGGATGTGCCCGCAACCAAGGTACATGCCCTTGACCGGAATCGAACCCGGGACCCTTCAGTCTGCAGGCCAATGCTCTATCCACTGAGCCAAACCGGTTTCGGCTCCCTGCTTGTTTTGAACCTGTCCACTCCCACGTGCGACGAGCCATGCTTTCCAGCCCAGGAGTTGCAGCTGGCAGCCCAGTGGTTTCCCCCCTCTGGAGGCAGTAACAGCAGCAGGGGCTGTTGTGGTTGTGAGGGCTGAGGTTCCATGTGAGAAGCCCTTGGAGCAGGGCTATGTGAGTTTGGCTCTCATGATAAATAATTACTATTATTTTTTCCTGCCTTGGTTCGCAATTTTATTTATTATGTGAACGTTTCACAGTGCTCAGATCTTAAATTACTCAAATGTGGGTGTTGGACACCTACCCTTTATGGAAAAGAGTAGGAATGATGCCTGCTCCCGTGAGCCCGTGGGGGGTGGCATTTGGACACTCAAGGAAGCATCACTCTTTAATGATCATAATCAAAATCACAGCCACCGCCGGAACCCGTTTGGCTCAGTGGATAGAGCGTCGGTCTGCGGACTGAAAGGTCCCAGGTTCGATTCCAGTCAAGGGCATGTACATTGGTTGGGGGCACATCTCCGGTGCAAGGTGTGCAGGAGGCAGCTGGTAGATGTTTCTCTCTCATTGATGTTTCTAGCTCTCTATCCCTCTCCCTTCCTCTCTGTCAAAAACCAATAAAATATATTTTAAAAAAACAAAAACAAAATCATAGCCACATTTGCTGAGTGGTAGGGAGGAGGCCTGTGGAAGAGGGGGAAGGGTGGGTCTCGGGCAGCTAGGGTTATAAATAGCTCTGGGCTGTGGGGAGAAGTACCCCACCCCACCCCCCCATTGGTCCACCCACTCTGGTGTCCACAGCTCTTCCTGCCTGACATGGGCTCTTGTGACATTAGTCAGATTAACTAAGGACACAGAAGCTATCGGTGGAAAGACACAGGGAGAAGTGGAGACTCTAAGGGATATGACATGGGAAGAAGAGAGAAGGGCCCTGACCGGTTAGGCTCAGTGGATAAAGGCGTCAGCCTGCGGACTGAGGGGTCCCGGGTTCGATTCCGGTCAAGGGCATGTACCTTGGTTGCAGGCACATCCCCAGTGGGGGGTGTGCAGGAGGCAACTGATTGATGTTTCTAACTCTCTATCCCTCTCCCTTCCTCTCTGTAAAAATCAATAAAATATGTGTTTTTTTAAAAAAAGAAGAAATATGAAACATTGACTCAGAGAGGTGCGGGGACAGTGGCTACAGAGCCCAGTGTGGGGAGACAGGCGGGGATAGATGAGGGGGAACGCAGGGAGCAACAGATGCGGGATGGGGCCCAGAGGAGGGAGAGGAGGCAGAGACGGGGAAATGAGACAAGTCTGGTGGAAGGGAGAGAGAAGATGAGGACGAGAGGCAAAGATGAGGTAGGTTCAAGGGAGATACAGCCCGGGGGTGCTGTCTGGAGAAAGGAGGGCCAGCAGGACAGACGGACATAGGCGAAGGGGACAGACACACCGTGGGGTGTGAGGGGTCTGAGGACTGACTGTTCCTTGTTTTTCTGGGACTGGAGGCCAGAGTATGTATCAGATCCCCGAGGGAAAGAACTCTTGGGTTGGGGGACTCTTGGTCTTTGCGGGAGAAGGGTTCAGAGTTCGTTTTCTTACGAGGAGAGAGTTGGGGGTTGGGGGGGGTTTACCATTGTGACTTCCTGTCACAGGAAGTGGGGCTGGTGGGTTCAGAGGCAACATCCTGCCCCAAGCCTGTCACAGATGAGAAGAGAGCCCCCCCACACCCCGTTTATATACCTCCTGCCTCCCCTTTAACCTTCCAACTCTGCCGGCCCGGGGCCCAGCCCCCAGCCCCTCCTCCTCCTCCCTCAGACCCAGGAGTCCAGGCCCCCAGCTCCCCCCCCCCCCCAGAGTCTGAGCTCCAGGCCCCCCTGCATTAGGGACCCCAAAATTGCAGGCTGTCACGGCCGCAGCTCCCTCGGGGACCCAGGCTCCTGGGGCTCCAGCTTCTCCCCCAACGAGTCTCCGCGTCCCCGTCCTCGGCTCCCGCCCGGCTGGCCGCTGAAGGGCTCTTTGTGGCCACACAGAGGCCCCATTGAGCGGAGGCCCGGTGGGGAGAGGCTGTTTACTCACCTTCACACCTGGGCCAGGAATCTGTGAGTAACCTCTTGTGCCACCTCCTCCCGTCCCTGACCACGGCCCCTCCTCCTCCCCAGCCCGCACGGCCCATGGAGGCGGACAACGTCGCGGTCCGAGGGGCGGTGAGTGGGGAGAGCCCGGGGGTGAGGGGGCTGGGGGGCTGTGAGTGGGGAGCTCCGTGGGCTGAAGCCACCCCTCCTCCTTCCACAGGCCCCCGGGCCCCCCCGGCCTGGCCTGGTGCCCGTCAGCATCATCGGGGCCGAGGACGAGGATTTTGAGAACGAACTGGAGGCGGTGAGAAGCTTTCTGTCCCTGGGGCCCCCGCCCCCCCGGCCCCTCGTCCCATCCTCGGTGTCCCCTCCCACCCAGTTCTCTGTCCTCAGACGCTGGCCGCGCAGCCTCTCAGTGCCCTTCTCTCTCATCTTTGTGGGGCCTCCTTCCTCGTCTTCCCGTCCCATTCTTTTTTTTCCCTGTCCCATTCTCCCCCCGCCCCGTCCCATTCTTGATCCCACCCTTTTTACTCTAACCCCGACTTTATCACTGCTCCCCAAGAACAGCAGAGATCCCATCCTCACCTCCTCTTGTCATAACATTGAACCTCTCCATTTTCACCGCCGTGCTGCCACCGCTACAGCCCAGACCCCCTCCCGGCTTGGAGCCACCGGGCAGTGCCAGGGAAGGGGCAGGGTCCAGCCCACGGCCCCTCTCCTCCCACGTCTCACCCCCACCCCACCCCACCCCACCCCCACCCCCAGAACGCAGAGGAGCAGAACAGCCAGTTCCAGAGCCTGGAGCAGGTGCGGCGGCGCCCGGCCCACCTGATGGCCCTCCTGCAGCACGTGGCCCTGCAGTTCGAGCCCGGACCCCTGGTGAGCACGGGGCAGGGGGGGCTGGGTGGGCGCGGGCAGGGGGGCTGGGCCCGGCCCCAGTGGTCAGGGTGCGAGGCCAGTGGAGATGAGCCGGAAGGCAGATCTAGAACTAGACAGCCAGAGGGACCACCGTGTGATCCAGACAGGACGGCAGGTGCCCGGAGGCATCTCAGCGAGCTGAGTGCAGGCTGGGAGAGCACACGGCGCCGGGCCCTGAGAGCTGCCGAACCGGGAGCCGGGGAGAAACCACGGCCCTCCCCTCCGGTGCCTGTGGCCATGTCACCCATCAGTGCAACTCCCCCGGGGACTCCAGAAATTGGACCCCTCTCTCCGCGGCCTTGGAGGTGCCGCCAGTCAGTGATGGCGGGCTGGGCGCACCCATCAGCCTCCTCGGGTCTAGGTGGTGCCCCAGCCTCGGTTCAGAAACAAGCAGCCGCCGCAAGCAGCCCTCGAGGCAGACAATGGAAGTCCAGAAGCTGAGCTACAGGGCAGAGCCCACTGTGCAGACACCCGGGGTCCGGAGGACCCGGAGGTGATGCCGGGAGGAAGAGGCTCGGTGGCAGGGCCCCTCCCACGGGCCGAGAGCAGGGTCAGCCCAGCGGGTCCCTCCGGGAGACGAGCGGCTGCGGAAGTGCCGGGGAGGCTGCCGGGGATGCAGAAAGAAGGGCCCGCAGACCGGCACTGTAGCCTCGGAGATTCAGAAATTGCCTGCTCTCCAGGAAAGTGCAGACCCTCCTTGCCTGGTGCCTGGAGGTTCCGGCCTCCTGAGCCTGGGGTTTCTAGAACTGAGCGCCTGGGGCTCAGCCCAGGGACGGTGCTCGGTGCTCCCTGCCAGGTGCTCGGTGCTCCCTGCACAGCCTCCCACAGCGGAGCCCGAGGCCCGAGGCCCGAGGCCCGAGGCCAGGCTGGGGTGATCAGACGGCCTCAGCGTTTTGGGGCGGGTCCTCGTGCCGTTCCCCCACTTCGGTGGCTGGAGGGGGCGGAGGGGTCGTTGTGGCCTGGGCGGCTGCCCGGAGGCCTTGCACGAAGCTTTCTCCTTGGGTTGGGGGCGGGCGGAGACACGGTTGGTGCAGGTGTTTACGGAGTCCCACCCAGCCGCTGAGTCCTCAGCGCACTGAGACGAGAGCCCTGCGGAGTCAGGACGGGCTGCAGTCCCCCCCCCCCCCCCCCCCGCACTGCCCGAGGCCCCCAGCCCAGGGCAGCCCAGGAAGTGGCTCATGAGTGAATGAGGGAGCCCCTCGCCGGGGCTGCTGAGGCAGAGGGGTCAGCCCACCCCCGCCCCGCCACACTGACCTTCCGGCGCTCACAGCCTCTCTGGGCAGCGGACATGGGCTGTTCCCGTCCCAGCTTTGCCTCTTGCGAGCTGTGTGACCCCAGTAAACCTGAGCTCAGCTTTCTCATCTGTGAAATGGGTTGGCGCTGTCCCTGTGCGCTAACAGGTCCGTGTGGACAGCGTTTAGAAGGCGTGGGTGACCGTGGCAGCAGCGGGCACAGAGCACCGCTCTGCAGGAACGCACTCCCAGATGCCCACAGCGGGCCCAGGGAGGCCTGGGTGAGGGCTGGTGGAGATCGGGAGCACGCTTCTAGAGGATCCGAGCCCCGGGGTCCCCCGCGGAGGTGCGGGCTGGGTGGCCGGGAGGGAGGACAGGTCGCCTCTGTCTCCCCAGCTCTGCTGCCTGCACGCGGACATGCTGGGCTCTCTGGGCCCCAAGGAAGCCAAGAAGGCCTTCCTCGACTTCTACCACAGCTTCCTGGAGAAGACCGCGGTGAGAGGCGCCCCCGAGGGCCCGGCCCCTCTGCCTTTGGCCCTGGAAAGCCACCCGGACCCCCACCCCCATCCCGCTGAGGGCAATGAGAAGGCGAGCCTGGGCCGGGAGCCCTGTGCCAGCCTGGCCGCCCCCTCCCGCCGCCACCCCTGCCCAGGCCTCCCCCTCACCCGTCCTCTCTCCGGGCAGGTTCTGCGGGTGTCTGTCCCTTCTTCTGTCGCCTTTGAACTGGGTAAGGAGACGAGAGGGGCTTTGGGGTGAGGGAGAGGGTTAGGGAGGCCCAGGGCGGGAGGCACACACCGAGGTGTTGGTCAGCGGGGACTCCTGTCTTCCTCCTGGAGCAGCGGCCCAAGGGAGCGTGCCTGCTGGAGCCCGAGGGGGTGGGGGGGACCCAGGGCCCGGGAGACTGGCCCCAGCCCGCTCCCCTACCCCCGCAGACCGCACGCGGCCTGACCTCATCTCCGAGGACAGCCAGCGGCAGTTCGTGCAGGAGGTGGTGCAGAGCCAGCAGGCCGCCATCAGCCGGCAGCTGGAGGACTTCCGATCCAAGCGGCTCATGGGCATGACACCCTGGGAGCAGGAGCTGACGCAGCTGGAGGCCTGGGTGGGGCGGGGCGCCAACTTCGAGGCCCGGGAGCGGCTGGTGGCGGAGCGGCTGCTGGCCCACTTGGAGGAGATGCAGTGAGTGGGCCGCCCTCCCCCGCCGCCCATCCCTCTCGGCCCCCACCCGGCCCTGCAGCTCCACAGCCATGTCTTAGCATCTCCCCTGACCTCGGCCCACAGCCTGGCACGTTAGTCCACCTGGCTTTTGTCTCCTTCCCGGCTGCGGGGTCGCCCAGTTTGCAGGCCTGTCCAAGGCCTGGCGCTTGGGTCTCGTCCTTGCCACTCCTGTCCTCGGCTGCACCCGGATGAGGTCATCTCTGTCCTCCCAGCTGCTTCGGCAGTGCCCTCTGCCTCCCCCGTCCTGCCCATCTTCAGGGGGACAGCCAGTGGACATTTGTGCTGGGGAGACAGGGACCCAGGCTTAGCAAGCTTGTCTCTCTCTTCCTCCTCACAGACACACCATCTCTACCGACGAAGAGAAGAGGTGATGGGAGCAGACAGACAGCAAGACAGGCATTCTAGTCTCCCGGGCCCAGGGAGGAGGCTAAGGCGCGGGTCCGGGCTCAGCCACGTGGCCATGTCTCTGGTCCCGCCCCCCGGAGCCCTGGCCCCTTTCCTAAGATGTGCAGCAGGAAGTGGGGGTGGGGTGGGGGTGGGTCAGGCTGCGGGGCGCAGTGTGCAGGTCAGTGTGTGGGGTCCTCACCGTCCCCTCCCCACAGTGCCGCCGTGGTCAGCGCCATCAGCCTGTACATGCGCCACCTCGGGGTGCGGACCAAGAGCGGGGACAAGAAGTCGGGGAGGAATTTCTTCCGGAAAAAGGTGCTTCCCTGAATGATCAGACCTAGACCGTCCCTCCCCAGAGAGTCCGCGGGAGCCTCCTGGCTGCCCCTGGCCCAGCTCCTCTGTGGGTGGCTCACCAGCCCTCCCCCCTCCCCCCGCAGGTGATGGGAAACCGGCGGTCAGATGAGCCCACCAAGACCAAGAAAGGACTGAGCAGCTTCCTGGACGCTGCCCGGTGGAACCGGGGCGAGCCCCAGGGTGAGGTGCCGGCCTTCCCCACCCCGCCTCCCCCCGCCGCGCCGCCTCCCCCATCTCACGGTCCCATCGGTCCCATCTCGTTTCAGCCCCAGATTTCCGACACCTAAAAACGGAGGCTGATGGTAATGTTCCTGAAGCCAGAGCATCCATTTGGGGAACCTCAGGGGGGAAGATGGGTCTGAGGGCGGAGGGGGCCGCAGGAGGAGGAGGGTCTCGGGGGGAGAGGAACGGCTGGAACACGGCATCTCCGTGCCCCGGCCGCTGTGGGTGCGTTCCTGGATCTCATCGCCCCCTTCCTCCCTCATTTCTCCCCAGCTGAGAAGCCAGGCCTCGCAGAACGGAAGGGAGGCCTGGGGGTGCCCTCCCGGGACCGGAATGTTGGGGCCCCTGGCCAGGACTCCCCTGGAGTTTCACTGCAGCCTGTGTCCGGGGACAGCCCCGACCAAGAGCCGGGTGAGTCTCCTGGTCTCCAGAGCACCCCTCAGCTCTCCCCACCTGTCCCCCCTGTTCCTGTCCTGCCATTCATAGAGCCGTCCTTCCCTCAGCTTACCCCTTCCTGTTCCCACACATCCTTGGACTACATTTCCCATCAGCCCCGTGAGTTCATTTCCCAGAACCCTCTCTGAGTACATGGCCAGTCAGCCCCTTTAGAGGGTCTCACAATCCTTGTGTGGCGCAGCCCCTGGGACCCCAGCGGCCTGGCCAGCCACGCTCAGAGCCCAGCCCTGAGGCTGCCTTCGCCGTACGTTGGCAGTCATCCCTCGCCGAGCCTCAGCCTCCTCATCTCTGCATGGGGTGCATGTGTCCTCTTCATGAAAGTCCTTGCTGAGGGTCAGGAGAACGGATGGATGCTTCCAGCACAGCATCCAATCTCCCCACCGGTTCTGGGGGCCCCACCTGTGTTCTCAGGGGCCTTTCCACCTGCCCGTCCCCCTCGAGCGTGTCTGCCAGGCGCTAGATGGGGCAGTGGGGTGGTCTTCGGCCGTCTGGAATCTGTGCCCGAGGGCCTCCAGCCAGCCCTGCCCTGCCCGCCACAGGTGACGCCTCCCCGGAGCTGGGGGACCCGCCCCCGCAGGGCCCCGCCAGCCTGGAGCCCGCAGCGCCCCCGGAGAGCGCCGAGGAGGGTCCTGACACGGAGAGGTACCCGGGCGGGGGGCGGGGTGCTGAGCGCAGGAATCGGGGCTGGGGACGGGGGTGGGTCTCGCTGCCATTTGCGCCTGCTGTCCCCAAGCCATTCCACTCTGCCCTGCTCTCCCTGTCTGTCTGCTCCCTCCTCCTCCGTCCCCTTTTCTTCATCGTCTCTCTCATTCCTTTTCCTCTTCTTCTTTTTTACATTTCCCCTTCCTCCTCCCTCTTGCCTTTCATCTGCCTCTGCTCCCCCCACTCTCCCTCTCCTCCCTCGCCCTTCACCCCTCAGCCTGCCCCTCCCGCACCCCCTCACCCCCTCACTTTCACCCCTCCCTCTGCTCCTTTAGCCTCAGCCCGCGGCCTTGCTCCTGCTTCCTGGTGCCCTTCCCTCCCCCCCCAGTCCTCTGTGCTCCGTGCCCGGGGGCCCTGTCCCCCTCACAGTTGGGGGGGCAGGCTCTGCCCCCTGCCCGTCCTTGTGCAGCCGCTTTGGGGTCCCTTTGGCGGGTGGGGGCGGTGAGTTGGGTTCCTCTGGGTCCACCTCTGACCCTGTGCCCCTCTCTCCCCAGAAGGTGGAAGAGGTGGGTGCCTGGGCCCCCCATTTCTCCCAGCCCCTCCCCTCCCCACGGGCCACCCACTCCCCTTCACCCCTAAGAGGGGTGGGTGGGGACACCACCCTCCCAGCCAAAGAGCTAAGTATTAAAATCCCCCTTCTCCCACCCCAACTCCTGGCTCTGCCCCCACCCCCACCTCAGGGAAGGGAGGGGTCAGTCCTGAGTTCCACACTGGGTTCCCCTCCCTCCCTGACCACCCCCTACTGGGCACCCCTAGATGCCACTGCTCCTTCTGACTCCTCTCTTCTCTTGCATGTTTGATCTCTGTCCTGGTCTCTCCCTGTCCCCATGCTGGACTGTCTCTGTCCTGGTCTCTCCCCGTCTGTCCCTGTCCTGGTCTCTCCCTGTCCCCATGCTGGACTGTCTCTGTCCTGGTCTCTCCCCGTCTGTCCCTGTCCTGGTCTGTCCCTGTCCTGGTCTGTCTCTGTCCTGGTCTGTCCCTGTCCTGGTCTGTCCCTGTCCTGGTCTCTCCCTGTCCTGTCTCTGTCCCTGTCCCCATCCTGGTCTGTCTCTGTCCTGGTCTGTCTCTGTCCTGGTCTGTCCCTGTCCTGTCTCTCCCTGTCCCCATCCTGGTCTGTCCTGTCCCGGTCTTTCTTCGTCTCTGTCCTGACTCTGTCCTTGGCCTCGGGGCGCAGGCTGTCGGGGCGTCTGGGGCGCTCAGAGAGCCTGCGGGTGAGTGACCGCCGCCGGCCAGCCCGGGGCAGCCTCGGGGCTAAGGGCCGGGGTGGGGGCCGCTCCCGGAGCGACGTGGACATGGACCCCAGCTCTGCCACGGCCGTGCTCGGCCCCGCCCGACGAGCCACGTACGTCACTCCCGCCCCCCACCGCTGAGTCAGCCAGAGTCGGGGGGGTGGGCGGGAGGGGGCCAGTGACAGAGCCGCAGAACTGGGAGTGGACCTGAGGTCCCTGGGGCCGGCAGTGGTCCGGGGAGGGGAGGCGGTTCTTCCAGAAGCGGGGGCCGCTCTGCGGCGGGCCACCGGGGACCGGTGCTGCGGACAGGAGGGGGGGGAGGCGCTGGGACCGGGTCTCCTCTCCGGGCCCACGCCGGGCCTTGACCAGGCCCCTCCCACAGCCCCGAGCCCGGAGACGAGGGCGAGCCGGGACGGTCGGGCCTGGAGCTGGAACCAGAGGAGCCGCCCGGCTGGCGGGAGCTCGTGCCCCCCGGCACCCTGCACAGCCTGCCCAAGAGCCAGGTGAAGCGGCAGGAGGTCATCAGCGGTGAGTGTCCTCCTGCCCAGTGTGACCACGGACCAGGCCCGCGCCCCGAGGAGGCGGTGCGGGGAGGCGTCCGGCCAAAACTGGGGGGCCGCTCCCAGCCGGGCGCCGCTGGCAGGCCGATCCCCAAGGCGGGAGCGGTGCATACGGAGCGGTGCTGCGGGCAGGGGCTGTATGTCCCCGGTGCTTCTGGCGTGGCCGTGGCTTCCCTGTCTGTGGGACGTGGGCAGTGATGGCTCCTGTCTCAGGGCCGTCAGGAGGGGCCGTTGGCGTGGGGTGTTTGGCACCCGTGGGCGGAGTGAGAGCGCGAAGGTGTCGGAAGGGCTGCTTCCGGGTGGAGGTGAGGGGTCTCGTTTTTGTCTCGTTTTCTGTGGTTTTGAATTGTGTGTATGGAGGAGATTTGGCAGAGTTGCGTTTGGAAGCTCGTTGGAAGTTTACTTGGAGAAGGTGCTCAGTAGGCGAGTGCTTTGTAGGTCACAGGCCCTCCTAAGAACATGCTCGACGCCTAAGCAGTGCTCTCAGAACTTTCTGGAATGATGGAAATGCCGATGCTGCCTGTGCAACGCGGGCACACAGCGGCGCTGCGCACTTGAGCTCTGGCGAGTGCGCCTAAGGGCTGGTTCGGTCTCGTTCCCTTTCAATTAGCACTGAACGGGCGGTGGCTGCCACATCCGGAGCGCGGCAGGCTCTCACCAGAGAGGCAGAGCCCGCCCCGAGGGGCGCGGGGCCTGGCGCTGGCACGGCCGTGGACCTGCGTCTGAGCTGCCACCCTGAGAGCAGAGGGGTGACCCTGAGACCCGGCTGACTCCCTCGCTGGCGGGGAGCACGGAACACGGCTGCCCGCTTGCTGGCCGAGGGTGGCCCAGTGGTCCTGGTTCCCCCGGGACTCTCCCGGTTTGGGCACTAGCCCCATGTCCTGGGAAACTGTGGGGCCAGGCAGACGGGGACACGTCGGTCGCTCTGGCCGGCGGCCACTGCCAAAAGGAGAGGCGGCGGTGGACGCGTCCTCAGGGCGATCTTGGGCAGACGACCTCAGCCCCGAGAGGGCAGTCCCTGTCTGTCCGTCCCTTTCTCCTCGTCCTCCAGCCTGCCTCGCAGACTGCCCCATAGCTGGCTCCCTCCCCAGCCACACTTCTCCCCGCTGGCCCACAGAGCTGCTGGTGACCGAGGCGGCCCACGTGCGCATGCTGCGGGTGCTGCACGACCTCTTCTACCAGCCCATGGCCGACGGGGGCTTCTTCCCCCTGGAGGAGCTGCAGAACATCTTCCCCAGCCTGGACGAGCTCATCGAGGTGCACTGTGAGTGCAGGCCGCCGCCCCTGCCCGCAGCCCCCCTGCCCGCCTCCACCCTGCCCGCCTCCCTCCTGCCCACCTCCCTCCTGCCCGCCTCCCTCCTGCCCGCCGCCTCCCACCACCGGGCTCCTCCTCCGAGGCCGTACGCCCAGACTTGGGGGTCTAGCCTGCTCTCCTGGACCCCCAAGTCTAGCACTGGGGACTACCCCACCCTGACCCTGATGCTCAAATTCCAGGGGGACTGCCCACTGGTTCTAGGGATCAGGCAGACACGCCTGCAGCCCCACCCCCGCCAGCTCCCACCAGGCTCTGTAGACAATCTTGGGGGGTCCTGACAGCACCCCTGTCCTGACCGCCCCCCACAGCTCTGTTCCTCGATCGCCTGATGAAGCGGAGGCAGGAGAGCGGCTACCTCATTGAGGAGATTGGAGATGTGCTGCTGGCCCGGGTGAGAGTGCCCAGCCCGGCTCCGCACGCCTGCACCCTCCCCCCCCCCCCGCCCCCCGGGACCCAGAGGCCAAGGGCCTGGGCCCCAGGGTCCCAGCTGAGACACCCTGGCCTGAATCTCTATAGTTTGATGGTGCCGAGGGCTCCTGGTTCCAGAAAATCTCCTCCCGCTTCTGCAGCCGCCAGTCGTTCGCCTTGGAGCAGCTTAAGGCCAAGCAGCGCAAGGAGCCTCGCTTCTGTGCCTTCGTGCAGGTGAGCGGCTGGGGGGCGGGGGGCGGGGGCGCCGGGCCGTGGTCCAGGGAGGGGGCTGGGGCTCTCACCCGGAGGCGAGGCCCGGGCGCGGCCGCCTCAGCGCTGCCGCCCCCGTAGGAGGCCGAGAGCCGCCCGCGGTGCCGCCGCCTGCAGCTGAAGGACATGATCCCCACGGAGATGCAGCGGCTGACCAAGTACCCGCTGCTGCTGCAGAGCATCGCGCAGAACACAGGTACGCGCCCCTGCCCCCCATCCCGCCCCCGCTCCCGCCCTGGCCCCCGGCCGAGCCCACCGCCCGGTCCCTCCCTCGCCCGCAGAGGAGCCTGCCGAGCGGGAGAAGGTGGAGCTGGCGGCAGAGTGCTGCCGGGAGATCCTGCACCACGTCAACCAGGCCGTGCGGGACATGGAGGACCTGCTGGTGAGCCGGCTCTGCCCTCGGGGCCGTGTCTGCTCAGTAACCCTGCGCCTCCCTTTTGGGGTTCCCGGAGGGCGGCCTCCCCTGGGCTTGTCTCCCGGGGGGGCGCGGTGGGGGGCCCCCCCGGCCCTGGCTTGTGCTCACGACATCGCTCCCGCTCCAGCGGCTCAAGGACTATCAGCGGCGCCTGGACTTGTCCCACCTGCGGCAGAGCAGCGACCCCATGCTGAGCGAGTTCAAGGTGACCCGCCTGCCCTCGCCTCCTCTCCCTCAGCCCCGGCCTGCTGCCCGGCCGCTCTCCAATGGCCCAGGGGTCCCGAGAGCCTGTCCACGCTGACCCTCCCCACCCCCCAGCTCCGCCCTGACCCCTGGCTGACCCCCAGCCCCGTGGTCATCTCCGCCCGCCCGCCCGCCCTGTCCTGCCCTGACCGCCACCCCTCCCGCCCCCAGAACCTGGACATCACCAAGAAGAAGCTGGTGCACGAGGGCCCTCTGACATGGCGGGTGACCAAGGACAAGGCTGTGGGTGAGCCCGGGTGGCGAGCCGGGGGGCGGGGGGCGGTGAGCCGGCCGGGGGGCGGGGGGCGCTCGGGCCGGTGCTGAGCAGGCCGTGCCCGCAGAGGTCCACGTGCTGCTGCTGGACGACCTGCTGCTGCTGCTCCAGCGCCAGGACGAGCGGCTGCTGCTCAAGTCGCACAGCCGGACGCTGACCCCCACGCCCGACGGCAAGACCATGCTGCGGCCCGTGCTGCGACTCACCTCCGCCATGACGCGGGAGGTGGCCACCGGTGAGGCCCGGCGGGGCGGTGTGGCCGGCGTGGCCACCGAGGCCGTGGGTGGGGGCCCTCCACAGAGCCGGGGCGGTGGCGAGGGGCTGCTGGCTAGGTGCGGGGGGGGGGGGGGGGGGAAGGTGGGGGAGGGCGCCTGCGGGGGGCAGGGGAGGGGCCCCGGAGGGGATTGGTCTGGGAGCCCGAGGGCTCCTCCGTGAGGGCTCCTGGCTCTGAGCCCCCTCTCCCCTCACAGACCACAAAGCCTTCTATGTCATTTTCACCTGGGACCAAGAGGCGCAGATATACGAGCTGGTGGCGCAGACCGTGTCCGAGCGGAAGAAGTAAGGGGGTGCAGTCCTCACACAGCTGGAGGAGGAGGGCCCCGTCTCTGAGACCCCGGGGGCAGGGGGAGGGTGGGAGGCCCGGCACAAGGTCTGGGGGCTCTGACTGCCTGTCTCCCCAGCTGGTGTGCCCTCATCACGGAGACCGCCGGGTCCCTCAAGGTGCCTGCCCCCGCCTCCCGCCCCAAACCCCGGCCCAGTCCAAGCAGGTGAGCGGGCAGGGAGGGGCCTGGGGGCTGAGGGGCTGGGCCTGGCTTCTCCTGTGTCCCCAGAGCTTGAGCTCTAGCCTTGGTCCATGTGCATGCCTGTGTGCGTGTGCGTGTGTGCGTGTGTGTGTGCTGGCCCACCACGGCCGCCTGTCTCCCACCCGGGCCTCTGCCTTCCACTGGCCGGGCTTCTCTCTTGGTCTCCGGACCTCCCCACTCCCTGCCCCTGCCTCCCCCGAGGTCAGGGGTGTGGGTCACTCAGCACCTCCCCCCCCCCAGCACCCGCGAGCCCCTGCTCAGCACTTCTGAGAACGGCAACGGTGGCAGCCGGGAGACGCCTCCCACGGACGGTGAGCCCGGGGGCCTCCGTGCAGGGGGAGGGGTGTCCACAGGGAACCGGCAGAGCCTGACCACCCCCCTGCCCCCACGCAGGCCGGATCGAGAGAACCCTCAGCGCCCTCCTGCCCTTCTGCAGGCCCGGCCCCGAGGGCCAGCTCGCTGCCAAAGCCCTTCAGAAAGGTAGGCCCCACGCCGTGCAGGGCTGACCACCACCAGCTACGCCAGCCTCACGCCCCACGCCCCACTGCAGCTTCCGTCCCTTCAGCTTCCGCCCCCCTGTCCCCGCCTCCACCCTGGGTGCCCCCCCACCGGGTCCCAGCCCTGTCTCGCCCCGATGCACCGCCTTGTGCACCCCAGCTCCGTCTGCAGGCCCGGCTCACCCCAGGCTCAGCCTGGCCGGCGGCCTCCTCCCTCCCACAGCCCCTGGCTTCGCCCCCCCTGCCCCCCCTCGGAACCCCCGTCTTACCCCAGCCCCGCCTCTGACTCTGAGCCCGTGTCCGGCCAGTGCTGACCCTGAAGCAGCTCCTGCTCCCCGCGGAGGAGGACAGCGGGGCGGGGCCCCCCCCGGAAGGGGGTGGGGTCCCAGGGAGCGGCCCCCTGAGCCCCGCGCAGACCCAGGACCTCCGGGAGGAGCTGCTTGGCCTGGAGGAGACCATCAAACAGCTGGAGGTGGTGGCGGGCAGGGGACGGGGTGCGGGGGGGCAGGCTCAGCGAGGGCCCCCCTCATGGCTGACTCCCCAACCAGGAGGTGGAGGAGGAGTTCTGTCGCCTGCGACTCACCTTGTCCCAGCTGGGAGAGAGCACTGCCCCCCAGGCCAGCTGCACCTGAGGCTCCCGGCCCCGGGCAGGTGAGGGGGTGCCAGGGGCGGGCACTGCCAGGGAAGGGGTGCCAGGGGCCCCCCCACCGCCCTTCCTCTCCGTCTTCCTCTCTGAACCTCCCCAGCCTACCCTTGCGTCTGTCAGTTTCCGTTTCTCAGTCCATTTTTTGCTTTCTCCCCCCCTCCCTTTCTCCCCCCCTTTTCCGTGTCTGTGTCCGCCGCCTCCCCTCCCCTCCCCATCTCCCTCCCCATCTCCCTCCTTCCTGCTTCTCTCCACGCCCCCAGGCTTCTGCACGACGGAGACACGGAGCACCACCACCCACTACTGCACGGCCGCCGCAGCGAGTGCCCCGGGCCCGTGGGCAGGTGCGGGCGTCCGGGCCGAGTCCGGGGTCCAGCGGGTCCACTGCCTCCCCCGCCCGCCCGCCGGCCTCGGCCTCCTGCTTGGGGGACTCAGGGCTCCATTCCCCGGGCACCGCGGCGACCGCCATGTCCCGGGCCGTCCCAGTATTGCCTGGGGCCACCCCCATCTCCCGCCCCCAAGTGCCTTTGCTCTGTTTTTATATCCTGAACTGGAGGTTTATTTTTAATATATATTATCTAAGGAGAGCTCTGTGTCGTGAGGGCGGGTCCTGGCGTGGCGTCCGGAGTTCTCCCGGCGGCTGGGTCCCCGCCCGGGTCAGAGCGCCGCGTGGCCTTTCTCCGCTTGTTCGTTCATCCGTGTGTTCACCGTTTCCCCCCCGGGTGCCCCCAGCCGCCCCTCCCACCCCCACCCCCACCCCCACGGTCCCCCACAGCGCCGGGCACCCCACACCCACACTCCTTTCTGCGCTTTTATTTTTGTAGTAAACTCTGGAGGCGGCTGCTGGGGTCGTGGGGAGCTGGGGGGCCCTCCTGGGCGGGGGCTGGGGGCGGGGTTATTGCTCTGAGCACCCTGTCCCCAGGGGGCCTGTGTGGAGAGGGTGTCAGGGGGGCTGGCACGGGGACACACAGCCACACACACTCACAGGTCACAGCACGGGGGAGGGGGGGAGTCGGGGAGGGGACGCCGTATTGCACTTGGGAGTGGGGCCGGGCGGCCCCTCCAGTAGAGCTGGGAGAGCGGGGGGCCGTGTTCCCGCCCTCCGGAGGCGGGGGGGGCTGCCCGGGGCTGGGCAGCCAGTGTCCTGCCCTGGAGGGGGCCGAGGGCTGGCCCTGTCCCTGCCCGGCAGAGCCCGTGCCCCACGCTGGCTCAGCTGCCAAGCCCCCCTTTGCCCCCCTTGGGCTTGGGGGGCACCGGGAGGCCTTCGTCACCCTCGCTGTCGGAGCTGCAGCCGCTGACGTCCGTGATCTCCAGCTCCGAGTCGCTGTCCTCCTTCCCTCCCAGCGCGGTCTCCGGGCCCCCGGCCCCCGGCAGCGCCAGGCGGGGGGCCGCCGCCAGGCCCGCGGGGCGCTCGGGGCCCAGGCCCTCCCCCGTGGCAGCCAGTAGGGGCGCGGCCGCGGGGCCTGCCCCTGCCGAGGGCAGGTGGCCCAGGGAGCCGGCCAGAGGGTTGGGGTAGAAGTGGGGGGGGTAGAGAGAAGCGGGCAGCTTGGGGAAGGGGCCAGCGAGGTACGGGTTGAAGTTCCAGGGGTACTCGGGGAAGGCGCGGCTGTAAGGGCCCAGCAGACCGGGGGGCTTGGAGTAGCCGGCGGCACCTGGGGACACGGCGGGGGGGGGGGGTGCATCGGGCTGGGCCGCAGCTCCACACACAGGGCTGCCCCCCACCTCCTGTGGCCCCTGCACTGTGCCCCGCTGTCCCTCCCACACCCGCCCCCCACCCTCACACGGCTCCCCATTCCCCCAGCGCCCCTGAAAGCCCTTCTCCCAGCCCACCCCCTCCCCCGCTCCCCTCCCTGCAAAGCGACACACACACACACACACACACACACACACACACACACACACACACACGGCAGCCTGCCGCCTCCTTCCTGCATCCTGTCTCCTGCCTGTCTGCCCATCCTCTTCCCTAAGACTCTGCAGCATCCCCCCGGACCCAGCACCCCTGGGACCCAGGCCCTTACCGGAGCCCAGGAAGGGGAAGGGGCTGTCCAGGCGCAGTTTGTCCGTCTCGGGGGTGAACAGGGGTGCCCGGGCCCCCGGCTCCCCCAGGCGCGGGGCGGAGAACAGGCTCTGCAGGGTCTGGAGGGGGGGGGGGGTGAGGGAGGCGGCGCTGCTCAGACCGGCCACCCCTCCCCGGGGGCTCCGTGGCTTGGGGACACCCAGTGCTCCGGTTCTGAGACCTCCCCGAACCCCAGCTCACCTCGGGGGTGAGGGGAGGAGCATCTGGCCCCGGGGCCCCCCCAAAGGGCCCCGGGCTCAGCAGGAGCGGGGAGCCCGCCGAGGCTGCCGCCACGTCCAGCAGCGGGTAGTTGACCAGCACGACTTTGCTGAAGTTGAACTTGTAGGTGAACCTCTTGCCTTTGGTCTTGTGGAGGATCCGCTTGTTGTAGTAGTAGCTGTGGGGAGAGGGAGGGGGTGGCCCATGCTCTGCCAGCCACAGAGCGCAGCTGGGGAAACTGAGGCTCACCGAAGCCCCTTGGCCGAGGTCCCAGAGCGAGGCAGGCCTGGGGTCCCGCCTGTGGCTCCAGAGCCCGGAGTGGGGGGCCCGCCTCCTCCCCTGCCCCGCACTCAGGGGCGTGCATAGACCCAAGGAGAGCCTGGCCCGATCACGGGGTTCTGCCCAGGAAATCCAGAAGCTCGGGGGGCCCAGAGGGACGGAGGGGAGAAGGGGCGCGGCCGCAGCCCTCACCGCAGGGCCCGGCTCAGCTTGTCGTAGTTCATGTGGGGCTTGCACTTGCGGATGCCCCAGAGCCGGGCCACCTCGTCGGGGTCCTTGATGACGAACTCGCCGTAGTCCCCCTGCCAGGCGATGACTCCCTGGTACTCCTCCTTCTGCAGCAGCTCCAGGATGAAGTGCCACAGCTGGATCTGCCTCGAGCCGGGCGACGACTCGGGCTTGTAGGCCCAGTCCGGGAAGGCAAACCCTGGGGCGGCGGCAGCAGTGGCCCCGCTTGGACCCGAGGCACCCGCCCGCCCCCGTGAGCAGCTGCCCCGCCTCAGGCATCGTCAGGGACTGGATTCCTGCTCCCCACACCCCCCTGGCTCTCTGGCCCCCAACCACCCGATAACGGGAGAGAACGCGGCATCGGGTCCCTGTCTGGGCACAGCCCTCCCAGGTTCGGCGTCCTGGTTGGAGGTTGGAGGCCCGGTGCCCCGTCCTTGGCTGTGGGAGGAGCTGGGGAGGGCCAGCCTGCAGGGGAGGCCTTAGCCCTCTCCCCCGGGGCACGCCACCTCCGCCCTGGCTGCGCCCACGGCCTCTGGTCTGCCTTCTCACCCCCTTCCTGCCGGCTCCCGCCTCCCTGCGCCATCTCCCCCCAAAGCTCCCCTCGTGGCCAACCCCGCCCTGGGCCTGCGCACACGTCTCAACGCCTGCCACGTATGTATGCCTTTCACACCGCTGGGTTCCCTCCCTGCATCCGTGCGCCGGTCAGAGAGCAGTGTCTGCAGATCCCCACGCTGTGCGTCAAGTCACGCAGACGTCCACTCCCCCGAGGGCACCTGCTACCCCGTGGGACACGGACGCACCGGCCTGGCACCCAGCGCACCAGCACCCAGCAGCGCACATTCACCCCAACACAATCACACATCTCCCCGGGCCCCTCAGAACTGCAACCCGCCACGGCGACAGACACAGGCCCCCAAGGACCCAACGCGACAGAGGGTGGGGGAGACAGGGAGGCAGCGTCAAGACGGACGTGTCACCCTGACAGGCACGCACAGGGTGACACCACGACAGCCCCACTCAGCTTCCCACACTGCAGCGGCATCCTGCACCCCGAGGCCCAAATATGCCCAGATGCTGGGGCGATGGGATGTGCCTGCTCACCCCTCATCCTCACCAAGCGTGGAGCCCCAGATCCCACGCTCACTCCCGGGCCACATCCTCCCCCCGCTGGCCCTTCCTCGGAGACCCAGGCCCGGCGCTAAAACACAGGCGGGGAACAAAACGAAACAAAAACCCGGAGGCAGAGCTGGCCTGAGCCGTGCGAGGAAGGGAAGGAGGCGAGCGGGCCGGGCTGGGAGACCACAGAGCCGGGGGGCCGGGCTGCCGGGTTACACACGTGGGCACACGGCCTCGGCCTGAGTCGGGGACCAGGAGGCCTGGCAGTTTCCTCCCCAAAGGGAGCGTCTTCTCTCAACTCCATTTGGGGTTTTTCTCACCCCAGACCCGGGGCTCCATCCACACGGGGGCTCTGGCCCAGAACCCATCCTAGTGGGGACGCGACACCCCACACACAGACACCACACACACAGACACCCCACACACAGCCCCAAAGATCACACGCAACTGGCCACACAGGCAAGTACACAACCAACCCAGAAACACACCTTGGGCTCCGGTGCTGGGCCGGGTCTCCAAGCCTCATCTGGATGGTCCTGTCTGTCTGTCCCGGTCCACAGCCCCGGCCTCTGGCCCTACTGCGTGGTGACTGCTCTCACTCACACACACACACACACACACACACACACAACTAGAGAGAGGACCCCGCACTTCAGCATAAGGACACACTGTGACAGCCTGCAACACTCAGTCACACTCAATGGCACAGATGCCAGAAACCACACACACACACACACACACACACACACACACAGCCCAGCACTGAGGCGAGGCCCGGGCCGCCCACCCTCGTACCGGGCACCCACAGGACTGCCACAGGCCAGAAGGACCAGGCAGAGGGCTTCACCCCCCCGGGGCGGGTGCACTCGGCAACTGGCAGACACCCCACCCCAGTCCTAAATGTAGACACACTGGATGTGCCACAGAGTGCGACACGCCCAGCCCAGAGCCACCGGGCAGCCTCAGCTGTGCCACACAAGGAGACACACCAGCTCACACACACACACACACACACACACACACAGAATCCAGTGTGACCCTTCCAGAAACACTCAAGTGTGACACTCCACAGCCCCAAATAGCCAGACACGCACACGCACACGCACACGCACACACACACACAGCTCATCTGCGGGGCGTGTGACTTGCACTCAAATGCACACCCAAGCCGGTCTCACTGTGCACGTCCCATCCTGGGCATCCTCCTGAGCAGCCGTCCTCCCAGGGCTCCGGCCCCATCTGGGTGGTCCTGTCTGTCCCTTGTGCACAGCCGGCCTGTGGCCCTCTGGCCTCCCCCTACCCCCCCAGCGCCTGTGCAAGAAAGGGACCCAGCGCCCACCCTCAGCGCGGGGACCCCCTTAGGAACGCACGGGCCGGGCGGAGGGGCTCACCCCGAGGCAGTCCCCCGTCTCCCTGCCCGCGGCCCGGTGACAGAGGGCTGAGAGGTGCTCAGCAGACCGCCCCCCCCACACCCACTCCCCAGAGCCTCAGACCCTGACTCCTGTTCCTCCCGCTCGGACCCCCACCCCCCAAAGACCCTCCCGTCCCACCGGCAGGTGCAGGGACGTCTGGCTGTGAAGTTTTCCGCCAAGTTTTTCATTAAGGAATTGGATTCAGGAGACTCCGACCGAGCCCGGGAGGGAGAGGGGCAGAGGGGGCCTGAGGGCTGGGGCGGGGGGCGGGGGGCAGTTACCGGGGGTCCAGAGAGCCGGCAGGGCGGGCGGGGCGAAGAGCAGGTCGGAGACGCAGCTACAGTCCATGGTGGAGCCGGCCCTGTGGAGAGGCCGGACAGGACGGGACCGGGCGGGCGGGGGACGGTCAGCGCCCACCCCACGCCGGCCGCCCCCCCCACATCCCACCCTGGCACCCCTCTGCCCCGGCACCCACATCCCGCCCTGGCACCTCTCTGCCCCGGCCGGTCCCGGTCGGACCCGGTGCCGCGATCCCGCCCTCCGGAGCCCCGGCTCTGCGCGGAGCACTCGGCGCCGGTGCCGCCCGCTCCTCCCCATCCCCTGCTCGCCCGCCGCCGCCCGCCCCGCCGCTGCCCCTGACCTCTCCCCGCGTCTCTGTGGCCGCCCCCCGTTTATCCCTCCCGAACCTCGCCCCCCGCCCCGCTGACCCCATCCCTCTCCTCTGCCTGCCCAGAGCCGCCAGGGCGGGTGCCCCCACCCCACTCCCCGGCTGGGAGGGGACCGGCCGGCCCACCCAGAGCCCCCTCTGCCCACCCACCAGGGCAGCCCCGCGCCCGCCGGTGCCCCGACACCCTCCTGCCACCTGCGGCGCGCCCCGCGGACCCGCACCTGGCCCGGCCTCCTGGCCTCTTCCAGCTCAGATCTGCCTCCCCCTCGGGCACTCCTTCCCTCTGCGCTGCCTCCCGCCGCTCCCGCCCAGACCCCTCCGCACCCTCCTCCGATGCCTCCTCTCTCCGAGGTGCCCACCCCTCCAGCCCCTCTCAGAGCCTCCCCTTCTGGCAGCCCCGCCCCCAGACACCCCCACCCAGCACCCCACCCCCCGCCCAGCACCCCACCCCCCACCCAGCACCCCACCCCCTCCCCACCCCGCCCCGCCTCAGACACTCAGCCCGCATACTCTTAAACACACCAATCCTCTTAAGACGCCCCGCTGCTCCCCAGAGGTCTCACCTCTTCCTCAGAAACCACAGGCACCCTGCTCCCCCAAAGCCCACCTCCCCGTGCACCAGACAGGACCTGTCTGATAGCTCACTCCCCCAAGACTGGTCCAGCCATCCCACACCCTCACCCCTACCCCACGGCCCCGCCCACACATCCCCTCCCGCCCGGGCCCCCGGGGCCAGCCCCACCCCCACACCTCATCTGCCCCTCGGCTCCCTCTGCCCAACTTTCTCCCTCTTTCTCTCTCTCCTCACTCGTCTCTTTCCTTCTGTCTCCTCCCACCCTCTCTCCCATTTCTCTCTCCCTCTTCTCTCTCGCCTCCCTCCCTATCACTGTCTCTCTCCATCTCTCTCTCCGTCTCTCTGCCTCCACTCAATCCTTTGCCCTGTTTCTGTCTTCCCCACCCCCCCAACCCTTCCGTCTCTCTCCCCATCTCCCCAGTTCTGCCATCTCTCCGTCTCCCTCCGCCACCTCTTTCTTCCTTCTCTCTCTCCCGCTAACTCTCCCCTCTCTGTCTCCGCGCCCACCCCGTCCCCGTCCCCGTCTGTCTGTCTCCCTCTCCACCCCCCTCCCATTCGTCCCCCCATCTCTCCCCATCGCCCTGACTCCGCACCTCTCCCGGTCCACTCTCTCTCCCACATCCCCGGCTCGCTCTGCCTCTCTGGGTCCCCTCCCTCCTCCCCCCGCCCTCCCCCCCACACCCCCCCCATTGGCCCCTCTCATTTCCGTGTTGGTTTTGATTTCTCTTCCCGATGCTTTCAACTCCCCGCCGCCTCCTCCGGACACGTTATAACGAGGAGCCGTGGGATCGGCGCTCCAGGCCCTGCTCCCACGCTCCCCCCCCCCCCCCCGCTCCCCGTCTCTCTCACGTCTCTGCCGTCTCGCGGTCTCTGCCTGCCACTTCTCTGTCTCTGGTCTCTCCCCGCCTCGCCTCTGTCCTGCCAGGCCCACCGGCCGGCGGGTCCCTGCCTCCTCCCTCCTGTCCCCGTCCCTTCGTTCAGCCGGACTGTCCAGGTTTGAGGTCCTGAGTCTCCGGATCCCTGTCTCTGTCTCTGGATCATGCCCCCCCCCCCCCCGCCCCGCTCTGTGTCTCCACATCGCTCTGGCCCCCGCGTCTCTCGGCTCCCCGTCCGGCTCCGTCTCTGTCTCTGTGTCCAGGGCTGTCTGTCTCCGTGTCTCTGCTTCCGTCCCCGTGTCCATCTCTTGGGGCCCCTTTGATCTCCCCCTGCCCCTGGCGCCCTCCTGGCCCCATTGATCACTGATCGACCGGCGGAGAGAGCGGGGCCTTCGGGCCGGGCTGTGGGGCGGGCAGGGGTCCAGCAGGACAGCCCACAGACAGACACACAGACAGACAGACAGACAGCCCGCCCAGCCGGGTGGCTGTGGAGGGGGAGCGGCTCCCCTGCGGCTCCCACGGCCGCTGTGCGGATGGGGACTCCGGGCAAGCTTTAATTTTTAATTTTATTTTGCTTCCTCCACCCCCCACCCCATCTCCACCGCCCGCAGCCACGGCACCGAATGTGTGTGCGTGTGTGCGTGTGCGTGTGCACACAGCAGCCAGAGAGGGCTGGGCAGGCCGCAGCTGCCTCCCTCCTTCCTGCCACGCAGATCACAGACCCACACACCAACCCAGGCACACACACCACAACATCACACAACACAACACAACACAGGTCAGCAAATAACACACACCACAACATCACACACAATACAGACCCAGGTCAGCAAATAACACACCACAACATCACACACAACACACAAACTCAGGTCAGCAAAATAACACACACCACAACCTCACACAACACAACACAACACAACACAGGTCAGCAAATAACACACACCACAACATCACACACAGCACAGACTCAGGTCAGCAAAGCAGCACACACCACAACATCACACACAGCACAGACTCAGGTCAGCAAAGCAGCACACACCACAACATCACACACAATACAGACCCAGGTCAGCAAATAACACACACCACAACATCACACACAACACACAAACTCAGGTCAGCAAAATAACACACACCACAACATCACACACAACACAGACCCAGGTCAGCAAAATAACACACACCACAACCTCACACAATACAACACAGGTCAGCAAAGCAACACACAACACAACACAACACAACACAACACAGACCCAGGTCAACCTCACACAATACAACACAGGTCAGCAAAGCAACACACAACACAACACAACACAACACAGACCCAGGTCAGCAAAATAACACACACCACAACCTCACACACAACAAACAGACCCAGGTCAGCAAATAACACACACCACAATGTCACACAGCACAACACAGACCCAGGTCAGCAAAATAACACACACCACAACATCACACACAACACAGACCCAGGTCAGCAAAATAACACACACCACAACATCACACACAACATACAGACTCAGATCAGCAAAATAACACACACCACAACATCACACACAACACAGACCCAGGTCAGCAAAGTGACACACCAGAACGTCACACAACACACCAGGCAGATGTGTGATCATGAGTCGACAAAATCACATGCACAAAGACTGTTACAACCAACACACATCACACAGACCCACACATGCCTTATGTGAAACACAACTCACAGTCATGATTCTCAAAATAGTCACACGTCATGATCACAGACATCCCCACCGAAACAAAGACCCACAGTCCCAAATCACAGACACACACGCTGGCAGACATACCTGCCCACCACGGCCCACCATCAACGCAGACACAGACCTAAGCGACGCCACGCCATGCCACATGGAAGCAGACACACGGGGCCCAGGCACCCACCAGCACAGCCAGCCACACAGGTCCATGCAAGCACACAGAGTCACACAGGCAAGCGCTAGAGACCCTGCGTGCACATGTGCTGCACCGCATGAAGACGGGTGCACAGGCACACCACACACAGGGCCTGTCTGCCCAGGGGCACTCACCCCTGGCTTCCTGGGGGGCTGCGTGGGGATGGCGTGGGCACTCAGAGGGAACCCACCTGGGACCCGCTGCCCCTGCTGCCACTTGCCCCACTGCCTGCCTGTCCACCCACCCACCCCACCCTTCTCCAGCATGTCTCTCTGTGCGCACATGTGTGCAGTCTCTGCACATGCACACATGCATGTAAGCTGTATCATCTGCAGGCATTCACGTGTCTGTAAAATGCATAATCTCTGTGTACGTGCACATGCATGTAAGGTGCGCGGTCCTAAGCACATGCACATATGTGTAAGGTGTGCCATCTCTGCATATGCACACATGCTTGTAGTATGTGTGGTCTTCTGTGTACACACACACACATATAAGATGCATGGTCCCTGTGTGCATGCATGCACCTACATGTAAGGTGTGTGGTCTCTGTGTACACACTAATGTGCGAGAGATGCACAGTCTCTGCATGTATGCACATGCATGTAAGGTGCACACTATCTCTGTGTGTGCCTGTGTGTGTGAGGGTTGCATGTCTCTGTGTGAGCACATGTGTATAAGTTGTGCATGTCTCTGCATGTGTGCCCATGCGTGTGAGCCGTGCCCTGTCTCGGCCTGCTTCTGGTGCTGTCTCTCTCCAGAGACAGGTCTCTGGGCCCTCAGACCCCACGAGCTATCAGCATCTCTCTCACCGATGGTCTTGCGGCTCCATCTCTCTGGCCGCCTCTCCTCCCGATGGACACCTGCTTCCCAGTGTCTCTGCTCCTTGTCTCTGTCTCTGGGCATCTCTGTCCGTCTCTGTCCGTCTCTGTCTCTCCATGTCTCTCTCCGCCTGCCATCACGGGGCCCCGGGCTGGGGTTTAACCAGTTGTTTTGATTTCTCTAAGCTGCTCCGGCCGCCTCGGGAGCCGCCTCGGGCCTCACCCCCTCCCCAGCCCCTTCATCCCTCACCCAGCCCCCCGCTCCCCTTAACACAATCTGCACAAGTGGAATGAAAATTGATTTTTTTTTTAAATTTCATATCTTCTCCAGGGCTCTGTCTAAAGAGGAGAGAGATGCGGCCCGAGACCCTTCTCCCTCCGCCGCCCCCACACGTACACACATACCAACAGGCACACACATTACGCCTGGACACACACACAGACACCCTGACACGCTGCCTGCGCCCACCCCGGGGACACAGCCCTGCCTGCAGCCGACAGCGTGAGGACAGAGCCGTGCACACGGAGACACACAGCGAGCCCCGCACACACTCGCTCCGGACACACACCGGTGGGCACCCCTCCCACACCACGCGCAGCCTGGCTGCCCGCTGCCACACTCCGCCGTGTGCACGCTCACACGCACGCCAGTGCACACAGACCACGGCCGTGTCCATGGGGAGGACAGGGTCAGGAAGGTGACGGGGGCTTTCCTGCCAGGACTTACACAGCCACACCCCCTAAAGGCACCCCCACTCCACCCCTGCTCACATCGACCAAGTGCTCTGGCCCAGCCCCGGGTGAGGGGGCCCGGGATAGGCGTGCGCGCGCGCACACACACACACACACACACACACCCCTCACTACTTCTCTGCAGGCCACACACTGTCCCCCGCCCCCTCACAAGGCTGGCTCACTGAGAACTGGCTCATCCCCACCCCGGCACCCAGATCACACACAGAGGCACCACACACATGCTGCGCTCCCATGTCAGCACAGAAACACGGCCCCACACATCACAGGCACCAGCTCACACACGCAGCACACACGTGCACCAGCCGACAGCCACACACACACACACAACCACACACGCAGCCTCCATCTTTGGCTGGTCACACAGCATCATTCACTCGGTTCTCGGGAGCGGGCCCTCCTTACCCAGCCCGTGACACTCCACTCCCCAAAATGACTGCACACACGCACACACACGCACACACACGTGCACGTCTGATGTGAGACTCAGACACACGCCACAGGCTCAGAGACACCAGCAACGCCTTGTCACAGACATGCGGGCTGGGGCCTGGGCCACAGGTTGGGGGGTTTCTGTGGCTTCCCCAGGCCGTTCTCCACCCAGCTCCTCACTCGCGCCGGGCGGGGGGGCTCCGGGGTCCTGTTGGGGGGGTGTCACCCAGGCCTCCCTCGCTCCCGGGGACACAGCCCTGCCCCTGGCCCTCAGCCCCAGGCTGCCGGCCTGGCCACCAGGGGGAACGCCAGACCCCGCACAACGCGAGCTGGACAGTCACACCAGACACTCACACTGACCCCCACTCGCTCACACACAAACACAACACGCATGGCTTTGCTAGGCACCCAGGCCAGCCACCTAAGGCACCCGGGAACACACACAGCTCCACGGGTCACAGCCACACGCAGGCACAGCCGAGACCCACACACACACACATGTAGTGTCACACACCACGGACACACACATAGACAGTCACCATAGCTTACACACGTGGCACACACACACACACACACACACACACACACACACACAGGAACCTCTGCCAAGGCTGCATTGTGCCAGACAGACGGAGGGACAGCGCAGACAGATGGCGGGGCCGGAGGAGGCAGGCGTGTGGCACTGGCCTAGGGTGAGGAGGAGGCACCAGACCAGGGCAGGGGGGAGACCTCAGCCCACCCCACCCGTCCCAGCCTCTCCGCCAGCAGGCTCCTGTCTGGGGTGGGTCTCTGTCTCTCCCCCCCGAGTCCCCGCTCCGCACGGACATCCCCGGGGCTGTGGCAGCACCAGAACGGTGTCAGAGGGGTGGTGAGAGAACGTCCCCGGGGAGGTGGGAGCCGCAGTGCCACGCTCCCCGCCTACCAAACAGGCTGGCAGAGGGGAGAGGGGAGAGGGAGGCGAGGCGAGGAGACTCTGCGGACCCAGGCCGCTCCTCCAACCTCTGCACGAGCCCTGCCCCTCCCTCCGAGGCCCAGAGCAGGAGGAAGTGCCAGGGAGCGAGGGGGAGACAGAGGAGAGACACTAGAGAGGGGCAGAGACACAGAGAGGGAGAGAGGTGGGGGGAGAGGAGCAGAGAGGGGGGAAGAGGGGAGACAGAGGCAGAGACAGAGGCGGGAGACCAGGCCAGGGGCCCGGGAAGAGGCTTTGAGTCAGAGAGGCTTGACAAAATGAATTAAAGCGCTGGACGCTAAGGGGAGAGGGCTGCGGAGAGACCCGGGGTCAGGGGGGAAGAAGAGGAGGGGCAGAGATGCGGAAAATTGAGGGATTAGGGCCGAGCCAGAGTGGCAGCTGCAGGGGGCAGGCAGGAGGGTGGGAAAGGCCTGAGAGGGGCAGGCGGGCGACCTCGGGGAGGGTTCGGGGCCCTCAGCAGTCCTGGGGGGGGGTCTGCTCAGGGCTACCACCCCAACTCCAAACCCTCCCCTCCTCCCTCCACACGGTCCCATTCCCGCCCCTAAGCCTGCCTCGTCCTGAACCCTCACCTCTTCCCACAACAACTTCTCCCTCAGGCCCAGCTCTCTCGCCTCCTCACCCCCAACCCCAGGCCCAAAAGCTGCCCCCCCCTCCCCCCGGCTGGACCCGCTGGGCCCACAGCTTCCGCCACAGCCACGCCGAGCCACGTGTGGCCAAGGGACCGCGCTGTGTGTCCTGTCCACGGGGCCTGGTGCCAAGTACGTGCTCAGGAAAAACGGTTTGAACGGAATTCAGATGAAACGGGACAAGGCAGGGAGACAGGAAGAGAGGGACGGTGAGTCCAAGGGACCAGAAAGCCAGAGGATACGGGACAGAAATGGAGGTGGGGCAGCAAGACACGGGGCAAGGGGGCAGAGAGCCAGGGGGACAGGCGGATGGGAGACAGACACAGAGGCAGAGAGGAGCGGGGAATTAAATGAAGACGTGGGCTCGAGAACGGGGGAGAGGCGGGTGGCTGGGAGAAAATGAGGAGCAGGTGCATGGGGTCAGGCCCGGGAAGGCAAGCATGAGGGGCAAAGTGGGCCAGAGAGAAGGGGAAGAGACAGCGGGACAAGGAGGCAGGGAACAGAGGGCAGGCCGAGCACCCACCGGGCCCCGGGTGGGGTCTGGGCCAGCTGGAACCGGGCGCCTCGGCCGTGGGGGTCCCTCGGGGCCGGAGAAGGGCCGGGTCCGGGGGCTTGGGGAGGCTTGGGGCTCCAGGGGCATCGCACGGTGCTAATTCAGCGCCATCGATCAGACGGGATGAGAGCAATAAATTATTGTGACAAGATGCAATCCTGGCCCGCGCACTGCCGCCGAGTGGATCGATCCCTGTCCCCAGCCCCACACTGGTCCCATGCCCAGGCCTTGGCGGGGATGCCTCTGCCCACCTCTCTCTCCCTCTCTCCCCCCCCACCACACACACTCCCGCTGACAGCCAGGGGGGGCTACAGCCCTTGGAAAGAGACAGGACCGGAGAGGGACCCACAGACGGGAGAGCGAGCCCTAGCTAGCCTGGGTCCTCTCGCTGCCCTCAGCACCTCATCCTCACCACGACCTGGGAGGTAGCCACTGTCGCGAGGCCCATTTCACAGATGTGGAAACTGAGGCTCAGACAGGTTTCACAGGGGCGAATGTTGATGCCTGGACTCAAATAGGGCTCAGTACAGCTTCAAGTCCCCCGGTGTGTGCAATGTCAGAGAAGACAGCAAGGAACGGAGAAGAGAAGGGAGGAGACAGACACACAAAGAGTCGGAGAGCTAGAAAGAGATAGGAAGAGCCGAAACTGGTGTGGCTCAGTGGATAGAGCGTCGGCCTGTGGACTGAATGGTCCCAGGTTCGATTCCGGTCAAGGGCATTGGTTGCGGGCACATCCCCAGTAGGGGTTGTGCAAGAGGCAGCTGATCGATGATTCTCTCTCATCGATGTTTCTAACTCTCTATCCCTCTCTCTCTTCCTCTCTGTAAGAAATCAATAAAATATATATCTATTTTTTAAAATAAGAGAGAGATAGGAAGAGATACAGAGACACCGAAAAAGAGACAGACAACAAAGAGACCGAGAGACTGGGAGGGAGTAAAGGAGCCAGAGGAAGAGAGAGAGAGAGAAAGAGAGAGAGAGAGAGAGAGAGAGAGAGAGAGAGAGAGAGAGAGACTCAGATTCAGAGAGGGGCAGAGGGAGATGGAGCGGGGATGGACACAGGAAACACGAGGCGGGTAGTTCTGGGGACCAGGGTGTGTCTGGAGAGGGGTGCAGGGGCTGTGCTGGCTCCATGAGGCTGGGGTGGGGAGCGGGTAGGAGTGAACACTCGCTGACCAGCTTGGCGGGGTCAGTGTGGGGCAGTGACAGTGTGACAGCAGGGAGGCAAGGTGCGTCCCAGGGCAGGAGGTGGGGGGGGCATGGGCTGAGGTGTCGGGGAGCTGGCCGGTGACGGAGAAGCACGTGTGGCCCGGTGACCGGGCGGACAGAGCCTTGGGAGGAAGGAGGTCACCAGCCGGGCGGGTGTGGGAGGCGAGAACACCGGGGTGACGGAAGCCCCATGGCCTCAGTTTGACTCAAATCTCTGTGTCTACCAGTGTCTGAGACCGCAGAGAAGTGGCCCCGTGTCTCTGGGCTCGGTCTCCTTCTCTGTAAAATGGGGTAAGAGTGAGCACCACCTCATCAGGGTCTTGTGAGGACGAAATGAGAGAGCGGTGTGGAGAGCTGAGAGCGGTGCCTGTCGCGGAGACAGGGGTGACAGCGCGGCACCCGCAGGCAGTGTGAGGAATGCAGGGTCTCGGGCTCCCCCGACCAGCTGCCCCAGAACCTCTGGGGAGGCCCAGCCTCTGGGTCCCAGGAAGCCCTCCCGTGTTTCTGCCACGCCGAGGTCTGCGGCCTCAGGTGCAAGGGGCTCCGGGCGATGCCGCGGGCAGGTGTGTGGACGGCCGGGCACAGGGGTAGCCCGGGCTGCAGGTGTCACTTGTGCTCACCAGAACGGTGTACCTTGAGGAGAAGATGGCGGGGACAGGATCTGTGAAAAGAGACGTGACTTGCAGAGGGGAGCGGGCAGGAGGCAGGTGTGAGGACCTGCAGGTTCGTCTCCTACCGAGTGGGAGTGGGGGTGGGGGTGGTGGGTTGCAGGAGCAGGTGGTGAAGGTAAGCGTCGCGGAGAGCAGGTGCTTATGGGTACACAAGGTTTGAAAAAGCTAAGGAGGGACAAGGTTACCCGGATGTGGGGGAGGGGAAGGACAGAGGGGGACCCCATGTCAGGTGTCTGTGGGGCAGAAGTGTGACCAGGAGTAGCTATTCCCTGTGGGGACAGGACGGGGGGGGGGGCGGGTGACAGCACGGGACTCGGGGAGCAGAGAGGTTGAGGAGGGCAGTGTGGGGTGCTCAGCGCCCATCTCCCGCAGAAACCAGTGCCCATGGCACCAGAGCAGGCGGCGGTGCCTGAGGGAGACCGGTGAGGAACGGGCAGGGGTGTGGGGATGCTGGTGTGACCTCGTGCAGCAAGGGAGAGGAAGCGAGGAGCATGAGATGGTAGGTATGTGGGGGAGAAGCGGACAGACAGCACCTGAGGGCAGGTGTGGGGACACACGTACCCAGGCGAGGACAGATTTCCTGCCCCGGCCTGTGTGTGTGTGAAGGTGTTGTGTTGTGAAAGAGGGTGAGACAGAAACAGTGACAGACGGGCGGACAGGGGTGGTTTCAGAGGACGAGGGCTGTGAGAGGCCGGGCAGGAGAGAGACCCGGAAGGACATCCAGGATCCCCAGGGGCCGAGGCACCCGGAGCCACCAGCGGGTGCTGGCACGGCGGCAGGTGCCGTGGGTACAGGTGCTGAATGGGACGGGCCACCTGGAAAGACAAGTGGGAAAGACGGGGGGCCGCGGGGGGCACGCGCATCTGTGTAAGACTGGGGGGGGGGGTGAGGGAGCCGGGCCAGCAGAGCGCGTGGTTCAAAGCCGGTGTGCTCCTACGTGACACGCGGGAAGGGCTTCTGGGGGGACAGGTGAGGGTGCAGACAAGCTTGGCCAGGAGGGGGGAGAGAACACGCCTCCTGGAGAACAGGGGGGGGGGTGCACGTGTGAATACTGTGTGCAAAGGAGGTGTGTGTGTGTGTGTGTGTGTGTGTATGAATATATGGTAAACAGTTCCTGCTCTCGAAGGGAGGCAGGTGTGAAGAAATATGCATGTGCGAGAAATAAGTGTGTGTGTGCAGCTTCAGGAGATGGGGGGGTGCAGGCGCAGGTAGGAAGGGGCAACGTGATCTGAAATGAAGCAGATGCCTCAGGTGAAAGGGAGTGCAGGTGGGAGGAGACCACGCTCGGGTCTGAGCGGCCACAGGTCTCTCTGGGGCAGCAGTGAAGCCACGAGTGTTCCCTGGAGGGGCCGGTGAGAGGAGAGAGGGGACACCCGCTGAGGCCGGTGCGGGAGCGGTGCCGGGGACAGGGTGCCGGCCAGGGGCGGGAGGAACGCTGCGGTGACAGGTGTGGTGGTGGCAGGTGCGGAAAAGGTGTTACCTGAGGCCACAGGTGTGCTCAGCGTGAGTCTTCCGGGGGTTTGCAGCCTGGGTGTCTCTCCCTCCCCTCTGCTGTCTCCCCGGGTCCAGACGCTCTCCCGTCCCTCCCCGGGCCGCCCTCCCCGGCCCGCCGGCCAGGTGAGCCCCAGCCCGGCCGGGCCAGGCCAGGCTGCGGGCACCGGGCCGGCCGGCTGCTTGGCGATGCGGCGCGCGTCGGGCCTGCGCGGCGCGGGCGGGCGGGGAGGGGGCGTTTAGCCGTGATAGATCCGCGCGCCGCTTGTCTCTTAATCTCCGGAGCGACCGATCGATTCGCTATTTCCCTTTGTTGCCAGAAAATTCGATCCTGGGCCTGGAATTAGGTCCCCGGCTTAATCTGAGCGGAAACCGGCGAGGGGGAGACAGAGACAGAGATGCTGGGGGAGACAGAGACCGAGAGATATAGCGAGAGACAGAGGGACGGAGAGATGCAGAGGGAGACAGGCGAGGGGATGCTGAGAGGCGGTCCAAGGGTCCGACCCAAAGAGACAGAGATGCTCCATGAAGATGGAGAGACACAGGTTCTGGGGGGTGGGGGGTCCGAGTGGACGCCGGCGCGGGGAGGGGCAGACAGACCCGGCGAGGAGCAGGCGGCCGGGGGCGGGGGCGCAGTGAGCCACCGGACCCCCCAAGGGCCTGGCCTGGAAAGTCAGGGTTGGGCCTGCGCTCCGCACCCCAACTTGTGCAGATCCCCAAAACTGGCCTAAATGTCTTTCCCACGGCCCCTTTGACCCCCCCACACCAATATCCAGATCCAAGTGTCCAGACCCTCAGCCTTGAACTCAAGTTCCACTTACAGACCTCCCAGCGCCTCAAATCCACCCCCCCATACCGACCCAAACCCCAAAATCCACACACCCGCCCCAGCCCCCAGCGGTCAGTCAGCTCTCAACTCCAGACACCCAGGCTCCTGGCCCTGCGCCCCAGGTCCCAAATGTCAAGCCCCCGGCGGCCCCCAAACCCCACCAGGGCTCTTGCCAAATGTCCGGGTTCGCCCTCGGGTCGCCCGCCAGCCCCACTCCCGAATACCCAGACCCCAGGCGCTCCCAGGCCCACTCCCCCCAACTCCCACGCGTCTCCCGGCCCCTGGCCCGGGGGCGCACCTCCAGCCCCCCCCATCTTCCCCCCCCGACCCCCAGGGATGGCGCACCCCCGCCCCCTGCCCGGGCGGCGACCCCCCCACACCTCCGGCCTCCGGCTCCCTCCGCCCCCCGCAGCCCCGCCCGCCCCCGCAGGTCTCGGGGAGCACTCCCCGCGCCGCCCGGCCCGGGACGGGACCCCCCACCCGCCCTGTGCGCCGGCCTCGCACTCACTTGCTGGGCTTGCGCATCCGCCCGGGTCCGGAGAGAAGAGTTTAAAGTTCGGGTCCCTCGGCCATGCCCCGCGGCGTCCTGGGGAGGGGCCGGGCGGAGGGGGGGCCGGGGGGTGCCCGGGGCCCGGGGGTGGGGAGGGGGGTGGGGAGCGAGAGGCCCTGGGAGACGGGGCCGGGGAGGCTCAGCGCCGGAGGCGGCCGGGGACCGGGCTGAGCGGAGCCGGGGAGGCGCGGGGAGACCCGGAGGCGGGGAGCGGGGGGCCGAGCTCCGGGCGGGTGTGTGTCGGGGTGCGGGCCGGGCTGGGCGGCCCCCTCCTCCTCCTCCCCCTCCTCCTCCCCTCCTCCTCCTCCCCCTCCTCCTCCTCCCCCTCCTCCTCCTCCTCCTCCCCCTCCTCCCCCTCCCCGGCCCTCCGCGCCCTGAGCCTCCCGCCCTCGCGGCCGCCCGGCCGGCTGGGGCGCAGATATATGGAGGCGGCGGCGGCGGCGGCGGGCGGAGCGGGGGAGGGGGCGGGAGCGCGATCGATGGAATATAATTTTCCTCAAACTCGGAAAATAAAGTTCAGAGCTGATCAAATTTGAAAACAGATGTCGAATCGCGACTCTAAATAAGGTTCGATCCCGGGACTGAGAGAGCGGGGGGCGGGGGCGGGGTGGGCGGGGAGGTGGGGAGACCCCCGTGCCTCCCCGCGGCGCCCCCCCTCCCTCCCCACGAGGACGCCCTTGGACGCACGAAACGGGCGTGAGGTGGAGGCCAGGACCCCTGCTGGACACGGGCACACACACACACACACACACACACACACACACAGGCACATGGCCATAAGGACACACGGGTGCAGGGACACAGACAGTGCACGCACTCACACCGGCCAGCTTGGTGGGCACGGGGACACACACAGAGATGGACACACAGCCGGCACACACGGACCTACCCGGACCCACAGACTGGGCACATGGGCACACCCACCGGATCCATGGTGACAGACTGGTGCACTCTGTCCCCCGACACCAAACACCCTCACTGGCACGTAGACAGACACACTGACGCTCCCCTTCAAACGCCCGGGCAATCACAGGAGCACCGTGCACACCCGCAGCCACAGGGAGGGCCCCTGAAATGGCAAGTGGGCACCCCGAGGCCGCAGCCCTGGCCGCAGCAGCCCCTCGCCGCCCTGGAGGTTAGCGCCGCCCTGGCTCCCTGGTCCTGGCTGACCGCTGACCGCCACCTCATTCTTCACCCTCCCGTGCCCGGCGCCTTCCCTTTCCCTCTTCTCTCTCCCCCTCCCCACTGCTCTCCCCCACTTACTTTCCCATTCCCAACAAGCCCCAAAGCCACATCCTCAGGGCCACCCCTAAAAGTCACCGGCCTTGGGAGGGGAAAGAGGCTGGGGCAAGTCAACAGCCCCCACACAGATGTGCCAAGGTCAGGACCGCTCTGCCAGGCGCTGAGGGCGGGAAGGAGACTCCACACAGGCCCCAGCTCCACCTCCGCTCACCACCCACTGGGGGAAGCACCCCAGCCTTAGTGTCTCCCTCTGTAGAATGGGGCAACAATGGGGACTCCCTCCGGGAGTTGTTGGGATGGTTAAATCGCAGAAGGGCGCGCACTTGGCCCCGTTCCAAGCATCAAATCAACACACGCTGGCTCTGAGCATTCCTACTTCAGCGTAATCATATTAAAAAGGCCAAACATTCCGCCGGAAGGGGAGAATTCCCTCACGGTCCACATGGAACAACGCTCTTTCGAGGAGCCAACAAGAAGTCCCTGCCCCGGGTGTCTCTACCCTTCATTAGGGGGTGCCCGAGTCCCCGGGGGACAGCCAGCCAGCACCCTCTGGTATCTACCGAGGCCCCGACTGCACACAGCATCCCTGGAGGTGGCTCACCCGCTGGACAGTCTCTGGCACTCATACCCCTTGGGTGTCTGCGACACCCACCAGACTGCGAGGAACACTGTTCTAGCCCCTTCGCCGTGAGTGGCCCTGAATGCCAGGGGGGGGTGGGGTTCTGGGGCGCCCTCTGTGGGGTAGGACTCCTCCCCTGCCTCCGCCGCCCTTTGGGAGAGAGGAAGCACCCTGCAGGGGGCGATGGCACCCATCCAGAGAGCTGGACCATCAACCCGAACGGACCTGATGACCATT
Organism: Vespertilio murinus; assembly: GCA_963924515.1. NCBI lineage: Eukaryota > Metazoa > Chordata > Mammalia > Chiroptera > Vespertilionidae > Vespertilio > Vespertilio murinus. Next base: position 39,221,970 of record OZ004716.1, on the reverse strand, counting down.
CGATGAGCGGAAGGCACCTGGGGAGAGAGGAGGGAGCACAGAGACCCCCACAGAACAGCCTTCAGGAAGCACTCTCTGGGAAATACCACCTACCACACGGAGCACACCTTTCCAGGGAAAGGGCACGCCCTTGGGACGTTAGTGACTCCCAGCAGGCGGCCCAGGCCCGAGGCTCTGCCACCTTTACCTCTGAGCCCCACCCCGGGGAGGGGAAGCCGCGGAGTGTCAGAAGCACTGGTTAGACGGTTAGAGGGGGCAGTACCCGTGAGAGGCCGGGGCCCGGTGCCCAGCGGGCTGGGCCAGCCTCCGGGGAGAGCTCCCGGGCCTGAAGCTAAGGACCGGGAGCTAGCCCACACGCCAACGGACCGGTGTCAAACACCCGGAAAGACGCCCTCCCGGTGTCCGTGGCTCCTGTTGGGCTGTGCGCTCTTGGGCCGCGTCTGTTCCCTCTCTGAGCCCCGGGGCGTCGGGAGGGTTCAGGAGAAGGTGGACGGCAAAGGGGGGAGTTTGTGTGCACAGCACTTCCTGAGGAGGGGTACCTGGGGCTGTGTACCCACTCATTAGCAGAATCGCCAACACCCACTTGGCTGGAGGAGGCACCTCACCGCAGGGGGACTATTAAGCTGCAGTTAACATCCCCAGGGAGGCTGCAATGGCGGGGGCTGTGGTTAGACCCCCTGGGCGAGAACCCCCTCCGGATGCTTAATGCCTCCGGGGGAGGGATGGAGGGAGAGGGAGAGGGAAGGAGGGATGGAAGGAGAGGGAGAGGGAAGGAGGGAGGGAGGGAGAGAGGGAAAGAGGGAGGAAGAGGGAGAGGGAAGGAGGGAGGGAGGGAGAGAGGGAAAGAGGAAGAGGGAGGAAGAGGAAGGGAGGGAGGGAGGGAGGGAGAGGGAGGGAGGGAGGGAGGGATAGAAGGAGAGGGAAGGAGGGAGGGAAAGGAAGGAAGGGAGGGAGGGATGGAGGAAGAGGGGGAGGGAGAGGGAGAGGAAAGGAGGGAGGGAGGGAGAGAGGGGAAGAGGGAGGAAGAGGGAGGGAAGGAGGGAGGGGGAGAGGGAAAGAGGAAGGGAGGGAGGGAGGGAGACAGAGAGGGGAGGGAAGGACACACTCACCAGCCTTTAACACCCCAGGGTTCTGTGACCTCCATTAGGCCCTTCATAACCCCCCCCAGCAGGGCGAGGGCCCCTCTAGGAGGGACCACCTCCCTTTGGATTGCTCTTAACGCGAGAGAGGGAAACCAGGATGGAGTGAGCTGACCCCCTAACCCACCCCTAAATGCCCTCCCTGACCGCAGACACCGGAGGCGGGAGCCGGTGGGCGGGGCTGAGAGTTTCCAGGCACAACAGGAATAACCGTGACAATGAGCATTTCAATGGCCTTTGCTCGGGACCAGACCCTGGCCCAAGCTCTATACCAGATTGCGTGGTGCCATTCTCAGGACCCCAGCCCTGCGAGGAAGGTGCTATCAGTGTTACCCCCATTTTACCCACGAGTAAACTGAGGCACAGAAGCCACTCGTCCACTGCACACAGCTGGTAGTGCTGGAAGTGGGATTGGAGCCAAGGCAGCTGGTCCTAGGGGTGGGGCCCTGCTCTATGCACCCCACCCCTACCCCTCACATTAGACTCTGGCTGCCACCGGAACCCCCCACCAAGCAGAGCCCATCCTAACCCCAGGCTCTCTGCACCCCCTCTGGTAAATCTGACACCCTCCGGGGCTGGGAGGGGCTGGGGTGGTCCCTGGCTCGGGGCTCCCTGAGGGCAGGGCCTGGGTCTGGCTGGTCGGGGGGTCCTCTGGGGCTGGGGGAGGGAGCGGGAGGAGGCAAAGAGCAGGGAGGGAGGAGGGAAGGAGCCGTGGAGAGGGGTTTAGGGCCCAGCTTCCCAGGGAGGCAGCCTGGGTACACCCAGGGTATCGGGGAGCACAGGGGGAATTGGGTGTGCGTGGAGGGTGAAGCACTCCCACCCTCCGCCACCCCTGGGAGGCAGCGGAGGGGGAAGAAGGGGGAAGGTTGGCCCCTGGCTGGGAGGACAAACCGACAGCCACACGGACAGACCAAAGCTCAGGGAAGCAACCTGCCGGGCATACTGTGTGGGGGTGGAGGGTGGGAGACAGACAGAGGGACAAGGGCGGGTGTTGAGCAGACTGGGGTGGGGCGGGCGGATGAAAAGGATGGACAGACTGGCGGGGGGGTGGGCAGAGAGGACAGACGGACCGCAGGGGAGTGTGGCTGTGCGTGAGGGGGAGCAGGCAGAGGACTGTCGGTCGGTGGGTCGGGGATGGGCGGACAGACGGCCGCGGCCGGCGCAGGCGGCCCGGAGGCCGGGCCAGGCCGAGGGCGCGCGGCGGCGGCGGCGGCCGGGGCGGGAGGCGGCGGCGCTGTTTGTGGAGCTGTCGGCTGCGGTGGAATTATGAAAAATAGCAGGCATCGGAGCCGGCCTTCAGCTTCGATTAGGGGAGATGGGACATGACAGGTGCGATCAATACGCAGCCGTTCTATAAAGTGTCAAGTAATGAATCAATTTCGACTAAATTTTCCATTTTTCAGAGGCCGTTCTCCGAGAGAAGAATATCCTCTTTTGTAAAGATATTATTATCGATTTCGGCGGCAATTTGACATCAGGGGTAGTTAATTCCACTCAGAATAAAATTGAAAACACTTGAGAGAGAAAAGAGAGAGGCGAAGAGTGAGACAGAGAGGGAGAGAAGGGGGGGCGGGAGGGGCAGGGAGGGGAGAGAGATGGATGGACAGAGAGACAGAGAGAGGGACAGACCGTGAGAGGGAGGGGGGCCCAGAGAGATGGGGTCAGGGGAGACAGAGGTATGCAGAGCGGGGAGACTGAGAGAGAAACTTAAGATGCTAAGGCCCAGAATTACAGAGGGGGGAGGGAGCCTGAGGCAGAGACGTTCCGAGAGACACTCAGAGACAGAGAGACAAGATGGGGCTAAGAAATCTCCACGGAGAGAGGAACTGAATGTGTTTCACAGAGAAACCCAGAGGTTAGAGACCTGCCAGGGGTGCAAAGAAATGGACGAAACAAACCCAGAGGAAGAGGAGGATGGAGAAAGAGGCAGGAGAGTCTCGGAGGAGGCACTAAACGTGAGAGCAGAGAGGGAGTCCCAGGGGATCTGAGCGAGAGCGAGGGAATGCGGAAAGGAGAGAGGAGGTAGGGCAGAGGGGAGGGGGGAGGGGCAGGCAAGGGCCCAGGCTTGGGGGTCCTGGGCTGAGGGCACCGACAGAGGTGGGGGCTTCGAGAGAGCCCCCTGCCCTGCCCGTGTGTGCTGCCCCCAAAGGCCCTCTGAATGGGGGGAAGGGTGTGTGCCCAGGTCTGAGCTGCTGGAGGCAGAGTGTGAGTGTGTTTGTGTGTGTGTGTGTGTGTGTGTGTGTGTGTGTGTGTGTGTGTGAGTGTGTGTCTGAGCCTCTCAGGGCCGAGGAGTCTGAGCCAGTGTGATGGCTGTGTTCAGGGTAGGGGTGTGTGTGTGTGTGTGTGTGTGTGTGTGTGTGTGTGGTTGCTGTTGTCTGTGTGTGTGTGTGCTTGCAGGTTGCGAGTCCATCTGTGTGTCCCCGTTCCTGAGTCTGCACACACTGGTCCCATGGGCCTCCGCAGCCGGCAGCAGTGCCAGCGCTCCTGGTGAGTGCCCGGCAGTTCCCAGCTGAAATCTCTATTCACCCCTCGCGCAGGCCAGGCTGCCTGGGAGAGAGGCCCCGGGGCTGGAAGACAGGACCCCTGGGTTCTAAGAGAGAAAGTGGCTGGGGACCCTCCTGAGTCCTTGGTCTGAGGAAGGAGGAGGCTGGGGGGCTGGACCCCTAGTCTGACGGAGGAGGGCGCTGGGGGGCCTGGACGCCTGGGTCTGAGGGAGGAGGGAGCTGGCTGGCAGGACACTCCCAGGACGGTCTGCAGGTCTCAGCCTCCCCACCCGAAAGGCCTGTGCGTGCTGCCCCCTGGTGGACGCGGAGACCGGAACAGCCAAGGGACCGGGTGCAGACAAGCCCAGCGGCCCAGAGAAGGGAAGGCGAGGGACAGACCCAAAGGGGAGCGGAGACAGAGGAGACAGAGACACGGACAGAGAGACAGGTGGACACATACAGGGACAGAGATGAGCAGGGGACAGAGAAGTAGGCAGGCAGAGGACTGAGACCTGGTTGAAAGAGAGTGGGAGAGGACCAAATCAGAGGGAGAGGGAAAGATGGGGGGTGGGGGAGGCCCCTGCAGACAGAGGGCAGAGAGTGGGGTGACAGGGAGACCGCGGTAGGAGGAAGAGGGTCTGGGATGGTGAAAAGGCAGCCTGAGAGCCAGGAGCCGTGTGGACAGGACAGTGTGACAGAGGGTGGCAGACAGATCGGACAGATCGGGAGAGGGGGGAGGGGAGATGGACCGCAGAGGAAGCATAGGTGGAGAGAAGAGGGCTGGTGGGCAGAGAAGCCAGGGCCCCAGAAGGCCAGGGGAGTGAGTCCCCAGGACGAGGAGGCTGTGGCCTGGCGGGTCGCAGGCCCAGGGTGTTCCGGAGGCGCGGCTCAGGAGGGAAGCTGGGACACAGGCTCCCCCGACTGGGTCTCTACCCGCCACCCCCGCCCGGTCCCCCCCACACGGCGGGCTGCCCGGCGGAGGCGACAGATTGAGCGATGAGACGCATTACGCACTTAATCCGCCTGATTGAATGTTTTGCTTTCGCCCAAATTGAAACATTAAACAACACGGGACGAGAAGAGGCGGCCGCAAATCACTCATGAAAGATTCATCTTCTCCCAGGCAGCCGCCACCGCCCGCCGCCTCCGCCACCCACCCCAGCCTGGAAGCCATGGGGTGGGGGTGGGGGTGGGGGTGGGGTGGGGTGGGGTGGGGCGGGGCCGGGCCCTCCTGGCCCAAGGAAGTTCTTCCTGCAGTCTGGCCTCCATCCCACCTGCGGAGGTGCACTCACATTCCTGGGCCAGCCCGGGCAGCATGACCTTGGCCCTGTCCCTGCCCCTCTGAGGTGGGGATCCCTTTTTGCCCCCTCTGGGGTCCGCCTCTCCAGCTCCCTTCCTTGGAGCCCAAGACCTCAGGGCATGGTGGGGACTGCTCAGTGGATTTGGGGTGGGGAGGTGAGGTCTGAGGGCACCCCGCGGCTCCTGGGTGTCTGGATCCAGCAGCGGGGGGTGGTATGGGGGGGGGCGCGAGCCAGTGGGAGGCGGCCATTATGGCAGGATGAGTGGAAATGGGGGGCAGAGGGGGTGTTCTCGGACGCTCCAGAGCTCAGTATCTCTTGCCTGGATAGCTGTACTCTCTGCCTCGCTCACCAGGCCTGCGTGGTAACTGGCTTTGTGGCTGTGCCTGCCTCTCTAGCTGGGCCCGTGTGACCTGTGTGTGGCCGGGACTCCATGGGCCTGGGCCTGTCTGTCTGTCTGTCTGCCAGTGTGTCTGAGTGTCTTTCTCTGTGTACATCTGTGTGTCGTATTTGCGTGTCTTTCAGGGTGCGGCCGTGTGACTTCCTGTGTGTTCACCCGTGTGTGCCTGTCGCTGCCCGCCTGCCTGGGTGGGGCCGTGTGCTCGCTCTGGGCCTGACGGGGGTGTGCGTGCGGCTGTCCCACGGCTGGGGCTGTGTGGCGCAGCCCCGTCCGTGTCTCTGGGTCGCTGTCGATCTCTCTGTCTCTGGGTGTCTATTTCTCTGTCCCTGACTGAGCGGGCACCTGCGGGGGCCAGAGACACGTCACGGGAGAAGTGAGAGAGAGAGAGAGACAGGACAGTGGTGACGCCTGGGAGCCGGGGAGCAGGGAGCTGAGCAGGAGCTGGGGGGGGGGGCAGTGGTGGGCGCCACGGCCAGAGCCGGAGCGGGTGATCAATATTCGATTTAGGTTTTAATTCCGGGGCTTTCGGAGCCTGTCAGCCCTGATGTATGAGCTCACACCGGGCGGCCCAGCCGGCCACCCCACAGATGCCCATGGCCTGGTGGCCTGTCCGGGCCCCAGCTCCCTGCCCACAGGCAGCCCGGGGCAGAGGAAGAGGAGCCGGGGGGCGCTGAGCGGAGCGGAGCGGGGCCGGGCGGGCCGGGCTGGGGAGGAGGCACCGGGGCGGGGCGGAGGGAGGGCGGCGCCGGCTCCGCTCTGGTGCAGGAGTCCCGAGTTCCTGAGTTCACAGGTGAAGCCACACTTGGTCACCCACTCACCTGGGGTGCCTGCCTCCTGCTGCCCCTGCCCCAGGGAGGTGGGAAGGGTACCCAGGCCTGCCCCAGGGGCTCCTCAGAGGTCCTCCCTGTCTCAGGGCCACACTGCCTCGGTCCCACAGCCTGTCTGTTGGCACTGGTCACACATCCAGATGCACACGTGCCCGCACACATACCCCTGGGCTCACGCATAGCTGTGTGCTCGCAGCCCCTGACACGTGTCCACAGACATGCCCCTGGACACAAACTGACACACACACACGTGTCCACACACATAACCCAGGGGACACAGACAGGGATAAAGGCTGCACGTTAGGGGGAGGAGGGAGCAACTTGGGGAAAGTGTTCCGGGAAGAGGCAGTAAGAGGCAGAGACCCACAGGCAGGAAGAGAGCAACAGGAGAACTCAGAGGAGACGGGCAGAGGGAAGCCGGGGAGGTGGCAGGGCGTGGGCCCCGCAGTGGGCAGAGATCGGCGGCGGCGGAGGGGGAGGGGGGCCCCCCTTCTCCAGTTGCCCCCCCCCCCAAACCCTGTCTCTCTCTCTCAGGAAGATGGATCCACCGCCCTCCCTGATGACAATGCTGTCTGCGCAAACTTTAATTAACACTTTGAGTTAATTAGTTCGAGATCATTTAGGAGTAAAATGTTTTTATTAGGGAGGCTGCGAGGCTGTTGATGGATGGGGCGCGATTCGCTCTTCCGCCCGCGGGGACAGCCGTAAACAGAAATCAATCAGGGGGCTCCCAACCCAGCCCCCCCCCATGCCGGCTCCCAGCCCCCTCTGCCTCCCAGACCCCAGGGTCCTGGCCCCCCATCTTCTCCGCTCTCCGGACCCACAGTGCGGGTCCCCAGTCCACTTCTCTCGGAGCCTGGTCTCTGGACCCCGAGGCCCTGGGAGGCCCCGACGCCCACCCCCTCCCGGGCTCCGGGGACCCATCACCGCTGGGGGCTCCTGGGCCCCCCCATCGCCCCCAGGCCTGGCCCCACGTCCCGGACGCTCCCGGGGGAGTCGCCGCGCCCCCGCCCCGCCCCGCGGGGCCGCCCTCCCGCGGCGGACGGACGGCTTCATCAGGTGTCCGGCGGGAGGGGCGCCCGGGGCGGCGGGGCGGCGGCGGGGCGGGGGCGGGAGTTCCGGGGCCGATAAATCTTCATCAGGAGGCGGCGGGGGGGCCATTAGGCGCTAATGGGAAGATGGAGGGGCCTGTCGGCCGCGCGGGCCGGGCCTCATTTGTCCTGCTTCCCGCTCCATTGGCCGCACCCCGCCCCGCCCCGCGGCGCCCCGTTTCCGCCGCGAACCTTTGAAGGGGGGTGGGGGTGGGGTGCCCCGGGGGCGTCCGAGGCGGGGGGGCGGGGTGCGGGGCCGGGGTGGGAGAGGAGGGCGGCCGGGAGGGGAGGCCGAGGGCAGAACGCGGGCGGCGCGAGGGGAAAGCGGGCGGCGGGGAGCGGGCGGGGCGGGGCGGGCCCGGAGGCGGCGGCGGGAATTGGGGGGAAGGCCGGGGCGGCGGCGGGGGCCGGGAGGGCGGGCGGGAATTGGGGGGGAAGGTCGGGGCGGCGGCGGGGGCCGAGGGGGGCCGGGAGGGCGGGCGGCGTCCCTCGGGGCCCGAGCGCCGCTCCCGGACTCGCGCCCCCCGCGCGTCCACTCTGATTTCTCGGCCCATTTTTCTTCCTCTCCTGTCACTCCGCCGCTCGCCCTCCCGCCGCCGCCGCCCCGCCGCGCTCCGCTTCCCGCGGGAGCCCCGCCGCCGCCCCGGCCCCGGGGTGCAGCCGCCGCAGCGCCCCGCCTGCGCCCGCCGTCCCCGCCAGAGCCACGCGCTCCAGGCCCGTGACCCCCAAATCTGTCGCCTCGGGGCAGAGGCCAGTCCGCGGGGACAGCATCAGGGCCTGATTGAGCACCTCCAGGCCCAGGCCCAGCTTCCCCTAAAGAAGGCATCTGACACCCACAAAACAAGCATGTGAACCCCCGCCTTTCCTCAGAAACTCCCGCGCCCATCGGAGAGCGGAGCTGACCTTTAGCTTGAGCTGGGCCACCCCACACCATCAGAATATAACCCAGACTCAGAAACATCAGGGATGTATCTGCAACCCAGCCCAAGACACCCCAAAATGAGGATTCTAGGCCCTGCCACCATTTGCCTCAAACCTCCAGCCCAAGACACTGATAGGAAAAGGGAGAGGGGCTCAGTCACCCCAATATAAGCGCCAGTAATTCCACAAGTCACCCCCAAATAGGCACCCCAGACTTAGTTACCCCCAAATTAGGCGCCTAAACTGGACCTTCCTCACTGAACCCTAAACAAACATCAGGACCCCAAGATAAGTCACCTGTGACCTAGTCAATCAGCTGCTGTTACCCCACTCAGCATGTGACCTTTCTCAATACAAACTAGGAAACGGAAGTGAAACTCAGTCACCCCTAAACGAGGCAACCCCAACCTTGATCTCCAGACCCAATCAATCTAGACTTAGGATCTGGGCCCCGCCAGCTTAAGACCCCCAAACTAGACATCTGGTTCCCCAACTCAAGTTTCCTCTAAACTGAGATCAGAACCAACCCCCCTCCAGCAGTTACTCTGACATTGGTCAACTAGGTCTCTGCCATCACCCCCAAACCTTGCATCAGGAACCCCAGCATCAGCTGCTCTTAAAATACATATCTGAGCCACCCCCACCCCCCGCCAGTCATCCCATCATAAGAGTCACACATCCCCAATGAGTGACACTGAAGCTTAATGATACCCAGACCACACTTTTGGTCCCCAAGCTTGAGTTACCCACACACTCACCATTAGGCCCTCATGGGCTGTTACCCCCTCAAAGTGGGCAAATCAAGTGCAGAGCCCCCACATCAGCCATCAGGAGCTGACCCCAGGGTCAGTCATCCTAAGCCAAACTCTCGGAACCCCACAATCAGAGAGACTCGATCTCAGAATTTAGGGTGCCTGCCTCAGACATCCCTGTAGTGTGTGGATGGTAACCCCTAAAAGCCCATGTTCTAACCCGGGACGTTATTGGCGTCTCTGCAGGTGTAATGAAGGGAAGGGTCCCAGGTGAGCTCACCCTGGATGAACTGGGCAGACCCTGAATCCCACGAGTGTCCGCAGGAGACAAGAGGACAGACAGCGGCAGGAAGGGGCGAGGAAGGAGTCCCGGGGGCCTTCAGAGAGAGGTGGCCTTGCTGTCGCCTTGATTTTGGACTCTGGCCTCCAGAACTCTGAGAGAACACATTTCTGTTCTCTTAAGCAACCCAGTTGTTACCAACCACAGGAAGCTAACAGTCTCCCAAACCAAGCCTCTGTATCCTTAGACTCAGTGACCCCCAAAACTAGGGATGTGGAGCCCCACAGTCAGCTGCCCCAGACTAGCCTCTAATCCCCAGACCAGGCTTCTGGGTCTCAGCCCAGTTTCCCCCATCACAGCATCAGACGGACAGTCACCCCAACTATTTGTGAACTAGTTCCTGAGGCGCAGGCAGCCCAAAGCGTGTACAAGTCCCAGCCACCATCACCACTAACGGAGCCTTGGGGTCCCCCACAGGCAGTAACCTCCAACTTCTCCGTGGTCACAGCCTCAATGGACAGTTGACCCTGAGACACCTCAAAATGAGGCACTTGGGCCCCTGGTCTCAGACCCCTAAAATAAAATAAGCATCAGAGCCCCACTAGTTGGTAAACCCCAACCTCAGCATTTGGGTCCCCAGGTTAGTCCATCACAAACCAGGTATCAGACCCCCCAGATTAATTTACTCCTAATCTAGTCATCTGGGCCCCCCAAGGTCTGAGCTTCCACGTCAGCACCCCTAACTAGGTACCTGAATAATTGACCTCAGACACCCCCATATTAGGCAATAACACCCCAAACTGTCACCCACGCCAGGTACAAGGAAGCCCAGTGATAGTCACCTCAAACCTTGGCAACTCGGCTCTGAGGCTTAGCGGGCTCCAGATTGTGAGTATTAGGAACCCGGAACGAGGCAGCGAGCTCCCCTCCCCAGGGACCCAGAACCTGGCTCTGATACATGAGTGCCACACCCCGCCCCAGGAGGCACCTGGTAACACGGTTAACCACAGGTGACCCAGGAGGTCACTGCCACCTCACACTGGCATTTGGCCTCCCAGTTAATCATCCCAGCCTCAACATCTGGGAGCCCATAGGCAGCACCCCTACACTAGGCATCTGAGTGGCTTTGCTCAGCTCCCCCAAACTGGGGATCTGGTGTCTGTCCACCCAGACACCAGGGCAAATTGCTTCTAATTTGGCATTTAGGGCCCCAGCTTTGGTCCCCAAATTAGAGTGCAGGCCACAGTCTCACTCAGTCCTAAATCAACCTCCAGGTCCCCACTGTCAGAAAAGCCATGGTGAGTCTCTCCAAGGAGGCATCTGAGCCCCACAGCTAGTCACCCACAGGCTGGGCATCTGGCCTTCCGGAGTCAGATACCCGCCAAATCAGTGGTATACCCACCAAACCTCGGTGTGGGACACCCAGGCTCAGTGACCCCCAAACTAGTCACTAGTAGAACTCCAAATTGAACATATGGACTGCCAAACGTGGTGACCACTGAACCCTAAACAGTCACTCTCAACTAGATAGCTGGATCTCCAGACTCACTCAATCTTTTTTTTTTAATAAAAAATTTAAAAAATATATACATTTTATTGATTTTTTATAGAGAGGAAGGGAGAGGACTAGAGAGCTAGAAACATCGATGAGAGAGAAACATCGACCAGCTGCCTCCTGTACACCCCCTACGAGGGATGTGCCCGCAACCAAGGTCCATGCCCTTGACCAGAATCAAACCCGGGACCCTTCAGTCCACAGGCCGACACTCTGTCCACTGAGCCAAACCGGTTTTGGCTAAAATATAATTTTATTGATTTCAGAGAAGAAGAGAGAGGGAGAGAGAGATGGAAACATCAATGATGTGAGAGAATCACTGATTGGCTGCCGCCTGCAAGCCCCCCACCCCCCCACTAGGAACCAAGCCCACAACCCAGACATGTGCTCCTGACAGGAACTGAACCCAGGACCCTTCAATCTGCAGACCAATGCTCCATCCCCTGAGCCAAAGCAGCCAGGGCTCACTCACCCAGGTCCCTTCCACTCTAGGCATCAGTAGCTCCTTCAGCCCCACATAAGTCTGCACCACTGCAGATCTAGAGCCTGGCTTTGTGCACCCCAAATCAAGAACACGGGCTCACAAATGCCCAGACGTTGGCAGGAGGGACTTCAGTCACCCCAAATTCATGATTTGAAATGCAGGTTGGCCAGTGGTTGCTCAGTGGTTAGAGCACCAGCCCTCGGACAGAAGGTTCGCAGGTTCCATCCCTGGTCCCAGTCAGGGCACGGGCAGGAGAAAACTAGTTGATGTGTCCCTCTCACATCAATGTTTCTCCCCATCTCCATCCTCCTTTCCACTCTCTTCAGTGGAACTCCTTCCACCAAATGAGAACACAGTGAGAAGTCACAGCCACGAACCAGGACGTGGGTTCTGACCAGAACGTGAGCATGCTGGCACCCTGATCTTGGACCTCCCAGCCTTCAGAACTGAGAGGAGTCGAGTCCAGGTTTGGGGTTATATTTACACGAGAGAGAAAAGCAACCAAGCTGGGTTCTACAAGCAGAAGGACTCAGGACGAGAAGGCATCTCAGGCTGGTGTTAGTGAGTGCTGCTCAGAGAATCCCACCAGCGGCTTTGGACTTGGACTCCACGTAAAGCAGAGTGTGTTCCACAGAAATAATCAGCTCTCCGTGACAACAGAAGCAGTTGGGAGGAGATACATGATTAGTTGGCATCTTGAGGCGATAAGCAACTTGGACACACACCAGGTATTTAGATGTGACTTTTGTCTGAACATTAGTTTCCGTATCAGAAGAAGAAGCCTCCAGAATTCTCATGACTAGGATGGAGCCATGTAGTGGCTCAACAAGACATGAAAACTGGAAAGAATGCTCAACATCTTTGGCATATAAAGCAAATGGTGTCACGTGTTGATTTATGCTTCTATGTCCTTGCCAGAATAGCTGAAAAGAAAGTTGTGGTGCAAGAGTCTAATTAAAAACATAGGATTGTGATCAAATAATCATGTCTTCTAGCAAAACTGTGGCCCTGTAGGAAAAGTTTTTTTTCTGATGAGTTTCTTCAATAGACTTTTCTTGGCACTATTTGAAAAATTTTAAAAGTACTGATCAAATTGAATGACAAACTCATAATATTTTTCTATTTGAGCCAAAAAATAAAATAATATAAAGTTCAATGGAAAAAATATCCTTAGATAAGGATTAAAAATCTCTGTATATAAAAGCCTAAACAACAGAATGACGGAATGACTGGTTCACCAGTTGCTATGATGCACATTGACCACCAGGGGGCAGACGCTCAATGCAGGAGCTGCCCCCGGGGTGGTCAGTGCACTCCTACAGTGGGAGCGCTGCTCAGCTGATCCTTGGGTGCCAGACACCTGGGCTCAAAATTGGCAAGCGCAGCTGCAGTGGTCTGAGCCTCTCCCACCTCCAAGGCAGCACTACAGAGGAGGAGGAGGAGCAGCAGCGGGAGGCACCAGACTGGGCTGAGGCTCCTCCTTGGCCACCTACTACTTCCTGCAGCACTACATCCCTCGGGGGATGTCGCACTGGCCTGTGTGGGTCCGCTGAAACCAGCAGTCCGACATCTCTGAGGGGTCCTGGATTGCAAGAGGGTGCAGGCCAGGCTGAGGGACCTCATGGATTCATGAATCCATGCGCCAGGCCTCTAGTTAGTAAGTAAGTAAGCAAGTAAATAAATAAATAAATAGACAGACAGACAGACAGACAGATAAATGAAATGAAATGCAGCCCCTCTCCCCACAGTAGGATCTGGGTTCCCAGTTTATCATCTGCAACAGCGCATCTCCACCACCATAACCATTTGCCCCTGAAATAGACCGACTCTTATAATCCTATTGTGTCCGATAAAGGCATCTGAGCCCTGAACCCCCTGCAGGGCCAGAAGGCCCCCAGCTCATTTGTTGTGCCCCAGCCTCAATCCTCCCCACCTCTGGTATCTACCCCAGCGTCTGTCACCTCCACACTCACGTACGGAAATGCCCAGCCTTGAGAGCCATTGGTCTGCATGTCATAGGCACCCAAGTGGGTCCTGGGCCCTGGGGTCCTGACCTCCTGACTCCCCGTTTCAGTAACCCCCACCCCAGGCCACAATTGCTTAGAAGTCCACACTCATTCATGTCCCCTACAGCGGGGTGTGGGAACCTGACTCAGTCACGTGACAGCTGTCTCAGACTCAGCTGCATTTGGAAGGCACGGAGTCCCTGGGCTCTGCACCCCAAACTAGGGGACTCGAATGACAGCTCTGACCTCCTCAAACTAAAAAAGGCGCTCCTCAGTCACATGGTCTCCAGCTGCAAAGCCACTGCCCAGGCTCTGGGCCTGAATTAGACAACTGCCGCCATGTTGCCACACACTACACAGAGTCCTGGCCTAATGCCCCAAACTAGACCCTGTACCCTAATCTCTGTCATATGAAGCGAGGCTCCCATAGCCCCAGCCACACCATCCCAGACAGAGCACCGGACCCTCAGTATGAAAACATAAGTGGTCTCCACAGTGTCAAGTGTCATCTCACATTGAGCCACCGGACCCCCAGTTTGTGCCTCCCCAAACTAGACAACTGAGCTAGGCTGTCACCCCAAAACAGACTACCAGGACCCCAGTCTCTGAGAAGACAGTCCCCACCTCATTTTCTTCAAACCCACCAGAGTCCCCAATCTTTGTTACTTCATCACCCCCAAATAGATAGAGACCCCAATTCTGTCATCCCAAGTTACATGACTTGCCCCATAGTTTCTGAACTTACACTGAATTATTGTTCAAATAAATTGGCCCCAGACCCAGAGACAAGCAGTCAGTGCCATCTGAAACTGAAAGACGGGATCCCCACTCTGTCACCCCCAAGGCAGGGCCTTTGACATCTGGTCTCATCATCTGATCCCAGTCTCTGTCTCCTCAAATAGGACAAAAGGGCCCAGTCATGTCACCAAAACTAGAAACAAGACCAACAGTTTCTGTCATACCATCTAGACAGCTCGACTACAGCCTGCCACCGAAACATGGCAATGGATGACTAAACGCTGCCACATCAAACTAGACAAACAGAACTCAAACAGTCTCCACAAGTTAGCAAGCTGAGCCGAAGCCGGTTTGGCTCAGAGCATTGGCCTGTGGATGGGAAGATCCCAGGTTCGATTCTGGTCAAGGGCATGTAACTTGGTTGTGGGCACGTCCCCAGTAGGGGGTGTGCAGGAGGCAGCTGATTGATATTTCTCTCTCATCAATGTTTCTGGCACTCTATCCCTCTCTCTTCCTCTCTATAAAAAATCACATATATATATATATATATATATATATATATATATATATATATATTTGCAAGCTGAGCACCCATGCCCCCACCCAGACTCTACAACCAAACCTCCAGTCTCAACCATTCTGGCCTCCCCTCCAAAAAACAAAACAAAACACAAAGACATCCTGGGGCCCCAGCCCCTGTCGGACAAAACTAGACAATCAGACCTTAATCTTTGCCCCGTGAACATACTCGAACATATCAGTCATTATCCTAGCAAACTAGACCTATATTCTCTGATACCCCAAATAAATCATGGGGCCCCAGCCTCTGTCCCCTCAAACTAGACAACCAGATCCCAGTCTGTCACCCCAAATACAGCCTGGGACCCCAGACTCTGTCCTATAAAACTAGATAACCAAATCTCCATTTTTTTTTTTTTTTTGCCCAAGTGCTCCTTGATACCCATAGTTTGTTACTCAACACTTAACAACCAGGCGTCAGTCTGTCACCCCAAATATCCCTAGCACCCAGTCTCTGTCCCATAATACTAGACAACCCAACCCTAGACTCTGCTACACAAACAAGACAATGGCACCTCCAGGCTCTGCTATTCCACACTGAGCAACTGATGCATAACATGTCACCTCCAACTAGAGACCTGGACCCACAGCCCTTTAACCTTTATCTTCTGGTTCCATTCATGCCAAAGGAGGCAAGCAAACTCCCATTCTAAGTCGCCCAAAACTAGACCCTGGAACTCCAGTCATTTCTTCCCAAGCTGGACAACCGATCCCTCATCTCTGTCATCACAAATTAGACAACTATCTCCTGGCCTCTGTCACCCCAAACTCAACTTCCTAGTCTTTGTCATCCCAAGCCAGGTCCTGGGATCCAAGAATCCCTAGTCTCTGCCACCCCAATCTAAATAAACCCCACTTTTAAAAATATCCTCACCAGAGGAGAATATTTTTCCATTGATTTTTAGAGAGTGGAAGGGAAGGAGAGAGACACACAGAGAGAAACATCAAAGTGAGAGAGAGACATTGATTGGTTGCCTACTGCACAAGTCCTGACTGGGGGTGGGGATTGATCCTTCAACCAAGGTATGTGCCGTTGACTGGAATCAAACCTGGGACCCTTCAATCCGAGGGCTGACGCCCTAATCACTTCCCAAATTAGCCATCTGGACACCCAGCTTCTGGGGCTCCACCCATCATCCTCTGAGATCTCAACCGCAACCACATCAGTAATCTCTGCCCCCAAGCCCAACAGTAGGACTCAGTAGGTCTGTCACCTCAACTAGGAAACAGACCTGGTGTGTCTGTCACCTCAACCTAGCCCGGTGATCACCCACTGTCTCTCATCCCAAACCAAAGCTCTGAACCCCACTGTCATTCATCACCCCTAGCTTGATAACCAGTCCTTTGGTCTCTGTAACCCCAACCAAGACAATTGACCTTGTGTCTCTGGCATCCAAAATGAGACTACAAGTCTTAGACACCCCATAGAGCCCATCAGACCCCCAATTTATGTCACTACAAACTAATAATTGAATGCTCAGTCTGGCATCTCAACCTTAAAATTGTGGTGTCTCATCTAGCAACTAGACTACCATTCTGTCACTCCAAAAGAGACTAGGCCTCAATTCTGATATCCCTAAAGAAGCTTCAGTTTTGGTTACTCCAAACTAGCTAATCAGGTCCTCAATCTGTCACCTCAAACTAAACCTTAGAATTCCATCCCCCGTCACCCCAACCTTGACAAGAACTGTAGTCTCTAACAACTCCGTCACTGTCATTCCCAACCAGAAAGAGTCCCTAACCTGTCACTTAATCTGAGAACTAGACCCACTGTGTTTTTCAGACCAAACTAGATAAGCAGATATTCCCCAAACTAAACAACACAATCCTCCCCGTCACTGTCACTTCACACTAGGCAATGAGACCCCCCAATATCTATTGTCCTAAATTATACAAGACCCCTGGGCGTTGTCGCCACCAACTAGACAGTGTTGGTGCCTCAAGGAAGCAACCAGATCCCAGTCAGGTGGCCTCCAGCCAAGGGGGCACCCCACCATGTCACCCCAAACAAAGGCCCACACTTCCGGCGTCATCACTCCCAATTTGCCACCTGACACCCAGGCCTCAAGACCCCCCTTCTCTGTCACCCCAAGCTAGAGAAATGACCACCAGTCTGTCATATCAAAGCTGGCGATAGATTCTCTATTTCTATTACCCCGAACCATAAACTTGATTCTCAGCCCAAACAAGACAACTGGACGCGCAGTCTGACTGCCAGAAGGGGGGGGAGGCACTCCCTGGCTCTGACCCCCCATACCGGACAACTGGATCCCTTGTCCCCGTCACACCAAACCGGGGCCCACGGGCTCTTTAATCACGAAGTGACCTCGATGAGGCACCAGGCCCCCCAAACAAACCTCTCAACCCTGACGTCATTCAGGCAGGGATGGATGGATGGGAAATGGTCCCTGAGCCTTGAAAACCCCGAATGGGATCGAATGGTCTCAGCAGCTCCATAACCCAACCTCAGAATTAGGGGCCTGTAGTCAGTCACCCCCAGATTAACTTCTGGCCTGAGTCTCAGCCTCTCACTGGCCCCTGGCCCCAGGCTGCTGACCACTTGCCTCAGTGACCTCAGCACCAGGGCCCTGGCTCCCAGTCACCTCCACCCAGGCACTTGACCATACTCATCCAGGCCCAGCAGCCTAAACTGGATGCAGTGACCCCCCAGCCCCCGGGTGTGAAGACCTGATCTTCCCCAGGAACACAGACAGTGTGAATCAACAGACAAAACGCTCCCTGCTACCCCAAAATGGGGTTGGGGATGCCGGTCTCAGAGTAACCCAGGTGCTTGACTCTGGGCCTCAGGCACCCGGTCACCTCTCACAGGACAGGACTATCCATTTCTGGCTCCCTCCTTGGAGGTCTGGACTCTGGAGGAAGTACATTCCGCCCTCTGGTGGCTGCCACTGGAAGCGCGCCCCTGGTAGGACCAGTATGAACCCAGACACGGGCCTCCTGGTGTTTGCATGTGGCTGGAAGCCTGAAATGTGGGGGTCACCCTTGCCTGCTCCCTTCCACTCAGCTCCCACGCAGGTCAGTCACCAAGTCCTCAGCCTGTTCTTCCTGAACCCACCTTCCCTGTCTCCTCTACATTCCACGTCCCTGCCTCATCTTCCCCAGCTTGGCTCATCCGCCCTGGTCTCCCTCCCTCCAGCCCATCCCCACATCACCCCGAAGGGGTATTTCTAACGCTCACACTTGACCCTGTTCCCTCGCTGCTCCTCAGAGCCCTTCCATGGCTTACAGGTCCTGTATGGTCTGGCCCCAACATCGTCTCCTAAGGCTGTCCTGTCCCCTCACTCCTGAGCACGGCCGACCTCAGGGCCTTTGTGCTTGCTGGTCCTTCTGGCTGGAATACTCTTCCCCCAGAACCCCAGGAGGCAATGTCCTTTCACTGCCCAGCAAGGCCCTGCCCTTGCCCTCGTCTCACCCAACCCCACTTTATTGGCTTCAGACTGTACGAGTGGGACGTCCCTGGTGCTGGTTGTTGGCCCGTGTATTGCACCTTCCCGCTGCGTGTGGGCTCTGGGCGCGCAGGGCCGTGTCCATTTGCCACCTGATGTCTCCCCAGCATCTTAGCCAGCGAGTCCAGTGGGAACAGAATCTGAACCACAAATGCAGCTTTTCGTATGCTAATCAATTATGAAAAGTAAATGTAAAAGGAGAAAACAATTTAAACCAGTATACCTAACGTATTATCCTTCCAACACATAACCAGTATGAAAGATTGAGACATTTTATATGCTTATCCTACCAAGTCCTTGAAATCTGTTGTGTTGCCCTCACAACACGTCTCAGCTGGGACCAGCCATGTTTCAGGTGCCCGGTAGCCACACGTGGCTGGGGGCTCTCATGACTGACAGGGTTCCAAACGATGCTGCGTCCGCAATGGGCACTTAACATTGCTGAATCGGTGGTGGACATGAGCTTTGGGGAGGATACACTGTCTGCCTGGGAACCTCCCTCAGCCCTTCCGGTGGCTAGCTCGGGTCCCTCAGGGCTCACCGGAGTGTCACCTCCTCAGAGCCCTCGGGGTCAGCCCCACCCGAGAGCTTCTCAGGCTCTCTGTCACCTCACATTGTCGTCACAGCTAATGCTTCCCCTTTTGGCAGTACTTCGTTACAGTGAGAAGCAATTCCTGTCCCCTTTGTCTCACACGGAGTAAAACCAGAGCCTGCACTGAAGCCTGCAGGCTCCCAATTTCTTTCTTTTTATTTTTTTTAATTGATTTTAGAGAGGAAGGGAGAGGGAGAGAGAGAGAGAAATATGATGAATCACTGATAGGCTGCGCCTACTTGCCCCCTACTGGGGATCGAGCCGCAACCAGGCATGTGCCCTTGACCGGAATTAAACTCGGACCCTTCAGTCGCAGGCCCGTGCTCTGTCCACGGAGCCAGACAGGCTAGGGCAAGGCTCCCGATGTCCCCAGCCCAGCCGCTCCAGCCACCGGCCTCCCCATCCCTGACCTCCAGAAGCACTGCCACCCCGGGCCTCTGGACCAGCCCCGCTTCCTCTACCAGAGCATCCTTCCTCCCAAGGATCTGCAGCTCCGCCCTCACTGTTTGGGTCTTCACTCCAGAACGTTCTCTCTGCCGTTAACCTAGCAGGCCCGAGACGGTTGGCTGGCACCTGGGAACTTGGTTTCAGGACAGTCCCCACCACCCCCTGATGACTGGCTCACTGGCTAAGCTGTTTGTGCAAATGCTGTCGTTTATGCGGAACACCCTTTCCTCCGAGGAGCCTGGAACGTGGGTCCCTGTCGGACAGAGGGCTCTGTGGCCAGCCCCAGGGGAAAGCCGGCACGACTCCAGGGGCTCCCCGGCAGCCCTCCCACGTGCTGCCACAGGCCGCGCTGGAGGAAGGGGCACGCCCTGTGCCCCCGCTGGGACCCTTGTGCCTGGTGTCCTCTCCACTTCGCCCCGTGCCTTCATCCTTCGCCCAGTTTGCTTGTATCTTTTCACAATAAACCACGGCTCAGCACCACGTCCTCCCGGCGGATCGTCGACCCTGGGAGCCCTGGCACGGTCTCCCTTCCCAGTTCTTTTCTCCTCCTTCCACTTGCCACCACGGCCATGCTCGCTATTTCACTTATTTACCGGGCCCATTGTCTTCCCGAGCGGCAGGCCCCCTCCGCCTCCGGCTCCGGCTCCGAGGTTCCCCAGCATCGCCCGCACAGACCCACAAAATACCCGGGAGAGTCCGGCATGTGCTGAATGACAACTACCGCAGCTTTATTTCCAAAGCTGGTCCCCTGGGCTTATGGTGGGAAGGCGGCTGCTGCTGGAGGGGCAGAGCTGTGCGGGCAGGGGCAGGCATGGGCGGCTGACAGGCCCCTCACACCGGCTCCATCTGCAGCTCCTCCCCGTCCATGGTCTGGATCTGGTGGAAGGCGGCGTGGGAGCCAATGACCACAAGGGTGGCTCCTGCAGAAAGACGGACAGTTTTAGGGCCTTGCTCCCTCTCCTGGCCCCCACCTCCTACCCCCACTCCCCAGACCCTGTACTCACCCAGAACCCAGAAGACGGCCGAGCCTGCGCCAGCCAGCCAGAAGAAGGGAAAGGAGACAGCTCCGGCCACGGCATACTGATGGGCTGGGCTCACCTCTCGGCCTGGGGGGCAGACAGCACTGGGGCAGCTGTTCTCTCCCGGAGTAACCCTGAGTGCCCCCAACAGTGCACTGGGGGCCTCGGGATCACCCACACTCCTCATGCCAAGGCCCTCCAAGCCCAGGCCCGACCGCGGCTCCAGTGTCTCCCCTGCCTGCCAGAATACAGCCCGTCCCCCGCCTCCAACCCACTTCCTCTGGGAGCTCCCGGCTTCCACTCCCCCAGACTAGGGTCTCCTTCCCCAACCTGCTCTCACGCAGACCAGGGGTCTCAAACTGGTGGCCCACGGGCCACGCCTGACCTGTAAACGCACAATGTTCCCCTGAGGCTGACCTGAGGCTGACAGAGAAACCAGACTTCTTCACCTGACAGCACAGGTTTCTGGTTTATCGGCAGACAGATGTGCAGGCCCCGGGGCTGGGCCCCAGCCGCTCCCTCCATGCCAGGTGCTTGCCTACCATCCTCATGCATATAGCCTGCCTGTTGGACCCCACTCCTCCCTATCCCCACTCCAAAGCTTGAGCACCCCACCCAGGGACTCGGGCCCCTTTCTCCCCAGCAGTGCTTGGTGGCGGTCTGGGACCACATCAGGCAGGACAGGGATGGGGACGGATCCAGGCAGCACAAGGGAGCCACCTGGTGTCCAGTGTGGGTATCTACAGCTGACACTTTCCTCAAAGAGGTTTGAGGGACAGCTAGCTAGGTGGAGAGTGGGTTCCAGGTATCTTATCCTAGGTTTGGGGGATAAAAATGTGGGTGGTTGAGAATGAGTGGAGCATCTGGTGTGTCTGAGATTTTAGGGGGGTCTGAGGTCGCTGTAGGGTGGGCAGACCGGGGTTTGCGTTCTAAGGCTTTTTGTCCCAAGGGACCTGGGTTTGGGGGGCCTAGGGATCCATTTGCCGGGGATTTCTCACCAAAAAGTACAAGCTTGGACTGCAGCGTGCGCAGGTAGAGGATGTAACAGGCACCGAAGAAGATGGCCAGGGCCACCAGCAGCATGGGAGATGTGACCCTGCAGGGGGACAGGGAGGCATCGTCAGGCAGGTGGGGCTGGCCCACCCAGGGGGGGACCCGGACCTTCTACACCGGCGGGTGGCGGCTATGTCCCTGAGGTCTGGCAAGTTCTGGTCACCTGTGGTCAAACTGGACAGGCTGATTGGGAAGTAGGGGCCTGATCTTTGGCGACAGAGCGGCAGGGCTACCCCTGGGGGCAGGGCCTGGCCACTGAGGGCTGGACCGGCCAGCCGACCAGCCGACCTGGCGGGGGCGGGGCCGGGCGGGGCGGGCGGCCCGGGGCGGGCGGGGCCGGGGCCGGGGCCGGGGCGGCGGCGGGCCCGGCGGAGGACTCACACGCAGTACACGATGAGGCCCAGGAACACGAACACGTAGTTGCTCTGGTAGTACTCCACGTTCCGTACGAGGCGCTGGCACAGCTCGCCCAGGTTGCGGGGCCGCGAGAAGCACCGCTGGTCCACGAAGGCGCCCCAGGGCCGGATGGCGGCGCGGTGCCGCTCCAGCCACTCTCGGCCCACGCCGGAGGGGATCAGCTTCGGCAGCAGGGTCCTGGGGGGCGGGGGGCGGGGGGGGGCAGGGCCAGGTCAGTGGGTGCGGGGCGGGAGGCCGGACCCCCAGCCCGAGAAGGCTGCGGAGGCCCAGACTCGGGGGTCCTGGCCGGGGGGGGGGGGGGGAAGGGTGCAGGACTCCTGGACGCCAGGGGAAGGGGGCTGAGGGCCCAGACTCCACAGCCCCTGACGAGGAGACCAGAGGCCCCGACTCTAGGGTCCGGGGGGCCTGGATTCCTGGGACCCGAGGGAGGAGGGAGACGGAGGGCCCGGGAGGGCCGCGATCAAGGGGCTACCCCCGGCCTGCTCACGCGGCGCTCAGCCCTTCCGCCTCGCCATCCTTCTGCTGGTCCTTCTCGGCTGCCATGTCAGCGTCGCGAAGGGTAGAACCGCTGGTAACGAGCCCTGGGCCCTGCGGACCCCGCCGGCCCCTCGGGATCCGGGCCCCACCCGGCAGAGCCTACGTGGCGCCGTTCTGTCGCTGAGCATTGTGGGAGTTGTAGTTCTATTGGTGTCGGGGGAGGGTGGTCTCCAGGATGGCGGTCTGGCTCGCAACACTTCTTGGGAAATGTAGTCGCGTAAAGTAACGGCGAGCGCCTCTGGGCATTGTGGGAGTTGTAGTTCCAGAAGTCGGGGGTGGGGGGTGAGGGGTGTGGGGCGAAATGTAGCCTCGGGAAGATTGTCACTAGTGGCCATTAAGGGAGCTCCAAAGGCAGAAGCAGGTGTTAGGTACAATGCGGACCGGGTAGCGCTGTCGTTCTGACTCTAGAGAGCATATGAGACACTTGGAGACTTCATAAAAACACGGATTCATCAGATCTGGGGTGAGGCCCATTTACCTGATTTTTAAAAGTTCTTAGTCGATGCTGCTGTTACTGGTGCATGGACCACGTTTTGAACAGTGAGACTGTAGAGAATTCATAGGAATCTTGTTACTTCCTTCCCCAAGAGGCAGAGACTAGTGAGAGGGCCATGGTTGCTGGAAGGAGTATCTGAGGTGGGGAGCAAAACTTCCCCACAACCCTTGGGCTCCCAGAGATGAATGGTTTAGGACTAGGAATCTAGAGACCATCCCCTCCCCCCCCCCCCCCCCCCACACACACACACACCAGCACCACTCTCCGTGAGTAGGAAAAGGGAAGTTGGGAAAGGGTTGACATTTTAAAAAAGGGAGTTGTTATAACCAAAAGAGCTGAGGGAGAGGTGAAAATCCAGGTGATGTTGACCTCATCAGCTCCCTGAACCTCAGTGGGTTCCCCGGGACAATGAGGACCCCGACAGTACCCACACTCAACGGGGTTGTGATAATTCAGCTACGTGGTCCATGTGAAGTGTTTGAGTCTTGATCTTTAGTTCAATGAATGATAGTGGATGTTATTGCTACTATAGTATCATGCATGTTATGGTTTTTTCTAGAGTCCAGCCTTCTCAAATTTAACAGTAAGATATTAAGGCCTGAGGGCCTCTTGGATATCCCAAAAATATGAGACTTGGGAATTTTTTAAAAATATATATTTTATTGATATTTTACAGAGAGGAACGAGAGAGATAGAGAGCTAGAAACATCGATGAGAAACATCGACCAGCTGCCTCTTGCACATCCCCTATTGGGGATGTGCCCACAACCAAGGTACATGCCCTTGACCAGAATCAAACCCAGGACCTTTCAGTCCACAGACCGACGCTCTACCACTGAGCCAAACCGGTTTCAGCAGACTTGGGCATTTCTTTTCTCTAGTTCCCACATCGGCATTTCTCTCAGTCTTTGCCCCTACCCTGCCTCTGAGTGAGCCGTGGGAAAATGACTGGCATTCCAAAGGGTGCACAAAACAGCCTCAAGAATGTATGTGAAGTGTCAGACAGCCGGGACTGAGGGCCTAATTTTTCAAGGCTGGATTCCCACGTGGAACAGCCAGGTGACTCTTCACCCCAATTCTTGTTTTCCAAGGTCCACGTCCCTTTTGGGTTTGGGCTTTGAGGTGGCAAAGAGCCAGTCAGCCGGGGAATTAGACACAAACTTCACATGATCAACGTGGCATGGGTACAGGGTGATCTGGTAGGCAGGAAGCGACTGTCCCCAAGGGGCCTCTACCCCTGCTGTTACCCAGGAGGAGGTGGGAGAAGGGTGTTGGAGGGCCCTCCCAGGAGGTGGGGACATCCTTCTGCCAAAGGGACCAGAGGGGCAATAGGAGGGGCCCCTGAGGAGGGTCCTACCCTGAAGCCCAAGGAGCCACACCGTGAAGACCTGATTGGCTGTCACTGCTCATCAGCCCCGGGTTTTGGTCAGTCTTGCACAGGTTTCCCACTTGGCTTCAAGAAAGCAAAGGAAGACAGTGAGTGCACACGGAGCCCAGAGTTTTACTGGGGCAGCACACAATGAGTTCAAAGCGGTGGGGGCAGCAGGGGTCGCCGGTAAAAGAGCCCCCAAGAGGAAGGTAAATGCTGGGGAGCAGAGCTGGAGGCAGAGCGCCAGAGTAGCTGCCTCCTCCCATGGCCCGCCGTGGGAAATTTGGATTTGACTTTTGTTATGAGAGCTGTTGGAGTGCCTTAGAGGAACTCAATGAAAGTGATTTTACTCCCCAACCCACCAGCACTTGCTCTGAGCAGAGGACAGGATGGGCAGAGGCCTCGGGGGTTGGACAGCGTGGGCCATGGACGGTGGTGGGGCCCAGGGGCCAGGACGTTGTCGGCGAGGCCTCTACGCAAGGCACGGGGGAACTTCGAATCAGACTTTGAGTCAAGGGTTTGGGGAGAATGGGTCCTTGTCCTGGGGGCAGTGTGGAAGAGGAGACCTTGAAACAGATGTTGTGGGAGGCGGGGCCCCAAGGCGGAGAGAGAGATTGTGAAAGATGGGAGAATCCCCGAGACGAGGGGATAGTGTGAGATCAGATCCTCGAGAGAGGGGACCTATGACAGGGGCCCCTGAGTTAGGGGGACGGTGGGAGATGAAGGGGTCGCCTAAGACTGTGGGAGGTGGCCTTGGCCCCATAGCCTGAGGTCTCCTTCCTGCCTCTTGGATTGTCAGAGGAAGAAGAGCTGGGAGGGTGAGAAGACCTTAGTACAGGTCATCGGAAACCTGGGTTATATCCCGGCCGTGTGACCTCAAGGAAGTCCCTCTCCGCTCTGGGCCTCGACTACCCCGTCTCTGGGAGCATTTTCTTTTTCTTTTCTTTTCTCTTCTTTTCTTTTCTTTTCTTTTCTTTTCTTTTCTTTTCTTTTCTTTTCTTTTCTTTTCTTTTCTTTTCTTTTCTTTCTTTGTTTCTTTCTTTGTTTGTTTGTTTCTTTCTTTCTTTCTCTTCCTTCCTTCCTTCCTTCCTTCCTTCCTTCCTTTCTTTCTTTCTTTCAAAAAATATATTTTATTGATTTTTTACAGCGAGGAAGGGAGAGAGATAGAGAGTTAGAAACATTGATGAGAGAGAGTCATCCATCAGCTGCCTCTTGCACACCCCCCACTAGGGATGTGCCCAGTGGGTACATGCCCTTGACCGGAATTGAACCTGGGACCTTTTAGTCCACAGGCCAAACCGGTTTGGGCTCTGGGAGGATTTCTTACCTGGGACCCGATGAATGAAGTCGTTTCTGCGGCCTCCCTAGGAAAGGTCGGGGCTCACGCACCCCCACCCCTCAGGTTCAGGCACTCCCTCGGCATTGTTTGTGCAGCGCGCATGCTCACTCACCCTGTGAGCTCTGGGCATCCCGGCCCCGGCCCCTCCGCTGACTCACCCCTCGGGCTGAGTTAGAACGGCTGCCTCGAGGGGAGTGGGGGGCCTGCCCCACCAGAATGGCTGAAAGTCAAACGACGGACTGTGTCAAGTGTTGACAGGGATGTGGGGCAAACGGAACCTCCAGGCACTGCTGGAAGGCAACGTGGCACAAGCGCTTTGGGAAAGGCCTAGCTGTTTCGGCGAAAGCTCAGCGGAGTCCACCCAGGACCAGTGGTCTCCCCGCTATGCGGGCACCGGACGAGTCGGTACCAGAATGTTCCCGTTCCTGGCCGCGCCGATTACAATAGCCCTCTCAGGGGAAGCAGCCCACGTGTCTACCCGCAGGACAGCAGACAGACACGTTTTGTGATAGTCACGCAGCGGAATCCACGCAGCGACGCAGAAGAGCGGGCTGCCAGCGACATGGGACAGTGTGGCCTCAGGGATGACGCTCCCACCAGCGGAGCCGCCCCGGCCCCGTGCACAGCCTGGGTGTGAGCTTTTACCTTGTTGAGCTGTGCCTTTTTTTTTTTTAAGAGTGAAATATTTATTAAGGTATTATATGTGTACATATCTTACCATTGCCCCCTCTCCCCCACCTCCCATTCATGCCCTCCCTCCCCAGAGTTCTGTGTTCGTTGGTTGTATTCATGCATACCAGTCCTTCGGTTGTTCTCTTATCTTCCCCCAGGTCTCCTTCCCCTCCCTGCTGTCATTTGACAATCTGCTTGTTTTATGGTGACTCTCTCAGGACCACATGAATAGAATCCACTCCTCATTTGGCAGTCTGCTTGTTTTATGGTGACTACCACACGAATAGAGTCCGATCCTCCTCTGGTTCTCACCGCTCCTCCCCCTGGGTCTCACTGCTTCCCTAGGGACACACGGCTCGCCCGGGGCACACGACCCCCTGGGACACATGGCTCACCCGGGGCACAGGGCCCCCTGGGACACACGTGAGCTGTGCCTTTAAGATTGGTGCACGTCACTATATGAAAGCTCATTTCAGTAAAAAGAGAGAGAGCCCCGGTCAGTGTGGCTCAATTGGTTGGAGTGTCATCCCATACACCAACAGGTGGCAGGTTCAATTCCCGATCAGGGCACCTACCCAAGTTTTGGGTCCGATCTCTGGTTGGGGCACTTACGGAAAGCAGCCCATTGAGGCTTCTCTCACATCGATTTTTTCCCCCCGTTCTCTCTCTCAAATTCATTTAAAAGGAGAGAAGAAAAATAGCACAGTGGCTTACAGCTTGGATAGCCTCTACAAACCCCAGATTTGGCTCCTCTCGGCCGTGTGACCTTGAGCAGGCCACTGTCCCGCTGTGTGCCTCGTGCCCGTGAGGGTTACACGTATCTATACACAGACAGTGCACAGAGGAGGGCAGAGCACAGAGTGGGTGCTCAGTGAGGCCCCGGCATCACGTCATCGGATCACCACTGCCATCGCCGCCCTGGGGCCCTCTTCTAACGCCAGAGGATGGGGTGTGACGCGCTTCCTCTCCCCCGTTCTGGCCCCATCCTCCCATCGCCTCTCGCCTGTAGCCAGTGGAATTCAAGCTGCTTGCTTCCACTCGAACCCTGAGATTCCGCGGCTCCCAAGCTGATGCCCGCCTGTATTCCTGGCGTTGTGTGAATGCCCCAGCCGCGTGTGCAAGCACAGGGCACACCTTCCGGCTCCCCTGTCCCCCCGTCCAGAAAGCAAGCACCACACACACCGTTGCTCTCTCCCCACTGATATATTTGATAATTGTCCAGAACCAGAGACGGCATCAGCCAGGTGGGGGGCGCTGAGGGGGAGTAAAAAAGAGCCCAGGGTGGGGGCTGGGAAGCAGGGGGAGGAGAGGGAGAGGAACAGAAAAGAGAGGAGAGAGGCGGGGGTGGGGGTGGAGGGAGGTGGGGGGGGAGAGAAGCCAGCAGGGGGTGGGGGCAGAGGGAGGGGCCGGAGATACTTTGAGGGGGTGGGGCCAAGGGGAGAGAGGGCCCCTCCCCAGAGAATACAAAATTGGGGGGGACTGGAGGGGGCTCTCCTGGGCTTCGGGGGCAGGGAGGAGATGGGTGAGGCGGTGGGGTTGAGGTCAGTAGTAGGTTTCCTTCTCCACCCAACCTGGAGAGGAGAGAAACAGACACGGAGAGAGACGGGCATGAGCGGAAGCACCAAGACAGAGATAGACACACACACGCACACGCACATGCACACGCACATGCACACGCACACACACACACAGGAAGAAACCAAGAAGGAGAGGCACACGTGGTCGGACAGAGCGGAGGCCCGGAGAGGCAGGGAGAGGAATGGGTTGGACGGGGAAGGGAGAGACGAGGACATGGAAGGGAGGTGGGGAGACAGAGCGAGGTTAGTGTCAGGCCAGCCGCCGGGTGCCACCCCACCCCGCCTGCCCCTGCGGCGCCTGCCGGTCCCACGGTGCCTCCTCTGCCCGCCCCCGAGCCCCGTAGCCCCTCACCCCCGGGGTTCCTGCGCAGGATGAGTTTGCGAATTTCGTCATAGACGAAGATGAGGAAGCTGTAGGGGAAGGCACAGAACCACCAGCTGGGCCTGCGGAGACGGGACAACGGGAGGGGTCAGTGAGGGGCCGAGATGGGTCAGCGGGCGGCGTCCCGGAGGACGGGAGGGGCCACCTGGGGGGGCTCCCCCTTGGCCCCTCCTGCCCACCAGAAGGGGCGCCTTGGCCGTGGCTGTGGGCCGGGCTCTTCCGAGGACACCCCACAGTGAGGACACCCCACAGTGGAGGGGCGGCGTGGTGGGCTCAGAACAGGGGGGACCCAGAGACACCCAGAGAGGGGCTGCGAGATGGCCCCGGGGAGAGGCCGCGGGTCCCCGGGCGGCAGGGGTGCGGCGGGGCGGGTGGCACTCACTTGAGCGGGTACATGCGGAGGGCCACGTCCATGCCGGGGCAGTAGGACAGGAAGGCCGCGAGCGCCGTCTCCTCAAACAAGCCGAAGATCAGGATCTTGTTCCTGGGGGCACAGGCAGGGCTGGACCCAGCAGCCAGAGACAGGCAGACACAGAGACAGACAGCCCACCCACAGACAGAGGCGGGCACGGACACCGGAGGCGGAGGGGCCCGGGCAGGTGGCCACCACGGGAGACCAAGACAGGAAGGCAGAAACCGCGAAGGCACGCAGGCAGGCAGGTGCGTGAAAAGGTAAAGCAGATCTGGAGAGGGACGTAAGGAGCCCCCCCCCCCCCCAACAAACACCAGAGATAGAGGGGGAGGGGGAAGGGAATCCAAGACAGTGGGTCACGGGAGACGGAGACAGCGGAGCGGAGGGGGGGTGGGGGGGCGGCGGCCGGCGCTCACTTCATGCCCTGCTGGAAGACGGAGTTCCGGCGGGTCTTGCAGATGATCAGGTCGGCCCACTGCACCACCACGATGCTCACGAAGAAGGCGGTGTGGCACGTGAACTCCACCACTTTCCTCTGCTCGTACGTCTGCAAGGGCCACGCCCGCGGGCAGGGCGGCGGTCAGCATGGCTGCGGCCGGCCCCCGGCTCCCTGTCTGCGCCGGCGAAGCAGGGACTCCCCGATGGGGTCCCCTTGGGCCTCAGAGATGTCTCCCCTCTTAGGCTCATGTCCCGTGGGACGCCAGGGAGGTGCGGGGGAGAGAGGTTAACGGGGACCTCGGGCGTCAGTTGGGGAGCAGAGACCATCCCTGGCACCGAGGGGCGTGGGAGGAGGTCGAGGCCCCCCACGAGGGGACAGACAGCAGTGACCTCTGAAGGGACAGCCAGCGACGGGCAGAAGGCAGTGAAGGCGTCTCGCCCGGCGGCAGGGCAGGGCGTGCGCGGCCCGCAGACACGAGGCCCGGGCGGGCTGGGCCTGGGGCGCCGGAGGCCCTGCGTGTCCCGCCAGCGTCTTGATCTGGACGGGGCCGGGGGGGGGGGGCAGGAGGGCCATCGTGGGGAGCGGACAGGGCGGGGGGGGGGCGCCGGCTGGGAGCCCCGCCGTGCTGTGGGGCAGCCCACTCACCCACTGCTGCCCGTAGCTGTCCTCCAGGTCGTTGACGGTGCGGTCGTCCCAGTTCAGCCGGATGCCCACCAGGTTGCCAGGCAGGAAGCCGTTTTCCGCCAGGATCACAAAGTAGGAGAAGAAGCCCCCGAGGGCTTGGATCATGCCTGCGGGGAGGGGAGGGGGGGGGAGAGGCTCAGGTGGGGCTGACAGCCAGCCCACGGCACCTCGGGGCCTCTGAGCCCCCGCCCGGTGGAGGTTCCCCCCCCCCCCCCAGTCCTCTCGCTGAACCGCATCCCGGGCCGGGCTCTGGGAGGCCCGTCTGGTGGCGAGGCCTGAGGTGGGTCATCGGGGACAGAGGGCTCCCCGGACGGACAGCCTGGTGGCCCCCTCCCACTTTTTTTTTTTTTTTTAATATATTTTGATTTTTTACAGAGAGGAAGGGAGAGGGATAGAGAGCTAGAAACGTCGATGAGAAAGAAACATCGACCAGCTGCCTCCTGCACACCCCCCACCGGGGATGTGCCCGCAACCAAGGTACATGCCCTTGACCGGAATCGAACTTGGGACCCTTCAGTCCGCAGCCCGATGCTCTACCACTGAGCCAAACCGGTTTGGCCCCCTCCCACCTTTGGAGGCCGCCTGACACCAGGACATCCCTGAGGACCTTGGGCCTGAGTCTTAACCACGTGCAGGCATGCCCTCCCCGGCTTCCGATCCCCCCGGGGAGTCTCTGCTTCCTGGGACACCCCAGTAAGGGGAGCTCGGCGCCTCAGCACACATCCCCTCCGGCCGCGGCTGAGGAGGAGGCAGGGAGGAATGCGAAGACACTCCCTCCTGCCCTCGCAGAGCTCACAGGCGGGTCTCATCCTTCCCATCACGGAGGTGGAGCAGCCTGGCCAATCCCATTCTGCTATTCAGTGTCCCGTGTGCCCCCCCCCCAGTGCGCCCCCTCTGGCCTTCCCCCCGCAGGCCTGTCCCCCGCGTGGGGACCACCCGTCCGTGAGCCGCCTCCCGCAGGCCTGCAGCTCCAGGTCCTACTGTGGCCACTCATCCAGCACCAGGTTTCTGGGTGCCTCAGCGGGCCTGGCCCTGCTCTGGGTCCCGGGCCCACAGCCGGGGCGGAGGCGGCCCCAGGTGCTCACCGATCTGCCCGTAGGCCATGCTGATGAGCCGCTCGTTCACCAGCTTGTCCGTGCGCGGGTTCCGGGGCTGCCTCTTCATGATGTCGCTCTCGGCGGCCTCGTAGGCCAAGGAGATGGCCGGCACCTGGGCGGGAGAGGCCGGGTGAGCCGGGAGGGGGGGACCCCGCCCGCCCCGGGCCCCGGGTGTGGCCGTGGGCTCACCATGTCCGTGCCCAGGTCGATGCAGAGGATGGTGATGGTGCCCAGCGGCAGGGGAATGTTGGCCATGATGAACAGCAGGAAGGGCGTGATCTCGGGGATGTTGCTGGTCAGCGTGTAGGCGATGGACTTCTTCAGGTTGTCGAAGATCAGGCGGCCTGCGGCAGGGACGGGTTCGGACGGCAGGTGCTCATGCCCTCGCACCCTATTCCCTCCGCCCCTTCCCGCCCAACTCTCGGGCCCTTGCTAGCCCATCTCCTCGCCCGCCCGCTGTCCACACACACGTCCAACCACGTCCAACCCCTGGCCAGACCGTTCGTGAAATGCAACCACTCTGGAAGGCAGTTTGGCATTCTCTATTAAAGCTACATCTCCTCTTGCCTGTGGGCCCAGGAAACCTGCTTCTGGGTGTATACCCAAGGGGAATTGGTGCTCATGTCCACCAAAAAGCAAGTGTGAGTGCTCATCACAGCCTTAGTCACAATAGCAAAAACCAGAACGACCCCCGCGTCCACCGACAGGGGCATGGGTAAACAAATCCGTACAGTGGATGCCACTTGGCAGGAAAAGGATCAAGCTGTGTCACACCCAACTCCGTGGATGAAGCTCACAGAGGTTCCACTGAGTGAAAAAAAAGCCACCCAAAAGCTTTCACGTTGCATGGTTCCGTTCTGGAGCCAGAAGTCAAGCTAGGGTTATTTCTGGGAGCCGGGATCAAGACTGGAGGGGAGCTGGTGAAACGCAGGGGGCTGGTGGTTGCAGGGATGTGTACATGGTGAAAATCACTGAGCTGCCCATCTTACTGTAGATGTCATAACTCAACAGCCCTGGCTGGTTTGGCTCCATGGACAGAGCGTCGGCCTCCCGGACTGAAGGGTCCCAGGTTCGATTCCGGTCAAAGTCACATGCGGGCTGGATCCCCAGTGTGAAGTGTGCAAGAGGCAGCCGATCAGTGATTCCCTCTCATCATTAATTTTTTTTATCTCTCTCTCTCCCTCTCCCTTCCTCTCTGAAATATTAATTATTTAATAATATTTAAATTATTATTTAATTATAAATAAATAATTAAATATATAAATTATTTAATAATTAAATATTAATTATTTAAAATATTAATTAATTAATTTTTTACAGAGAGGAAGAGGGTCAGAGAGAAACATCGATCAGCTGCCTCTTGCACATCCTCTACTGGGGATGTGCCCGCAACCAAGGTACATGCCCTTGACCAGAATCAAACCTGGGACCTTTCAGTCAGCAGGCCGATGCTCTATCCACTGAGCCAAACCGGTTTCGGCTAAAAATATATTTTTAAAAAATTCAATCAGTACAGTGTACAGGAAGTACAAAGAAACTAAATATAACCCCAGCGAACCCCTGGCTCCGCCATCTCTCATGTGCTGCGAGACAAGAGCAACAAGGTATGTATGAAGAAGGAACAGGAGCCCTGGCTGGTGTGGCTCAGTGGACAGAGCGTCGGCCTGTGGACCAAAGGGTCCCAGATTCAATTCTGGTCAAGGACTCAGTGTGCTTCTCTCACATCGATGTTTCTGTGTTCCCCTATCTCATCCAGTCTCCCTAAAAAATCAATGGAAAAATATCTTTGGGTGAGGATTAACAAGAAGAAGAAGAAGAAGAAGAAGAAGGAGGAGGAGGAGGAGGAGGAGGAGGAGGAGGAGGAGGAAGAGGAGGAGGTAGAGGAAGAGGAGGAGGTGGAGGAGTAGGAGGAGGAAGAGGAGGAGGTGGAAGAGGAGCAGGAAGAGACAGGAAAGCAGGCTGCAGGCAGGTATGGATGGTTTGATCACCTTCGTGTAAAAAGAAGACCATTAGGTGTTCACACCTGCTATTCCCTTCCCCTCTAATGCGTGCACTGCTCTCCACAAACTAGTGGTATCTCATTCTAGGACATTTACGGATGAAACAATTACTTAAATGTGCTTGAACGGGATCCAGAGGGTGTAGTGGGGGAGGGGAATGAAACAAGATCTGCATGGGCCATAACTGTCCGGGCTGGCAGACGGTGGCCGCGGGTCCGCTATGCCCATCACTCCGCTTTGGAGATACCGGGGACTTCCCCTCCTGGAGACTGAACTCGGCTTTTGTCACTCCGGGGAGGCCTTGTCCACCCTCTCTACGGAGGAAGGAGCCCCATCGTATCTGCCATAGCACCCTACTTTCCTTCTTAGCACGTATCGCAATTCGCAGTGACGCGTTTGTTTGTTTGTGGGCCTAAAGCTGTCCCTCCCACAGGGGGGGCCGTGTCTGCTGTGCTCACAGCGGCATCTCCAGCACCCTGCGTGGTGCGTCAAGTAGGATCCTAGTAAATGTCTGGAGGGCGTGAGCACGCGTGTCCATGCGTGTGTGCATTGCACGCGCACAGACGCACAGGGTTAGCCACGGTGTGCCCTGGGAGGCAGGAGACAAGGGAGAGGGCGTTCAGTTCGTCACGTTAGGCCCAGCTTGGACTCTCGTGGGCACCTAATTTTCCACACAGGGGCCTCTCAGACGGGGAGGGGGGCGCTGGGAGAAAGGACACGGCAGCACGAACAGCCATCGCTCCTGGGGGGTGAGGCTCCGGGAAAACTGCAGCTTCCTTCCGCATGCTCCTCTACGAGTTCTATAATCACCACGAGCTACGCTGACGAGCAGAGGAAAACCAAAGGCGAACAAGCCCAGCCTGGCCTGTGCAACTGTCGGCCCAGCCTCCTCCGGCCCCGAAAGGCCGTTGGTTTGCTGGTGTGGCCCCGGGAGGGGGTGTGCAGGAGGCAGCCAACCGATGCAGCGCTCACACTGATGTTTCTCTCTCCCTCTCTCTCCCTTCCTCTTCTTATAAAAATCAGTAAAAGTCATTTTTAAAAAAATGAGAACAAGCCCATCGGAGGCTGTATCAAGACCCATCATCGGGGGTAGGGTGGGGTGGGGGGGTGGGGGGGGCTGTGTGGCCTGGGGTCCCAGGACCCGTCTCACACCCTCAGCTTCCTCTGCCCGCAGCTCCCTTCCTGGCACTCCCGCCGTGAAAGTGCCCACGTGGTCCTGGGAGGCTGTCTGGACCCTGACCCTAACCCTGACCCCGGCTGGGGAGGGCCTTCTGCGGGACCCTCTGCTCCGGGGGCTGCACTTACAAGGGATTAAAAATGCTTCTGAGTTGCCAAGACTGGTTTGGCTCAGTGGATAGAGCATCGGCCTGGGGACCGAAAGGTCCCAGGTTCGATTCCGATCAAGGGCATGTACCTGGGTTGTGGGCACATCCCCAGTGGGGGGTGTGCAGGAGGCAGCTGGTTGATGTATCTCTCTCATCGATGTTTCTAGCTCTCTATCCCTCTCCCTTCCTCTCTGTGAAAAATCAATAAAATATATTTTAAAAAAATGCTTCTGAGTCTCCTCACAGCCTGGGCCACGCCAGCCCCAAAGGGCGTCCTCTGGGTCCTGCTCCCAGGAAGCCCCACCCCCGGGGTAGGGGGACGAAAGGAGCAGCTGGGGCTCCTCGGGCACAGTGGGTCCCGGGGTCTCCTTGCCGTGCACCCCACTGCAGCACTGGCCTCGGCCCCCCCCCCCCCCCCATTCCCCAGCCTCACGCAGGGACCGTGTGCAGGGCCCCCGGCCACTCACCCTCCTCCACGCCCGTGACGATGGAGGCAAAGTTGTCGTCCAGCAGGATCATGTCGGCCGCCTGCTTGGACACGTCGGAGCCCGCGATGCCCATGGCCACCCCGATGTCGGCCTTCTTCAGCGCCGGCGAGTCGTTCACGCCGTCCCCGGTCACGGCCACGATGGCGCCCTGCGGGGAGAGAGAGAGGGTGAGGGGCCGCCCCCCCGGCCCTCCGTCCGGGCCTGGGTGCCCCCCCACACACAGGAGCCGGGCGCAGCCACCTGTCTCTGGCAGCCCTCCACGATGATGAGCTTCTGCTGGGGGGACGTGCGGGCGAAGACGATCTCCGTGTGGTTCTGCAGGATCTCGTCGATCTGCTCGGAGGTGAAGTCCTTGAGGTCGGTGCCGTGGATCACACAGGCCTTGGCGTCCCTGCGGAGAGCCGGGGGGGTCAGGACGTGGGGGAGCGGCCGGCGGATGGGCAGGGAGCCGGGCAGGCCGACCCCGAGCTGGAGGGGCGCGGCCCGTGTGCTCGGAGCGGGGGGTGAGACTGGCCCAGCCTGCGGGTCCCCCGAGGAGGAGGAGGAGGAGCAGGATCAGGCGCCGAGGCCGTGGAGGAGGCCTGGGGAAGGGGCCGCCGCCTGGGAGCCGTGCTCACCGGGGGTTGACCTGGCTGACGGGGATGTTGAGCCGGGCGGCGATGTCCTCCACCGTCTCGTTGCCCTCGGAGATGATGCCCACGCCCTTGGCGATGGCCTTAGCCGTGATGGGGTGGTCGCCCGTGACCATGATGACCTGCGGGCGTTGTTTGGGGGTGGTCCAGCCTCCGCACCGGCCCCGGGGGCGCCGGCCCTGTCCCCCCCCCACCCCGTCCCCCAGGCCCCGGCCACACCTTGATGCCCGCACTGCGGCACTTGCCCACGGCGTCGGGGACGGCGGCCCGGGGCGGGTCGATCATGGACATGAGCCCCACGAAGCAGAGGTTGTCCGTGGTGAAGTTCACATCGTCGCAGTCGAAGGCGAAGCCCTTGGGGAACTGCTCCTCGGGCAGGTAGTAATGGCAGAAGCCTGGCGGCAGAGGCGGGCGGTGCGGCATGAGGCTGCGGCCTCGGCCCCTCAGCTCCTGGCCCCCGGTCCCAGCAGCCGCCCCCCGTGGGCCAGACAGTCAGCCAAGAGTCATTTCCTACGCCGCCATCCCTTCTCACTCACCCATTCATTCATTCATTCATTCATTTATCCATACATACATGGTGCATTCTGGGAGGCCCGATGCTGAGCCAGTTCTGGGCAGTGTCACCCGGCCTCACCCTGCTCGGGGAGGACCCGCCCTCGCAGCCCCCCACCCCACGGTGCGCACCCAGCACGCGCTCGCCCAGGCCTCCCAGCTCCAGGTAGGCGTTCTGGAAGGCCTCCTTCATCTCCTCGTCCAGCGGCTGCTCCTTGCCCTGCAGCAAGATGGTGGCGCAGCGGTCCAGGATGCGCTCGGGGGCGCCCTTCATCACCAGCAGGTACCGGTTGTCGTTGGGGTCCTCGGTCTCGTGGATGGAGAGCTGGGGACGGAGGAGAGGGGGGGGTGTGTGCCCGAGCCTCACGGGGACCCGGAGCTGCCCACACCGGCAGGGAGGGGACCCCGGCCCCAGGGCATGGCTCACCACGGCAGACAAGTCCTCCAACCCTGCGAGTTCATGGGAAGATGGTGCGGCCACTTTGGAAGAGTCTGGCAGCTCCCCAAAATGGAGCGTTCCCATGGGGCCCAGCCACCCCTCGGTATACCCCCAAGAGACATGCAAACTGCTCCCCTGCAGAGACTTGTGCTGCGAATGTTCGCGGCAGCGTTATTCACGGCAGCGGAGGAGCAGACCAACGTGGCCCGCGCACGCAATGGAAGGCTCTCCGGCCGGAAGAGGAATGAACCGCTGGTCCACGCTCCAGCATGGACAGAGCGCGGACACGTTACGCTGAGGGAGGACGTGCATTGTGGGATCCCGTGTACGTGAAAGGTCCAGAACAGGCAAATCCAGAGGGACAGGAAGTAGATTAGTGGTTGGCCCTAGGGCTTGGGGGCGACAGGTAGGGAAAGTGGGGTTTCTTTCTGAGGTGATAAAATGTGCTGAAATAGACTGTGTAGATGGCAGCACACACCCGTGAAAACACTAACTCTATTGAGTTACACGCTTTAAGTGGGTGAGCTATGGCATGTGAATTCTCTCTCTCTAAAGCTGTTTAAAATGTGTGTCCAGCCCCGGCTGGCCCGGCTCAGTGGTTCGAGCCTCGGACTGTGCGCCAAAAGGTGGAGGGTTTGATTTCCCGTCGAGGGCAGGTACCAGGGTTGCAGGTTCTATCCCCGCCCCAGTTGGGGCTTGTGTGAGAGGCAACAATTGATGTGGCTCTCTCACATCAATGTTTCTCTCTCTCTTCCTTTCCCTCTCTCTCTTCTGTTCTCTTTTTAAAAATATATATTTTATTGATATTTTACAGAGAGGAAGGGAGAGAGATAGAGAGCTAGAATCGTCGATGAGAGAGAAACATCGATCAGCTGCCTCTTGCACAACCCCTACCGGGGATGTGCCCACAACCAATGTACATGCTCCTGACCGGAATCGAACCTGGGACCTTTCAGTCCACAGACCGACGCTCTACCACTGAGCCAAACCGGTTTCGGCTCTTCTGTTCTCTTTAAAAGTCAGCGGGAGCCCTAATAAGTTTGGCTCAGTGGATAGAACGTCGGCTTACGGACGACAATGGTCCCAGGTTCCATTCCAGTCAAGGGCATGTACCTTGGTTTCAGGCACATCCCCAGTAATGGGTGTGCAGGAGGCAGCTGATGGATGTTTCTCTCTATCCCTCTCCCTTCCTCTTTGTAAAAAGTCAATAAAATATATCTTAAAAAAAAAAAAAAAGAGTTCCTTCTCTAAAAAAATAAAAAATAAAAATCAATGGGAAAAAAGGAAAACAATATCCCTCGGTGAGGATTAACAAACAAAAAAATTTAGATTAAAGAACATAAGTCAAGCCGAAACCGGTTTGGCACAGTGGATAGAGCATCAGCCTGTGGACTGAAGGGTCTCAGGTTCGATTCCGGTCAAGGGCACATCCCCCAGTAGGGGGTGTGCAGGAGGCAGCTGATCGATGTCTCTCTCTCTCTCATCGATGTCTCTAACTCTCTATCCCTCTCCTTTCTTCTCTATAAAAAAATCAATTAAAAATATATTTTTTAAAAAAGAATGCCGATTATTTTTTTAAAAAATAAGTAAATAAATTAAATAAAATCGGGACGTCTGGTCCCCTTACGGGAGGGCGGCAGGGCTGGGCGCTGAGGCCTCGGAGAGGAAGGGAGGCCCAGAGGGGAAGGGAGGCCCAGAGGAAGGGAGGCCCAGAGGAAGGGAGGCCCAAAGGGAAAGGGAGGCCCGGGCTGGTACCTGGTACTTGTTGGTGGAGTTAAAGGGGATCTCGGCCACTTTCTTGTTCCGTTCCCGCATCAGCTTCACGGAGCCGGAGGACAGCTCGATGCACTTGAGCAGGGCGGACTCGGAGGCATCACCGGCCACGTCCCTCTGGGGAGAGAGGGCTGTCAGGGCGGAGCCTCCGGGGTGGTGGGCGGAGCTCCCGGGCGGTGGGAGGAGCCTCCCGGATGATGGGAGGAGCCTCCCGGGGTGGGCGGAGCTCCCGGGTGGTGGGAGGAGCCTCCCGGGTGGGCGGGGCCAAGGCCAGGTGGGGGCGGTGGACTCACCTTGAGCACCGGGATGTTGTCCTGGCCGCCCTTGAACACCGCCCTGTTGCAGAGCCCGGCGATGTGCGACAGGGCCACCCAGGTGTGCGAGCTCTTGTCGAACGAGGTCCCTGGAGGAGGCACGTGTCACCGCCACCACCTCCGGGACATTTGAGGTCCGTCCCCCTCTCCCCACCTCTGCCCGGCCCCCGCCCTCACCTGACTGGTCCTCGGTGGTGTCCGCCTCGTGGATCTGGTTGTCAAACCACATGTGGGCGACCGTCATGCGGTTCTGGGTGAGGGTCCCGGTCTTGTCAGAGCAGATGGTGGACGTGGAGCCCAGCGTCTCCACGGCCTCCAGGTTCTTCACGAGGCAGTTCTTGCGCGCCATGCGCTTGGCGGTCAGGGTCAGACACACCTGCGGGCGCACAGGACAGGCAGGGTAGGGGCGCAGGCAGGCGCAGGATGGGCCAGCCAACCGCCTCGCCCAGGGAGGAAGGCCTCGCCCAGCGGTTCCACCCCAAGCCACAAGCCAACAGGAAAAGGGGTCTCAAATGACACGTCTCAGCAGCAGCACTTACAATAGTTTCCAAATGAAAACAACCCAAATGCCCACTAGCAGCAGAAGGGACAAATAAATTGTGGAATAGAGATGGAATACTATACAGCAACGAAAAAGCACAAGCTACTGTTGCAGCCAACTGCAATGGAAAAGTTAAAAGCTATGGTGCTCAGCCCTAGCCTTTTTGCTCAGTGGATAGAGCGTCGGCCTGCAGACTGAAGGGTCCTGGGTTCGATTCCGCTCAATGGCATGTGCCCAGGTTGCAGGCTCAATCCCCAGTGGGGGGTGTGCAGGAGGCAGCCAATCCATGATCCTCTCTCATTAATGTCTCTATCTCTCTCTCTCCCTCTCTGAAATCAATAAAAACATTTTTTAATTTTTTATTATTTAAATATATTTTATTGATTTTTTACAGAAAGGAAGGAAGAGGGATAGAGAGCTAGAAACGTCGATGAGAGAGAAACATCGACCAGCTGCCACTTATACACCCCCTACTGGGGATGTGCCCGCAACCAAGGTACATGCCCTTGACCGCAATCGAACCCGGAACCCTTCAGCCTGCAGTCCGACACTCTATCCACTGAGCTAAACCGGTTTTGGCAAACATATTTTTAAAAAAGACCCAGGATGTTCAGCAAAAAAGAAAAAAAAGAAAAAAAGAACCAGAAATAAGAATTGTCATGGAATAATTCCAATTGATCTGAAGCGGGAAAGCTATGCTTCAGCAGGCGTGCGTAGGGGTTACCCTGGGGTGGGCGCAGGGGCTGGATGAGGTCTCCAGGGGATTCTGGGGAACTTGAGCTGGTGGAGCGGACATGATGTTTCATTTGCCCGGACGCTCAGGCTGTACGTTCTCACGAGCCGCCCCGGGAGTGTACGTCAGACATCTATGAAAGCTCTGACCACGAGTAGCTTCAAATGTGGTAAAGGGGAAACTCTGCCCGCTAACACACTAACTGAAAGGATCGAGGGGCAGACTAGTCCTCCTAGGGCCGTCCGGTGTACGGCGGGAAAACTCCTAACACGCTGCAACGCGCCCACACCTGCGGGAGGGGCGGAGAGCGGACTTCCGTACGGGGGCGGCGGGGCAGCGGAGAGGGGACTGTTACCTTATCTTTAAGCTACTTTAATGTCTTTTTTATTTTTTAATATGTTTTTTTTATTATTGATTTCAGAGAAGAGAGAGGGAGAGAAACAGAATCATCGATGATGAGAGAGAGAGGATCATTGATCGGCTGCCTCCTGCACGCCCCCTACTGGGGATGGAGCCTGAAACCCGGGCATGTGCCCTTGACTGGAATCAAACCCAGGACCCTTCCGTCTGCAGGCCAACAGATACTCTATCCACTGAGCCAAACCAGCTAGGGCTTTAATGTCTTTTTTAGATTTCTACCACTGTCACTACGGTGTACTTCTTAAATTTGTGCGTTAACTTCAAAAAGGTAGAACTGTTAGTCCTTATGCCTTATAGTGATTCTCAAGATTTTTGTTGTTTGTTTGTTTGTTTGTTGTTTTGTTTTGTTAATGAGGATCTCTGGTCCCAGGACCCTCCTCATTCAAGATCTAGGAGGCTCAGCACGAAATACTCAAATTGCCCCTATCAAGAACATTGAAATCCACACCCCAGCCCCTCCTCCCTCATTTCTGGGGTCTGACTCTCAGTCCCCTCTCCCCCAGGACTCCGGGGTTTGGGTCCCCAGCACCCTCCTCCCTCAGACCCTGTAGCATGGGGTCCTCCTCCCTCAGACCCAGTAGTATGGGGTCCTCCTCCCTCAGACTCAGGAGTATGAGGTCCTCCTCCCTCAGACCCAGGAGTATGGGGTCCTCCTCCCTCAGACCCAGTAGTATGGGGTCCTCCTCCCTCAGACTCAGGAGTATGAGGTCCTCCTCCCTCAGACCCAGGAGTATGGGGTCCTCCTCCCTCAGACCCAGGAATATGGGGTCCTCCTCCCTCAGACCCAGGAGTATGAGGTCCTCCTCCCTCAGACCCAGGAGTATGGGGTCCTCCTCCCTCAGACCCAGTAGTATGGGGTCCTCCTCCCTCAGACCCAGTAGTATGGGGTCCTCCCCCTCAGACCCAGTAGTATGGGGTCCTCCTCCCTCAGACCCAGGAGTATGGGGTCCTCCTCCCGCAGACCCTGTAGTATGGGGTCCTCCTCCCTCAGACCCTGTAGTATGGGGTCCTCCTCCCTCAGACCCAGGAGTATGGGGTCCTCCTCCCGCAGACCCAGTAGCATGGGGTCCTCCTCCCTCAGACCCAGTAGTGTGGGGTCCTCCTCCCTCAGACCCAGGAGTATGGGGTCTGGACCCCCGGCCGCCCTCCCCCGAGCCCACTGTTCAGTCCAGGCCTTACGGTGACGGTGGCCAGCAGGCCCTCTGGGACGTTGGCCACGATGATGCCGATGAGGAAGATGACGGCCTCCAGCCAGGTGTACCCCAGGATGAGGGAGAGGACGAAGAAGGACACGCCCAGGAAGACGGCCACGCCGGTGATGAGCTGGATGAAGTGCTCGATCTCGATGGCGATGGGCGTCTTGCCCACCTCCAGCCCGGAAGCCAGGGTGGCGATGCGGCCCATGACCGTGCGGTCCCCTGTGGCCACCACCACGCCGCGGGCTGTGCCTGTGGGGCCAGAGCGGATTAGGCTGAGGGGTGGGAGGAGCTCCGTGAGGCTCAGAGGGACCTGAGCCCGTCTGGACCAGCCCTGCCCCAACCTGGTGCCCCCTCCGCCCCCAGCGCACCTTCCACACAGTTGGTGGAGAAGAAGGTGATGTTCCGGGTCTCCAAGGGGTTGTCGTGGGTGCAGTCGGGAGAGCGGGTCTGGGGTTCAGATTCGCCAGTCAGGGAGGAGTTGTCCACCTGGGGGTGGGTGTGGGGAGAAAAGGCTTAGCCAGGGGCCTGGATCAGGGGCTATTTGTCCACAGGAGACTGGGGAGAGGAGGGCTGGGGGCCTGGACTCCTGGGTGTGAGGGAGGAGGGCTGGGAGCCTGGACTCCTGGGTCTGAGGGAGGAGGACTGGGGGCCTGGACACCTGGGTCTGAGGGAGGAGGGCTGGGGGCCTGTACCCCTGGGTCTGAGGGAGGAGGACTGGGGGCCTGGACTCCTGGGTCTGAGGGAGGAGGGGCTGGGGGCCTGGACCCCTGGGTCTGAGGGAGGAGGGCTGGGGGCCTGTACCCCTGGGTCTGAGGGAGGAGGACTGGGGGCCTGGACTCCTGGGTCTGAGGGAGGAGGGGCTGGGGGCCTGGACCCCTGGGTCTGAGGGAGGAGGACTGGGGGCCTGGACTCCTGGGTCTGAGGGAGGAGGGGCTAGGGGCCTGGACCCCTGGGTCTGAGGGAGGAGGACTGGGGGCCTGGACTCCTGGGTGTGAGGGAGGAGGCTGGGGGCCTGGGTTCCTGGGTGTGAGGGAGGAGGGCTGGGGGCCTGAACTCCTGGGTGTGAGGGAGGAGGGGCTGGGGGCCTGGACTCCTGGGTCTGAGGGAGGAGGCTGGGGGCCTGGGTTCCTGGGTCTGAGGGAGGAGGGCTGGGGGCCTGGACCCCTGGGTCTGAGGGAGGAGGGGCTGGGGGCCTGGACTCCTGGGTCTGAGGGAGGAGGGCTGGGGCCTGGACCCCTGGGTGTGAGGGAGGAGGACTGGG
Organism: Vespertilio murinus; assembly: GCA_963924515.1. Lineage (NCBI taxonomy): Eukaryota > Metazoa > Chordata > Mammalia > Chiroptera > Vespertilionidae > Vespertilio > Vespertilio murinus. Next base: position 39,179,741 of record OZ004716.1, on the reverse strand, counting down.
GGCCTGGACCCCTGGGTGTGAGGGAGGAGGGCTGGACTCCTGGGTGTGAGGGAGGAGGGCTGGCCTCCTGGGTCTGAGGGAGGAGGGCTGGACTCCTGGGTCTGAGGGAGAAGGGGCTGGGGGCCTGGACCCCTGCTGTGAGGGAGGAGGGGGTGGGGCCTGGCCTCCTGGCCACTCCAGGAAGGGCAGAGCGGGCCCACCTTGCAGCCGTGGGCTGAGATAATCCGCAGGTCTGCTGGGACTCGGTCTCCACCCTTGATCTCCACCAGGTCCCCGACCACCACCTCCTCAGCATTCACCTGCATCTTCTCACCTTCCCGGATCACGAGGGCTTGCTGGGGTGGAAGGAAAGGAGTCACTTCCGGAGCTCTCTCCCCCTGCGGCCACTGGGCGCCCCGTCCCCGCCCCCTCCGGCCGTGCCCGCCCGCACCTGGGGAACCATGTTCTTGAAGGACTCCATGATCTTGGAGCTCTTGGCCTCCTGGTAGTAGGAGAAGCAGCCGGTGATGATGACCACGGCCGCCAGCACGATGCCCAGGTACAGCTGCGGGGAGACGCGGGGTCACGCTGCTGAGCCCGGCCCGGCCCCACCCCCACCCCGACCCGCGTGTGGACTCTGGGAAGGGAGCTGGGTGTCATGGGGGTTTGCCATTGAGTGACTGACCCCAGGGCTGTGTCCATGTGAAGGTCTGTGTGTCTGAGTCGCTCTTGTCTGTGAGTCTGTCTGCCTATCATGTGTGAGTCCCTCTTTCTTTTCTTTTTTTTTTAATTTAAAAAAAATATTTTGCGGAAACTGGTTTGGCTCAGTGGATAGAGCATCAGCCTGCAGACTGAAAGGTCCCAGGTTCAATTCCGGTCAAGGGCATGTACCTTGGCTACAGGCACATCCCCAGTGGGGGGTATGCAAGAGGCAGCTGATCGATGATTCTCTCTCATCGATGTTTCTAACTCTCTGTCCCTCTCTCTTCCTTTCTGTGAAAAATCAATAATATATATATTTTAATTTTTTATTATTTATTTTATTTTTAATATGTATATATTTTTAAAAATATATATTTTATTGATTTTATATTTTCAATATATTTTATTGAAAAATCAATAATATATATATATTTAAATATATATTTTATTGATTTTCTTTTACAGAGAGGAAGAGAGAGGGATAGAGAGTCAGAAACATCCATGAGAGAGAATCATCGACCAGCTGCCTCTTGCACATCCTCTACTGGGTATGTGCCTGCAACCAAGGTACATGCCCTTGACTGGAATTGAACCCGGGACCTTTCAGTCTGCAGGCCGACGCTCTATCCGCTGAGCCAAACCGGTTAGAGCAAGTCCCTCTTTCTGACCATGAGTGTGTTTGGGTGTCTGGGTCTGTCCATTTCTCTGTTTTGTACATCTATCTGTCTGCCTTCTGTCTGTGTTAGAGAATCGGGGAGGGGGTGCTATTGTCTGTCCATGTGTCTGTCTCCATGTGTAGGCCAGTGTGTATGTCTGACTGTCTGCATGTCTGGCTTTAAATTTTTGGGACTGTGTTTGAATCTCTGTGTGTGAATCTTTGTCTCTGTCTCCCTTCCAGTTTGGGTTTTGTTGGTTTATATCTGAGGGTACTGTGTGTTTGTGCTTGATCTTCATGTCTGTCTGCTTGCAACTCTGTGTTCGAGTTCCCGTGTCTGTCTTTCCATCGGCCCGTCTCTGCCGGTGTGCCTGAACCAGGCGGCTGTGTGACGGTACCCAAGTGTGACTGCACCGACTCTGCACATGTGTGTATGTGCGTGTGTGAGCAGCCAAGGACCCATAGGTAATTAATGGGTGGGCTTGTGTCCATGGGCATGTCCTGTGTCCGTCGGTAGCTGGGCCCTGACAGCCTGTGGCTGGATCTGCCTGGGTCTCTACACGAGCACCCTCTCTCTTCGGGCTCTTTCAGGCCCGGGCTCCTGGGGAGTCTGCCCCCCAGGCCGCTGAGGTCACAGTCTTGGGATGGAGCCGGCTCACACGTCCTGCTGTGTGATGTGGGGCCAGGGACCGGCCTGTCCGAGCCTCAGTTTCCCTGCACCTTCCCCAGGTCTTGCGGGGATGGTTGCGAAGGGCAGAGGAGGACATGGAGGGGGCGGGCTTTGGAAAGTCCACAGGGACCGGGAGAAGCGCAGGGGGAGGGCACTCACGTTGTCTCCAGAGGGGTCGTCCTCGGTGCCCGCCTGGATGCCGTAGGCCAGGAAGCAGAGGATGGCCCCGATCCACAGCAGGATGGAGAAGCCCCCGAACAGCTGGCGGCAGAACTTGACCCACTCGGGGGTGGTGGGCGGCGGCGTGAGCGCGTTGGGCCCGTCCCGGGCCAGGATCTCCTGGGCTTTGCTGTGGGTCAGACCCTGGGGGGCACAGGACTCACACTGAACCTTCCCCGAGCAGCCCGGGCGCCCCAGCACCCCACGAGCACCCCGGCCCCGCCCGGCCCGGCCTGCACCCCGGCCGCGCACCTGCACGCAGTCCGTGTTGTACTTCCGGCAGACCTCCTCCACGGACATCTTGTGCTCGGTCTGAGGAGAGGGGGTGAGGGGCCGGTGAGTGGCGAGGCCCAGGGGCAGGGGCGGCGGGGCCTGCCTGGGACCCGGTGGGGCGGGCGCTTACCATGGCCACCTCCTTCTTGAGGTCATCCAGGTCGCGGCGCTCCTTGGCGGCCTTGCTCTTCTTAGGCGAACTCTTGTCATCTTTCTTGTCCTGCGAGGTGGCGACACGATAGCTGTCAGAGCCACCAGACTGCGGGCGAGAAGGGGTTGCGGGGGCACCGGCCCTCCGAGCCACTCCCCCCTGCCTCCCACCCCCCCACCCTGCCGTGTCTCTCGTCCGGGTCTATGGGTGGGTTTCCCTCCAGCCCTGGGTGTCTCTGGCCCCACGCGCCGCTGGGGTCTGTCCCTGAGGGTCTCCGTCGGGGGTCTGTGCTCCTCTCTGCTTCTGCGCCCGTGTCTGCGGGTCCCTCCCTTCTGTCTCCGTGTGTCTTTCTACTTCTGTGTGTCTCCTCTGCCTCTTTCCCCCTCCTTCCCCAGGCCTGCCCAACCTTCCAAGTGTCTGTCTGTCTGTCTCTCTTGATTTGTCTGGGTCTCCGTTTATGCCTCTGTGTCTTGTTCTGGTTTGCCTCCCTCTGCCTCCTTCTATCGCTGCATCTCTGCGGCTACGTCCGTCTTGTCTCCGAGCCTCTCTGCAGGCGTCTCTCTCTGACTTTTCTGTTTCCCCCTGCTCTCCGGCTCTTTATGTCTCTGTCTCTCACACAATGTCTGTCTCCATCTCCTGGGCCATCTCTGTCTGCGAGTCCAGCTGAGCCTGTCCCTCTGGGTTCCTTCTCCAGACCCAGGAGTCCAGGCCCCCGGCCCGGCATCTCTGCCTCTCTGAGTGTCAGTATTTCCTGTCTCCGCATCTCTCCGCATCCTTATCTCTGCCTCTCTCTGTCTTCATCTCCCAGGCCGCCTCCTCTCTGCGGTGCTTGGTGTGTTTCTCCCTAACTGCCTCTCCCGGTCTCACTCTGCAATCGTTCTCTCTGCGTCTGTCTGTCTCTGCACCCGTCTTGGCATCCCTGCCCCTCCGGTCCAGCTCTCGGGTGTGTTGCTCTCCCGGTCTTCTCCTCCTGTCTCCGATCCTGGGCCTCACTTCCCAGCCCCGGGGATGTTTCGGTCTCTGTCTCTCAGAGGGACCCAGCCAGTCTTGGGAGACGGCCAGCCCGAGGGCTTTGATTGACAAGCTGTAGGTCCCAGCCTCTTCCTGGGGACAGGCTGGACAGGGGGTGGACACAGGCAGGTCTCTGGAGGACAGAGCGGGCGCTGGCTGGGATTTGGGGTGCACAAGAGCAAGAGGCAGGAGCCCCAGGCCTGGCTGGACTGCAGGCGGTGAGGGGACCCAGGCTGGCAGCCTGGGCAGGTGGGGTAGGCAGTGTCCTGGGAGGGTGGGAGAGGCCGGGGCTGGTGGAGGCGGCGGACAGATCCCACGGGCCCATCGCCAGCCCAGGATCCCGAGCTCAGCGAGGCTCAGCGATAATCTCCTCGTGACCTTGCAGAGGGCTGAGCTGCCTGCTGTCTGCCCCCAGACCCGGGGCTGGGCTTGGGGGCTCCTGGGAGGGCCTGCAGCCTGGAGCTTCTAGGACAGAACGGGGGTGGGAGGAGGGTTGGCCCTGGGCCAGCCCTGCAGCGGCACTGCGCCCGACAGGACGCACGGAGGCCTGGGGACAGTGAGGACACTCCTCCGCCCCTGTCCCAGGAGGGGTCTCGGCCTCTGCAGAGAAGTAGACCCACGGAGGGGGATGTGGAGACTGAAGCTCCGGGGGTCAGGGTAGAGATATGAGGGGGGGCAGGAGAGAGGAGATGGGGCCTGGATGGAGTCAGGAGGAAAGCCAGCTGTGCACCCCTGAAGCCGCAGGGGAGGCTGGGAGCTGATGCTTGGGTCCCTGTGAGGCCTAGGAGTGGGGCCTGGACCCGGGGTGTGAGGGGGGAGGGGCTAGGGGTCTGGACTCCTGAGTGTGAGGGAGGAGGGCTGGGGGCCTGGACCCTGGGTGTGAGGGGGGAGGGGCTGGGGGTCTGGACCCTGGTCTGAGGGAGGAGGGGCCGGGGCCTGGACTCCTGAGTGTGAGGGAGGAGGGCTGGGGGCCTGGGTCTGAGGGATGAGGGCTGGGGCCTGTACCCTGGGTCTGAGGGAGGAGGGCTGGGGACTGGACTCCTGGGTGTGAGGGAGGAGGGCTGGGGGGCTGGACCCCTGGGTGTGAGGGAGGAGGGGCTGGGGGCCTGGACTCCTGGGTGTGAGGGAGGAGGGCTGGTGGTCTGGACTCCTGGGTCTGATGGAGGAGGGCTGGGGGCCTGGGTGTGAGGGAGGAGGGCTGGGGGCCTGGACTCCTGGGTGTGAGGGAGGAGGGCTGGGGGCTTGGACTCCTGGGTGTGAGGGAGGAGGGGCTGGGGGCCTGGACTCCTGGGTCTGAGGGAGGAGGGCTGGGGCCTGTACCCTGGGTCTGAGGGATGAGGGCTGGGGGCCTGGACTCCTGGGTCTGAGGGAGGAGGGCTGGGGGCCTGGACCCCTGGGTGTGAGGGAGGAGGGCTGGGGGCTTGGACTCCTGGGTGTGAGGGAGGAGGGCTGGGGGCCTGGACTCCTGGGTGTGAGGGAGGAGGGCTGGGGGCCTGGACTCCTGGGTGTGAGGGAGGAGGGCTGGTGGTCTGGACTCCTGGGTGTGAGGGAGGAGGGCTGGGGGCCTGGACCCCTGGGTGTGAGGGAGGAGGGCTGGGGGCCTGGACCCTGGTCTGAGGGGGGGGGCTGGGCGACCTTGGCTCTTGCTTGCCCTTGCTGTGACCAAACTCCCTTGGGGACGGGCTTCCATCTGCTGGGGGGGGGGGGCCGCTGAGGCTCCCCAGTGAAGGCAGGAGCCAGGGGGCACTGCAGGGCGGGAGCACCTTCGGAGTGGGGGGCACCTTCTTGCTGCAGTCTGCTCTGCGGCGCCTGGCCATGTCCTGTGCTGTTGCCTCCTGACGCCCTCAGCGCTCACAGGCCAGGTACCTTGGCCAGCCCGTCCCCCCCTCAGGGTGCCGGGGCATCATCTTTGGGCATCTCTCCCTCCACCTCCGCTGCTCCCCTCTGTCTCCTCTTCCCACGGCCCTGGCCAACTCAGGTTGTGTCTGGACAGCACATGCGTGTCCTTGGGTCACCTCTCCCAGCCTCCGTTCCTCTCCGTGTCTTCCTGTCTCTCTGCCCGTGTCTCTTTCTTTGTCTCTTTTGGAGTGTCGCTTTGTCTCTGCATTTTTCTCCATCTTTCCATGTCCCTGTCTCTCTGTCTCTGCTTCCGGGTCTAAAGCACCTCACTCTTCTTGTCCCCACTTTTTTCCCCTAAGTTCCCCCAACCCTCCATCCCCCCTTTCTGCCCCCCCCCGCCCCCCACAGTTCCTTCTCTGTGCCCTTTAGCCTCTGTCCCCTCTTCCATCTGCCAGGGCTTCCCCTCCCCCCATCCCACTTACCTGGAAGCATCACTGACTCCCACCCGCCTTCCTCTCCCTCGTCCCCTCCCCGTCCCCCCTCACCCACCTCAATCCACAGATCTGAAACCCCATCCCCCACCTGCATCCCTGGGCCCACGAGCGACCATCCGCCATCTTCCTCCCCATCCCTCCCTCACATCCTCTTTCCCTCAGCCTCTCCCACCCAGACCCTCCCTCCCTCTGCACCCCACCCAGCCCAGCCCTGCTGCCTCTCCCACCCCCCAGCCCCCACCCCACCCGCTCCCCCCACTGCACCCCAGACACTCAGGGAGGAGGAATCCGGGGCTGCTGGGGGTCAGGTGGTCAGCCAGGAAGGGAGGCGGCATCTGTTGGAGAGACTCGCAGACAGACAAGGACACACGGACACTGAGGCAAGGGCATAGCCAGGCGTGCGGGACACCCACCCCCCACCGCCCCCCACCACCACGCGTTTGCAAACGTTTGCCCTCAGCCAGGCACACAGCCCCCCGCCAGGGCTCTCCCGCTCCTCCCAGCCCCTTGTCTGCTGCCCCCCCAGACCAGGGCTGGACCCAGGCGCAGCCCCAGGCCGCAGCGCACCGCACTGCAGAGACCCCCTCTCCCCCCCCCCCAGGCCTGGAAGGAGAAAGAGAGGTCATGTGGTCCCCTCCCCACCCCCCGACCCGGCACGGGCAGCAGAGGGGCTCCGACGCCCCCAGACACAAGCACGAGCTGGCAGACACACCCAGGCGGGGATGCAGACAGACAGACAGGCGGCAGGCACACGGGCTGCACGGGCGCAGGCGGACGGTGCTCCCGGGGCCTGCGGGAGGGAGCCGGGAGCCCGCACGCTCGCTCGCACCCAGGCCGGGCATGCCACAGCCTCCCCCGCCCGGGGCAGGCAGGGATGGGGGCCGGTCCGAGCCCCGCGGACCCGCACACACGGACACAGACCCCGACCCAGGCGGCCGAGCTCAACCCCCACCCGCCCCACCACCACCTCCCGGGGACGCAGCGAGCGCGGGCCGGGTGGGCGCGCTCCGGAGCCCGCGGCACCCAATGTCCCCGGACCCTCAGGTCGGTCGCACACACGCCCCGAGCACCTACCCCCATCTCGGCGGCTTCGGAGGTCGCCGGCGGGGAGGGGAGAGGGCGGGAAGGGGCCTCGGTGGGCTCGGGCGGGCTCGGGCTGGGGCCTCTGCAGCGCCCGCGCCGTCCGCGTCCGCCGCCGTCTGCCCTGCCGCACCGGGTCTGCGGCGCCGCCGCCTCCGCCGCGCCGAGGCCCGCGCCGCGGGGGGGACGGCGCCGGCCAATCAGCGCCGCCGCCGCCCTGACGAGCGGCCCGCGGCCCCGCCCCCGGCACTGCGGCTGTCCCGCCCGCCCGCCCCCGGCCGCCCCCCGGGGAGGACTGCGGGAGGGGGACCCCGGAGGTCCCCCGCGATGGAGACACCGAGAGACCCTCACAATGCAATGTGGGGGCGCCCCCGAGGAGGGGGGCGCTGCGGGAGGGAGAGCCCCGGAATTCCCTCCTTGCGGGGGCTGTGCTGTGGGAGGTGGACACCCGGTGGTGCGGGGAAAGCCCGGCCAGCCTCCGCAGCCAGGCGGGGGGCCGGGAGCACCTCTGTCCGCAGTGAGCGGGGGCGGCTGCAGACGGCGTGGGGCTCTGCCCGGGAGGGGGCGCTGCAGAGGGCACCAGTGGGAAGGGAGACCCCACAAGGAGGAGGGGGGTGCTACAAGAGGCGGGAGGAGACCTGAGACCCCTCAGTGTGTGTATTCCTCCTACCCCACACCTTGGCAGAGCCATCCAGTAAGACACAGCTGCACGGGTCCACGGGAGACACATCACAACCAGAGGCCCGCACTCGGGGGGCCCCCCGATCCTGGGGATACACACACACACTGCTCCATCACAGCCCACCTCAGCGTGACGGTCACAGCACCCTCACTCACACACGGCACTGCCCCATCACAAATCTCCCAGTCTCACGAACACGCAGAAATGAAACGCACATAGCACATATCTCACACACCCATCACACCACAACACTACCACAGCCATAAAGTGCCGTGTAGTTTAACACCCCCCATCAGAACACTACACCACGCCTGGCCTCGTTCCATCTCACACAGAGACCCAAAACCATGCCACCCACAGAACCAACACACACACACACACACACACACACACACCCTACAGGCATCACAGGAGCCTTTGTGGATGCTGTTGCATGGTCACACAACACCACACACACACACACCATCACATATGCTTCTCCCCCGTATATCTGGGCATGAACAAAGGTCCACAGTGCAAAATTGACAAACTACGGTTGCGAACTGTTAATGACAGATTCACACAGCACAAAAATTCACAGAAACATCACTCGACACCATCCCACACACCTTCCATGCTGTACACACCATCTATTGGGGTGCTAGTGTGTACACCTTTGTGGCACCTCCAAATACACCCCAACGCCCCCACCCATACGCCACACACATCCATCTTGGTATGCTTATGCACATACAGACACACAGCCGGCACCCACACCCAGGCCTGCCACATGCACACAGCACCCCAGCAGTCACCCACTGGAACCCGAGGAGTCATGGCCTCCCACCCCACTCCTTTGCTCTATGAGGAATGCTCTGGACTCTGCCTGAGGAGAGTAGAAGGAGCAGAGAACCTGTCCCTATGGCTTTCTCAGAATGTGGGTCTCTTTCCGCTTATGGGAGTGCTCACAGGCGAGGAGCAATGTGAGCCTGGGCGGGGAGGGGAGGGGGGATGAGGGGAGGGGGGCAGAGAGTAGAAGGCAGGAAGGCAGTTTCTTGGCTTCTCCCAGCACCCAGAGCCTCAGCCCTATGCCATAAGCTGACCTATCCCCTTCCTTCTCTGCTATCCCTGTTGCTATGGTAACAGGGAGGCCGAATATGCAGCAGAGGAGGCTGGGCCAGCAGACCTGGCCTGTCTCCATGGAGACTGGGGAAGGGGGGGGGATGGCACATTTTTAAAGCTAGGTATTTGGACCCCAGGCTCCTCTCCCCAATGCTGTCTCCTTTCTGGGAGAGCAAGAGAGAACCTGTCAGCATATATCTCCTCCCTCTCCTGACACCTTGGCCTGCAGGAATGCGCCAGGACCACGGGAAGAGGATGGAGAGACAGAGAAGCCTGGAGCTGTCTGGGTCCCAAGAGACTCCAGGTTCTCTCCTCCTACTCTCCAGCTGGGTCGGGAAGCCCTTGATCCCCCACACCCCATGCCAGACACGCACTGCCTCCTCAGCACCACCCTGGTGAGACTGATGACTGTGCATCGTGCTCTGCAGAAGTTGGGTGCAGGGGGAGGAAGACTTAGGAAGGTCACGGGAATGGACAGCGACGGGGGAACTCAGCACCAGAGACAGAGACACATAAGAGGAGAAATGAACACATGGTCCAGAACCAGAGAGAGGCAGATACAGATGGACAAAAGCAGAGACTGGCAAACACAGAGATGAGAAAATGGATGGAGGGAGACAGAGCAACAGAAGTACCCAGTGAAGGTGACAGAGACACAGGGACACAGACGTTTAGAAAACTGGAGACTCTCCAAGATAAAGACTGGAGAGACTCAGAGCAGAAATGTGGGTGGGGGTGAGTCTTGGAGATGGGGAGAGACCCCAGAGATGATCGGCAGTGTGGTATTGGGACCGAGACTGGGAGAGACTAGGAATGTCTGCACATGTATTCTAGTCACTGGACGGACTCCCAGTATGGCCCAAGGGCAGAGACATCGATCAGAGTCTAAGAGACATGTGGAGACAGCAGAACCATTGAGACCTAAGCTCACTCTCACACTTGACCCTGAGGGCAGGTGCCTGACACAGAGGGGCTGAATGGGGATTGAGGGTGCTGTGTGGTCTGTAGGATCTTGGGGTGTGACCTGCCCACGTTCTACAAAGGCAGGCACAGGGGAGACCGCAGTGCTGCAGCCGGCCCGGTGCTGAACGGACAGCTCCCGGCTCTGGGCCGCGGGGGCAGGGCCAGCGTTTGGCTTCGCTCACTGCTCTCTGGTCCCCTCCGGTCTCCCTCTAGTTTCCTATGGCTGCTTGTCTCTCACCTGTCTCTGCTCCACCTCCATCCCTGCTTCTCTCAGCCCCAGTTCCCAGGTATCTCACCCTCCCTGCTTCATCTGCCTCCCTCCCCGCCCATCCTTCCCGTGTCCTCCATTCTCCTTTCACCTCATCTGCCCCTGCTCTCCTTCCCTATCCCTCTCCGCGCCCTTGTCTCTCCCTACCTCCCCCCCCCCCGCCCCAATCTGGGTCTCTTCCCATTCTCCCCCCTCCCCTCCTTCTCGGCCTTGTTTTGGCTCTCGCTGTGTGACCTTCACTCGTCCTTTCTCAGCTGCAGTTTCCACAGAAACCTCCAGCAGGGCGGGGGAGGGCGAGACAGAAAACAGACCCACCCTTCTCCCTCTCTGCAGGATTTATCCTTCCCTCTCCGGGGGGTCTGCAGGGAGGGACATTTTCAGCAGACACACAGGGTCAGCACAGACGTTTGAAGATGGCCTCATGGATGTATGTACACACACATATGCGCATGGTTACAGAGTCGCCAGTCATCCCTGCCTAGGCACACACCTCCACCACAGGGGCCCCCGGGTACCCCCACTCTGAACAGTTCAGTGCCCTCCCCTCCCCCAGCCCCGTCTGGCTTCTGTCTTTCTGTTTCCTGGTGTCTCCGCCTCTCCGGATTCCCGCATCTCTCTCCATCTGTCTCAGGGTCTTTGTCGCAGCCTCCTTCTGTCCTGAGAGGTCAGTGGAGGCGGGCCAGCTGCCGGGACCTGGGCCGACCCGCCGGCTGTGGGCAGGGCCAAGGATGGAGAGGGCAAAAGTGACCATCCAGTCTGGGTTTTGAGCAGACCCCCTGGGTGGTCCAAGCCTTTCATGCCCTCACGATCCCAGGAAATGAGCTCTGGGTAAGCCCCGGTTTGGGGGTTTTGTTCTTTTTTTTATTCCAACGGGACTGGGGTGTGGCGGGGGAGAGGGATGAGGGCCCAACTGACCCGCTCCCTGGGGGGAGGGGGGTATCTCATAGAAATTCCGAAGTTTCTCCCCCAAAAAAAGAGGGAGAAAAGAGGCGAGGGGCGCCAGGGGACCCCGTCTGCCCAGAGGGGCCCTCCTCCGGAAGCGGGGAGCTTCGGCAAGTCTTGGGGGCCTGAGCAGTCTCAGGACAGGCTTCTCCTGGCAGACCGCCTCCCGCTTCCGGGGGTAACCCCGCAGTCCGGCCCCTGGAGTCCTCAGTGCCCGCGCTCCTCGTGTCCGTGTCCGTGTCCGCAGTGTGCAGAGTGCGGATCCGCCGCACACTCGGGCCACTCCGACAGGGGGCGCAGGCAGGCTCCGGGGCGGGCCTCGGACCTCACCGGGAACCCAAGGCAAAACCGTGGCGACCGGCCGCCGGGGCACAGGTCCAGCTCTTCGCTCCCGGGGGAGGCGGGGCGGCCAGAGGCGGGGGCGGGCTCGTCGCTGCCCCTGCAGGTCCCATGGTCACTCGTGCTCCGAGAGCTCGCGCGGGCCAGGCCGCGGCCGGGGCGGACTGGCGGCCTCGGCGGGGGCCCCCAGGCCCCGCGGGGGCGCGCCGGCCCCCCCGGACGTCCGCAGCGCCTGGATGCGCCGGCACTCCTGGCAGACGCGCACGTGGGTGCAGGGGGTGGAGGCGAGGGGCCGCGCCCCGCCCGGCGGCCCGGGGTCGTCCAGGAGGCGCTGGGGGCCCCCGTGCGCGCCGCCCGCGTCCCCGCCCGCGCCGGCCGAGTAGAGCTTGCCGTTGCTGAGGCGCATCTCGCGGACCGCGCGCAGCGACAGCAGGGCCCGGGCCGGGGCCCCCGGGCGCCGGCGCCGGCGGGAGCGGGACGTCTTGCGGCAGGACACGGCGTGCCGCAGCTCCTGCAGCATCTCCTGGCACACCGACACCTGCGGGCAGCGAGGGGGTCACCGGCCCTCGCTCTCCTGTCACCGCCCATTCGCCAGGCTCTGCTTTGGTCTCTCCCCTCCCCACCACCCCCAGCTTCTCTCCACCCCCACTCCCCCCCCCCCCACTGGCTTTCCCCACCTCTTTCTCCCCTCCCCACCCTCAGGCCTTCCTTCTTTCCCTTCACTCCTGGTTCCTTCCTCTCCCCTCCTGTCTCTCCACTTCTCTCCCGCCTCTGTTCTTAGGTGGGCTTCTTCCAGAACCTGCCCTTCGCTTTTGCTGTCTTTAGTCCTTCCACCTCTTGCATCTGGCTCACACTACCATTATTGCTAGGCGTGTTTGTTGAGCACCTACTGTGTGCCAGGCAGTTCTGGGCCGTGGATGCAGCAGAGAACCAGACAGCAGTCTCTGCCCTTGTGGAGGTCATATTCCAGAACAAAAAGAAAAGAAAAATGCAAACGCAGGTGGTATGCGAGCAGATGAGGAGTGCTTTGAAGAAAAATAAAGTCCGAGAAAGAGGTGGGGCATGTGGGCGGGGAGTGAGGCTGAACTTCAGTTAGGGAAAACTCACTGAGAGGTGTGTGCCCTGGAGCCTGGCCCCAGCAGGCAGCCACTCAGCAGGACGAAGGTGCGGAGGGAGAGTGGCGGTGCTCAGGGACCAGGCGAATGGGGTGTGCCGGGGGAGAGAGGTAGATGAGGTCAGAGAAGCAATGGGGCCAGCTCATGGGAGGCCAGAGGACGCCAGGATGTGGCTCTTACTCTGAGTCGAATGGGAGCCAGTGGAGAGCTTGACGTGGGGGCTGTGCTCTCACAGGACCATGGAAGTGAGTGCTGAGAACAGACTGTAGGGAAGGAAGCCAAGGGCAAGCGCAGGGAGGCGCTGAGGGCTGTGGAGGGGAGAAAGGGTTGGATTTGGGGTGTAGTATTTTGAAGGTGGAGCCACAGGACTTGCTGAGATCAGAGGAAGGAGTGAAGGGCAATGCCACATATTTTGACCTGAGCCAACAGAATGACCGCGCTGCCTGGTGGGTGGGCAGGAACTCCATGTTGGACACCTGCGTTACGTGTCCGTTAGACATCCACGTGGAGATGTGGAGTACAAACCCTGGGTTCAGGCAGAGGTCCCTGTGAGATGCACATTTGGAGGCTAAGGTAGGCAGCCCCCCAGATCCCATCCCCTGGTGCTCCCACCCTCGAGTGAGCCCCTCTGCCTTGGTGTCCGGGTTGCTGTATGACCAACAGAACACCCTGGTCAGCTGACATGCTGGGCTTCTGCCCGGCTCCTGGCTCACTCGCCCAGGAGTCAGCTGCCACGCCGTGGGCACTCACACAGCCCTGTGGCGGCCCCTGGGCGAGGAACTGAGGCCTCCTGCCAGCTGCCACGTGCATGTGTGTATTAGTCGTGCTCTTTATTTTCTGTATCTTCGATGTTTTGACATCTTTAAAAGCTTGCTGATCGGGGAGAGACTGCCCCTCCCAGAGGGAGCCAATTCTTAGAGGTAGATAGCAAAGGGCTAAGGGCCCACCTTCCACATGGCAGCCAGCCAATCCCAAGCCCACACCCCACCCACGCCCTCATGTACCTCGCACTCACCAAGCTGCCGGCCTCACCTGGGACCAGGGACCAGGCACCAGACAACAGGAGACCTCTCCTCTACCCAGAGCTGGCCGCCTTCTCCAAACCAGCCAGTTCTGAGCTACTGCCCTGCCCTGCCCTGTCTTCCTTCAGAAACCCCAGTAAAGGGTCTGGCCTAGTCCCGTGACACCCCCCCCCCCCAACCTCCTTCTGCTTTTGCACAAACCCTGTGCTTCCCATGTGGTCCTGTGTGGCGTGGCGGGGCCCCTTCTCTTGGAAAATGTAATAAAAAGATTCCTTCAGCCAACCGGTTTTGCTCAGTGGTAGAGCATCAGTCTGTAGACTGAAGAGTCCCAGGTTTGATTCCGGTCAAAGGCATGTACATTGGTTGCGGGCACATCCCCAGTAGGGGGTATGCAAGAGGCAGCTGGTCGATGTTTCTTTCTCTTTGACGTTTCTAGCTCTCTATTCTCTCTTCCTTCCTCTCTGTAAAATATCAATAAAATATATATTTAAAAAAAAGATTCCTTCAGTGCCATAGGATTCTCTGTGTCATCACTCAATCACCTCCGTAAATTAAAATCCACAAGGACAGCCACGCATGCCCGGCTGGTGTGACTCAGTGTTGAGCGCCGACCTACGAACCAGGTCATGGTTCGGTTTCTGGTTAGAGCACATGCCCCGGGTTGCTGGCTCCATCCCCAGGGGGAGGCGTGCAGGAGGCAGCCAATCAATGATTCTCTCTCATCATTGATGTTTCTCTCTCTCTCCCTCTCTCTTCCTCTCTCGAATCAATAAAAAGTTTTTAAAGCCACAGGGACATGTTGAGACAGAAGCGGCTCCTCCCGCCCAGCAGGGCGTTCAGCCGACATCGTGCCCGTGAGCTCAGCAGAGACCCTGGGCAGCCAGGATGACTTAGCTAAGCTGCTCCCAGTCCCCGACCCACAGAAACCGAACTGATGTTTGCTGTTTTAAGCTGCTGAACTTGGGGACAATTTGTCACATGGCAATAGATAACGAACTCAGGAGTCCACAGCATGGAGGGTCTTACCACGAGGCTGGATGGGATCACCAAGGAGAGAGGCAGCTCTGGGCCAGCGCACGAGAATTCCCACAAGGCAGTGGGAGGGAGGTGGGAGGAAAGCGAGGCGGCCGGGGAAGAGTGGGTTTTGAGGACAGAATGCTGGGCTGGGCTGACGCCTATCGCTGCCTCACGTGTGGTGAGGCCTGAGCTTCAGGCACTGGATTTCAGCTGTGGAGGCTGCTGGTGACAAGAGTGGCCTCAGCAGAGAGGTGGTGGGGGCAGCAGTTGGATTGGAGTGTGTCCAAGAGTGAACGGGAGGAGAGGAATTGGGAACGGCAGGGAGACGAGTGTCAAGGCTGTCAGGGAAGGGGAGGCGCGGCTGGTGGCCGGGAGGGGAAGTGGGCCTGAGAGGGTTTTTTGAAGATGGGAGAAATGGCCGAAACCGGTTTGGCTCAGTGGATAGAGCGTCAGCCTGTGGACTGAAAGGTCCCGGGTTCGATTCCAGTCAAGGGCATGTACCTGGGTTGCGGGCACATCCCCAGTGAGGGGTGTGCAAGAGGCAGCTGGTTGATGTTTCTCTCTCATCCATGTTTCTAACTCTCTATCCCTCTCAATTCCTCTCTGTGTAAAATCAATAAAATATATATATATTTTTAAAAAGATGGGAGAAATGACAGCACATTTGTATGCTGCCGGCCGGGACCCAGTGAAGAGGGAACTGAAGATGCGGAGGCCAGGCGAGAGCTGCTGGGGGTGGCCCAGGGAAGGCGAGGGGAGGAGACGGGGCCAGATGGGGCCCTGGGAGCCTGGACCTTCCCCTCCACGAGTAACTCCCAGGCCGTGGAGAAATATAGACGGCAGCTAGGTGCGGAGGGGGCTTTGTACTTGCCCAGGAGAGCAGAAGCAAAGTCCTCACCCACAGTGAGGACAGGAGGGCTGGGCTGGGCTGGCAGGGACAGGGGAGGTGCACACAGGCCGGGAGGGCAGGGCAGGAGCGGCCTGGCAATGGGGGAGTGGGTCTGGCAGCACCCGCGGCCCCGGACACAGTGGGAGGCCCGTCAGCAATCCAGGCCCGTTCAGCTGCATTCTCCTCGCCTCCCTCCCCGATGCTTCTTGCTTGGCCACCTCTGCCTCTCCTCACCTCCTCTGGCTGTGCCCCTCCCACTCTCTCCCCGGCATCCTCATCGCTGCCTCTGCCCCTTCCTCCTCTGTCCTCCTCCTGCCTGTGGACTCTCCCCCAATCTGCTCTCTCCTCTTCTCAACCTCCTCTACCCCTGACCCCGCCAGACCCCCTCACCTCCCTGGCTCCCTGGCCCCTCCTCTTGGCCTGTTTCCCTCAGTGTGGCCCCTACTGCTACCGTCTTCATGCCCCTCCACCTGGGCGCCATGCTGCCCCACCCCCCCTGCCAAGCTCCTCACCTCTTCGGACTCTGCCGACCTCCGCGTGGACCATATAAACTCCATGACGGCCACGAAGACAGCAATGATGAGGCCACAGATAAGCACGACAAAAATGCCGCCGATGTTCTCCATGCCCAGACCTGGGGGCCGGGGAGAGCCAGGGGTTGAACTGTGCGGGCACGGGGCGGTGAGGGTCTCCCAGGGGGCACGCCTGCAGGGGGCTGACCTTTAGCGCGTCGGTCCTCCTCCTTGGGGCACCGGCTCCCCTCCCACCACTTGCGCTTCAGGATCTCCAGCCGGTTGTTCTCTTGGAGCTGCAGGATGGCCAGTGTGATCTCGTCCCGGAACGGCGAGCCTGGGCGGCACACGGGCGAGCGGCCATGGG
This sequence comes from Vespertilio murinus, assembly GCA_963924515.1. NCBI lineage: Eukaryota > Metazoa > Chordata > Mammalia > Chiroptera > Vespertilionidae > Vespertilio > Vespertilio murinus. The sequence goes on along the minus strand of OZ004716.1, from coordinate 39,163,451 downwards.
CCCGAGCCCTGCCCACCAGACCCTGCTGCTCCCTGCCTCCACCGTGCCCCCCGGGTCTGCCCGCACACCTCCGAGTCTGACCACTGCTCCCCGCAACCATGCCCAGCCACGCCCACTGCCCCCCACAGTCCCTCCCTGCGGCCGCCTCGCATCCCACCCAGGCTCCTCTCCCCTCAGCAGCCAGAGGGACAGCTTCGGACGTGGTCAGAGCCCACGCCTCTCATATGTACAACTCCCAGTGGCTTCCTGGTGCTGTGGGAACAAAGTCCTCTCCTGGCCTACACCGTCCTAGCCGCTGGCCCGACCACTGGCCCCGCGACCCCCACGCCCTCAGCTCCCACCACTGGCCTCCTGGCTGGTCCTCCAGAAGCCACACTCCCCTGTCCCCTCTTACCCCCCTCTCCCCCCAGGAACCTTCCCTCTGCCTGGATGCTCCCTCTCTCAGTCACTGAGGGCTCTGCTCGCGTGGGCCTCCTCAGGGGTCCTCTCTAACGGACTTTATTTAACACTCGTCTCCCTGTCAGTCCTTCCCCTTAATTTACTTCAGAGCAGCTCTCACCACCTGACGTCACATTATAAAGCTGTGTCACTGTCGGTTTGCTGTCTGAGCCCCTAGCAGAGGCCAGGAGGGTGGAGCTTGCCAGCTCCCCCTGTGTTGTCCCAGCATCCAGCATCCAGCATGTGCCTGCACATGGCCGGGCAAAAGACCCAGCCACACCGCTGCCCTGCACGGCCCAACCCTGGGCTGCCTGTCTCCTTAAACCACCCGTGGGCCCCAAACACCCCACGCCCTCCCTCTCCGGTGCCCATTTCTTCGTTCACTGCAACCCCCTTGAGCGTCGACCAGTGCCAGGAACTCGGGATATGGGCGAGTGGGCTGCTTAGTATTTATGGGGCACCTACTATGTGCCAGAATCTTGGTTTACAGAAACGTATTCCCGCCTCACGGCGATCCTGTGAGGCAGGTGTTAGCAGCCCAGGGCAGGTGGCACTGAAGCGGAGCTGCGGGGACAGGGGGGGCAGGCATTTGAATCAGGTCAGTGACTCCAGAGCCTGTTCCCACGCAGCACCAGGCCACACTGCATGCCTGGCACAGCGCCGACGCTGCTGCGAAGCCGCCGGGACTTGGGGTGACGTGTCAAACAGTAATATGTGACTCTCGCAGCAGTCAGCAGCATATGAAAAGGTTTAAAAGCCGAAATGCCCACATTTGGTGGCTATATTGGCGGTGAGCTTCCAGCACTGGGCCCTGGAAAACCATGTCTAAGTCTTGCTGGCCGATCCACCCATTCTTCTGTCCCCCCTCCGCCCCCACCGCCCAGCCAGCGGTGTCCACCGGCCGTTTTCTGAGCACCTGTTCTGAGCCAGGCTGTGGGTTTGGTGCAGAGAATCCGAAGCAATGAAACCAGGTCCTCACCCTCGAGGGGCCCTGGAGCCATGTGGGAAGGCGCCAACCTCCTGCCATGCGCTGACCCACAGGCTCCCGCACGCCCTGCAGCTCCGCGGGGCTGGGACGATTGCTCAGGCCGAGGGCACAGAGACTCAGGACGGTGATGTTACCTACCCCACGGCCAGGAGGCCCCACAGCAGACCCAGCCTGTGCCCCGCCTGCTTGCCAAGTCCCAGCCGCTGCCACCTACCCAGCGGCATGCCGATGCCGTAGCCCTTGGTGTCGAGGAGGCCCCCGATCTGGGTGAGGTTGCAGTTGAGGCGCCGGTGGTACTCGTTCATGGTGGACTCGAGCAGGAAGGCATAGCGAGAGTTGAGGACGCGGGCGATGCCCTCCTCCGTGCTCTTGACGAACACGCTGGGCTGCTTCGACTGCATGTAGTTCCACATGCGCTGGTACGTCTGGTACCGTGAGTTCTGGGCAGAGTGGCACATGGGGGAGAGGGGAGGGGCTTTCCATCTGCTGCCCTTCCCCGGAACCATGTCCCCTGCCCTCCAGCAAGTGTCCCTCAACCCAAGAGAGAGCACGGAGAGCAGAGGAAGACGGAGGAGAAACCGGGTGGACAGACTGCTCAGGGCGCGGTCCAAGACACCCCACACCCCCAGCCCAGTGAGACCCCAAGGACCAAAGGCTTGGGAAGAAGGGGCCATGGTCTATTTTTCAATACCAGACCTGGCTTCCCAGTGTTCCCAGGTCTTACTCAGAGAACCCGGGAGCATATGCTCACCCCTCAAGTCTACCCGGGGCCCAGTCTGGTTCAGGAAGCCCTGATCCGTGCTGAATAGGATGGCTTACTTCCCGACGGGAGCCTTTTGGGGATGACTACTCCTGTCCCCACCCCCTGACGCCCGCCCTCCTGCACCCACCTCTCCCTCTTTGATCTGGGGCCCAGACTCTGCTCTTCCTTGGTACCCCACAGACCCTGCCCCCCGGCTCGGCCACCTCCCAACCCTATTGCAATGGCCACCCACCTGAGGAACCTGGGAACTCCCCCCCCCCTCCCGCTTACCCCTTCAGCCAGCGGCCACTGCCCAACTCCGGCCTTCTCTCCAGCCCACTCGTCTACCCCCACCTGCCCCAGAGGGAACGTCCAGCTTTTAAAGGGGTCACCCCTCAATCATTCCCACATCCCCTCTTTCAGGGTCCAATCTCAGCCCTACCCTGGCATTCACCTCTGTAGTCTCACCCAAACCTCCTCGCCAGGCTTGCTTTCCTTTTGGTTTCTTCCCACCACCCAAGGCACATTGGAAGGGCCTTCCCTCTTCTCTGCTGGCCCATTTTGCCAGGCAGGCCTGGCCCTAGCAGCCTCTAAGACCCCATTGGCCTGTCCAGCACTGATCTGACATCGGATCCCACACCTGCTTCCTTTCCCCTATTCCTTGGGTGAAAGTCCAGTTTCCCCAGCCAGATGGCAGACTCCTCATGAGAGTATGAGTATGTCCTTTGCCCCCTGGCCTCCCCGACCTTCAGGACAATGAGGTCCTCTGACCCAGGAGGCCCCACTCAGCCCCACTCTGAGCTTCTATGCATGGTAGAGACCCCAACACCAAGCCCAGACAGCTTCGGGGGCCCACCTGGAAGAAGGTCATGGTGGAGCCGGCGTGGATGGTGCCGTACTCAATGTTGGTCTGGTCTGCCAGGTCGTCAGCCGACTCCACGGGCACCTCCATGCGCTGCACGGTGAGGAAGGCGGCCAGGTTGGCCGTGTAGGAGGAGATGATGATCAAGGTGAAGGCCCACCTGAGAGGGGGGAGGGGTGAGCTACAAGCTGGAGCCACCCTGCCACCCTGCCCGTGGCCAGGGGCCCCAATGGTGGTGCCCCTCAGGGACCTGGCAGCTAGAAGGCTCAGTGGCTGCTGCTTAGTGGGAGACTGGGGGGGGCCTAGATTCTGGAGCCAGACTCTAGGGTTTAAATATCGCTTCCAGAAACTTCCCCTTCCAGACGCAGGAGAATAGGGTGGGACTATTCTCCCACCAAGAAAATCCAGAAAACTAGACAGAATATAGGAAACCACTTAAATACATAGGACAACGGGCACCACAGGACTGTGATCCCTGAGGGAAAGTAAATAAATGAAGCGAGCCTTGTCATTGCCAAGGCTGCTAGGCGGATTTAAACAGACTGCAGTCCCAGGAAGGAAGGAAAGCCCAGCCTGGCAGTCTCGCTGAATTGTGGAGATGGAGATCAGAAATCAAGACGGCTGGGATTTGCGGGATGGAGAGCCCAAGGGGAGAGCTGCACTGAGAGGGTTCCAGAAGTTCCACGGGGTCCCCTTGAGTCCTTGGCTGATTATCAGTCTGTCCGCACAGGGTGAAATTCCAGCAGCCCCGAAAGAACAAGTTTCAAAGAGAGAGAACGATTCCCAGGGCTGCAAACCACTTCTGCCTGTCAGTCTGATCACCCCCTAGCCTGGCCCTCCAGCCAGAGCCAAGAGATCTCACAGGATTCATGAGACACTCAGAAGAGACCCCAAGGGACAACACACTAGAAACAGAGTCACCTTAGCCCTAGAATAAAGGCCAGTTAGACCTGCCCCCAAAGAACAGGCCTGGAAAGGATAAAAATAATCTAAAAGTAACTTAACTGCCTGCCAGAAAAAGTCCAAGTCTTGTTGAAAGTAATTTAAACAATGTAAACAATGTAAAATTCACAACGTGTGTCATCCAATAAAAAAATTACCAACTAGCCCTGGCTGGGTCGCTTAGTTGGAGGGTCATCTCATGCACCAAAAAGTTAGAGGTTTACTCCCTGGTCGAGGTGTGTATGGGGACAACTGATTAATGTTTCTCATATCAATGTTTCTCTCTCTCTCTCTCTCTCTCTCTCTCTCTCTCTCTCTTTCTGTCTCCCCCCCTGCTTCCTTTCTCTCTCTCTAAAATCAATAAACATATCCTCGGGTGAGGCTTTAAAAAAAATTACCAGATATATACAAAAGCAAAGGAAACTGTAACCAAGAGTAAAATCACTCAATTGAAAAAGAGCCAGAGTTGACAGAGATGACAAGGACATTAAACAGCTTTTATAAAAATGTTCAGAATGCTCAAGGATATAAATACAAACATGAGCATAATGCAGAGAAAGATGGGAGATATAAAACAGAAGTGAGTGGGACATCTAGAAATGAAATATATGACATCTAAGAGGAAAATTTCAGTGGAAGGGATTACACAGATTAGATGCTGCAGCAGAAAGGAACAGGGATTTGGAAGAACGTGAAAGAATCTATCCAAAACGAAGCACAGAAAGGAAAAACTGACTGAAAATGAGCACGGAGCCTGGGTGGCCTGAGGAATAATATCAAGTGACCTTACATATGTGGCTGGAGTCCCAGAAAGAGGAGAGACAAGGAATAACAGAAAAATACATATTTGAAGAAGTAATGGCCATTTTTTTTCAAATTTCATGAAAACAAAGGTGCAGATTCAAGAAGCTCAATACATCTTAGTAGAATAAACAGACATACACGCAAAACACATCAAGGCACATTATAAGCAACTAGAGACCCAGTGCATGAAATCCGTACACAGGGGTGTGTGTCCCTCAGCCCAGCCTGCATCCTCTCCTATCTGGGATCTCTCTCACAATCCAGGACTGCTGGATCCCAACTTCTCACCTGCCTGCCTTCCTGATTTCCCCTAACCACTTCTGCCTGTCAGCCTGATCACCCCCTAACCACTCCCCTACCAGCCTGATTGATGCCTAGCTGCTCCCCTGCCAGTCTGATTGCCCCTAACTGCCCATCCCTGCAGGCCTGGTCCCCTACAACTGCTCTCCCTTATAGGCCTGGGTCCCCCCTCCCCAAATGCCCTTCCCTGCAGGCCTGGTTGCCCCCAAATTCCCTCCTCTGCTGGCCTGGTCACCCCTAACTGCCTTCCCCTGCAGACTTGATCACCCACAACTGCCCTCCCTTGCGGGCCTGGTCCCTCCCAACTGCCTTCCTCTGCTGGCCATCTTGTGTCCACATGGGGGCAGCCATCTTGTGTGTTGGAGTGACGATCAATTTGCATATTACTCTTTTATTATATAGGATTGCTGAAAACCAGTGATAAAGAGAACATCTAAAGAGTAGCCATGAGTGGGGAAATATGTTACACACAGAGAATCAAAGATAAGCATGACAGGCTTCTTGTCAGGAAGTGTGCAAGCCAGAAGGCAATGCCACAATGCACTGAAAGGAAAACAACCTGCCAACCTAGAATTCCATGTTCAGGAAAAAGACCTTTCAACGAATAGAACACACTAGTGAATTTTTCATGCAAACAAAAATTTGGAGAACTAACTGCTAGCAGACCTGCACTTTAAGAAATGTTAAGGGAAGTTCTTTAGGTAAAAGAAAAATACTAGATGGAAATCTGGAAATACAAGAAGAGCATCAGAAATGGTAGATGTGTGGGTAAATATAAAAGACATATTCCTGCCGAAACCGGTTTGGCTCAATGGATAGAGCATCGGTCTTCGGACTGAAGGGTCCCAGGTTCGATTCAGGTCAAGGGCATGTACATTGGTTGTGGGCACATCCCCAGTGGGGGGTGTGCAGGAGGCAGTTGGTCACTGTGGACACATCCCCAGTGTGGGGTGTGCAGGAGGCAATTGGTCAATGTTTCTCTCTCATTGATGTTTCTAGCTCTCTATCCCTCTCCATTCCTCTCTGTAAAAAATCAATAAAATATATATTTTTAAAAAGACATATTTCTCAGTTTTAAAATTTCTCTAAAAGACATTTTCAGTTGAATTGAACACACACACACACAGCTAATGTACTGGGGGGTTCGCAGAGTAAGTAGAAGTAAAAACATGACAACGGTAGCTCAGAGGATGAGAGGTGGTTAAGGAAGGAAGCACAGTGTTGTAAGGGTCTGACATCTTCTGTGAAGTGGTATAATGCTACCTGATAGTACTTTGTAATAATAAAAGATGCATATAGCAAATCCAGAGCAACTATGAAGAAAAATAAAACAAAGAAGTATAATACGTCAAAAGCAGGCATAAAGCAGAATTTTAAAAATCTCGATAAATCCAAAAGCAGGGAGGAAAAAGAGAGAAATGGGAACAAAGAACAGATGGGACAAAGAGAAGAAAAACAGTAAGCCGGCAGATTTAAACCTGACCATACCAACAATTACCAGAAAGGTCTCAATCAGGAGTTGGCAAGCTATGGCCCACAGGCCAAATCTGGCTTGCCATCTGTTTTGGTACCCAGGCTAAGAACAGTTTTCACATTTTAAAATAATTTAAAAGGCAGCAAAAGAAGGGTCATATATCATGACACATGACATATAAAATCCAAATTGTAGTGTCAGTGTTCATAAATAAAGATTTATTGGAACACAGCCACACTCACTCATTTGTGTATTGTCTAAGGCTGCGTTCACGCTGTAATCAGAGTTGAGCAGTTACCACAGACTGCATGGCCAGCAAAGCCTAAAATATTTACTATCTGGCCTCATAAAGAAAAAGTTTGCCAATCTCTGCTCCAGGGCCTAAATGTAATAATACATAGGGAGGTTGGAAGTGACAGGATGGGGAAAAGATATACTATGCAAACACTAAGCATAAGAAAGCATAGCTATATCAATATTAAAGGTAACTTCAGAACAAGGATTGTTACCAGGAATAAACAGGGACATTATAATGAGAAAGAGATCAATCCATCATTGTTATGTCTAACAATTCTAAACACTTACACATCTACTTAAGAGAGCTTCAAAATTCATGAAGCAAAAACTGATACAACTAAAAAGAAAAATAGATACAATTTCTCCACAATTACAGATGGAGATTTCAACACGCCTCTCTCAATAATTGCCAGGACAAGTAGACAGAAAATCAGCAAGGATGCAGACGGCTTGAATAATGCTATCAGCCTACTGGCCCTGACTGCCTTTTACAGAACACTGCCATTTACAGAACAGCACCTTCTATGCACAGAATAGCTACCAGGAAAGACTGTACATGGGACCACAAAATAAGTCTCAATAAATTTCAAAGGAGTAAAATCCTACAGAGAATGTTCTCTGACCACAATGGAACTAAACTAGAAATCAATAATAGAGCTCTGGAAAATCCCCAAATCTGGCTCCATCACTGCCTGGCTGCGTGACCCGGGACTCATCAGTGAGGTAAGTACGACTGTGGGCCCCTCCTCACAGGGCTGTTGAGTTACATCTGCGCAAGGGTGTGCTCTCACTGTCCTGGTGACTCAGAACTGACTCGGGAAAAGAGGTGCCCGCTGGCCTGCCTACAGGACCCAAGGGCAGTCAGTCTTTCTTATCCGGCCCTCTCTGTCCTACTACCTGGGAGAGAGGCCAGGCTTCCTGCAGATGGTACAGCTCTGTGGGGCCTGAGAGGGCCTCCCAGGCCACACCTCCTCCAGCAAATAATATTGAAAACAGCCCTGGCCCAGTTGGTTGGGCCTAGGTTGCTGGCTTGATTCCAGGTCAGGGCACATGCCCTGGTTGCAGGCTCGATGCCCCCACCCCTGTAGAAGGAAGCAAATCGATGTTGCACTCTCACATCAGTGCTTCTCCCTCCCCCTTCCTCTCTCTAAAAATCAATAAACTATTCTTAAAAATAATAATAATGAAAACAGCAGCTGCTCTTTGCTGAGCACACTTGCACAAGACTGTGCAAGGCACTGGGGTAGGTAGAGAGGAGGATGAGAGAGGAATAATACAGCCTCCTGCAAACCAAAACCAAAACCCCCCACACACAGACCCAGTCTGATACCTCCTTTCTGAAACCAACTCTCTCCAAACCCACCCCACAGGGCAATGCTGTCATTCAGGTAAGGCAAAATTATTTAGTGTCCGGCAGACACCAGGAAGAAGGGGCCACTCACCAAGACAGAGCAGGGGAGCCGATGGGGAGTTAGATTTCGGAGTAAGGATGTGAGCTTTGTTTTGGACAAGTTGAGTCTTAAGGAGGCCATCGGGCACCCAAGCGGGGGTGGGTAACATGGCCCCGGAAGCACAGGGCAGTGGTCCCCCCGCGGAAGGTGCTTGTTTAGGTGTGGAGCACTCTGGTGGTCGACATGACGGAGGGGCCCCTGGTGTCAGTGGCAGAGATCAGGTGCCTCCACAACAGGGAAAACCCAGCCCGTGATTATCTGAACCTATCTCCTCGGTACATAAAAACCGAAGTATTTCTACATGGTTATAACAGAAAATGAGATTTCTAAATTAAAAAAAAAAAAAAATCCTCAGTGGAGGATATTTTTCCAGTAATTTTTTTTGAGAGAGTGGAAGGGAAGGGGAGAGACAGAGAGAGAGAAACATTGACCGGTTGCTTCCCACATGAGCTCCAACCGAGGCAAGTGCCCTTGACCAGAATCAAAACCGGGACCTTATAGTTCGTAGGCTATGCTCTGTTCACTGAGGGTAAAACTGAAATGTCTAGAAATGCACCTATTACTTAAGTTGAGGAAGAGCTCGGTGCTGCTTTGTTTGAAACTTTGCCAAGAACTGCTCACCATTTGGGGAAATTGCATCTCTGACAGCCCAGCCCTGCTCATGGTACTTGAGTCACCAAGTCAAGACACTGGGATCAGCTTCATCCATAAACCGCCACCTTCACGTTTGTATTTGTGGAGGCACCTGCCTGCTGCAGCCAGTCTTCTAGCATCTTCCAACCCAGGCGATTACGCACCGCTAGCCGGCTGTTTTATCATAAATCACTTCCCCTTTTCTCCTTCTGTATTACAATTAGGGCATTTTATTGATTTGGTAAATCACATGTATAGGTAGATAGATTAACCTTGAAATACATCGGGGTGGAAAGGGGATGTTACAGAACATTTGTTGTAAACAGGGCGTCACTGATGAGGAAGGAGGAAATCCGTGAGATGCCAGGGTGAAAGGAAATAGGATCCAAAGACACAGGTGGAAACTGGAAGGAATCGGCAAAGGGTTTCTAGGAAGAGGATGGCGAAGAGGGGGTATTGGACATATCAATAAAGGGTCCCGTGTGACCCCGGTGGAAATCCAGATACAACTAGACCTGAAGTTTGGGGGCTTTTTGCCCAGAGGGCATGAGGAAAGGGCAACTGGACCCGAGGAGGAGCTGAGGACAATGGCTCAGGAGCAGCCAAAGACACGCCTGGGAGCCTACCTAGGTGGACTGATGAGGAAGTAGGAAAGAGGAAGGTCCAAGGACTCATGTCCTGGGAGTGACCACGGGAGAGCCTGACCACTGATTCAGCTCAAAAACTGACTTCTGCGTCAGAGCTGTGCTGAACACTGACCAGCCCTTGGGTGTGGCCATAGGTGACTGTGGCCCCACCGGACACTGGTGACGAGGAGCCCTGGCAGCGGGTCCCGGCCCAGTTGCCGCTATTGAGGTGGCAGTCAAGTCTGACAGGGTACTGGCACCTGGGCCGACCACCCTGCCACTGGCCCTGCCTGCCCAACCATCGGGCCGGGTCTCTTTTGAAGATTAATAACTAAACTACCTGTTGAAACATCTTTTGAACGAGCCAATGTGTGGGAGGATTCGGGTGAAATGAGAGTGAGCCAGGTCAAAGGTCCCAGGGAGGGAGGGTGTGACCGGGAGCTTCCTGGGGACAGCGAGGGGCTGCCCAGCTGGAGAAGCCAACGTGGCCAGCAAAGAGGAGGTCCCTGATTGCCCACCAGACGTGGGACAAGGTCTCACGCCCTCTCAGCCACCTCCTCACACACATGCCTCCCCAGGCTTGTCGAGTGTGCTCCCTCTCCATGGCATGGAAGCCTCTGCTTCAGCCTTTAAGACAGCCTGTCACCTCCTCAGACGGGCCTCCCCGAGCACCCCACTCTCTACTGCTCTCTCCCTGCATCGGGTTTGGCTCCTCACTACCACAGCGTGAGTGCATCTCCTACGTCATTACTCTGAAAGTGTTAATGAATTTCACTCAGGGTGCTCTGTAGGCAGGAGGAAGTCCCCCTTGCAGGATGTCTACACCCCAATCCCTGGAGCTTGTATGTTCCCTTGAAGTGTAAATGGGTCTTTGCAGATGTGATGAAGTTAAGGATCTGGAGATGGGGACATAACCATGGATTGGCCAGGGGGCCCGGTGAAATCTCAGTGGAAGGAGGTCAGAGACAGAAAGAGAGACTTGAAGATGTTCGCTCTAGCTTTGAAGATGGAGGCAGGGGTCACGGGCCACAGCCTGCAGGTGGCTCCTAAACACTAGAAAAGGCAAGGGGATGGGCTCTCCCCGGAGCCTCCAGAAGAACCGGCCTGTGGACACCTTGATTTTGGCCAGTGAGATCCATTTCAAACTGCTGACCTCCAGAACCTTATGTTGCCTTAAGCCATTAAATTTGTGGTTTCTGCGGGAGCACTAGGAAACAGATACAGAGTAGAAGACTTGAAATGAAGCAAATCCCAAAAGGCTGGGGAAAAGCCATCAGGACTCAAAAGTTTCGCAGCCAGTGGACCAAATGAATGGCAAAACAATGCCATGTGGTAGTTAGTCCCTCTTAGTTGGGAGAAACACCTGCTATCATTACGATTAATCTTGAATTAAACAAGTTGGGAACTAGACAATACCTTTGGCACATACTCTTGGCATGAAATATGACGTCCCTGTGTTTATGTATCTGTTTACTTGTTTATTCTCAGCTCCTCTGCCTCTCGAGGGCTGATTCTTCACCCGAGGGCCTGACCGAGTGACTGTGCAGGAATTCTGACTGACAGGAGGTGAGGAAGAGGTGCTCCGTGAGCAGGCCTGATGCCTAGGATTGACCTGGAGGAGTCATCAGCGGTCTAGGGAGTAGGCTGGGCTCGGGTGGCCCAAGGGCTGGCTGGTGTGAGTGGCACCAGAGCCGGCTTGGCCCTGCCCAGCCCTGCCTCTAGCCAAACGCATTCTCTATAGTAAATCACTCCTTCTCTCTAGATCTGCCTTCTAGCAAGCCAGGAGAACATTCCTAAGCATTCTCCTCGGTTTTCTGTGGGTCTAATGAGGGGAAGGAGGTGAGAAGAGTTATATGATCTGCCACAAAGTCCAGGTGCTACTCGGAAGATGGGCAGCAAACTCGAGTGCTTATGGAGGCCAGGCCAGGCGTGACTGGAGCGGGAGAGGGGACGAGGCCGAAGGAACAGACAGCAACGCCAGGTGGAAATGCCAGCTGAGCGCCACCAGAGCTGACTTTTCTAGAAGAGAAATCTGGATTTGTGAGTGAGTTTGCCCAATGTTTAAATGGTGCCAACTAATTTTTTTAAAATGTAAACTGTGAGCCAGACACCATAAGTTGATGTCTGCTCTCTGACATGTAGCTTCTCAGAGATTGTCCAGGCTCCTGGCTCCCCACAGGACTTGAGGGACCACGTGTCCCTGCCTGGGCCTTTGCCTCAGGATAGCAAAGGATGTCCTCGCTCAGGGATTCTGTCTCTGTGCTCACCAGAGCAACATCTGAGACAGCGACAGCACTGGTCCCTCTCTGATGGTGACCCCTCATGTCAGCAGAAGCACTTCCCTGGAATAGCCTCACTGAATCCTTACACCCTGAGCCAAGGCATTCTTACCCCCATTTTCCAGATGAGGAAATGCAGAGGAATGCAGAGGCATTCCCTGAGGCATGCAGAGGAAATATGGCCTATGCAAGATCATACAGTTAGCAAGTGGCAGAGCTGGGGCTCAACTCTCCCCACCCCATTCCCTGGCACACAGCTGGCAGTGGGGACCAAGGATCCACCCAGGCCTCAGCGTGACCCCTCCCAGTCCCAGGGGGCAGACAGAAAGCCTCTCACCAGACTCCGCTGACGCAGCGAGTGGACAGCGCCCGGGGCATGATCTCCGAGCCCTGCTGCATGAAGCCCCCGACGGGGAACCAGAGGCTGTTGCCCAGCGTGTACTGGTTCTCTAGGATGTGGGGGCGCGCCCGCAGGCATGGGTGTGGGTTATACCACTCGTAGGGGCTCAGCCTGCAGAGAGACGTGGTGGGGGAGGATGAAGACGGTGGAAGGTGGGAGGAGAAAAAAGAGAGAAACAGGAACCAGACAGAGCAATGCGATCAGGAGAGATGGGGGAGAGACAGGAAACGGAGGGAAAAGAGACCAAGATACAGAGACACACTCACACAAGAAGAGGTGAGAAGAGAAACACATTTGAGGGGGGGGGGGAGGGCAGAGAGACACACCGAGATGGAAAGACGCAGAGAAGAGGCAGAAAGAGACACACACAGAGAGAGACAGAGAAACAGAAAGACAGAAAGAATGGGAAGGGGAGCGGCCCAAAGAGAGGGCCACAGAGCAAGTCAGAGCCACAGGGTGAAACGCAGAGACAGGGCCAGGACGGGAGAAGGGAGGGTGTGGGGAATCCAGGGCCCCGGGTGGAGGCCAAGGATGGTGACACAGAGGACAGATGTGCGGGTCAGTTCGTGGGCCCTGGCTCAGGCCTCTTCCCTGCCCCCTTCCCAGGCAGCAGGCGGTGGGCGGGCTCACCTGGCAGCCAGGAACAGGATGCAGCTGACGGCCAGGTAGGCAAGAAGCATGAAGAGCCACACAGCAGGGGAGAAGGGGTCCAGGAAGGAGAAGTAGCCAGGCTTGCGCCCCTGTGGGGAGAGGGAGTGAGACCCCCCAGCCACCCTGACCTGAGCTGAATGCCAACCCCTGCTCCCCACCGCCAGCAGCCCGTGAGCCCAACTGGCCCTGCCCCGTCCAGCCCCTGCCTCCAGCCTCCAGGTCTCCACGGGGACCGTACCATGTGCACTCGGTAGAGGATGCTGATCCCCAGGGTCATGAAGGGTTTGGAGAAGTCGATGACCTTTTCCCGCTCGGCTGTGATGGTGAACGCAGCCACAGCCAGGTCTGCCTTCTGCTGAGGGGAAGCAGGGCAGGGCAGAGGGTAGGCAGGGAGACAGGTGGGCAGTCAGGGAGAAACGCACAGAGAGCAACTAAGAGAGAATATCAGAAGCCGAGTGAGGCCGGGAGACGCGGGCAGGACGGGGCAGGGGCTGGCCCCTCGGCCCCCCACATCTGCTGGAAGAAGCTCCTGCGGCCTGTTTCCCGCCCGGCTGCCCGGCCCCATTCGGTCCTTCCCACCCCGTCAAGTTCATCACTAAGGCGCTGCTTTGTAAAACCTGCCGCTGACCCTCGCCCCCACCCTGGGGTCCTGGGGAGAACCTGGGGGTGGAGTGGAGATGCCTGCACGCGAGCCACTCAGGACCCTCTGGGGGCTTGGTTTCTTCTGTCTTAGTCCAACAGGCGACATCTGTCACACGCTTCCTCTGCCAGGCTCCATGCCAGACAGCACTGCACAGAGATCACCCCATGTACCTCTCCCACCAGCTCCCTGTTCTGTGGATGGGGAAACTGAGGCTCAGAGGGGCAAAGGCACAGTAAAGACAAGGGCTAAGGGCTCTACTCTCCGGCCCCTGGGGGGGGGGGCACTGTGTGGTCCAGTGCCCAGCTCAACTGAGATCCTGACTTCCGGGGAGCGGAGTCCAGGTCTGCCACGGGAATGGTGGGGGTGGGCGGGTGAGACAGAGAGAAGGTTGGGGCCGGCACACCTGGAATCCCTGCTCCAAAAGGACCATCTCGCTCTGGCCCAAGTGGACATGAGCTGGCCTTTGGCTGTGGGCAGACACAGGCTGGGGGAAAACCTGGCACTTCTCATACCCTCCCCTCACCCCCCAGAGACACGCGCACACACACACCTTGCACATGTGAGCACTGTGCATGGTCATGTCTGCACCACCACCACTGTGAGCTCCCCATGCCATACCCACACGGGCTGACCGGTGACGCACCGCCCACACAGACACAGGCAGACAGATGCACGCTCTGTACGCAAGTGTGGGGAGGGGTGGAGACACCCGGGAGAGCAGGCATCGCCAGAGGCATAGTGCCCACACTCGCACACGTGGCCCTCACATGCATACATACATGACAGCCCAAGCAGAGGAGGGGGTTGGGAAGGACCAGGTGCGGAGCGGGGATCCCCAGCTCTGCCCTGAGCTCTGGGTGATTCAGGCAGGGGCTTCCACATCTATGGGCCTCTGTAAAATGGACGTGAGGCCTGGGACCCAGCTCCCAGGATGTCCCTTCCAGGCATAATGACTCCAAGCAGAGACCTCCGTCTGGGGCTGAACTAAGAGTCAAGATCCTGGACCACTGGCCCCGGGGCGATATGCACTCAGCCCACAGGATTGAGACTGAGAGCAAATGAGGTAATACAGGCCCCGGCAGAACCCAGGCGGGGAGAGAGGCACGGGTCCAAAAGATAACCACAGACAGAGAGAGGTGGCACAGGCTGGAAACAAAACCAAGGTCAAGGAGAGAGCTCGTGGGCCCAGAATAAAATGCAGGGTCAGGCCTCAAAGCCAATGTGATGACAGAGCCAAAAGCTAAACCGAGAGGAGAGAGAGACGGCGCAGGCCGACAACTAGCCCAGGGCGAGGGAGGGTGGCACCGCCGCAGTATGACTTGGAAGCGGAGCGGCACGGCCCCAAGCCGAAGTCAGAGGCAGTGGCGCGTGGCAAGGCCCAGAGCACGCTGGATTCGGAAAATACCCGTGGGAGTCCCTAGTTGTTGAGAGTAAGGAGCGTTCCCCCTTTCTTGTGCCACTTTTATGACTAACATGTGAATTGTCAAGAATAATCACAGCTAATGCAGGAAGCCAATCATGCTTATGCCCCAGGGAAGCTGTGTCCTGGCCAGGCCCTCCTGGGAGCCGGGTCCCCATTCCAGAAAGCAGGAGGCAGTGGCATTTCAGAGAAGGGGTCCGCAGGACCCGGGGTCTCCGGGCCAGGCGCTCAGGAGCCCACTTCCCAAGGCCTGCGGGGCTCTGGCTCCTTTCCGTTCCACCCCTGGCTCGCTCGCTCGCCAGCCTCTTCACCCACGCCTGAGACCTGGCCTCAGGCCAAACCCTGCCTGGGCCGCCTGCTCCTCTCTCCCGAATGCTCCACGTCTCCTCCCGCGGCAAGGGCAGCGGCGCTGCTGCCAAGGACTCTTTCAGTCAGCGCACTTCTCACCACCTCCACCCCAGGCCGAGACCACCGGTCTTTCTCCTGACAACAGCATCAGCCTCTCTCTGGCTTCCCTCTTGCCACGCATAGCCCCCAATCCAAAGGGGGAGGCCCTGCTTAAAACCCATCGGTGGCTTCCCACCGCACCCAGGACCAAACCCTTCCGCAGCCAAGAGACTCTACATGAGCTGAAACCCATCTGCCCACTGGCCTCCCCTCAGGGCCTTTCCCCTCACCGGCTCATCTCCGGTCCACAGCGGCCGCTTTTTGCTCTTCAACACAGCAGGCTCAGGCCTCTGCACCTGCTCTTCTTCACCATTCGAGTCTTCGAGTCTTCGCTCATATCTCACCCCTGTGGCCCTCCCCACAATGCCCTCCAGGCCATACTTGCCCCGACCCATGGTCCTCTCTCTCATTGCCCATTACCCTGTTTTACATCCTTCTTAGCACTGCCGGAGGAGACCCTGTTTGCTTATTAATGGACTGTCTTCCCTAAATTACAAGCTCCTTGCCTATCTGGGAGCCTACACAGAGTAGGTTCCCAACATACTGCTTGCTTCTGACCAAGTCCAGCCTCTCTGAACAACCCAAGGCTGCTCTGGCTCCCCATCAAATTCCTGGGCCTCTGACTGCCCCCCGCGCCAGCTACTTTCTGGCCTCTGCACCTGTGAGCATGCCACTCCCGCACCCCACTCAGCCCTGCAGAACTGGCCCACCCACCCCTCCAGGGCTCCCTCTAGCTGCCTTCCTCTTTTGTGCTTTCCATGCCTCCCCCATAGACACCCCTTAATCTCAGCACTTAGCTCAGTTGGGAAAATATGTTAGTGTCTCTGCCTCTGCTACTGAACCTTCAAAGGCAGGGCCAGATGAACTCCTGTCTCCTCTGCTGCTGAAAGCCCAGGAATGTCACACTCCTGAGGCTCCCACTGACAGCATCTACCCCAGGCCAGAGAACCAGGGCTTTCCCTCCCAGGAGTGTATTCTTTAGTTCCAGAGCAACCTTTATGCAGAGGGACGGGCATGGATGCCATTTTACAGGTGAAGAAACCAAGGCCTGGCTGGTGTGGCTCAGTGGTTGAGAGTTGACCTATGAATCTGGAAGTCCTGGTTCAATCCCCGGTCAGGGCACATCCTGGGTTGCAGGCTCAACCCCCTCCCCCCCCCCCCCCCCACGTGGGGCTTGCAGGAGGCAGCCGATCAACTATTCTCGTCATTGATGTTTCTATCTCTCTCTCCTCTCCCTTCCTCTCAGAAATCAATTAAAAAAAATGCATATATACTTTTTTAAAAAGAAACCAAGGGCACCCAGACCTGACTACATGACTCCCAGCTCCTGCATGGCCTGGATCCTGGCAACTAGCGACCTCACCTGTGAGATCCCCAGCCTGGGCTCCACGCAGGCCAGGATACTTGATGCCTGCAGGAGGGGAACTGGACTTCAGTGAGGACAGTACTGATGGGAACTGTGGTACTAAGGGTCTTGGTAACTATATTTGTTGTTTATGCTGATTCTTACTCATGTTGTCAAGAACGTTTTTACAAGCCAGTGAGAAAGTCCAGGGCTAAGTAAGACTAGATAACAGAACAGCGAATGCCCTAAAAGAAAGTAGGTTGAGTCAATGATTTGACTCATGCATATAAGACAAGGGTGGAATGAGAGAGCAGGGTGGGAGGAGGCTAACTCCTGACTCCATTTTGTACTGTGGGGCAGGGCAGAGCTATCCTCCATTTTGTGTAACTGGAGCCTAGCCCTCACCCAACCAATCAGGGTCAGCCAAAGCAGTGACATCACCACCCCTATAAAACCCCTTGACATGTCGAAGTTCGGCCTCTCTTCCGGCGTGCTATTGGCGTGAGTGGGACAGAGCCCATGCTAGCAAGGAAGAGGCTCTTTTGTTTATTGCATCGGACTCAGCTCCCTGGTGGTTCTTGAGGATCACGAAGTCTGGACGTAACACAACCCAGGCATGTGCCCTGATCAGAATGGAACCTTGACCTTCTGGTTCATAGGTGGATGCTCAACCACTAAACCACACTGGCCGGGCCAAATCCCAAGTTTTTATTTCTAGTTTAATAAACCAGAGAATTTGATGTTTATCATGTTCAAGTTGCCATTTCCTTGGAAATAATTTTTTTTTTTTTTTAACGACAGGGTAATAAAGTACTAAAGTAAACTTGTTAGGAGCCTTGATTCAGTCTCTGCCTTGCTGCCAACAACCCCATGATCTTGATAAAGTTATTTAAATTTTCTGAGTCTTGGTTTCCTCGTTTATAAAATCCTGTGTTTCCTATAATGAAAATGCATTAATATTTGTAAAAAAAAAAAAAAAAAAAAAAAAAAGAAAGAAAAAGAAAAGAAAGAAAGAAAAAAAGAAAAAGGAAGAAAGAAAAAAGAAACCAAGGCATGATAAAGGTAAGAACCCTGCTCTAGTTGACCCCAGAACTCAGAACCACTCATGCTCTGAGGGGGCTTCACCTGTCGGCTGCTCCCACAACTCCTTCCAGCCTCAGGGCATCTGAGGTCAGGGTGCAGGTGTGCGAGTCCTCCCTGCTCCCAGGAAGCTCAGAAATGAGAGCCCAGTGATGAAAGGAGGGAGCGAATCCTGCTTCCACCCTCTCCTCTCCCTCATGACGTCCCAGGCAGGGGCCTTGGGCATCCTTGACAACCTCCCCCCTTCCCCTCCAGCTCCTATCTGCATCTATCCTCAAGCTCTCATAATTCCACACCCCAAACACCTTTGGAATCAAGTTGCTTCCCTCTGCCTCCACTGCCCCTGTCCAAATCACATCTCTCTGCTTCCCCAGACACCTAACAGGTAGCTCGAGAAACCCCAGAAACTACCACCCAGTCACATAGCCCCTGCTCACACGTTGTAGTAACCTTCATTGTTCTTACAGTCTCAGCCAAGGTGCTCCTCAGCCGGCCCCCTGAGGCCCAGCACCCTCCAGCCCCTGCCTCAGCAGCCTTATCCCCCACCTCTGTAGATAAAATGTTTGTGTTCCCCCAATACTTATGTTGAAATCTTAATGTGATGGTATTTGGGAGGGAGCTTTTGGGAGGTGATTAGGGCATAAGTGGAGCCCTCACCAATGGGATTAGTGTCCTTACAAAAGAGGCTCCAGAATGCTCCCTTATCCCTTCTGCCATGTGAGGACACAGCCACCTATGAGCCCTCACCAGACACCAAATCTACCAGCACCTTGATCTTGCACTTCCCAGCCTCTAGAACAGTGACAAATAAAAGTCCACAAGCCACCTAGTTTATGGTTGGTATTTTGCTACAGCAGCCTGAATGGACTGAGATACTCTCCATCTCACCCCACCTTCCCAGGTTCATTCATTCATTCAGTTACCTGCTCGACACATACTTTTGGAACACCCACCACTGGCTACGCTAGCTTTGGGAATACAGCGATGAATCTATATATAGTAAAAAGCCTAATATGCAAAGTGTCCCCTTGGGAGTTCCACCTACCTAGAGTTCGATCACTCGCTATGATGTACACGGACCACCAGAGGGCAGCACAGAACAAAGGAAGGCCCCACCGGCATCTGGCAGCTGGGGGAGGCCCCGGGACCGACCTTAGCCAGCAGCTGCTAGGGACCCTACCTGTGCACAGATTTCATGCACTGGGCCTCTAGTATTAACATATAACGTCAAGTAGCAACAGATGGTATGAAGAAAAATAAAGCAGGGCAACACAATCTAGGCTGCCATCCACCCCACCGCAGGGAGGTCTTGGTACCAACAGGAAGGAAGTGCAGGAACCAGGCATGAGAGGACCTGGGGAGAAAGTTCTGGGCTGTGGGGCAGCAGGCACAGACCCTGAGGTGAGAAGTGACTTGCAGTGCTGGGTGGCTGGGGCAGAATGGGAGGCATGAAACATGCAATACAGCGGGACCAGGGCCAGGCAGGGTCTTGCAGGCCACGGTAAGGGGGTTGGATTCTACTTCAAGTGTAACAGGACATTTTATCAGAACACGACGTGATCTGACCTGATCTGGCCCCGTGAGAATAGACAGGGGCGAGAATGGAAGTGGGGGAGGGGACTGCCAGGAGTGAATTACAATGGACATGGAGGTGCTGGGGGTGGGGCTAAGTGGTGGCAGGGAGAGGTGGTCAGAAATAGATTTCATTCTGAAGTGGGGAGAGATTATTATTATTATTATTATTATTTAATATATATTTTATTGATTTTTTACAGAGAGGAAGAGAGAGGGATAGAGAGTTAGAAACATCGATGAGTGAGAATCATCGATCAGCTGCCTCTTGCCCACCCCCCACTGGGGATGTGCCCACAACCAAGGTACATGCCCTTGACCGGAATCGAACCCGGGACCCTTCAGTCCGCAGGCTGACGCTCTATCCACTGGGCCAAACCGGTTTCGGCGAGAGATTATTTTTTAAAGTATTTTTAATTTACTTTAGAAGGGAAGGAGGGAGGGAGGGAGGGAGGGAGAGGGAGGGAGGGAGGGAGAGGGAGAGAGAGAGAGAGAACATGGATTGGCTGCCTCGTAAAAGCCCCTACAAGGGATGGAGCCCAATCCCTGGGCATGTGCCCTGGGATCAACCTGGAGACCTCTCTGTGCATGGGACCATGTTCAACCAAGTGAGCCACACCAACCAGGGAGACAGATGCTTAAATGCTCCAGGTTCCTCCCAGGCTCCGCTCGCCTTTAGAACCCTCTTTCCACCTCCTCCTCTTACCCCCTCATTTCGCAGCAGACACCTATTTCTTAGAGGAGACTTCCTCCCCATGGGGACCCCCCTGACAGTAGATTAATCTTTATAATGAAATCAGGAAGAATTCAAATGATGAGCCACCTGTAGAATGACAGGGTTGCTGTCTAAATGCCTAAAAGCCAACCACATCACTTGTGACCGCCCCCTACCTGTGCTTCTGCTGGGCCAGGCTCCCTGCCAGCCTCTGCCAAGAGGGGGCACTCGAGGGAGGCTGCAGAACCAGCCTGGGGACACCAGAGCTGGTAGTCAAGTGCAACACCCTCCACCCCCATTTCTAGTAATTTCTTTGTTCCTTCAGAATTAGGGATGCAACTACTCCCTGCCTTGCTTCCTCTATGACACTGGAGAGCAAGGGTGAGGCCAAGCCCAGCCCACCTGCCTGGTTTTGTCAATAAAATTTTATTGGAACACAGCCATGCCCGTTTCTTTACACATTGTCGATGTCTGCTTTCCCTACAATAGAATAGTTGAGTAGTTGTGACAATATGGCCCCAAAGCCAAAAATATTTACTCTCTGGCCCTTTAGAGAAAAAGTTTGCTGCCCCCAAAGCCCCCTTTTCTCTGAGTCTCCAGTAAGCTGACAGCAGCCCACCTAGACTCTCTGTTGCTTTTTCTATCCTGGCCCTTCCTTGTTTCACTGTCCCAGCTTTAATAAACTCTGAAAAGAAGGAAAAAGTTTGCTGATCCCTGCCTTGGAGTTCAACTTTATCCTCCCAGCTACTTAGTGAATGACTTGATCCTTAGTGATTCTCTTCATTCAAATATCTGGCATGGCGTATCCCCTGGCAGGATCCTGGATGATGCAAAAATGGCAACACCCAGGTCCCATGAGCACTCAGGCCACATAGTCACTCACTGCCCATGGGCAGCTGCTTGGGCTCTAGGAGGGCCCAGTGAGGAGAAGAGAGCATGATTTGTTCCAAACCTAGCGGGCTCAGCTATGAGTCACCTCTTGGTGGCTGCATTCCTGCCAGCCACCGGCTCTCTTCACCTCCCTGGATCTGCTAGGTCAGCAGCCCTCGTGGCAGACCGGCTTACAGAGCCAGCTCCTGGCCTCCCTCACAATGCAAAGCCGAATGGGCTGGTTAGTAGATGGACTGAAGTAGCACAGTCAATCAGGCTGCCCAAATCAAAACGCACACCAAACGCCGCCAGTACCAGCCTCCGAGCTCTGCGTTTTAGCTTGGTTTGGGCCCCTTGTCTGAATTTTGATTTCAGAGAGGAAGGGAGAGATAGATAGAAACATCAATGATGAGCCGAAACCGGTTTGGCTCAGTGGATAGAGCGTCGGCCTGCGGACTGAAAGGTCCTGGGTTCGATTCCGATCAAGGGCATGTACCTTGGTTGCGGAAACATCCCCAGTGGTGGGTGTGCAGGAGGCAGCTGATCGATGTTTCTCTCTCATCGATGTTTCTAACTCTTTATCCCTCTCTCTTCCTCTCTGTAAAAAAATCAATAAAATATATTTTTTAAAAAAAAGAAGAAATGAGAGAGAATCATTGATCAGCTGCCTCCTGCATGCCACACATAGGGGACTGAGCCCATAACCCGGGCATGTGCTCTAACCAGGAATTGAACTGGGCCCCTCAGTCTAACACTCTATCCACTAAGTCAAATCAGCTAGGGCTCTTTCTAACATCTTCCCCTGTGCCCTCAGCCCTCAGCTTACTTATAGTTGCTATTTCCACCATTTCTTCGTTATTTTAACTCTTTACTCTTCAGCCAGCTGGTTAGCAGCTTTCCACCTGTTAAACAAGTCTTAGATAGAATCCTCTCGGTTAAAGTGGCTGGTGCTTTTCATCTCCAGGCTGCAGCCTGACAGAGGGCTGTCAGCAGCAGGTTAGGTTTACTCCACCCCCTTCCTAAGAGCTAATGTCTGCTCAGTGGAGTGGGCCAGCCCACACTGTGGACCATTGAGATCAAGTTCTGGGTGGCTTATGTGAAGGCAGGACGCAGGGAGCTGAAGTTGCCCCAAGGCAAGACTGAAGGCATGGGTGTGCGCCTGCTTCCGCTGGTCCTGGGAAAGCCGTGCCGTCAGTAGCTCATACCAGCTGCCAAGGGCTGTGTGGACCGGCTACAGCAAAGACACTTCATTTGGGGCGACAACTGCAACTGGAGTCACCGCCTGGTCACGTTTATACTAACCCACAGTCACTCTTTAGGACCCGCTGCCTTCTGCACAGACCACACAATGCACAGACCAGATGAACAGGGAGGGATGAGATCACCACCCGCTTCTTTCCAGCCATTAATGAGATGGCGGCACTAATCACTGCAATTCCCCCCAAAGGATGCAGAATTGCTCTTGGATTGCTATCCTGGGAAAGATGGGGAATCCTAGGGGCTTCCGCTTGGCTACCATAATGGCCCTGACTCCACAGGTCGTCTCTGCCAGTAACCACATGCATCTATTCCAACTGTACGACCAAGACCTGGAAGAGACAGGGAGGGCCCACGGACCTGGCAGGCCCATTCTGAGTTGAACCTGGGCTCACACCCATGTATCACCTGACCACATAAGCCTCGCTGTGCTCCCCCAGTCAAAGCAGGAAAAGTCAGAATGATTTGCCATCTATAAAAATGGCAGGGGGTGGCTAAATATCTAAAAGCCAATCAAAACCCTCAGTGCTGAGCCCGTTAGAAACCGGTGTGATCTTTCCAGGGGGCAGTTCAACAATATATAATATAGCCTTACAAAGAGTCTTCTTTCCCCTTTCATGCACTCATTCTAGTCAGAGAATCAAACAAAGTTTTTGTGCATAAAGACTTTTGTTTACGGGTGCTTATAACAGGAAAACAACCACAAAATACCTGGAAACAACTACATGTAAAAAAAAAAAAAAAGGTTTCACTAATTATAGTATATCCACATAGGCATTAATAGGCAGCCACGTAACATCCTATTTTAGGTTGAAACAATAAGATACCATTTTTAGCCTTTCAGATTGGCAAGGGCTTTTTAAAAAGATTGATAATATCCATTGTTGGCAAGGGTGCAGGAATTTTGACATTCTTGTGCACTTTTGGTGGAAATATAAATTGGTGGAACCTTTTCGAACAGCCATTTGGCAGTATAAACTGAAAACACATTCTTAGCCTTTGACCCAGTGCTTCCACTGCTTGGAATTCGTCCCATAGGAACACACCCACAAATCCACAGGCCCCGCTAATGGGGGCATTGCCTATGCTAGCGAAAACTGGAAACCACCCAAGTAGCCATCAACAGGGGATGAGTTAAATAATGCACGCTCAGCGCACAATGAAATCCGTATTTCTCCACTTGAATTTCAAATAGGCATCTCAAAGAACCCATTCCAGAGATAACTTATTTCATCAAACCCACCAAACTGCTCCTCTCACACCCTCCAGGGTGGAGGAAACCAGCCTTGCCATCCACGCAGATGCTCCGGCCAAACCCTGCGGTCAGCCTCCATTCTTCTCTCCCCGCTGCACACACCTCACACGGCTACCACGTCAGCACGTGCCAGCACCTTTACTCTCCCGAACCCTCCAATGGCCTTCTCAATGGACCGTCCTGTTTCTACTCTTGCCCCATTAGAGTTATTTCTCAAGAGAGTAGCGAGAGTGACGATTTTTAAATGATTTAACAGTTAAATCAAGGTTGCACATCCATACATTGGAAGATTATTCGGCCCTAAAAAGGAAGGCAGTGCAGACAGATGCTCCAATGTGAATGACTCAAATACATTACGCTGAAAGAAGCCAGACACAGAAGGCCACATACTGACGATTCCATTGATATGGAAGATATAAAAGAGGGAAATCCAGGGAGACAGAGCAGAGTGGTGGTTGCCGGGAGCTTGGGAAAGGGGAAATGGGTCCCTCTTAATAGGCCTGGGGTTTTCCTTTGGGAGTGGAGAAAACGTTTTGGAAATAGAGGTGATGGTTGTACAACTCTGAGTGTACCAAGTGCCACTGAACTGTATGCTTTAAGATGGTTAATTTTGTTACATGAATTTCACCAATAAGAAAAAGAAAAAAATTTAAAATTAGATCACAGCACATTCTTTGCTTAAAACCTTCCAGTTGCTTCCCAACACAATAAATAACACTCAAACTCCTCATCCCCAGGCCCTCATGATGGGGGCTCTGCTCTGGGACCTTGCATTCTCCCTCACCCACTCCCCACCAAACTCTGTCAGGGAGGTAATATCACTCCCTGTTTTATTTTATTTATTTATTTTAAATATATTTTATTGATTTTTTACAGAGAGGAAGGGAGAGGGATAGAGAGCTAGAAACATCCACGAGAGAGAAACATCGACCAGCTGCCTCTTGCACACCTCCCTACTGGGGATGTGCCTGCAACCAATGTACGTGCTCTTGACCGGAATCGAAACTACGAACCTTTCAGTTCGTAGACCGATGCTCCATTCACTGAGCCAAACCGGTTTCGGCTCACCCCTATTTTAGAAGGGAGATTGAGCTCAGAGAGATGAACTGGTTTGCCAGGGATCATATGCACCCTGAGACTGGCTCTGCCTGGCTCCTAACCAGCTCACAGCTGTTGGCCATGTGCCGTGTGGCCACCCAGACCCTCCTTCAGGATGGAGCACTCGCTGCCCAGCTGAGAGTACTGGAGGCTGACCACTCTCAGCTCTGGAGTGAAAGAACCCCCTCACCCAAGGTCCTGACCCTCCCTGATGACAGTCCCCTGCAATGATGTATAGGTGGGAGTACAAAGGCTTTTTCCCTTACCTCAGGGGATGCCTTCGATGGCCATCCCACCTCCAGAGCTGTCCGAAGGACAATTGAAGCCCGTTCATAATTGCATCAAAGCTCAGTTCCTTCCTCTGCGCAGGCCTGCTCCTTCACTCCCTCACAGGGCTGGTTTCCCAGGGCGCCCCCATATACCTCCTGCCTACTAGGCTCCACCTCAAAGTCTCCTCCTGGGACCCCAGCCTAAGACATCTGCTCTGCCTCGAGGGCCCGGCTGGAGGGCCCAGACTTTATCCTGCAGGCCCTGGGATGCTACAGCTAAAGCATGCAAGTGACAGGTCAGATTTGCATTGTAGGAAGATTCCACTGGAGGGCAAACTGGAATAGAGAGGGGGGGGGGTTGGGGGAGGGGGCTGCAGGCCAGTGAGGAGGAAGTAAGAGGGACTGGGCCTGAATGCACACCATAGCAGTGATGGCAGGGAGGCCATTCCGGCAGTGGCCACTGGGTGGAATAAATGGACCGTAATTCTAGACTGGCTGCCGAGTCCTGCACCTGGCCGGGGTGAGTCAGGGGATGCCGGTGCACCGGGCTGTCTTCCATCTGAAAGTCACTCATCAGCTGTGGGCCAGCCTGATGGGGTGCCAGCCCTGGCTCTGCCTGACACTAGCCGTGTGGCCTGGACATGGTACCTTGGTGTCCATTATAGAAAACTGGGCTAATACCAGGCCCTCCTTATGGAGCGGCCATGAAGTCAAAGAGTTAACACATGTTCAAATAGCGTGGCCCAGGGCCTGGCTGGTGTGCTCACTGCAGGCTTCCCAAGTACCTGCTGGGTGTCTGGAAAGGGCACATGCCACCTGGGTGCTCTGTGTGTGTGTGTGTGTGTGTGTGTGTGTGTGTGTGTCTGTGTTGGGGGGAGATGGGGGAGTCCCTTCACTGCTGTGCCCCAGATCTCACACTGGTAGGAGGATAGTGATCCTCTGGGCCATGAGGGACTGTTAGGAGGAGGAGGTAACACTTTATAAGTTCCTGGCAAGTGGCATGAAGTCAACAAATGCAGCTGCTGCTGCTGTGAGGCTGGTGGGAGCATCTGTGCAAAGCTCAGCACACTCGGCCATCCCACGGCAGGCAGCTGAGCCTGGGCAAGGCCAAACCCCGCCTGTCTTTGGTGCTGCCAGCCTGTTCCTCCTCCAGTGTTCTCTCCCTAAATGTCACTGCCATCGCCCAGCTGCCCGAGCCAGAAACGGGAGGAACGCCCACGTCTTCTCGCCTCTATCCCCCAGCCCGCACTCCAGCCTCCCCTGGTCTCCATATCTGCGGTCCCTTACCTCCCTGCTAGTCATCCTGGCGCCCCCCCCCCTGCTACTCCCACCCCACTGATTCTCTTTTCTCACTTAAGCCAGTTCAAACCCTGGCGGGGGGGCACATCCTGTGGAGCCAAACTCTTTTACCCACTCAGTAAGAGCCAGGTCAGGCCAGGCCTGGCCACTATATTCCTAGGGTATAGTTCAAGGCCTGGTATACAGTAGACACTTAATAAATGCTAGCTGGCTGGAGAATGGGCAAATGCATGAATATATGTATGTGCTGGCTGGCAAGCTTATAAAAACACTGAGTGGTAAGTAGAAATAACATTAACAATAATATGAATAGGGCATCTGCACCCAGCCCCCACCACCTGCCAGCCCCCTTCTAAGGCCCTACCTGGATTAACTCGTTTCATGTGAATGACAGCCTGCATGCTAACACCTGCTGTTTTCCCAGTTTTAGTTGAAGAAGTGATGTTACAGGGAGGTTAAGTAACTTGCCCAAGGTCACACAGCAAGTGTGCAGCAAAGCCAAAATTCAAATGGGACTAAAGACCACAACTGTAGCAACTGATCTGTGCTATGCTCTCCCAGGTACCATCGCACCAAATTCTCCCACAATCCTGTGGGGCAGGTCGATGCACAGCTGGTTAACATTCTGCCCAAGGTCATGCAGCTGTCAACAGGACTATCCCACTACTTCTGTGTTGATAAATGAACTGGTGTCCAGTTTAGTGACTTCAGTTGGGGGGCAGCTGCCCGGGAGTCTACTTATTTCTGGGGGCCTCGACTGAGCTGTGGAAATGAAGGTCATGCGGAAACTGGACAGTGGGGTGGGTGCCAGGCACCAGCTCTCACACGCCTCGCATCCTGTCTCCTCAGGTTCTGGCTGCAGGGCCTTTAAACCACCTGGGGCAGAAGCTTTCAACCTGGCAGCCTGCGGAACTGTGCCTCGGGCCTGCCTGTGGGGTGGGGTTGGAGACCCAGGGCCCCGGGGACACCCCATCTCCCCCTCCATCAGAGCAGCTCTGCTTTATCCATGGTTCTTAGGGCTCTTTCAATTGGAAAAAAGGTTCTGCAGTCAAAACAGCTTTTGAAAATCTGTGCCCTATGGGATAAATGTCCTTGTCAAGCAAAGTGGCCTTCTCGAGTCTACCCTGGTGACATTCAGGGGCTTGGATGCAGTGAATTCTGGGATGGAACAGGCAGGAGAGTGAGAATCTCCAGTGCCCTTAGCCAAGTCCAATGTCAAGGCTGCCCTGGCCATTCATGGCCATAGGTCCTTGCTCTGCACACCTGCCTGGGTGTGCCCCAAGCTGGGGCCTGTTTGTCTCCCATGGTACAGTCCTGCCTCTGGGCATTTGCCCACAGCTTCTAGTGCCTGGACTAAAAAGAGGAACTATGACCCTGGCCAGTTTGGCTCAGTGGATGGAGCATCGACCTGCGGACTCCAGGGTCCCAGGTTTGATTCTGGTCAGGGGCATGTACCTTAGTTGCGGGCACATCCCAGGAGGCAGCTGATTGTTGTTTCTCTCTCATTGATGTTTCTAGCTCTCTCTCCCTTTCCCTTCCTCTCTGTAAAAAAAATAAAAATAAAAAATATTTTTTTAAAAAAAGCAATGTGTGCGGAGCTGTCCATTTCCTGTAGCCCTCACTGCAGACCTGTCAGATATCATTCTCCCCATCCCGGGGAGGAGAAACTGAGGTTTAGAGAAGAGAAATGACACACTGAACACTCAAACCTAGGTTGGTCTAACGCCAAAATATTCTTTCCAGTGTACCCTCACCTGTGACCTCTAGGGCCCTGCCTCTCCCTCCTGACCTTCATCCAAATCCTGCCCATACTCAGGGCTCGCTGACACTCCCAGTGTGCCCCACTCTCTCTTATCCCCCACCTTTGCAAATGCCATTTCCTCAGCTCTGAAAGCAATGCCCTCCTCCCTTATCCCCTTCGTATTTCTGACCCACACCCTTTGAGTATCCACTTGGGTGTCACCTCTTCCAGGAAGCCTTCCAGATGCCTGGCTAGGTAAGAAGCCTCCTCTAGGACTGAACTTCCTCCGTCATAGCCCCAAGGGCTCTGTCTTGTGGTCACTTGTTTTTCTGCATTCTAAGGAGACACTAAACTCTTGGCAGCAGGGTCAAGGTCCGCTGTGCTCACCTGTGCTGCCAGCATGGTACAAAGACATAGTAAGTGCTCAACAAACACCGAAGGAGCAGACTTGATGTCTGCAATATGCCAGACCTCCTGGCAGGTGCTGGGCACAGCACACAAATGAGGCACAGTCCCTGCTCTACTGCCCAAGCCCTGCCTTCCTCTCAACCTACGTGTGCTCTGCCTGCTTCCCACTCCACATCCCTTTCATTCACTCAAACCTTTGAGCGCCAGCTAAGCCCCGGTGGCACAGGGGAGCTTTTGGCAAATGTGTGGGACATAGGAGGCGACACACCAGCCAGGCACAAGTGCACGGTACACCATGGGTGTAAGGAGCCCCCGGGGACTCATTCCTCTTCTGTTGTGTGCCAGGCTGGTTCTGAGACTCCCCTCGCTGCCCCCTGCCACCCTCCCTCGCCCCACAGGCTGTGAGCCCTTCCCCAGCCCTAGCCCAGCGCGGCCGTACCCGGTTGATGAGCTCGCCGACCATGCCCGTCCAGGAGCCGTTGGGCTCGGGGGCCCCGTACAGCCCGTCCTCCACCAGCCGCAGACGGTAGCGGAAGCGCAGCAGCTCAGCCAGCTCCCGCAGCATGTCCACGCAGAAGCCCTCAAAGCGCTCATTTCCCGACAGGGCCTGGAAGTTGGGCCGGCGCATGACGTATGGATTTTCCTGGAAAGGCAGGGGAGAAGCGGGGTCAGAGTCCGGCGTCTGGGTCGGGATCCTGGAGCCCAGGCTGGTCAGCTAGATCCAGGATTTGCTGAGTGGGAAACAGGCCTGAAAACCAGGGGTAAAAACACAGGGACTCTACCAGCCTCCAGATCACAGGTGCCATTTTAATCTCCACCAGACAGCCCGGCATTCATCCGTCTCAATCTCAAATGCCTCTGAGGCAACCTAAGAGTGAATCAGACTGGATGGAGGTCATGCCGAGCTGAAACAGTCTTTCAAATTTCTGACTGCGAGATTCCTTTTACTCTGCAACCCAAACCACACACATATATGCGCATGTACTCACATGCCGTAACGAGACTTGGTTCCACAAAGCAGGCTTATGCGGATGGCAGTATACCCTGGTATTTTCTGATCTGCTCCACATTTCCCCCACAACCTGTAGTGAGCCACTGAACTGAGTTCGTGAGCCGGCAAGGGACCGAGGAGGGTCCCCACCAGGATTCAGCTCCGGCCCAGTGTCACCAGGAGGGAGATGGGCCTGAGATGTCAGATGGCCCATACTGAGAGAATCTGGAAACCCAAGAGGTTGTGTAAGATCTCCTAATTATAAAGGTTAGGCACAATTCAAATTCTATTAACCTTTTTAAATGTTGTGCAGGCTAAACAAACAACTGACAGTTTGCAATCTCTGGCCTTGAGCTGGTTCTTATGATGATGCTTATTTCTGAGGGATTCGAGCAACTTTTACTGACTCCCATCATGCCGAGTAAGTGCAAAAGCTGAGAGAATACGCCAAGTGCTGGTGGGATGAGGCCTCCAAAATGCCCGTATCAAAAGGGACACTTACCTTGACATAGTCATTTTCTAAGTGGCTATCTGTGTGGTATCACTGCAGCCTTAGGAACAAAAGGAGTCAGGACTTAGGGAAGCTGGGCCGGGGCTTTGGCAATAACAGCCACGACAGTGAGCATGCGCTGAGAGCCTGCTGAGTCCTCAGGATTCTTTCCCTTTAATTCTTCAGTGACCTTTCATGGGAGGGGTTATTACACTTACTTTGCTCATGGGGAAACTGAGGCTCGCAGAGGTAAAGTGACCTGTCATCTCTGTTATTCTGCAACCCAAACCACACACATGTATGCGCATGTGTGACTCTGAAGCTCTGCCCTGTGCTAGACTGAACCCCATCATTCCTGAGAGCTAAAGCAGATGTGGCTGCAATATTTTGCAGTTCCTGCCAGAGATAGAGCCGATTTCCCCACCCCTTAGCTCTGAGATGACCTCAAGATTAGCTTTGGCCAACAAAATGCGGTGCAAGTGATGCTGCGTGAGTTCCAGAGCCGGGGCCCTCAGAGCAGCCGTCAGGGACTGCTGTGTAAGGAAGCCCAGGCCCGTTTGCTGAGGGACGAGTGAACCGAGGCGCTGGCCAGCGGCCAGCACCCACAGCCACTCCCGACCTCCCAGCCCAGCCTAACCACTGTGGGCACAGCAGGCAAGCGAGGGCGGCAGGACTGCTCCATCGACCACAGAATTGTGAGAAGTAATAATAATTATAGTTGTGAGCCTCCAGGTTTTGAGGTGGTTGCACAGGCCAGGTTCTGTTATGAGCTCTGGATCCCAGGACCCCACAAAGCCCCTCAGTTGAGGGGTGACGAAATGCAGGGAAGTTAGTGCTTTTTTTTCCTCTCGACCAGGCTGCCTTCTCAAATCCAAAACTGTGGAACTGGGGGTAGGAATGTGAGATGCTGCTAATAATAGCGGCGCAGCTAGCGTTTCCTGTGGGCTCGCTGTGACAGCTATTCTGTCAGCGTGGGAGGCCGGTATTATTACCTCTGCTTCAGAGATGAGGACACTGAGGTCCCCAGAAGTGAAGTAGTATGCGACTGAGATGGACAGTCAGTCTGACCCCGAAGCTCTGCCCTGTGCTAGACTGAACTCAAGTGGACAGAACCCGAGATCAAGATGGCAGACCCCAGACATACAGCTGGGGACCCACGTCAGATCAAAGCTGGAGAATCAGAAATCAAGTTATCTAGATAAGCACCCACTGTTAGCTGGAAGGCTCTCCTGACGTGCAAAGGAGGAAACAAGCCCCGGGAGGTCAAGTGTCTTGCCCAAGGCCACACAGCAGAAGCAGGACAGTGGGAAGGGGAGACTGGGAAGATCTGGGATTCAAAATCCAGTTGCTGTGGAGTCCTATCTCCTTGTTCCTTCCAGCAGGTCCAGCTGATCGCCAGATTCAAGACTGAGGCACTTGGGTTGTGGATTTAAGGCCTCAGGACCAGGGTCTGGGGTTATAGGGCCAGAAAGAGGGCCTGTGCCTGTGAACAGAACTCAGGATCAGAAAACAATGCTGTAGGTAGGACTCAACCTAGAGCCCCAGACCAGCAGAACCGAGGCTCTTAAAGGAGCCTCTAATCCAGGGTTTTCAGGCTTCTTCAGGGACCTTCAGTGGAAGCATTGCAGACAGACAGTGAGCCATTGCTAAGTCTGGGTTAAGAATTCATCCTACAAATGTCTGTGCACCTGCATGCAAAAATGCAGGTCCCAGAGTCATGGCAGCATTGCCTGTAGTGGGAACAAAGACTGGAGCAACCTAATTTGGGACAGGTTTAAAAGACTACTGACGTCATCAAAGTATCCCAGGCAACTACTAAAATAACAAGTTCTCTCAGATCTATTAAGAGGAAAAAAACAAGCAGAATGTGTACAATATGCTACTCTTGGTGAAGGAAAGAGTGGGAGTGTGCTGTATATGCAGACCCTTTTGGAAGGATGCGGCCTATTGGGAACTGGAGAGAAAAGGAGACTGATTTTTCACTCCTTATCCCCTCTTTGAATTCCATTTAATTTAGGTTCATATTACCATTTGTTCCTACCCCAGTTTAAAAGTTTGCATAGTAACTAGTAAAATATTTAATTTTTTTTGAAGTATGACATTTAAATACAGGTGGAAATCAAAGGGTCAAGAACCAAAGCAATTCTAAAGAACATGAAAACCAGTGGATTTATCCATCAGATATTAATACTTAACTTACAGATATGGTATGTAAGACAATGTGGCATGACAGCAAAACTGGACAAATGGACAGAGAACAGAATGTGGGAAATCCACACATGACTGGATACTCAGTGATGACAAAGGTAAGACTGTGGTGAAGGGGTAAAAAATGACCATTTTGTTCTAGCTCGTTTGGCTCAGTGGATAGAGCATCGGTCTGAGGACTGAAGGGTCCCATGTTCAATTCCAGTCAAGAACACATGCCTGGTTGTGGACTTGATCCCCAGTAAGGGGCATGCAGGAGATAGCCAATCAATGATTCTCTATCATCATTGATGTTTCTATCTCCCTCTCCCTTCCTCTATAAAATCAATAAAAATATATATATTTTTAAAAAGAATGACCATTTTAATAAACGGTGCTATACAACCAAGTATATTCATAAGGAAAATAAAATGTATTCTGATCTCCTACCTCACATGATACATAAAAATCAATTTCAGGTGGATTGTAGATCTAAATATAAAAGGGAAATTTGTTAATTTTAGAAAACAAATAGACTTTATGACCTTGGTCCAGAGAATTATTAAATTCTAAAAGAATTAACCATAAAGAAAAAAGAAAACGAATAAAGTGAACTTTAGTAAAATTAAAAATATTTTCATTGCCCTGGCCAGTGTGAGTCAGTGGGTTGGGCATGGTCCCATGCACCAGGAGGTTGCCAATTCGACTCCTGGTCAGGGCACATGCCCAAGGCCACATACGAACACCTACTGTTCGTGGTTCAGTTCTGGGTGGGGAGCACATAGGAGGCAGCCAATCGATGTTGTTTCATCAAAATATATTTGATGAAATATAATTTTATCGAAATATATCATTGGAGGGTTGGCTGGTATGGCTCAGGTTATGGTGTTGTCCCATACACTGAAAGGTTGTGGGTTTGATCCTTGGTCAGTGCGTACATGGGAGGCAACCGATCAAGGGTTCTCTCTCAGATGGAGGTTTCTCTCTCTCCCCCTCTCCTTTCCTCTCTAAAATCAACTTAAAAAATATTCTCAGTGAGGATTGAAAAATGTATCATTGGGGGGGAAATATACAAATGAGAGCGCAAAGCAAGTCACAAAGTGAGAGAAGACACCTGTAATACATTTTTCTACAAGGGACAGTACCCTTTACAGAAGGAATCCTATATAATAAAGAACTAATATGCTAATTAGACCAAACAGCAGGACGACCTTCCAGATGAAGCCAGGGCTGTGAGGGCCAGCCAAGGCTGAGAGGGGCTGCAAGAGCCAAGACCCTCGCACGAATTTCGTGCATAGGGCCTCTAGTATATAAATAACTCACAAATCAATAAAAAAAAAAGTCATATATCCCAATTTTAAAAAAATAAAAGACTTGAGCAGAGATTTCCCAAAAGAAGATTTCCAAATAGCTAATAAACAGAAAAAGGTGGTCAGCCTCCCTGATCATTAAGGAAATGTAGGTGAAAACTACATTTAATTAGTGTAATTAGGTTATGTATATACTCACCACTGGGAAAAATGAGGAGTAACTGAAATGCTCATTCTCACACAACTGGCGGGAGTGCAAAGTGGCACTGCCACTATGGACAACACTCCGGGAGTATCTCCTAAAGCTGAGAAGACTCAGCAGTTCCACTCCTGGGTGAACACTGGACGGAAGCGCTGAGCTCACCAGAAGGCATGTAGTAGGTGTTCATAGCAGGGCTTTTCATAATAGAAAAACACTAGAAACAACTCCTAAGGGCATCTACAACCAGAGGCTGAGTAAACTGTTATGTTCACAGAACAGAGCATGTAATGATGAAACTAAACTACTCTCAACATGAATGAATCTCACAAACACACCAATAGAGGAAGTCAGACAAAAGAGGGAACAGGATAGGATGCTATTTACATGAAGTTCAAAGGCAGAAAAGCTCATCTGTGGTGATGGGAGTTGAGATGGCAGTTACTTTGAGGGCTCAGAGACCAGAAGGGACATGAGGAGGGCTCGGTGGGAAGGCTGGTTCCACGGGTGTATTCAGTTTTTGGAATTTCAGTGAGCAGCACATTTAGGATTTGTACAAGTTTCTGTATGCATGTTACACTTCCATAAAAATCCCTTAAAACTAATAACAGTAAAAAAAAAAAAATTAAGTAGGGTGGGTTCTAGAACATTCCTCAAAAGCTGCATGCCTTCTGTGAACCCAGGACCCAAATCCATATCCAGGACTTCCTGGAGTGCTGTTGAAACAACCCGGATCTAGTCCAGCCCCTTCACTCTTGAACACTTCACTCCCCCCACTTTAAAGGAGGGACCTGAGGATGGAGAGAAGACACCCACCAGGTTATGTAGCATGCGGATGGCAGAGCCAGGTCTAGAACGCAGTCCTCGAGGTTCAGAAAAGAGCAAAATCTGAGGCAAATCAAGGCAGTGTAGTGCAATGGACAGGTATGTGGATTCTGCCAGCTGGTGACTGGGGCAGTCACTCAACCCTCATCTGAAAATCAGGGGCCATAACAGTACCCAGCTCAGGGCTGCCATGAACATGAAGTGCTCAAGGACATCAGCCAAGATGATTGATGTTTTTATCAGGGATGCCAGGTCACAAGAGAGAAAAGAAAAGGGCATGTGTGTGATTAGCACGATTACCAAGGGTGCCTTCTGACCTCACAACCCTTCAAAATGATGTTAATAGACCCATTTTACAAATAAAAGTATGGAAAACCTGAGTGGTAGGCATTACCAGGCAGTGAAGCCAGGAACGCCTGACCAGAGGCTCCAGAGAG
The DNA here is from genome assembly GCA_963924515.1 of Vespertilio murinus. Taxonomy (NCBI): domain Eukaryota; kingdom Metazoa; phylum Chordata; class Mammalia; order Chiroptera; family Vespertilionidae; genus Vespertilio; species Vespertilio murinus. Next base: position 39,128,706 of record OZ004716.1, on the reverse strand, counting down.
AAGGAAGTGACATTTCAGCTTCCTGACGAAAGGAATCATGGGGACCAAATGAGGGCTCTCCAGGAGCAGGGCCTGAGGAAAGGCCCCTGCACAGCCTCACCTCCTGGGGCCTCCTCTTACAGCCCCCCCTTCCTGTGGGCCTCTCTCAACTTGGCACCAGCCAGCCCTCTCTCAGCTCCAGACCTGTGAGCCCCACCCAGGGACACCACCACCCTATCGAGAAACTTCTCCTGCTCCCTCCCTCGGCCCAGCCCTTGGTCATCACAGGCAACACACCCTATCTTCACTGCTTCTCAACATCCCACATCAGATCCCCCTCCCTGCCCACAGCCCAGCCCAGCTCAGGCCTTGTACTCGCCCACCTGGAGCACCTCCCTCTCCTTCAGCCTCCCTTAAGCACCCAGGAGCAATTCTGACATTCTAATCTGGCCCCGCCCCTTCCACTCAACACCTTCAAGGCACAGGGTAAGCATGAATGAGTCCTTCAGAGACCCTCCCACCTCTGTTGCAGCACTCACCACCCCTCCGTGCTTACGAGGTGCCAGGCACCACTCTGGGCCTTGGGGACATAGCAGGGAGTACGACAAGTCCTGACTGCCTCCTGCCCAGGTGCCCACACTGACTCAAGTCTGAATCCCCAAGTATCTGCCATAGGCCCTGTCCAGAAACACAAGTGAGAAAATGTCAGTGAAGCAGCAGGCACATCTGGCTGTGCACACGGAGCAGCTACCTCCACATCCAACCCAACAAATGCTTCCTGAGGCCCCTGCTTCTGTGGCTTCCTGGCCAGATGCCCACCCCTGCCTCCTTTATGCACCCATCTCCTACGCAGCTTCTGAAGCCCAGTCTAATGCCACCTCCTCTGGGAAGCCTTCCTCGGGCCTTCCACAGCAGAGTCAGTCCCTCCTTTCTGTGTGAGGATGACTGTCCATGCCTGCCTCCTCCACTGAACTGGGATCCCCTCCCCTCAAAAGTAAGGAAACCACGAGGCCACGTGGGACTCATTCCTGTACCTCCAGAACTTGTGTAAAGCCTGGCACTCAGCAGCTTCAGAAAATGTCTGTGGAATGAATGAATCCATCAAGAGAATGAATACCAGGAAGAGAACACTAGCTCTGGGCCTTGGGAAGAAGAGATAAGTGCGAGAAGAAGCGAGAAGTCCCTAGGATCACGGCTCTGCTTTCTTGACACCACCTCCCTGACCTTTGCCCCTGCTCCCCACTAAGGACCCTGTCTCTCCAGGCCTCAGGAAGGCCCTGGGACTGACACTTCCACAAGCACAGCGGTCCGACTTCTGCCAGCCAGCCTGCCTGGCCCACGGGGCTCCCGGTGAGGCTGTTACAAAGTGTCTGGTTTCCCGTCTGCAGGCCATCTGTCCCTCCCCAGCAGGATCGCTGGCCCTTTTCCAGAGGGACTGGAAGTCTACTTTTAGGTCAGGAGTTCCCTGGGGACTGAGGGAATGGTCCCTCGACACTGCTTTAGGGGCCTCTGACATCCTGTGGAACCTGTGGCAATGCTTTCAACCTCAGCACCCATAGCGCTAGCCAGCTCAGCTCACAGAGGCACTGCCAGCGGGCCAGGGACGTGGCTGCTACGAAGAGCATGCCAGCCTCTCAGTCTGAGCCCAGCTGCTCCGGACAGCTTCCTGCTCACCAGATCCTGTGCTCATCCCTCCCTGACCGCCTAGGGGCCACTGTGCCCAGCGGGGGGCAGGGCTGCGGGGGAGAGGGCATGGCCTCAGCTCCAGCAGGGACTTGCTGTGGGACCTGTTTCCTTACCTTCAAAAGAAGGAAAATAAGACAAACCTTACGGAGTAGCCTAGCACAGTGCCTGTGCAGAACAGTGCTCAGTAAATGTTCGCTGACCCACAGGGCCTGGCTCTGGTCTGGCAAACGCAGGAGCAGCAGCGGCGGCTGCAGGACTGTGAGGGCTGGAGAGGACTGGAGATTCAGAGCACAGGCCCTGGGGCCGCAGAGACTCACTTCCGTCCTGACGACGCCACTTACTTGCTGTGAGACCTTGGGCAAGTCGCTTCACCTTTCTGGGCCTCTGTTGCCACATCTTCTAAATGGGCATTAAATGTGCGTCAACACACTTGGAAAGTGTGACAAAATGACCACTCCTGACCGTGACTGACGGTGCCCTGCCTGCGCGGCCACGTGGAATGGCCACATGGTGCTCCTGTGAGCCAGGCCTTCCTCTCGGCTGTGCAGCGAACGGCAGGCTGGCGGAGCCCGGCTGGGCCGCTGTGGGGACAGAGTCTGCGCCTCCCCTGCCCTGGCAGGGACTGGGATGGTAACACCAGAGCCCAGTCCGGGGGTGCTGGGTGCAGGAGTCACATCCCCACTGCGCTGTGCGCTTTGCCAGCCGAGGCATCCCTCCTCCTGAGCGGACTGGGCGGGCACCGCTCAGGAAAGGCCCCTTCGTTTACTGCCGCCCCACAAGGGCCACTCACCAAAATGGTCGTGACCACCAGCGTCTTGTTGGCCAGCGTCTGTGACAAGTTGATGTCCAGGGTGGTGGCGTTCATGGCCAGGGTCCGGTTAGAGTACCACACCCCAATCTGGGAAGAAGAGGGGTGTGGCACTCTAACCGATGGGGTCCCTCCCAGCCCTCCAGCCCTTCCGCCTCCACCCACCCCACCCAGTCAGGGCTCTGGCTGCACCCTGGGGCTGCTCACCTCTCGGTGGCCCTGCGGGGACTTCTCTAGGATACGCAGGGTGTAGTTGGTCCTTTGCCCTTTGCTGTTGAATTCGACCCGCCCGGTCAGCCCGTCATACTCTACCTAGCAGGGTGGGAGGTGGCCAGAGGGAGGGGTGGCAGGGGCCCAGAGAGATGGGTGGGAGAGGCCCAGAGGGAAAGAGACAGAGGTGGAGGGGACAAAAGAGAGGGAGAGGGACCAGGAAGGACCACAATTAAACACGCAAGACCACACACCAGCAAACGCGGAGTGATGGAGCAAAGACACAGGACACAGCCGTGCAGGTGGGCAGAGGAAAGCCAGGAAAAAGGGACAGAGGGAAGAGCAAAGAAGAGGCGCAGAGGAAGCAAGAGGCGTTGGTGGGTTGGAGGTGAGGGAGAGGGCAAAGGGCCAAAAGGTGGACACAGTGAGTCCCCCACCGGAGGCAGGCCGATCGCCCACAGCCCTCCGCTCCCAGCTCACCATGCGCAGGTAGTTCATGAGGCTGGTCCCGTGGGGCCAAATGTTGGCCGACGTGCAGGCCAGCGGCTTCACACCGATCTCCTGGCTGCGGTTCAGCTCCCGGACGGCGCTCACCACCACGTGCACGGCATCAAACATCAGGGCAGCCGACAGCTGCGAGAGGGGCAGAGGGGGGGTGCGACAGGGAAGAGGCAGCTTAGCCAGGGGAGTCTCCGAGCCCCATGGCGCTGCTCCCAGCCCTCACACAACTCTCTCAGGCTGTCTTTCTCGGGGAATGCATGCTGCCAAGCCTGCACGGAAGCGTGTGACCATGTGTCTGTTCAGGGGAGGGCATGTCTGAGAGAGTGTGCCTGGACAGCCAGTGTGTCACCCCCAAAGGGAGTGTTCATGGGCCTGAGGGTGAGGGTGTGCCTGGGAATCTGCATGTCTATGTGGCTGACACGGGCATAGACAATGGCCACAGCCCCTCTCTGGATGTGCCTAGGGACGTTTATGTGGGTGGGGCTGGCAAATGTTCCTATTTGTTTATACACAGGGCGGGGCGGGGTGTCTAGGAGGCAGGAGCACCTAATGGCTGTGAGCTGGGAGACAGGCAGGTCTGAGCTGAAGACAGTTATACTATTCCCTGTAGTGTGCCAAGCCCCCTCTCCCCTCTGAACCTCAGTTTCCTCCCCTGTATGGTGCAGATAATCGCCATCTCTGCCTCTGAGCACTAGGGTGGGGATCAAGCAAGATAAAGAACTCAAAACAGCACCTGGCACACAGTGAGGGCTCCAGACAAGCTGCCACTGATAGTGATTGACGACACAGGGCGTCTGAGTGTGTCTGCGAGTGCGCCTTAGCTGGGTGGATGTGCAGGTGTGAACCTCGTGCTGTGCGGGTAGGAGCTGGGATGCGAATAAATGTGTCTGTGTCAGTGTGTGCATCTGACTGCATGGCTCGGTATCCGTGAGTTTCTGCGCACGTAGGATTGTCTCAGTATCTCGGTTTATGACTAGATGTCTGTAAACAAACCCACATAAATATGCATCTTCTGTATGTTTGCATTTATTCAAAATATATTCTCAGAAACCTACTTTGAGCCAGGCTGTCTTAGGTGCCGGTATATAATGGTGAACAGGGAGAAAGCCCTGCCCTCAGGGAACTTATAATCATGTACGTGTATCTATATCTCAGCAAAATACAGAGCAAGCCACATGGAGATTAGGTAAGCAAAGACAGGTGCTTTGGAGGAAAATACAGCAGGAGAGGGTGCTAGAAGCCTCACAACTAAGGGGACATGTGAGCAATGACTTGGTGATGAGGAAGCGAGTCGCCAGTTCTCTGGGGAAGTGAGTGCAAAGCAGAGAGCCCTGAGGTGCGCGTGCGCTGGGGCAGCAGAGGCACCTGGAGGCCAGTGTGGCTGCTGCACTCTGAGAGGTAGAGAGGACAGGTCAGACTTATCCCAGAATGAGGCTGCGTAGCACGTACGTGGGAAGTGAGTGGGAGCACCAGAGGCTCTGAGCACCAACTGGCAGAGATTTGAAGGGGCCCAGAGTATCTGCGTGCAGAGTGCCCGGGTGCAGGGGCGAGGGGGTATGCTCACCGCAGGTCCCGGGTAGGTGCTGGCTTCGCAGTTCTCTCTCCAGGACATGTTGAGGCTGCGCACAAACTCGGGGTAGAAGGGGTGCGAGGTGTTGAACATGGAGAAGCCCAGGATGTTGGAGGAGTCCTCCACAATCCCGTCCAGGTGCAGGATGGGAAAGTCCTGGGACGAGAAGAAGGGTGAGGCCGGGGCCAGGCCCCACTGGTGCAGATACCATGGGAGGGGATGGGGCCAGAGGGGCTGCTGGGGGTACGCACCATGGTGGTGAGGATGTACTTGTAAAACGCTGAGATCATGCCTAGCTCTGAGGCCTGGAGAACACCGGCAGGAAAAGAGGCGACCAGAGAAGCAGAAATGGGGAAAAACCGAGAGGGGAAGAGATATTTACAGACAAGCCTGGCAGGAAGGCACACTGTGGGAAACACAGTAAGCAACACCCAGAGAGAGAGAGAAGGAAGAAGAAGACACACGTGGGCAGAGGGAGACCTTGATCCCTCATGTCCCACCCTGCTGACTGGTAGCCCAGCTGGGATGTAGGCGCCTTGAATGCCTGTCCCGCTTTAGGTTACTTAAAAGATGGGCCTTTGGCCAAAACCGGTTTGGCTCAGTGGATAGAGCATCAGCCTGCGGACTGAAAGGTCCCGGGTTCGATTCCGGTCAAGGGCATGTACCTTGGTTTCGGGCACATCCCTAGTAGGGGGTGTGCAAGAGGCAGCTGAATCGATGATTCTCTCTCATCGATGATTCTAACTCTCTATCCTCTCTTCCTCTCTGTAAAAAATCAATAAAATATATATATTTTTTAAAAAGACTGCCCTCTGGAGACAGGCACAGGGACACCTCAGAAACAGGGCAGGTAGGGAGGATAACCTTAACCTTAATGCCCATGCTGCCCACGCCCGGTTTGGGCTGCTGATGTGTAAGGCTCAGCCTGGTCCCAGGTCAGATAAACCACCCCTGCCATCTTTAAAAGCACTTTGCAGCAAAAAAGCAGCCAATAAGGTTCTTAAGACTCATGTGTGTTTTTTTAAAGGATTTTTTAAAATACATTTTATTGATTTTTTACAGAGAGGAAGAGAGAGGGATAGAGAGTTAGAAACATCGATGAGAATCATCGATCAGCTGCCTCTTGCACACCCCCTACTGGAGATGTGCCCGCAACCAAGGTACATGCCCTTGACCGGAATCGAACCCGGGACCTTTCAGTCCGCAGGACGACGCTCTATCCATTGAGCCAAACTGGTTTCGGCAAGACTCATGTTTTGAGCCCCCTTTCTCACAGCCCCTGAGAAGAACAGAGCTAGAAGACCAGGCCAGGAATGCCCAATCCTGCCCCACAATGGACATTATTCCTTTAACCAGCACCATCCTGCTTTGCCTGAGTGTCAGGAGCTGTGATCACGTGGGTTCCAGCCCAATCACGACAGGGATGGACAGGCCCAGGAGGAAAGTGACCACAGGTCAGCCTGCAGACTGAAGGGTCCTAGGTTTGATTCCGGTCAAAGGCACATGCCCAGGTTGCGGGCTCATTCCCCAGAGGGGGGCGTGCAGGAGGCAGCTGATCAATGGTTCTCTCTCCTTATTGATGCTTCTAACTTCCTCCCTCTTCTTTCTTCTCTGAAATCAATAAAAATATATTTAAAAAAATAAAAACTAGAGAAAATAAACAATACAGGTTAGATTATGAGAAAAAATTAAGAGCAGGGAAGCAACGAATGATGAATGAATGTGGGTCACCGGTGGACAGCGTGTGGCGGGCCGGCATCTGACTCTGGCCCCTCCTGGGTGGCCTTGAGCCTGACCGTTCCCCACAGGAGCCCCAGCTTCGGCATCCACAAGTGATCATCACGCGTGCCCACAGGGTGGGTGAGAGCCAAACTACAGAATACATGCAAAGTGCCTCAATACACAGCAGCACACACTTCATAAGGATACTAGGAAGCTCCCCCTAGTCTAGGCCAGGCAGGGTCCCAATCAGTTCCCTACCCCTCACTCATCAACTCTCACCGCAACCCACTGAGCAGCAGCTGTCCACAGGGAGGGGAGGCAACTGTCCAGGGTCCAACAAGGGCTGCAACTGGGGAACAGCTGAGCCGAGGGACAACCTTCCTGATTATCTCTGCACGTAGGAAGCAGGTCTCCTTACCCCATGTGACCACTGAGGCCCATGGGCACTAGGGCCATGTGCTCTGTCCCCCATGTTTCTGACCCTGACCCCTTAGGGAAGCAGAGACAGGGGACCCACCTTACGGAGGATGAGGTGGGAGATGGAGGCATTGGCGTCGATGATAATGGTGGACACCTTGTCATCACGGATCTCCTTGAGCAGTGGTGTGGGGTCCCGGCTGTCATCCAGCATCCTCACTGACAGCGTCTCCTTGGAGATGAGGAAGCCTCGAACCAGCTCCTCCAACCGCAACAGGCCTGGGGGTGGGGTCAGTCCTGGATTAGAGCCCCTCCATGTGCCTGATACGGGGCGAACACTCCCTCCTCCTCACCACCATGGGGGAACTGGGGAGGGGACGAGGGTGCGCTCAGGAGATGGGCATCTGTCTGTCCAGAGTGCAGCTGGCTGTCTTGGGGTACCAGACCCAGGGACCTGATGCCTAGGTCCTCCCAAATTAAAGCTCCAACCTGCACTTCCTCCTGACCTCCAGAGGCCTTCCTCCTGCCACCTCCTGCCCCCACTGATGTGTGTGACAGGCATCTCACACGTCACACGTGCAAAGCCGCATTCTGCTCTTCTTGCCCAAACCGGCACGTCTCCCAAGGTGGTGACCCACTCCACCTGCCAGTCTCTCAGGCCAGAACCCTGGACAGCAGCCTGGCCTCCTCTCTCTCTCACTCCCACACCCAATCCGCCACGCTCTACCTTCAAAACACATCAGACCCATCGACTGCACACCCCACCAGTGTGCCCTGGCCCAAGCCAGTGTCTTCTCTTGCCTGTTACAACAGCCAAACGTGCCCCCAGAGTCTGTTCCCTACTCTGCAGCCAGACCACGCAAAGCAGATGTGTCCCGTCTCTGCTCCAAATCTTCTAACAGCTCCTCGGTCATTCAGAACGAAGGCCCACGTCTGCAAGGCCCGCCTCCATCTGCTCACCCTCATTCTCTCCTGACCTCATCGCCCCATCACCCCCTCTCCCCATCACACACGTGTCCTCCATGTCTCACACTATCCCGTGGCCTTTGCACTTGCCGTTCCCTCTGCCTGGAACGCTGTTCTCCCAGATCCCCACACAGTCCCCACCCTCCCACCTTCAGATCCTCACTAAATATCACGCCCTCGGTGACTCCCACATCCCCCCCTCCCCGTTCCATTTCAAATTGCCCCCTCATTCCAGCACGCCCAGTCCCTCCACTGTTTGTTCACAGGACTTTTCCCTTTTGACTAAACAGCATCCTCATTTACGTTCATTGCCTGGCTCCTCCCTTTAGAATTTAAGTTTGATAAGGGCTGGGATTCCGGCCTGGCTTGCACGCTGCCATATCCTTAATATCAAGCAAAACGCCTGGCACATAGCAGGTGTTCAATAAACACCCTTTGAGACAGCAGTTCTTCCTGGAAGTTTCTGAGCGCACCCTCTCTCTCCAGCTGCACACTCACAGACCCACAGCGTCTCCACCTAAATGTCTCACAGACCTCCCCCAACTGTGCCCCGAATGACTCTCCTCCTCCTCGACAGACCTGGTCACAGTTCATGACCCTGGCCTCTCTCCTCCCTCACCACTCTTCTCAGATCTGTTGTCTGTCTATCCCGCAGCCCCACCTGGGCCCTACCCAGTACCATGTCCTCCGCCTCTTGCTGGTCTCCCTGCCACCTCTCATGTCACCCTCCAGTCCACTCCCTGCACTGTGGCCAAAGACTGCTTCCTGCACCCCAAGTGGGGCCCTGTCCCTCACCCCACGCTATGTGGGAACCTTCACCGTCTTCAGGATGATACAGACGCGAGGTCCTGCCTCATGCTCCCATACTCCTGCCGCAGGGAGCAACTCTGAGCCTCTCAGAGGGGCCACACTCCCTCCGTCGCAACTTTGCCTGCCATGCCCTCAGAGCATGCTCCCCCTGCCCCCACCCTCAGGTCCAGCGGTGATGCCCCTTTCTCGGGGATTCAGGCTCCAAACCTCCCAGAGTTTTTGCTTCGATAGCCCCTGCTCAGCTCCTAGCAGTGTCACTCCATGTCACAGCTACTCAACAACTGCGTCCTCCACTGGCTCCGAGCCCCCTGAAGTCAGGGGCCTTGTACCTGGCAGGTGCTTCCCACTATCTGTGGGCTAAATGGTTCCTTCGGGAAGTGGGGGGAGGGCTCAGTGGAACCAGAGCTCTGGGTTCCTGAAGGGGAAGGAATAATGGGGACCAAGAGATCGTTCCAACCTGGGGGGGCACTAATGACTGTGGGAGACTAGGTCACTTGGGAAGGGAGTTTGGGGAACAGAAAAAGAAACGTCCAAGTTTCCTCCCTCACACTCGGCCTTGGCGCAGATGAGGCTAGCCGAGGGGTAGTTGAAGGACTTGAGGATTCGGGAGACGGCCAGGCTGACATCCTCGTTACTGGGGTACAGGCTGACAGATGCAAAACGAAGGTACTGGAGGCGAGGCGTCTCCTCGGGACCCACCTTGATGTGGGGGATCTGGACAGAGAAGGAGCTTTTGCTTCTATCCTGCTCCCTCCTCCCCATCCTCACCACCTCCCCGGGACCCGCACCCCGCCTCACCTCCTTCTCCCCACAGATATGGCTCACGGTGGAAGCAGATGCAGGGCTGGAGGAAGGCCCCAGAACAGACACGACCCCCTTAGGCAGGATCTGACACACTGCGAGGAAGAAACCACAGAGTCAAGGACCCTTTTCCTCCTCTCCGTCCCCACCGCCAGGGAACCACCCAGCCCAGGAGTGGAACTGACACTCCCCACCATGGGGACCCAGGAGCCCAATCCCTGCCACCCTATGGAGGGGGCACCAAGAGAGACAGGGAGAAATGGCAACAAGACAGGTCAAACCAGAGAAAAACAAAGGACGGGATGAAGAGGAAACACCAGGGGCCTCCTCTGGCTGCAGATCCAGCGCCAGGTTACTCAGCCTGCATTTTCCTCAGCCTTTCTAATCTTCCAGCACCCCCTCCACCCCGAACCCTTGGCCAAGGTCCCCTCTTCCCTCTGCACCCCAAACATCATGCTTCCGTTGCATTTGCTTGCTCTACTTTCTTCCACATTCTTTTCCCTTAAACATGTGTGCATCTCAATCCTCAAGGTAGGAGCTGTTGCTTTGGCTGCCCAATGCCCATTCTCAAGGCAGAACCCTGACTTTTCCTCAGGGAAACCCCTTGGTTCCCAGGATAGGGTCATCTGACCCAGGATTACAGAACCATACTGCCCTGGCCACTGTGATTGGTTCAGAGACTGAAATGGGCTCACTCTGGACCTCGGGGAGCCTTCCCCAGGTCTTCTGCTACAATTATTACTGGGTTTGCTAAGTTGGTGATATAAGTTCTGAGCTGGTGGGAACATATGCCACCAGTTGGGAAGGGCATTCCTGAAAATTAAGCCGACATAGAGGAAAGCAGGACCCAGAGATGAAGACAGAGAGATCCCTGCCACATTCAAATAAACGCATCAAAACAAAATGCCTCATCTTCCTCCAAACTTGCTCCTTCTGTAGTTTCCACACCGGTGAGGGCCTACCATTCAAATACCTGGAAACATGACCTTTGCTTTCTTCTGTCTCCCTATAGCCAATTAGACACCAAATTTTCTTTTTGTCCTCAAATCTTCTCACATCTATCCTCTTCTCTTCGACTCCTCCTCCCCTGCTCTACTTCAGGGCTCTCAACTCAGCCTCCTCGCTGGTCACCTGAATCTAGCCTCTGGACACACTTTCACCAGCTCCCTGGTCTAAACCCACCGACAAGTCCCACTGCCTACAGGTGAAGGCAATGTTTTCAAGTGACTACTGCAGGCCTCCTGGAGCTGGCCTGCCAGTCTGCCCAACCTTACCTCCCACTGCCGATCACACTCTAGTCCAGATGTCATCTCTTCTGATCCCCCTAAACATGTCCTGAGTCCAGGTGGTCAGGATGGGTGTAACCCCGCACTCTGTTCCTTGGCTCTGAATATCCCCCCCCCCTCCATTCCCCAGCTCCAGACTACAAGCACGTGCCTGGAACACCATCTGTCTCCTCACCCTCTATCCCAGCTTCTCCCAATTGATATTCTGTGCTGCCAAAGTCAAAAAGTCCAAGAAACATTACTCCTCATTCTCCCTCTCAGTGATGTGAAATATACATGAACATAATAAATGCTCTGATAAGGCCTGCAGGAAAGAAATCTGTGTAAAATACATTTGAAGGCAGCATCTCCTAATAGTCTATAACTCCAGCATGTTAACGGACATTCATTCAACCCACACTGTTCAACGAATACTTATGCACCCCTACGACGTGGCATACTTTGAGCAACAGCACTCTTTGTATATATCTTGTTCATTTTCAGAGCTCAACTTCAGTTTAGCCTTCTCCAGAATGCCTTCGCTAACCCTGCCCCTGAGGCCCCTGCCTTATTGCCTGGGCCTCTCATTACTCAGCTCTGGGGCTAAGTATCCTTGGCCAACTATGAAGCTTATTTTTCTTTCAAATATGTTTTTTATTGATTTTTAAAGGGAGAGAGAAAGGGAAAGAAGAACATCAATTTGAGAGAGAAACATTGATCTGTTGCCTCCTGCACACACCCTTACTGGAGGTTAAGCCCACAATCTTGACATGTGCCCTGACTGGGAATCAAACCGACGACCTTTTGGTGCACGGGAGGACGCTCAGCCACTGCCAATACCAGCCAGGGCTAAGCTTATTTCTCAAATGAGGCCCTCAGGGCAGGACTGGGCCTGATGCCCTCCCCATTCCCATCCCCAGCAGCACCATCTCTGGGAGACAGGCACGCCTGACATGAAGGAAGGGGCAAATGGAGCTAGAAGAGGACAAGGAGAGCTAAGGAAGTGGAGGGGACTCGGGGGGGACCCACTGAGGGCTACTAGCCTGCCCAGCCTCACCCCACACCCCCGTGGCCCTGCTCACTGGTGTCCGTGGTCTCGTACTGGCTGTCCCGCTGCAGCTCAAAGATGTCTACTTCCACTCGGGCCTTGGCTGGGACCTCGATGATCCCGTTGATCTGCTCCCGGGCCAGGGCCAGGGCCAGACGCTCGCCACGGCCACACACCGTCTGATCATCCAGGATTGCAGCTGAGAGGACACAGGGGTTGGGGACCAGACTCCGAGATCCTGGGGTGGGAACGGGGACGGGAACTGGGGTCTGGACTCCTGGATCGGAGGCTGAAGAGAACTGGGTCCAGGGAAGAAGTAGCTAGGGACTGCGGCTCCTCAGTGCTGAGGGAAGCTGAGAGCGGAGGCCCGGATCCCTGGGTCCTGAGGAAACGGCCTGCCTGGGTTCCCAAAGAGGAGCCCGGTGTCCGGCGGGAGGGTCTCTGAGGAGGCAGGGGCAGGGCTGCAGGGCCTCACCCATGCGCAGTGATGAGAGCACCTGGCAGCTGGGGCTGGCAAAGGCGACAATCAGCAGCAGCAGCAGCTCAGCCGGCATCTTCCTCCCCTCCTCATGGGGACGCAGCTGCCGCGGCCCCCACTCGCCACCTGCAGGGATCGCCATGGGGAGACTGAGCCCCTTTGGAGGACTGCTGGACAGGGTGGTGACCACAGTCCTGGGACATTGTGAGTGAGCTCTGAAGGGCCCTGCCCTCATTAGTGCTGAGGGCATTGCTAGGAAGAAAGCTCAGGCTCTAGGAGCACTACCAGGGAGGAGCTCACAGCACTCAGGCACTGAGTGGGGGAGCCACTGCCAGGGAATATTCACAGCTTCCAAATTGGGAGGGAGGCATGATATGGATCTTAGGTAAGGGACCATCCCCACCCCAACAGGAAACCAAGAAGTGCCACCCCCAACCCATTCCGCCCTTGGGCCCTTGTCTCTGGGCCGGCAGCTGTTACTAGGCAACAGAAACCGGCTGGAGAGGATGCAGTGGTTGCTAAGCAACCCCTCCCAGGCCTCACTTGCCACCTTCCTGACGTCCCTGGTTCCCACAATTCCACAGGGAGAGAGGCCTGGACATCCGGGGTCTGGAGGGTAGAGTATCCGGGAGTTAGGAAACTTGGAGAGAGAGGAAAAGATGGAGAGAGACACACATGGAGACACATAGACAGACCTAAAGCAGCTAAGGGGCTAAAAGTGTAAAGACAGAAAGATGGGGGGTTGGGGAAGGGGTGAAGAGAGAGACAGAAAGAGAAAGAAAGGCTAAGAGGGAGGAAATATGAAAAGACTCAGGAATGGAGAAAGGGAAACACAGGCAGAAATACAAGGGACTAGAAAGATGACAAGAAGACAGGGAAACGGGGCTAGAAATGGCGAGAACAGAGAAGGAGAGTTACCGGGAGATAAAGAGAGAACTGGGTGAGAGAAGGAGGGAAGGGACTGGAAGGTAGGGAGACATGGAGATGGAGAGAGGAGCAGGATAGGCAGAAGAGAGAGAAGTCAAGATACAAGAGAGACAGAATAGAGCAGGAAGACAGAGAATGGAGACACAAATCCACTCAAGATGCCACCAAAGAGAGCCAAAGGGAAAAGCAAGGCGGGGAGTGCACTGTCTGCCGAAGAAGGTGCCAAACTGGCCCCCGCCAGCTCCGGGTAGCTAAAGATTGGGGGGAGACAGTGCATCTTTGCTTCCCACAATAGCTCCCCACCTCTAGCGAGTTAGAGATTTCTGTGGGTACCCCAGCCTTCTGCACGATGACCACTGGACATGGACAACTTGAGCCAGATGTGTGACTTCCCCTGGACAAGGGCCATGCCCCATGTGTGTTTCTTTGGGAGAGGGTTACTGTGAGCCCAGAGTGCTGGGAGGTAAGCCTTGGGGTCGCCCTGTACTCCACCCAATCCCCAAGGAAGGAGGGCTTGAGCTGGTGAGATGACAGAATGATACCTGTCTAGAGAGGGCAGAGACACAATCAGACACTTCAGACTGTCCCTTCTGGCCGGGAAAACCTAGGCCAGGGCAGCAAGAGATCCCATCAGTCCCTGCTCTACCCCCAACTCCCATGTGACCTTCAGCAAATTGGTCTGTCTGTCTCTCTGTGGGGGCTTCTGGGAAATAGGCTGGGGGGAGTGTAAAAGGGCATGCTGGACAAGCTGGGGACTGCAGACTGCGATTTGGGTCTAATGTGAAGGCCTGACAAGAGTGGAGGAGCAAGGAACACTGGGAGACCCAAAAGGAGAACTCACAGGGGAGGGAAGTGGGGACTGGGGCTGGGAGAGGGGCAGGAATGAGGCTGTCATCCTGAGACACCAGGGGCTTTGGGGCAAATCAAGGAGCAGAGACTAGAAGATAAAAGGCTGAGGAAGATGCAGGGGCCTAAGGGTGGCAGACACAGGTGCGAGCAGAAAGATAGAGCGCAGGGCCAGGGATGGGGGCCACAAGATGGACATAGGTGCACAGGAAGTGAATGACAGAAAGACAGACAGACCTAAAGGAACTAGACTAAATAGGAGAGAAGGACACACAGACATCACCTAGGAGACATCCAAGGAGACAGAGACCAGAGAGAGTGTGTGAGAGAGGAAGAGAAGGCAAGCCTAATTCCCAGGCTCAAGGACTTAGGTTGAAATACAGCAGCAAACTGAGCAGAAGGGACTGAATTAGGGGACCTGCCAGGGGAGGGAGGCAGACAAGTGGGCATGTGAGACATTGATATCAAAGGTGAGAAGGCAAATGGGGTGAGAGAAGGCAAATGAGGTGAGAGAGAGAGAGAGGGCAAAAGAAATGACAACAGGTACAAGAAGTGTGGGGAGGAAAGAAATTGCAAAGCTCTGAAAAGAAAGAGGGCTCCTTAGAAAGAGACACGGGGGGGGGGGGAGTGTGTTAGAGCCACACAGCAGATCTATAGAAGAAGGGGTGTGCAAGATTGAGAGAGACAGACAGAGACAGACTCACAAACTAGTAGAGAAAGGGAGTGAGAGTCAGGGAGGAAAACTGAGGAGGAAGACAGAGACCTGGAGGGGCGCAGGCAGGAACAGGCAAAGCACTCATAGGAGGGAGCCAGTCTGCACAGAGGTGCGCCCACTCAGTGCCTGCAGGCACGTGGGGGACCTGGGGCATTGAGGGGGGTGGTGAGGGGAGAAGTGAGAAGAGGACGGGGGGATTATGGGTAAGGCCACCGAGGAAAAGAAAAGACAAAGTCACAAAATGGGCCGTGGAGCGGGGAAGCGGCTAAGGAGTGAGCAATAGAGGGGACACATCCAGAGTGAGTCTGGGGAGGAAAGCAGAAAAGTGAGAGAAGCCCAGGGTTAAAGAGGGAGGAGGCCAGGTGGGCAGAGGCCCAGGCAGAGCACTGGGTAGACAGGAGTGGCAAGAGGGCTAGATTTGGCATGGCAGCCTCCAGAAGAGACAAGAGACGGGAGTTTGGTGAGAGAGAGAGAGAGAGAGAGAGAGAGAGAGAGAGAGAGAGAGAGAGATCAACAGAGACACAAGAAATAGTTAGGCTACCGGCAAAGAAGAGAGAAGTTGGACAGAGTCAGAAGCCAGACAGCCACTAAAATGGAGATTCAAAAACAGAAAAGACTTTTCCAGGAGCTAGAGACCAGATGGCATGGGGATGGGTCCACGGCAGGCGGGGAGGACGAGGCTCGGAGGAAAGAGGGAGCCGGAGGAAACAGCGGGAGCGAGCAGGGCCGGCCGCCGTGGAGCCGGGCCGGAGAGAGCAGGGGCGGAGACGGGCCAGGAGTCCGGAGGAGAGAGACCACAAGTCAGCCCCTCGGGACCCCAGAGGCTGAGGGGCAAGGGTGAGCTGTGTACCCAGAAGAAGGGGTGCGGAAGGGCCAAGGGGAATGGAGGTTGGGGACAAGGCAGACCCTGGGGGGAGAGGGCATTTGCGGGTCCTAGGAGCAGAGAAATGTACCCCCCACCCACCCTCTTCGCCAGGCGGCAGTAGGTACAGCCTTCCAGGACTCAGGCCGGCCCCAGCCCAACCCCTGCCCCGCGGGCACTTACGGATCCTGGTGGGACGGAGGGCAGGGCTCCCTCGAGGCCCGAGAGATGACAGCAGGGAGATGCTCTGGCACTGGGCGGTGGTGTGGCTGGGGCAAGGAGGGGGGGAGAGGGCAGTCCACGGGGCCCCCTCCCCCACCTCCGGTGGTGGCCCCAACTAATCCAAAACGGGGGCTCCCCGGGAGCAGAGAGAAAGGACAGGTGGAAGAGGAGAGGGTGGGCCGAGGAGGGGAGGAAGGAGAAAGGAGAAAATGGAGGAAAGAAGGGGAGAGAGGAGAGGGCGAAGGAGCAAATGGAGGGGAAGGAGGGAGGAGAGGAGGAGAGGAAGGTGAAAATGGGAAGGAGGGTGCACAGGCAAGAGCCGGGGGAGGGGGAAGCCGGCCCAGGAAAGGGCCCCTGCCCCCTCCCCTAGCCGGGCAGGCCTGGGGGGGCCACTGGGGGCGAGGACTGGGTGGAGACAAGGAAGCCAGCCATCAGGAGAGGTGGGGGAGGGAAGGGCTTAGTGGGGGGAGGGGGCCACCCCTTCCCCCCTCCCCCCAACCTCGGCCCAGCCCTGGATGAGACGAGGGTCTGGAGTCCTCAGGCCCTCCGCCCCCGAGGGAGAAGCATGCTGAGGGTGGGGAGAGGCTGGGGACGATGGGATGCTGAGAGCCAAGAAGGGAGCAGACAAGGTGGAGAGAAAGATGGGAGGGAGCGGGGGAGAGGACAAGGGAGGGGAGGAAGGAGAGGAGCAGGTGGAAGAGGAAGGCAGAGGAAGCTGGGGGTGTCCCGGGGGTGCCCAGCGCGGGGCCCGGGTGAGGGGGCCTGGCCACCGGCTCCTGTCTCCTGTGAGGATCAGCCTCCGGCTCTCGGTCCCCAGCTGCGCCCGCCTCTCTGCTGCCGGCCGTCTCCACTGCCCACTGTCGCCTCCAGCACTGCCGCCTCTCCTCCTCCTCCCCTCCGAGACCGAGACCGAGGCCGCTGCCGCCCGCCCGCCTGCCCGCCGGCTGCCTGCCTGCCACCCGCGCTGGGTCCTGGAGCCAGGGGGGGCGGAGAGATGAGGGAGGCAGGGAGGAGGGCGGGCTGGAGAGAGGGAGGGAGGCAGGCAGAAAGAGAGGAGGGAGGGGAGGCAGAGGAGGGGGAGCCGGTCGTATTGGTCGGGGTTGGGGGCCCCCTCGAGGAGAATGCTGATGAGGAGAAGGCCCTGCATTGGATGGAGGGCCCACCCCCCTCCACCCCCTCCACCACCCCATGCCGCCGCCGCCGCCCTGCCCAGGCGGCCCTTGGGCACCGGAGCCGGTGAGGTGGGGAGACCTAATGAGAAGGCTGCGCTGCTGGGGGAGAGAGCTGGCGGGGATGGAGAAATATGAAAAGAAACAGAAAAAGAGCCACCGAGACCCACGGAGTTGGGCCAGGGTCCACAAACCCCACAAGGACAAGGACAGGGGAAAGCCCAGAGAAAAGAGAAAAAGGCCCCCAGAGACAAGGAAGCAAACCACAGTGAGGAGCAAAGGACTTCCGAGACAGGGCAGCTGTGGAGCAGAGGGCCCCTGGGGAGGTGGAGCCAGGCCTCTGGGAACGGAAAGCAAGGATGGGGAGCGAGCGGTCCATGGTGATGAGAGAAGGCAATGGGCGAGAGATGCCCACAGACATGGGAACAAGGAAGCACATCGCAGAGAGGGCGGCAGGCCAAGGAGAGTGAGAGAAGGTCACAGAAACGGGCGGGAGGCCCACAGACACCAGGGATCCTATGAAGATAAGGATGCAGACCCAAGAGGCCCACTGAGGCAGGAGCAGCCAGCCCATAGAGAAAAGGGAGAAGCCCCCAGAAATAGAAATAGCCCCCACAGAGGTGAAGGGTGATGAGCATGAGAACTCTCCATAAAGCACAGAGAAATCCTTGGGGCCAATGGAGATGAGTGGGTGGGGAATAGAGGCCCTAAATTCTTAGTCACCTGAAGAGAGGCAGTGGGAAAGGGCAGGGAGGTAGAGGCAAAGCCAACTGAGATGGGAGACTTCCTCCCCCTCAGGAGGGAGCTGAGCCGGGCAGGGCGATGGAAGAGAAAAGCAGCAACACAGATCTTGGCGGTCGGTCGGGGTGGGTGGTGCACGTCTGGGTGGGGGGTGAAATTTGGGGGAAAGGAACATGACAGTTGGTGCTGAAGGCTGAGTCCATGACTCACCACCAGCCCCAACTGCTCGTGACGGGGAGGAGACACTGACACACTCACGTGCGGCACCCCGGCACATATCACTGCATGCCTCGAGCACACACGTGGCACATGGCAACTCACACTGGCCTGCCATGGGAGGCCCTCTGCAGCTGGCATGTGGGGCATCCCCAACATACATCTGACACGTACATACATCTGACCCTGAAGGACCACCAATTTTGCACATACCTCCTTTGCTTATGCGGGGACTCCGGCTTAGAATGCTTGTTCTCTTTAAACTGTCCCAGAAGTCTTTTTTTTTTTTTTTAATTTTACTTTATTAAGGTATTTTCTGTGTACATATTTTACCATTGCCCCCCCCACCTCCCATTTATGCCCTCCCTCCCCAGAGTTCTGTGTTCATTGGTTGTACTTATGTTCATGCATACCAGTCCCTCGGTTGTTCTCCTATCTCCCCCCAGGTCTCCTTCCCCTCCCCGCTGTCATTTGGCAGTCTGCTTGTTTTATGGTGACTATCTCAGGACCATATAAATAGAGTCCGCTCCTCCTCTGGTTTTCACCGCCCCTTCCCCTGGGTCCCACTGCTTCCCCTGGTACACACGGCTCGCCCGGGGCACACTGCACCCTGGGACACTCGGCTCACCCGGGGCACTCGGCCCCCTGGGACACTCGGCTCACCCGGGGCACTCGGACCCGTGGGACACTCGGCTCACCCAGGGCACTCGGACCCGTGGGACACTCGGCTCACCCGGGGCACTTGGCCCCCTGGGACACACGGCTTTGTCCCAGAAGTCTTAATCCCGTGTCTCCATTTTTGGGAAGACTGACCTTGGCCTCAGTTTACTCCTGCATCATCTGAAGAGAAGGGACTAGCCAACCCAGATAAACTGGGAGGTCCAAGCAGGTCAGAGCAGAAAGGGGTCTGACAAGCCAAGCTGGCTGGCATTTTCTTTTATTTTTTTCCCCAATTAAATACTTTTTATTGATTTTGAGAGAAGAAAGGAGGTGAGAGCAGAGTATCTCACCATTGGCTGCCTCCTGCATGCCTCCTACCAGGGATCAGACCCCCAACCCTGGGCATGTGCCCTGACTGGGAATTGAACCCGCAATCTTTTGGTGCACAGGATGACCAACCCACTGAGCAACACAGGCTAGCTGGCATTTTTAAGTGGGAAGAGGAGGCCTCAGCCTCCCAGAACCTGCCCAGGAATACAGAACTTGTCAACTGCTGAACCTAGCTTCCACGTTCTCTAGCTACTGCCCCAGGTGATTCCACCCTGAGGGGAAAACTGATTCCCACCAACTTCTTTCCTCTACTGCTTGCACTTATCCATTCAACGTGCCACTGGGTCCCTCTCGCCAGGCAGTAGAGCCTGGGGGTCATGAGTGTTAACCTTGGAGTTAACTCTTGGGTGGGAATCCTGGCTCTGTCTCTTCCTAATTATAGACAAGTCACTTACCTTCTCTGGGCTTCAGTGTTGTTGTTGTTTTTTTATTTTTAAAAAATATTTTTATATATTTTTATTGATATTTTACAGAGAGGAAGGGAGAGAGATAGAGAGCCAGAAACGTCGATGAGAGAGAAACATCGACCACCCGCCTCCTGCACACCCCCCACCGGGGATGTGCCCGCAACCGATGTACATGCCCTAGATCGGAATCGAACCTGGGACCCCTCAGTCCGCAGACCAATGCTCTACCACTGAGCCAAACCGGTCTTGGCTGTTGTTGTTTTTTAAATGTGTGTGAGTGCTGAAACCGGTTTGGCTCAGTGGTAGAGCGTCGGTCTGTGGACTGAAAGGTCCCAGGTTCGATTCCGGTCAAGGGCATGTACATTGGTTGCGGGCACATCCCTAGTAGGGGGTGTGCAAGAGGCAGCTGGTCAATGTTTCTCTCTCATTGATGTTTCTAGCTCTCTCTCTCTCTACCTTCCTCTCTGTAAAATATCAATAAAATATATTTTAAATAAAATAAAATAAAATGTGTGTGAGTTTTGTTTTTGTGTTGTTGTTTTTAGGTTTTTGTTTTTTTGTAAAATGAGAATAATAGTTCCTCCCTCTAGGGTTGAGAGGATGAAACTGAATAATACACGGAAAGCACTGGACAGAATACTGAACACTTAATACACTCAGGACATGTTCCAAGCTATTAATACTTGAGGTCCTAATAAAAATAACTCTTACATAGCTTTTACGCTATGCCGCACAACAACCATATGGGACAGGGGCCATTATCCCCATTTCCCAGATGGGAAAACTGAGGCACGAGGGAGATGACTTGCCCAAAGAAAGCATCAGCTAGGAAGTGGCAGGGCCAAGATTCCAACCCAGTCCAATCCAACCAGCCTGCTTTCAATCACATGGGTGTTAGCGAGTTTAATCTAGTGGGAATTAGGACGCCTGGGTGGAAACCAACTGTATGACATGGCAAACATATAACAGAAACGTCACTCCTGGGTCGTACTCTGTGTTTGAAGCCCCCTGGCAGCTTTTTCAGCCTCAGGAAAGTGAATGGCCAATTCCTCTGAGACTCAGTTGCCCGTCAGAGAAATGGGGGAGGGGAGTTGATCCAAGTCAGCTTCCTGCAGATCCCCTGTCCCTTGGTTTGGGGAGTAGCTCTAGAAACATTTGTAACGGTTCTGGTTGGGGAGACTCACTCCCAAACTCGGGGACCTGTAGGCTATATACCTCCCCCCCCCCCCACTCACTCGATTTCTTCAAATAAACTGCCTCTCTCTCTGCTTTTCCTTTTTTCTTCAGGTTTTCCTCATTCCTTCAGATTCCCTGTCTTCTTGCTTTTCCTCTGACATTTTTCCTACCCCCTCCCTCAAGAGTCCGTCCGTTTTTCTCCTCCTCCTTTATTCCTCTCTCCCACACGAAGTGAATATGGAGCCTTAATTTCCTCTTTTCTTCCCTCCTTGTGACTGGTTTCCTCTCCTCTTGGAGCTGACTCGTGCTCCTTCACTCTCTCCCTTCCCTCTTCGGAGTTCCTGCTCCTCAACTCTCCCGCCCCAGCCCTTGGGGTACCCACTGCCTCAATTTCTCGACTTTCCCCCGGGACTCCCAAGCGACTACCCCCCGCATCCCCAAGATGGCGCCCGCACCCTCACTCCGCTGCCTGACGTCATCACGTTGCCTCCTCCTCCTGAGCCGTCCAGTGCCGGGAGACGGAGGAGGAGCATCCTCCGGGCGTAAGGGGGGCGGGCACTATCAGCCCGGGACCAGCCGGAGAGAAAAGGTCGCTAGAGGATTGGTTGGGCGCTGAACGGACCCCAGACGCTCCATACTATTGGTCCAAGGCTCGGAGACGTAAGTGCGTATTGGCCCAACGGCCGGGGCTAGGCCGGCGATGATTGGGTGCGTTCGGACGTCCGCGCGGCGGCGGCCTCGGAGGTAGGTGGGAGGAGCGTTGCCGAGGGCGTTTGGGGGCGAGAGCGAGGCTGCGGAGCAGGCGAGAAGGTGACGGCGGGAGCTAGAGAGAGCGCAGCGGGAGGGTGGCCGCGCAAGGGGAGCGGCGGCGGCCCGGGCCCGGGCCCGAGGCGTGCGAGACGGCGGAGGCGGGTGAGTGCCGGCGGGCGGCGGGCGCGCGAAGGGCCGGCCCAGCCGCTCCCCCTCGCTGCGGCCTGCGCTCGGCACCCCGCCTGCGTGCTGTGGGCCGGCGGTGGGGCGCGCGCCGGCCGTGAGTGCGGAGCGGCGCCAACCGCCGGCGGGGCCTGTGGGCAGTCGGGCGGGGGCCGTGGGTGGGAAGGGGTCTAGAGTCGAGTAATGGGGCTGAATGAGGAGGGTCCGGGCTCGGGTGGAGGCCTGGGAGGGTCCCGTGTGGGGAGGGAGGCGTTAGAACTATCTTCAGGAGGGGCTCCAGGGCGTATCGGCGGAGCCAGGGGCTTGGCGTGGGACAGTCCAAAACCGAAAGGGGGTGGGCGGTTAGGAAGTCACTGGGGTGCCGGGGGAGGTTTAGGACGAGGAGAAAAGAGATAACTAACTTAATGTAAGGAGAAGATTTAGTTATACTTGAAAAATTAGGCCAGTGAGAAGGGTCTTGACGCGAAAAAATAGTAGGAAACGGACATCCCCAGAGGGCTGACTTAGAGTTGAGGGAGAGGTCCTGGTGTGAAGAATGGGGTTATATTAATGAGAAGAGGAGTTAAACCAAAGTGAAGGGGATTGGATACCCTTGGAATGGGTTCAGAGGGGTCTCTGTGCAAAAAAGGGTTGTTATGTGAAAAGGCTGTTTGGATGGCCCTAGAATAGGTTGGATGGAGGTAGTCCTTTGGAAAAGTACAGGGAATTAGGTCAAGGTGAAGAGTGGGAAGTAGAGGTGTTTAGGGTGTTGAGAGAGATCTGTTCTGGCGACGTGGAGAGTGTCTGGTTATCACTGGAATGAGAATGACCTGTTACGTTAGGTTGATAAGAAGTTGGGGATCTGGGTATTGCCAGAATATTTAATACTGGCTGGTGAGAGAATCTGGATGTGAGTGATCTGGCTCTTCTCTGTCATTGTTAAAGTGGGGGTCAAGGGGAGTTTTGCATAAGAAGAGAGGTTCTGTGTCTCCCTAAAGGGGACCTGGGCAGTGGAAAGGTCTGTGTGTGAAAGAGGGTCAAGCTATTAGATATCTCTGAATTGGGTTAATATGTGTTCGGGATCTTTCTGCAAATAAGGGGAATTAAGTTGATGTGAAGAAGGGGCCTGAGCATCTCTGGAATGAGTTAAGGTGGAAGAGGGTTTTTTTTGCAAAAAAGTAGGTAAGGTTAATGATGTGAAAGGGAGTCTGGGTAACCCTGAATGGGTTAGGGTAGTTTGTAAATGAAGACGAGGGGGTTAAATCAATGTGAAGAGGGGATTGGGTATCCCAGAGGGAAATTAGAATTGCAGATGAGGTCTCAGTGCAAAGAAAAGGTGTGCGCCCTGGGGATACAAGCTAGGGTGGTGGAAAGAGTCTAGGTATGAAAAATGGGTTAGGTATTTGTGAAGATGGGCCTGGGTGTTTTGGATAGGCGTCAGGGTTGAGGGAGAGGGCCTTTATTTAAAGAGGAGGATGAGTTGCACAGTGTGAGAGTGCTTAAAGGTGTAGGGCAGGGGAAGTGTGAGTGATCTAGGTGTAAAAGAGGTTGAGAGTCTCTCGGGGAGGGTGCAGAGAAAGAGCAAGACTGGAAAAAGTGGGTAGTTAGACCCTTTGTGGACTCCCGTGGGAATGGGTAGTGAGTTGGTAGGGAGAGGAGGTTGGTCAGTGGAAGGAGGTCTGTGTGGAGAGGACAAGGGTTCCTGTGTGATGGGTGGGGCCTTGGGCCAGCTGTGAGTCCTGGGAGAATGAGGGATTGGACAGGTTTCAGGGATCGGGTGGGTGGAGTTTGATTCCAGTTGATTCAGTAGATTGACCAAGAATGGCCTGCTGGGAAGATTTTTTGTGCTATGGTGCCCTTGTGTGTTTGAGAGACGAAAGGTTGTTAGGAAGAGAGGTGGGAGTGGGAAAATGGAAGCAAGAAATTAGAAGAGAATATAGATCTCGGTGGGATAGTAAAGGGAAAGAATAATTTCTGAGAAAGATTGAAGAATCAGTGGCTTGGTTGTGATTTGCCCCCAAATCTCCCCTTTCCCAGCCCAGGGCCTTGCCGCCGCCATGACCGAAGAATCAGAGGAGACGGTCCTGTACATTGAGCATCGCTTTGTCTGCTCTGAATGCAACCAGCTCTATGGGTCCCTGGAGGAGGTGCTCATGCACCAGAATTCCCATGTGCCCCAGCATCACTTTGAGCTCGTGAGCGTGGCTGACCCCGGAGTCACCGTGGCCACAGAGGCAGCTTCTGGCACGGGCCTCTATCAGACGGTCGTGCAAGAGAGCCAGTACCAGTGCCTGGAATGTGGGCAGCTGCTCATGTCCCCTAGCCAGCTTCTGGAGCACCAGGAGTTGCACTTAAAAATGATGGCGCCTCAGGAGGTCGTGCCAACTGAGTTGCCACCCAAGGTACCTCCCCTGAGCTCCAGTACCATCCACTATGAGTGCGTTGATTGCAAGGCTCTCTTCGCCAGCCAGGAGCTCTGGCTGAGCCACCGGCAGACGCACCTCCGGGCCACTCCCACCAAGCCGCCAGCCCCGGTTGTCCTGGGATCCCCCATGGGCCAGGCCCGTGTGGCTGTGGAGCACTCATATCGCAAAGCAGAAGAGGGTGGGGAAGGGGCAGCTGTCCCTTCCGCCGCTGCCACCACCACTGAGGTGGTAACTGAGGTGGAGCTGCTCCTCTACAAGTGCTCTGAGTGCTCCCAGCTCTTCCAGTCGCCAGCTGACTTTCTGGAGCACCAAGCCACCCACTTCCCCGTTCCGGTCCCAGAGTCTGAGGAGCCTGCCTTGCAGCAGGAGACCCTGACCCCAGCACCTGCAGAGGTGCCCGTGACTCAGCCTGATCCTCTGCCATCCTCTGACCATAGTTACGAGCTGCGCAATGGTGAAGCCGTTGGGCGCGATCGGCGGGGGCGCAAGGCCCGGAGGAACAACAGTGGGGAGCCAGATGGGACGGCCACCCAGGAGCTCTTTTGCTCAGCCTGTGATCAGCTCTTCCTTTCGCCTCACCAGCTGCAGCAGCACCTGCGGAGTCACCGGGAGGGCATCTTCAAGTGCCCCCTGTGTAGCCGTGTCTTTCCCAGCCCCTCAAGTCTCGACCAGCACCTTGGAGACCACAGTAGCGAGTCTCACTTCCTGTGTGTGGACTGTGGCCTGGCCTTTGGCACCGAGGCTCTCCTCCTGGCCCACCGACGAGCTCACACCCCGAATCCTCTGCATTCGTGTCCATGCGGAAAGAACTTTGTCAACCTCACCAAGTTCCTTTATCACCGGCGTACCCATGGTGTGGGAGGTGTTCCTCTACCCACAACACCAGTCCTCCCCGAGGAGCCTGTCATTAGCTTCTCGGAGCCAGCTCCAGCAGAGATTGGAGAGCCAGAGGCTCCGGAGCCCCCGGTATCTGAGGAGAGCTCAGCAGAACCTGCTGCCCCAGGTACCTACCGCTGTCTCCTCTGCAGCCGTGAATTTAGCAAGGCATTACAGCTCACCCGGCACCAACGTTTTGTGCACCGACTAGAACGGCGCCACAAGTGTGGCATTTGCGGTAAGATGTTCAAGAAGAAGTCTCATGTGCGCAACCACCTGCGTACACACACGGGCGAACGGCCCTTCCCCTGCCCAGACTGCTCTAAACCTTTCAACTCGCCTGCCAACCTGGCCCGCCACCGGCTCACGCACACGGGGGAGCGGCCCTACCGGTGTGGGGACTGTGGCAAAGCTTTCACCCAAAGCTCTACACTGAGGCAGCACCGCCTGGTGCATGCCCAACACTTCCCTTACCGCTGCCAGGAGTGCGGGGTGCGTTTTCACCGCCCCTACCGCTTGCTCATGCATCGTTACCACCACACTGGCGAATACCCCTACAAGTGTCGCGAGTGCCCTCGCTCCTTCCTTCTGCGCCGGCTGCTGGAGGTGCACCAGCTTGTGGCCCATGCTGGGCGCCAGCCCCACCGCTGCCCATCCTGTGGGGCCGCCTTCCCTTCCTCTCTACGGCTCCGTGAGCACCGCTGTGCGGCTGCTGCTGCCCAGGGCCCCCGGCGCTTTGAGTGTGGCACCTGTGGCAAGAAAGTGGGCTCAGCTGCTCGGCTACAAGCCCATGAGGCGGCCCACGCAGCTGCTGGGCCTGGAGAGGTCCTGGCTAAGGAGCCCCCAGCCCCCAGGGCCCCTCGGGCCACTCGCACACCAGTTGCCCCTCCAACGACCCTTGCAGGCTCTGCTGCCTCGGCCCCTGCGGCCCCTGCCCGACGCCGGGGCTTGGAATGCAGTGAATGCAAGAAGCTGTTTAGCACAGAGACGTCACTGCAGGTGCACCGGCGCATCCACACAGGCGAGCGGCCATACCCATGTCCAGACTGTGGCAAGGCCTTCCGTCAGAGTACCCACCTGAAGGACCACAGGCGCCTGCACACGGGTGAGCGGCCCTTTGCCTGTGAAGTGTGTGGCAAGGCCTTTGCCATCTCCATGCGCCTGGCAGAACATCGCCGCATTCACACGGGTGAAAGGCCCTATTCCTGCCCTGACTGTGGCAAGAGCTACCGCTCCTTCTCCAACCTATGGAAACACCGCAAGACCCACCAGCAACAGCATCAGGCAGCTGTGCGGCAACAGCTAGCAGAGGCAGAGGCTGCTGTTGGCCTGGCAGTGATGGAGACTGCAGTGGAGGCGCTGCCTTTGGTGGAAGCCATTGAGATCTACCCTCTGGCTGAAGCTGAGGGAGTCCAGATCAGTGGCTGACCCTGCCAGCTTCCCTCTTCAGGAGTACCATGTCCTGTTGCTAAAGAAACCCCTCCAACATCCCCTTAAATTTCTGTACATACAGTGCCTCTTCCTCCACCCTTCCCAACTGCTGTGTAAATTCTGTAACTGGAATTATTCTCTTAGGAGTGTTCTGGGGTCCCTGATATGCATAAAAGTGCCCCTCACCTTTCCACTTGTTAGCACTCGTGGCCCCAAAGTGAAATAATCAATAAAGACTGATTTTGACCTTTAAGTGCTTTTAGCTGTGCGGGGTGGAATTTGGGAGCCATGAGTCCAGATTCTTTTCTTAGCTGTGTTCCCAGCATCTAGAATGGCCTGGCAAGTAGTAGGAGCTCGGTAAATATTTGCTAAATTGAAGAGGACCTGAATTCCAAGGTTATGGTATGTCATCTGGGGAGTAGGGACTTCACCCTGGTTCTAGATGGAGGCAGCATGGCGCTCTTGCCACTAGAGGTCCCCATAGTTTCATAGAAAAGCCTGAAACTTGTTACTGGTGGTAAGAATATTTGGGGGAATCAGATTCTCACCACTGCTGTTCCCCACTTCCTGGCCTGGTGGCTTCCCCGGGCCCATCTGATTTTCTCACTGGATCCCTATGGGCATATGCAAGTCTGGAAAAGGCCTGATCTTCCTGGCATGGGGGAGGATGGCTCCTGTGACCAGACCCAGCTGTGGACTTGAAGATTCTAAGGGTTGGCTGGGAGAGGAAGCTTCAGAAGAGGTGACTAGATACTCACCTGAAGTTGGACTCAGCTAACAGGTGTTGGAAGAGGGATGGTTGGTGTGGCTGACTGATGTTTGAATATCTAATTTGTCTCAAGTACTACCCTACATTTTTTATATAAAATATATTTTATTGATATTTTACAGAGAGGAAGGGAGAGAGATAGAGAGCTAGAAACGTCAATGAGAGAGAAACATCGACCAGCTGCCTCCTGTACACCCCCCCACCGGGGATGTGCCCGCAACCAACGTACATGCCCTTGACCAGAATCGAACCCGGGACCTTTCAGTCCGCAGACCAACGCTCTACCACTGAGCCAAACCGGCTTCGGCAATATATATTGATTTTTTACAGAGAGGAAGAGAGAGGGATAGTTAGAAACATCGATGAGAGAATCATCAATCAGCTGCCTCTTGCACACCCCCCCACTAGGGATGTGCCCGAAACATGCCCTTGACCGGAATTAAACCCAGGACCCTTCAGTCCGCAGGCTGACGCTCCATTCACTGAGCCAAACCGGCCTTGGCCACCCTACAATTTTTTTTTAAATATATTTTTTTATTGATTTTTTACAGAGAGGAAGGGAGAGGGATAGAGAGTTAGAAACATCCATCAGCTGCCTCCTGCACACCCCATACTGGGGATGCACCCACAACCAAGGTACATGCCCTTGACCGGAATCGAACCCGGGACTCTTCAGTCTGCAGGCTGATGCTTTATCCACTTAGCCTAACCGGTTTCGGCAACCCTACATTTTTTGGAATAAATTTTTTTAATCCTCACCCAAGGATATGTTTTTATTGATTTCAGAGAGAGAAGCATTGGTTGCTTCCTGTATGCGCCCCACCAGGGGTCAAATCCACAACCTTTTGGTGTATGGGACAATGCTCCAACCAGCTGAGCTACACCAGCCAGGGTTTTTTGGAATAATTTTCCGATTGATCCTGTGAGGGGAACAATATGCAAGGAAGGAATCCAAGGTCAAAAGCAGTAAGGTGATTTGCCCAAGATCATTTAACCCAGATAGGGCAGAACTTGAATTTAGGTTTAATTTCATTTTGTTGAATCAACCATATGCTTTATTCTCTGCTACCTTCTATATACTTGGGGGGTGGGAGAGCAAAGGAGAGGTGAGTGTGACCAGTGGGAATGCTCACTTAGAATGCAGTCTTGTTTCTGAGAGGCATTTCCTTGTTATCCCAAGGAAAACAAGTGCTCCCCACCCCCCTTCACGAATTACTCATTTTTTTTTTTTAAGAATTATTTGGAACACTAATAAGTGAGAAGGAAAAGGAAAGCTGTTTGTACTGAAATCAGGGAAAAGGGAGGTCCAAGAGCTGCCCACTCAGTCTCTGATGCCCACTTGGGCTTCCACATTACTCTGGACTCCCTTCAGCAGCCCTGTTCCCGTCGGCACTGGGGCTTTAAGACGACTGGGTTAGCCTGTGGCTACGGTGAGAAAATGAGGGCTCATAGATGGGAGAGACCAAGGCCAGCTAGAAACCAGGTCTAGCGCCATTTATAGATTTTGCTACATTATGCGTATTTTAGTCATTTTAAAAAAGAGCGCCCATTTGGTATCTTGACAGCTCCTAATGAAGAGCAAGTGATGTGTTAAGCAGTTTTCACAGTGTTAATCCTAGATACCTTCTTTCAGTAACCTTATACCCTGCAGAAAGGATTCCAGCCAAGGTGGCCCAGCATGCCCCCTTCCTTAGTCACCAGGTAAAATTTGTCCTTAAACTGCCTCTTCTCACAAAAACCTGTAACATCCTATCCTGACAGTCGCATCAAATCAGTTCTGAGAACAAAAATTTATGCTTGCAAAACCAGCTAAACAGGCTGAAAAACTCAAGGTGCTGGTTGACCCAAGATAAAGATGCTTTCAGCAGAGAATAAAGGCTCTGTGACAAAGGGGTGACCACTCTGCCTCTACTGTGGTTCCTTTTTAGAGCCCTTAAAGGAAATTCTGGACTCCCACCCTGAGAAAAAGTTGTGTGTGCAAATAGATTTATGAACAAGACATCATTTACCATCACCCTGCTGAAATTTCGACAGTCTCAACCACTGTTAAGAAAGGTGGCACTAATGAAACCCTTGTTGGATGCTGGGGATTGAGTTGGACAGGCAAAAGTTCTCCAACTGTGTTAGGCAGTTCCCCCAGAGCTTTGGATCCAGTGAGCATGTATGTGTGTGACCTTGGAGTCCATGTTCTGAACCAGCTCTGATGCAGTGACTTGCAGACCCTTTTAAGAGCTTTGTATTGCCAATTTATAGTTGGATATGGAAGTTTCATAAGAACTGTTAAGGGGACAGAACAGTGGTCCTCTAGTGCCCAATGAGTTCTCAACAAGAGGCCAAAGTATGTGACTGTTCAGGAGAAGGCATGTGGAGTGATTAAGCACATTCACAGGGCAACAGGTAGATGCTAGTTCAGCTCCAGAGTGCTCTCAGGTGTGGTGTCTTGCTTGTCACAGGATTGATGACCTGAGTGACAAGGAACTTTTGATCTATATGGTTCTGATCATACCACCCTGCAGGCAGGGATGGACCAGATGATCCTCAGAGTATTCTGAATCTCCATTCCAACATCCCATTCCCCTATCCCAGTGGTCAGCAAACTGCAGCTCGAGACAACTGGGGTAGGGGCTTAATCACAAGGAAAACAGCCTGTAATTATTTGAATCGAGAGTCTAGGTCAGTGGTCGGCAAACTCATTAGTCAACAGTGGCAAACCACGGCTCAAGAGCCGCATGTGGCTCACGAGCCGCAGTTTGCCAACCACTGCCCTATCCCTACTGACTTATCTCTCAATCTTGCCAAAACAATGCAGTGCTGATACTTTTTTAATCTATTTGATCGAAACCCACTCTTCCTTTCTCCTCTTCCCCATCCCTCACTATTGAATTTGCAGAATCCCAGCACCTGAGTGCCATACGTCAGAAGATGGAACAATGACAAGGAGACCTGATGGCAGTGAGAAAACCCAGTTGTGATACCATTCCTGGTTTTCAGTGGTGGAGTCTTGGTGATCAGCCCCTGGCCTACCCTGGAAGCTGTTCTTCCTTTCAAATGATTTAGTAGGGGAACAAAAATTTGAGTGTATGTTGTGCTGAAGAAAAAAAAGTATATATTTTGTTTCACCAGACAACTTCAAGTCAATTCATTTTTTGTTTTAAATATATATATATATATATATATATATATATATATATATATATATAATTGATTTTTCATAAAGGAAGGGAGAGGGATAGAGAGCTAGAAACATTGATGAGAGAGAAACATCGACCAGTTGCCTCCTGCACATCCCCTACAGGGAATGTGCCCGCAACCAATGTACATGCCCTTGACCGGAATTGAACCTGAGACCTTTTAGTCCGCAGGCAGATGCTCCCAGGTTCGATCCAAAGGCCTCAATCCACTGAGCCAAACCAGTTTTGGCTTAAATACATATTTTTAATATTTTTGTTGATTTCAGAGAGGAAGAGAGGGAGATAGAAACATCAATAATGAGAATCATTGATTGGCTGCCTCCTGCATGCCCCACATGTGATGGAACACGCAACCCAGGCATGTTCCCTGACTGGGAATTGAACCTCGACCTCCTGGTTCATAGGTCAGTGCTCAACCACTGAGCCACACCAGCTGGGCCAACTCAGTTTTGTTTTTGTTTGCTAATCCTCACCTGAGGATATTTTTCCATTGATTTTTAGAGAGAGTGGAAAGGAGAAGAGACAGAGACATCGATGTGAGAGAGACACATCGATTGGTTGCCTCCTGCATGCACCCTGACCAGGGCAGGGGAACCTGCAACCAAGGTACATGCCCTTGCCTGGAATCGAACCTGGGACCCTTCAGTCCACAGGCCAATGCTCTATCCACTGAGCAAAACTAGCTAGGGCCCAACTCAGTTTTTAAAAGATTTTGTTAGTCCTCTGGGGATGGAAGTGGGGAAATACTAGTTTCCTGTTTTTTTTTTGTTTTTTTTTTTTGTGCTTCCCATTTATTAGACAGTGTGCCTGAAATCTGCATCATTTAATTCTTACCAACCCCAGAGCAGGTACTGTCCCTGTTACAGATGAGGTCATTGAAGCTTACATATCAAAGATCACATATCGCCGAACCAGTTTGGCTCAGTGGATAGAGCGTCGGTCTGCGGACTGAAGGGTCCCGGGTTCGATTCCGGTCAAGGGCATGTACCTTGGTTGCGGGCACATCCCCGGTGGGGGGTGTGCAGGAGGCGGCTGGTCGATGTTATTCTCTCGCATCGATGTTTCTGACTCTCTATCCCTCTCCCTTCCTCTCTGTAAAAAGTCAATAAAATATATTTAAAAAAAAAAAAAAAGATCACATATCTATAAAATGGCAGAACTGAGATTTGAATTCAAGAATTTGAATTCATCCTAAGTTTCAAACCTTGGTTTTCTGATTGGCCAAAAACAAAAACAAAACCTTTGAATAAAAATATGATCAAGGCAATGAAAAAAACAAAAACCTTGTTTGGGCCTTCGTTTTTTTAAATTCTCACCCGAGGATATACTTTTCATTGATATTTAGGAGAGAGAGGGAAGAAAATTGATGTCATCCAGGAAGAGCCCTGACAGGATTGAACCCATAACCTGGGTGTGCGCCCTGGCTTCGGGAATTTAACCCACCACCTTCCCACCTTTTGCAGGACAGCGATCCAACCAACAGCCACACCAGGCCTTCCTTCTGAGTGAATGTTTACCTAACGGAAGTAAAGCCCTCCCCTCCCCAGCACACACATACTCACCCCATACCCTGATTTCTCCCCACGACCCTTCCCGGGACACAGAGAAGACCAAGGGAGAGCCAGCAGCATTTCTCTCTGTACAGTTTTTCATTTTTTATTTTTTGATGTTGTTCAGATGAATGACACACTCAAGTTACAAAAACGGGGCCTTAAAAGAAGCACATTGTACAATGAACAAGCAGATTGGAGTTAAGAACACTGAAACGCTAACCCGCTACCACGAGAAGAGACAGGGAGGGGGTGCAGGATGGGAAGGGAAGGGCTACCGACACAGGGGTCAGACAGAACTGAAAGGGGGGCTACCTTGGTGAGAATGGAGGAGGCCTCCAGGGCCTAGTCAATTTCCAGAAGCCACTTCTTGGTCTCCTATGCCCACTTGTTGCCACCTCCTCCCCTCCCCATTCCACCCAGTCATTCAAGTGAGAGACACCCACCCAGCAAGGGCTGAGCCAGCCAGGTCTTTACACGGTGGGGGGTGTGGCGCGGCCCTAGTGCAGCCTTGGATTTGGGAGGCGGTGGTGGCAGCAGTGGGATAAGAAGCCTGGAAGGAGCCAGCAGAGAGGAGTTGATCAAAAGTCAGGCTCCTGCTTTTCCCCAAAGACTCCTTGCCCATTCCCTACCCACCACGATCCAAAGGCCTTCTCTACAGCTGTTGAGAGAGGCCCCCAGTCACCCTGCAATTACATAAATAAATAAATACTGAGCCCCTGGGCTTGGAGGATAGGCTGGGGGAGGGGAGCGGGGAGCGGGGGGGAGGGGAGAGGAGGGACGAAAGGGGGGGCAGAGAGGAGGGGTCACAGACATAGTAAATAATCGTCTCCGTCCCAGCAACACGTCTGTCTGGATTTTTCTCTCCTTTTTGTGTTTAACAAGGAGCTAACATCTCAAGGACAAATACTTAAAAATATACGTTATTTTTTCTTTCGTTTCGCCTTTGTCATCGTCATCTTGCTTTGGAGACTGCTGAGGTCAAAGTTCAAACCGCACGAAGGAACTGCGGCTTGTTTTGCGTATTTTTTTAAATTTTAACATTTTTCACTTTTTTTCCAACGTATAAAAAGGTAGCGGAGTTGTCTGTGGTTTTTTTGTGTGTTTTTTTTTTTTAATGGTTAAATCTTTGGTTTGTTTCTTTTTTCTCTTGGAGGCCTTTATTTCTCGCACTTGCCTTTCCCACTCAGAGGCCAGTGGGGGCCCGCGTGTCTCAATCTTGCTCAGTCTGTCTCACTCTCTCTCTCACTCAGTTCCCCCTACCCTGGGCTAAAGGGGAGAGAGGCACCTGGGATCTGGGTGGGTGAGGAAACCTAGTCATGTCAGGAGGTCACCCCCTACATGGCTTGGATGTGGAGACCCTCTCTCTCGGTCCTCCCCAGGGAGATGTGTGAGAAACATCCTTCCCCTTCCTCCTGATCTTAGTACCAACTCTTACAGGAGCCAGAGTTCCCAATCTCCACCCATCCCCACTTACACCCACCCCTCCCTCCCAGGAGACAACAGAGACAGGTGTTTTAGTTACTGGCATTTTTTTTTTTTTTTGGCACAATTAAAAGGTCCACCATTAGGGTAGACCCAGTCTCTGTCCCTTCCTCAAAGCAGGAGGTCGTGGTTGGGGAGAAGAGGAATTTCGAGGGTGCCCCCTGCCCCATTTCTCCAACCCATTCATCTTCCTCTCTTTATAGCCCAGGCCCCTGGCCCCTCCTCACCTTAGTCATGGCACCTAGCCCAGAGCCTGGTCTGGGGTCTCCCTCCCCAACCCCCATATAATGTTCCCCAACCCCCAAATCTCTCGCTCACACAGACACACGGACACAGGCTCTGTACAGACCACAAAATAAAAACGATGAGATAGTTTTGTTTCCCGGAGTTCAGCCGGGGGACTGGAGTGGAAGGGGCAAGAGGGGAGTGGGGGGCACAAATTCCCCCATCACCTTCCCAACCCTGGCTCCCTTCCGCCCCCCAGCCCCTTGCCCTGGCCGGCCCCCAGCCAACGATATTTGGTTTCCTTTTTTTTAACATTAAAGTTCTATGAGGTATTTGGTGCCTTATCTCGAGTCCTCAGGGGAGGGGGCCCAGGGGGGGAGACCTGGGGCACGCTTGCCCCTCCCTCCCTCCCACCCCCTTCCCAATATTTGGTTTCACAGCTGTAGTTAAAGCTTGGGATTTGGTTATTTTTCCCCCTCCCGGGAATTTTCTGTCATTCTTGTTTTTCTTTTCCCAGTTATAGGGGTTGTATGGGGAGAGTCCCCACCACCCCCCGCTGCATGGGGGGGTCCCTCCACCAGTGTCAGGGCATCATTGGCCCTATCCCTGCTCCCTACTTCCTCCTCTGCTGTCTGCCCCACGCCCCCAACACCGGGGCTGGGGAGAGGTCCCAGGTGGCAGGACTTGATGGGGAGGAAGCAGGATGAAGTGGGTGGTGGTGAGTCCTGGATTTTTTTTTCCTTTTTTTTTTTCTATTTTATTCTTTTTTTTCCTTTTTTTTCTTTTCTTTTCTTTTTTTTATTTTTTTTTTTGGTCTGAAATCATAGTCTTTGTTTGAGTCATCTCCACCATGCCTTCCATGCTGCCTGTCTTCTCGGAGGGTTTTTTTGGTTGTAATTCCTTTAACTTTGCTCTGCTCAAATGTCCTTATTGTCTGCCCAGGCCCTCTCAATAGTCTCTTCTCTTCAGGAAATAAAAATGGACAAACTCAGAGGTAGGGTGAGGGCAGGGAGTCGGTTCAGCAGAGATTCTTACATTCCGGCAAAGCTGGCTGATGGCATGCCAGGCCCCGTCATGGGTGCCAGGGTGCTAGGGGCAGCCACTCCACTGCTATCAGACAAGGCACCCCAGACCTCGAAACAGCCGAGTGTCTGCTGCCTCTGTGGCCCAGCCCAACAGGTTCATTTCCCGGGTGGGAGAAGGGAGACGAGAAAAAGAACGCGGAGGCCTCAGGGCCCAGAGTGGCAACGAGGCTCTGCCTGCCCTCCTCAGTGTCCAGCAGCACTGTCTGGGCTCCCCTCCCTCTGCTCTGCTCTGCCCAGCGAGGGCGGCCACTCTGCTTTCCATGGCTCTCGTCCTTCAGCAACACTTTGGTTTGAGGAGAGACATAAAGAACGAGATTGAGAGATGAGAGAAGGAAGAGAGAGGAGGGAGAGAAGGAGGGAAGGAGAGAGAGAGAGAGAGAGAGAGAGAGAGAGAGAGAGAGAGAGAGAGAAAGAAGAAGAAGAAGAAGAAGAAGAAGAACAAGAAGAAGAACAAGAACAAGAAGAAGAACAAGAACAAGAAGAACAAGAAGAACAAGAACAAGAAGAACAAGAACAAGAAGGAGGAGGAGGAGGAGGAGGAGGAGGAGAGAGAGAGAGAGAGAGAGAGAGAGAGAGAGAGAGAGAGAGAGAGAGATGTTACAGGTGAGAGGACAGACGGAATAGAAAAAGAAATCAAAGGAGGAATCAAACCACCCGAAAGTGTGTTAGTTTTCCTTCATTCTTTTTGTCTTCTTATTCCTTTTTTCCTGTTGTTGTTGTTTTTCTTTTTAAAGCTTTTTCAGTTGGAGTGGGGCAGGGAGTATGGGGCTCTTCACCCCAGTCCCTGGCACCCTCTCTCAGCCCTGCCCACCCACTTCCACCTGCCCTGGCTGAGGGCCAGGCCTGCCCCAGTTGCCCCCCTCCGGCTTTCCCGAAGACGACGTCCATGAGGTATTTGTGAAGAGAAAGAAGCATCTGTCCTTCCATCCGCCTCGGGGACCAAGGGCCTGGACAGGGCTTGGCTCCGCCTCGCGGCTCCTTCTCCTTCTCGAAGAGTTCTCTTCTTCTTTCCCTTAAATATATATATAAATTCTTTTTTTCTAGTTTTAATTTATTGTTTGTTTGGTTTTTGGTTCAAAACTTTGTTGGCCTCCGCAATAGCAGGGGGCAAAGCGGCTCCCGGCGGTGTCTCTCCTCTGTCTGTCGTCCTGCAGATGTGTCCGGGGCTGAGCAAACACAGGGTCCAGCCAAGACTAGAGGGAGGTCTCACGGGAGCAGCGGCCACCACAGTGCCCTCTCAGACGGGGACCACAGGTCACCACGGCACTGTCCCCGCCACACGGACCCTGATGGGGATGCCATGTCGAGGAAGCTCACCCCTGGGGTGAGTGCGTGTCTGCATGTGTCAGGGAGAGGAAGAGGCATCTGCCTGTATCAGAGGGGCACAGGGTGCGGGGCGGGGGGTAGGGGGGTGGGGGTTGAGTGAAGTGAGTTCTCTTTTTGGTTTCTGGTCAATGTCAAAGAACGTGAAGGATTCCACGGATAGGCACTGGAATATGAATTTTTTTTTCTTCAGGGAAACGGACAGACAAGGATGGAAAGAAAGACAACTTGCATGCCCTCACCTCATTCCCTCTTTGCCTGGAACTTCCACCTCCCCAGAGGCCGGGGAGCGGGAAGTCCCAGAGGGTGACCCGGTGAGGGGGGACATGTGAGAGCTAGAACTTAGCAAAAATGGCCTAGCCCACCCTTCAAAGGGAAACGGGGGGGGGGGGAGAGATAACGGGGTGAAAAGTCATCCCAGGCCTTCCCCTGCACTCTCCACTGGCGGGGGAGGGAGGAGGTTAAAGCGAGACCCCTGCCTGGGAGGGGAGATCTGGGGGAGGGGGGAGGAGGACGCATGGTGGGGACACATTCTGTGGAACACAACGCTAAAAATTCTGTACATCCTTTGGATGAAGCTACTGAATATTTGGTGTGAGGTTGTTCAGGCCCTTTCTCCCTCACCTTTTGGAAAAGAGCATTTGGCGGTGGTGCTGAGCCCCACCCCTCTGCCCCTGGCTGCCGTCTTCACTGGCCCAGGGCCGGGGCCGGGGCTGGGGCTGGGCCGGGAGGCCGGCACGTTCTCTTTTTCCATCTTTGGCCCCCATGGGGGAGGCAAGGTTGCAGGTTGGCCCCACAGCCGGGGCTCAGGGTGAGGTCCGCCCTCGGGGGCGTCTCGGCCCCGGCTGGGGTTCTTATTTGGTGTCCTAGCTGTGAGGATGAGCGCACTGAGGTCTGGCTTGCAACTGGTTTTTGGTTTGTCTGGTTTGGGGGTGGGGGGATTGGTCTGTTTTTGGTTTTTGTTTGTTTTTTCACCTCTGGTTCCTTTGGGGCAGCTGGTTTTTGTTGTGATTATTTTTGGTTTTCTTTTTTGTTGGTTTCTCTTCTTTCTTTCTTTCTTTCTTTTTGGTTGTTTGATTTTTTTTTTTTTTTGGTCTTTTCTCCCTTATCACTCCTGCTCCAAAGACCTCCTACACTCCCACCGCTGGCCTCCTCGCTGTCTTCTAGACGGGGACCAAAGTGGGGGGTCAGAGGAGTAGGAGGGGAGGCATGGCGGGCCCTCACTCGGGCTTGGACCCCGCCTCCGGCCCCCCCGGGCCTCCAGGGGTCTGTGCTGTGGCCTCACCGCAAGTGGAGGAGGAGGACGAGGAGGAGGAAGTGGAGGAGGACGAGGAGAGGCCCGGAGACTTGCTGGAGATGGAGGCTGCCACGGCCGCAGCGGCTGCCGAGACCAGGCCCACGCCGGGCGGGGCGCTGAGCAGGGGCAGCCCGGCGTGGTTCAAGAAGAGCGGCGAGGTCACCAGGCCAGGGCTCCCCGGGGCCGCGCCAGCTGCCCCCAGCACCAGGTTCCCGCTGCCGTCAAGGCTGGTAAGGGGCAGGGTTCCACCAGAGGCCAGGGCTGGCAGGGAGAGAGAGAGGCCGGGCTGGGGCACCTTCCGGCATCCTGCCCACGGTGCCCCCTGTCTTCCCGTCGGCCCCGATGGCCCCCATGAGCAGCCCTCACACCTTCCCCAAAGGTGAGGTGGGTATGAAGAGGTGAGCAATGCAGTGAGCAGGGGCAGATGGCATGGCTGGAGCAGCAATGGAGGGGCCCGAGGCCCGGGAGGGCAGGGCTGGCGACCACGGGGGCGACACGAGGCGGCACGCACCTTGGATAGTAGCCAAAGGGTTGTTGCTCATGAGGGCTGGACTCAGCCCGGAGCTCAACCCCACCATTGTGCTTCTGCAAGAGGCAAAGCAGAGGCATTAGCAGGGGTGGGGCCGGCAGAACTGGGGCTCGGCGCCGCCCCCCACCCAGGAAGCGGCAGCGACCCTGCTTCTCCCCACCGTCTCCCCAAGTGCCCACTTACCCCGCGCTGGGGTTCAGGCCCGACAAGCCGATAGCCGAGTGGCCGCCTTGAGGGCTGGGATTTGTGCTGTTGGTGGTGGCCGGGGGTGGGGGAGTGACAGAAGGAATGGAATTGAGGGGGGGCGCGGCCCCGCCCCCGCCCCCACCCCCTCCGGCTGTCCGGCTGGGGTGGAGCGTCCCCACAGCTGAGGATAAGGTAGTAACTGCCAGAGAGAGACAGAGAGAGGGAGACTTCAGCTGGTCCTCCCCCCAGGAGGCTGGGTCACTCCCGTTGCGGCCTCCCAGCATCTCCTCCATCAGAGCCCACTCGGGCCTCCTGCCCTCTCCTCCCAGGCCCAGTTCGTCATGCCTCTGCCATGGAGGCAGCGATCAGTCATCCGTGAAGTAGCAGCAGCCGTCACTCACTGAGCCCAGGCTCAGTACCCTGCCCTGAACCTCATCCCAAGGCTCTCTTTATTCAGATGAGAACTGGAGGCGCCCAGAAGCCCTCAGGATCCCTCTAGGAGCCAGGCCGGCGTGGGGGGTGCAGCTGGGCGCCAGCTTTCGGCTCAGGAATTGGCAGGCCGAGAGGGCTCTGAGCCCACCCCGGCCAGGCAGCCAGGTGACGACTCCTGGCTTTGTTGTGTCTCACCTGTGCCCTTGAGCAAGCACCTCCCCCTCTCATCAGGAAAACGGGTGTGAGGATTAAATGAGGCAATGTCCTATATAATAAAACCCTAATGTGCAAATTGACCAAACGAGGGAACAACCAGTCCCTGTGACACGCACTGACCACCAACGGGCAGACTCTCAGTGCAGGAGCTGATCCC
Source organism: Vespertilio murinus (assembly GCA_963924515.1). Classification (NCBI taxonomy): domain Eukaryota; kingdom Metazoa; phylum Chordata; class Mammalia; order Chiroptera; family Vespertilionidae; genus Vespertilio; species Vespertilio murinus. Next base: position 39,090,024 of record OZ004716.1, on the reverse strand, counting down.
TGTGGTCAGGGTGCTCCCACAGGGGGAGGGCCACTCAGCCAGAAGCCGGGCTCACAGATGGCGAGCGCAGCGGTGGTGGTGGTGGGAGCCTCTCCCGCCTCCATGGTAGCACTAAGGACCCCTTGGGGGATGTCTGTCTGCCTGAGGGTGGTAGGCCTAAGCTGGCAGGTGGACATCCCCTAAGGGGTCCCAGAAATGCGAGAGGGCACAGGCTGGGCTGAGGGACCACCCCCAGTGCACGAATGTCATGCACCGGGCCTCTAGTTCTTTATAAAGCATTTAGAACAGGTCTAGGCACACCCTTACTACTTTTATAAACCTCCGCTTATTATTTTTTTTAACTTGGAAAGGAGCAATATGGTGGGTTTTTAAAAATAGTACTCTTATGTATATGATGTTGTGTCCCAGAAAAGGAGGGCTTTGTACAAAAAAAGTGTGTGTGACCCAGCTGGTGTGGCTCGGTGGTTGAGCGTCTACCCATGAATCAGGAGGTCACAGTCTGGGTACATGCCCAGGGTGCAGGCTCAATCCCTAATAGGGCGTGTGCAGGAGGCAGTCTATCAGTGATTCTCTCTCATCATTAATGTTTCTAGTTCTCGCTCAGTGGATAGAGTGTCGGCCTGTGGACTAAAGGGTCCCGGGTTTGATTCCAGTTGCAGGCCCATGCCCAGTAGGGGGTGTGCAAGAGGCAGCTGATCGATGATTCTCTCTCATTGATGTTTCTAACTTGCTATCCCTCTCTCTTTCTCTCTGTAAAAAATCAATAAAATATATATTTTTAAAAATGTTTCTAGTTCTCTCTCCTTCCTTCTTTTTTAAAGTTAAAAAAAAGTGTGTGTGTGTGTGTGTGTGTGTGTGTGACATTTGTGTGTATATATGCATGTATATGGCTTCTGCATGTATTATACACTCACAGTAATTTTATAAACACTGAGGCCCAGAGAGGTAAAGTCACTTCTGAAGCTCACCCAGTTTATAAATCCCAGGAACAGACCCCAAGCCCATCCCCTTTCAGCAACCCCATGCTTTTCTCTGGCCAGGAGGGGGCAGTCTGCCCTCTCCCCTCGGTCCTCCCTGCCCCCTCCTCCCCAGGCTCAGCCTTGAGGCCCATGGACACCCTGAGCCACTTGCAACCCTCGGGCTCAGGCCCGCGTGGTGTTCTTCCCCCCACCCCAACCCCGCCACCTTCTGCCCTCCCTGACCTGTTGTGCTCAGACTGCTGGAAGCTTGGGACATCGGCAAGGTCCCAGCACTCCCTTGGGGTGTGACCTGGGGGGAGAGGAGAGAAGGCATGGTCAGGCCACTGTCCCCCCCCAATCCCTGTGGTGCTCCTGTGGGGATGGCGCCCGGATGGGGAAGGGGCTCTGGGTACCACGCTCCATTGGAATTGTGCCAGGTGCTTTCCACTCTCTCTGCTTGTACCCTGGGTGATCCTGAGCCACCAGCAGGAGGGAGTGATTCCCAGCTGAGGGCCCTCCCCACCCTCTGACACCACGCAGATGCAAGTCAGAAGCGGGGGGATGATGGCAGGGGTGACGGGCATCAGAGTCAAATGACTTGATTTTCTGGGAACATCCGCCAGGCTCCTTGGCTTCCCTGCCTCGTCCCATCCTTCCCTCCGCCCCAGGAGCCTCACACTCAGTGTGACCCTGTCTCTCCTTCGAGCTGCACTGCCCAAGTTCAAGGTCAAGCTCCTCAGCATATAACTTGGGTGTCTGGCCGCTGCCTCCTCCTACCCTCCCCTATTCATTCAATAATTCCAGTTCCACACACTAAATGTGCTGGAGATCCTCAAAGTGGGCTCAACAGTCCGGCTTCCAGGCCTTTGCGAACCTTAGTCCAGTGGGACAAACTCATTCGTCCACAGAGCCAAATAGCAACAGCACAGCGATTGAAATTTCTTTTGAGAGCCAAATTTTTTAAACTTAAACTTCTTCTAACGCCACTTCTTCAAAATAGACTGGCCCAGGATGTGGTATTTTGTGGAAGAGCCACACTCAAGGGGCCAAAGAGCCGCATGTGGCTCGTGAGCCGCAGTCTGTCGACCATGGCCCTAGGCCCGTTCGGCTGTTCTCTCCGGCCCGCGGAGCCGAAAGAGCGGAGGGTTCTCTTGCTCTCCCCTCCACTCCTTCACCAGCAGCCCAAGATGGGAGTGCCAGCAGGGTCAGGTTGCTTTTGTTCCGGCCCTCCGGTCCAGTTTAAGAACCCACTGTGGCCCTCGAGTCAAAAAGTTCGCCCACCCCTGCCCTAGTCCCTTTGCCTGTACTTCACGTGGCTGGCTCTCTCTTGTCCTCTAAGACTAGCTCCGACGGTCCGTCTTTCCTCCACATCATGGGGGCCGGGGGTGCTCCTGGCTCCTCTCTATAGTGTCACAGGCCTTTCCGCACCGGATGGAACAAAGGGACGTCCTAATGCGTCTGATCCCGGGCGGGTCTGTGTGCACCCCCAGGGCTGGAATGCCCCCGCCTGTGTCCATGTGGTTGTGAACCTGTGTGGGGAGGTGCCTGCACATCCTACCTGGTCTCTGTCCCTGTGCGACCACATCCTGTGACCACTGTCTGGCAATGTCGGTATGTATGGGTGCTTGTGTCCCCCACCTAAGGCCACAGGTCCCCGGAAACTCCGCGTCCCCGCGTGACAGCGCTCCCCCCACGGGCCACGCCCTGCCTCTGCTCTGGGCACGGGGGACAGCCAGGCAGGCTGTGCCTCACACAGGTGCCCGCGGCGGGGCTCTCTGCCCCCCAGGGCTCTGGTACCAGGTGGGGGCTGTAGCTGGCCGGCTTCCCGGGGCTGGGCAGCATGGGGGCCGCGCTGCAGGGGTTGATGCGCTTCTCCTTCTGGCGCCGGTTGCAGAACCAGACGCGGATCACTTCCTTCTCCATGTGCAGCTGCTCGGCGATCAGCAGGATCTCCTCTGAGGTAGGCTTCTGGTTCTGCGGGCAGCGGATGGGGCTCATGAGCGGGGCCCCTCGCCCCCCCCCCCACACACACACCCCGCCGCCCTCAGCGCCTCACCGCTAGAAAACTCTTCTCTAAGGCGAAGCGGACGTTCGTCTCGATGCTGGTCCTCTTCTTGCGTCTCCGGCCCGGGAGCCCGTCGAAGCCCAGGCTGGGGCTGCTCAGCTGGTTGGGGCTGGGCAGGCTGGAGTCCACAGACATGGTCTCTGTGCCCGGGAGGAGACGGACGGGGCGTGAGAGGGCGCCCCCCGCCCGCCGGCCCGCGCCCGCCGCCCACCGGGGCGCCCCGGCCCACCTGCGTCGTTGAGCCACTTCTCCAGGAGGGGCTTGAGTTTGCACATGTTCTTGAAGCTCAGGTTGAGGGCCTCGAAGCGGGAGATGGTCGTCTGGCTGAAGTCGTTGCCGTAGAGCTTGCCCATGGCCAGGCCCACGTCACCCTGGGCCGCGGGCAGGGCGAGGGCGGCGGTCAGAGCCGGCTCCGGGCACTGGGTTCGCCCCGCCCCCGGCTGGCCACGCCCCCACCGGGTCCGCCCCGCCCCGGCTGTCCACGCCCCCGCCAGGGCCCGCCCCATCCCCGGCTGGCCACGCCCCCCACCCGGGTCCGCCCCGCCCCCGGCGCCCATCCCCGCGCCCACCGCCGGTTCGGGAGGCCCCAGACCTGCGTGAAGCCCAGCTTGATGCGGCGCTGCTTGAAGGTGCGGGCGAACTGCTCCAGCTCCTCCAGGTCACTGGGCTCCTCGGGGTGGGAGGGAGGCTCCAAGCATTTGGGGGGCTGCGGGTGCGAGAGGTGCGGGTCGGGCAGCGTGGGGCGGGTCACGGCCTGGCGGGGTGGGCAGGTGGGCGGGATGCAGGACGGAGGACCAGGATGGGGCTCAGCCACGGCTGCGCAGCCCCCCTTCCCTCCTTCCCTCCCTCCCTGCCTGCACTCCAGCTTCTGCCTGCAGGTTCCCTCCAAAGGCCGGCGCCACGCTGGGCTGTCCCTTCCCAGGGTGACTGCGTGGGGCCTCCCGGGCTGGAACTCCGCAGATCCCCTCAGCCTGCCAACTCCCCGAAGGAGCAGGCCGGTTCCCTTTCCCTGGAGCTGGGGCCATGACTCCATCTCCTCTCCGCAGGGAGTCAAGGACCGGCTCTGCTAGGAGTTGCTGGGGGACTCGGGGTCCCCCTCCGCAGGATGGGACAATCACCGCTGCTGCCAGCGCAGGGACTTGTTGGGAAAACTCGGTTTAAAAAATGGTATTTCCCCAAACACTAAAGCTCTGAAGCAGGCGGCGGGTGCAGGGGAGCTGGTCACAAAGGTCGCAGATCCTTTATCCGAAACCCTGGGGCCAGATATCTGTTTTGGAATTCAGAAACTTCTCCTATTTTAGAAAGCCTGCAGGGGGCATATATCTTAGGAGATGTGAGGCCACCATCGGGGTCCAGGCATCATCCCCGAACACATTAACATTCTCCGCCAAGCCCGAGACATACAAGAGGGATAAAGCAAAGTCACTCCTCGCCTTGAATCAGGCCAGGGCAGGCTGTGCAGCCAAATGACTTCTGGTGCCCACATTTCTGGATTTCACAATTGCACCAGGCCCTCTAGTCCTTCCTAAACTTCTAGGGTTTTCTAAATAGTTCATATAATCCTTTGAAAGGACTGTTACAAAAACAGGTAGAAGGGAATTTTGAAATCTATAAACGATTCTTTATGCAAGTCTAGAACCCAGGCAGCAAACCAAGAAAGACCACGGGGACCACGCCGGGGGAGGCCGAGGCGGCTGGAGAGCTCACCCCCTTTGTGAGGGGACCCCCGCTCCCGCCTGTGACCAGCTGCCAACTGCCACCAAAGCCACACGGACACAGATCACAGATCCGTTTGGCCAGAACTTCCGGTTTGTCGAGAGAAGCTGGGAATCTGGCATTTTCTGGGAATTGTGTCAACTCATTCCATTTTTAAAATACGGTGTGAGCCCCGGTTTTCAGTGTCTGATCTGGAAGGTGGGTGTGAATTAGAACCCAGCCGACCCTTCTCCCGAGAACCTTCCATGTGGGTCCTGGAAGAGACCCAGGGCATCTGGACCCAGAGACTTTCACACCTCCCAAGGTTCCTGTGGTTGTGCACATGTGCATTCAGGGGTAGTGGGGTCGGATCGAATCTCCCATCGACTCCTCAAAGGAGTCCACGTGCCTGAAGGGCTAAGAGCCACTGATTGGGTTGACTCCCCTCATTCCACGATTTTTAACCTTTTCCATCTCGTGGCACACATAAACTAATTACTAAAATCCTCCGGCACACCAATATATATATATATATATATATATATATATATATATATATATATATATATACTTTTACCCATCTCATCTGACAAAAAAATAGGTATAATTTTGATTCGTTCACACTTGCCGGCTATTGTTGTGTTGGCTGTTGTCATTTTTTTAATTTGACAATCTAAGGGGAAAGAGGTCAGTGCCCGCGACTAAGTAGTCAGGTATGGCACATTTGAAAAATTCTTGCGGCACACCGGCTGAGAATCACTGCTTTAGAGGAAGATCCAGACAGGGAGAGTGACTTGCTTAAGGTTCCACAGCAGATTGGTGGTAGACTCTGCTGGGCCCCTGGTCTCCCGGCTCCTGGCCTGGCCTCCCAGGCGGGGGAGTGGGCCAATCGGAGGAGAGACCCTCAGCCCCGCCTTACCCCATCCCCCCAGCCTCCCGCCAGGCCACGCTGGCCCAGCCCGGCACGCTCCGTGGACACTCACCTGCGTGGGCAGCCCGGCCCGGGGCTGGGAGGTCAGAAGAGCTCCCTGGGTTTGCTGAGGTAGCTGGAATAGATTTGGCGTCGGTAGCAGGCCTGGGGAGACAAGCGGGGGACACGCAGGGTGAGGGGCGGGCGTGCCGAGCGGGCAGCGGGGAGGCCGCCGGGCCGGGCCTTACCTGGCTGACTCTGCTGGGCCTGCGGCAGCAGGAACTGAGCAGGGGGCTGGAGGTGATGACCCGGCACGAGCACCAGCTGCTGGAGCTGGAGAAGCTGCTGTATGTCCTGGAGGGCGGGGGCGGACGGAAAGACAGCCTGAGTCCCCGGCCTCACCGAGCCCCAGGGGGGTGCAGCACGGGGCGGCCTGGCCCCAGGCAGGGAGGACGGAGCCCAGGCTCTGGGCGGCATCGCTGAGCCAAGAGCACCTGGGAGGTGTGTGCAACCCCAGGCTTCTGGGGTGTTCGACCGGGGCCGTCCCAGGAGGGCCCACTCTCTGTGTGTCTTTTCTTTCTTGGTTAAATATTGACCTTGTCTTGCAATCCCATGGAACAAATAGAATTGTTTAAAAATGTAAATCAGCCGAAACCGGTTTGGCTCAGTGGATGGAGCGTCGGTCTGCAGACTGAAAGGTCCCGGGTTCGATTCCAGTTAAGGGCATGTACATGGGTTACAGGCACATTCCCGATAGGGGGTGTGCAAGAGGCAGCTGGTCGATGATTCTCTCTCATCGATGTTTCCAGCTCTCTATCTCTCTCCCTTCCTCTCTGTAAAATATCAATAAAATATATATATTTTTAAATAAAATAAAATAATAAAAATGTAAATCAGACCAAGTCCTTTTAAAGCACGGCATCATGTCTGGAATGAACTTTAAAATATTCCAGCACGTACTGACCACTTTGGGAAAGTCTTTGGCACTGTTACGGGCTGAACTGTGCCCCCACCCCGAAAAGGAAATGTTGGAATCCCCACCCCAGACGCCCAGAGTGTGACCTCACTTAGAGATGAGGGGCCCCAACCCACGATGACTGGTTTCCATATGAAAAGGGGGGAGCTGGGTGCAGAGTCAGACATGCGCAGAAGGGAGCCATTGGGAAGACGTGGGGAGAAGATGTCCTGTACCAGCCAGGGAGAGAGGCCTGGGACGGAGCCTTCCCTCCCGGCCCCCGGAGGGAGCCAACCCTGCCGACACCCCGAAGCCTCCAGAACTGGGAGAGAACAAGCTTCTGTGTGTGAGGCACCCAACCCGAGGTCCTTGGCTGCGGAAGCTCCGGCAAGTGAACACAGGCACTATTCCTAAAGCCGACCGCACGCCTGGGGGTAAGCCACCACAAGTGCCTACACGTGTTCACCAAAAGATGAGCCAGAAGGTTCACGGCAGAGCCATTTGAAATGGCCCAACGCCTGCCGGCAGCCCAGGTGCCCGTCAGCAAGTGGGTGGGGTAAGTCAACGGGCTCGTGGAATGCTACCGAGATGAGAACGATGAGAACGAGCAGTCCGCCATCTGAGGGACACGGCGACACACACTCCACTTCCCAAGTACAGTGTGATAAGTGCGAGACGCTGGTCAGAGGGGAGGACGTCCGCTTGGTCCCTTTTATGCCCCATTCGCACGTTCCACGCTGGGAGGCAGAGACTAGAAGGAACCCCGCCCGGGGAGCTGCCAGCATCAGTTCCTAGATCTGGGCGCTAGCTGGATGGGGGCCCCTGAGCTGTGTACTTATTATGGTCTGTGCACTTTTTGGTGTTTGTTACACTTCAACGAAAAGAATGAGACAAGGAAAGAGGGAAAGGGAAAAAAAATCCAGCCTCTCCACCAAAAACGTAGGCGTACGGGTGAAGGAAGATTGGCAAGACGTTGCTATCTGTTGAGCTGGGTGAGGGTGTGTGTGGCTCCTCACCGCTTCCCTCGGCTTTTAGGTTTGGACATTTCCGGAAGAAAAAGCAAGCCCCCTCTCACACAGGCGGTCCAATGGATCCCTGCAGCCCACACCACCACCACCACCACCACCACCCCAGAGTTCATGGGCTCTGCCCTCCGCCAAGCTCTTCCGGGTCCTGCGCTCAGTCACTCGGGTCCTAACACAAGTCCCGCCCTGGCCACCTCATCTAAACCAGCCCAGCACAGCGCCTTCCGGGGCCACCTCTCTCCTAAGACATCATTATCTCAAGACGAGTGTCCCAGCGCATGGATTTGTGCACATCGAAAGGAAATTAGGAGAAATATTTTAATATCGCTATTCGCCCTTTGTAATGGAAGTGTCAACCAAATTCACGACCAACAATGACAGATAGAAACACACATGTGCGATTGGCGCCAGCGAGAGTATCAGGCATGCGAGAGACACCTTAGCCTTTTGTGTGTATAGAATAAACGTGCTTAATTAGACCTTGCTTTCTGATTTAGCTAAACCTTTTCCAGCCCAGTGAAGCACCCCGATTTCTCTTTCAGGTAACTGTCAGCAACACAGCAGTAAATATCAACACCAAGCAGATTATTACTGTAGATCACGCAGGGAGAACAAAGGGTAAAATATTTAACGGCAGCAGTGTTGGACTACATTCTGGGCAGTGAGAAAACCTGAAGAAATTTTCAAGGTCCACCATTTCTTCTTTTCAAGTCGGGTCAAGTTTCTAAACTTTCTAACTCTTCATTTTCCAGCTAATGAAAAGAAAATGGTCTTCTACTGAGTCTCCTATCTACTAACTCCAGGACTTCTGTGAGGATCAAATGAGATGAGGCACGGGAAAACGCTTCACAGACATTTGGTTAAACTATAAAATGTCTGCACCTGGCTATAAAGCAAGTCAGGTTCCTGGGCTGAAGAAACTGCAAGAAGGCTGGTTGCTAGGGAGAAGAAGCCAAGCGTTGCTATGTGGTATCATTACCCGGTGCCCACAGTGATGAGTCTGGGCTGGACTGGGCTGTGGGCTGCATGTTGTGCTATGGGGTGTTGGCAGCGTTGGCTGCGATTTGGTGAAGCATCGCTGTGGGGTTGGTGGCGGGGCCTGTGTCTCACTTGGGGGAAGCTGAGTGTTGGTTTGTCGGCTCCAGGTCCGTGGTGCTGTTTATTTTTAAATGCCCAATGCGCTTCCTGGCAGCTCCTGCATGGAGCGCCTGACCCCTCGTGGTCAGTGTGTGTCATAGCTGCCGGTCGGATGGACAGACACTTAGCCTTTTATATCTATAGGTATTTTTCCTGTTTACTCCCTCATGGTGCATCTGCCTCACTGGCACACCATCCCCAGGAGAGCGTGACCTTGACCGTTCTGGTCACTGCTGTAATCTCAGTACCTAGAGCAGCAGCTGGCACCCAGTATGTGCTCAACATTTTTAAAAATATATATATATTATTGATATTTTACAGAGAGGAAGGGAGAGAGATAGAGAGCTAGGAACGTCAATGAGAGAGAAACATCGACCAGCTGCCTCTTACACACCCCCTACCGGGGATGTGCCTGAAACCAATGTACATGCCCTGACCAGAATCGAACCCGGGACCTTTCAGTCCACAGACCGACGCTCTACCACTGAGCCAAACCAGTTTCGGTGGTGCTCCACATTTATTTGTCAAATGAACCAAGGCTGAAGTTCCATAATCTACTCAGCAGCGTTTATGTATAGTTGCAAGTTACAGGGTGGGACAAAAGTAGGCTTATAGTTGTGAGTATGCCAAGCAGAGTGTACTCTTGTACTGTTACTTACTAATCATCGTATTATTTTTCCATACACACAACTGTAGACCTGCTTTTCCCCACCCTGTATATTACAGTTACCTTTTTCCCCCCTCTGAGAATGACACAGGCCCTCGATTCCTCCCAACTTAATGTCGCAGTGAGTGAACCACTGGGGGGAAATAAGAGGAACTCGAAATCAAGTGCTTATTTCTCTAATTTATGAACAGCGACTCCAAATCAATAAGAAAAAAACCTAATGACCCCGCAGTAGTCTGGCCCACAGACAGGTCTGGTGACTGCCCAGCAAAGCAAATACAAACAGCTCTGAATGAAAAGATGTTCCAATTCACTCCCAAGGAGATAAACACAGCCACAGCCGCACTGAGCTACTCTTTTCCTGTCAGATCAGCAAAGATAGCAGGGCCTGGCACGCTCTGTTCGGGTGTGAGGGCGACACTTACACGTGGCTGGAGAGAGGCAATTTGGCGATGTCTATCAAAATTACAAGTGCATGTTCCAGTGGTCGGCAAACTCATTAGTCAGCAAAGCCAAATATCAACAGTACAACGTTTGAAATTTCTTTTGAGAGCCAAATTTTTTAAACTTAAACTTCTTCTAATGCCACTTCTTCAAAACAGACCGCCCAGGGTGTGGTATTTTGTGGAAGAGCCGCACTCAAGGGGCCAAAGAGCTGCATGTGGCTCGCGAGCCGCGGTTTGCAGACCACTGGCATATACCTTAAAAATGTTTCATCCTCACCTGAGGATATGTTTTCATTGATTTTATTTTTTCTATTTTATTATATATATATATATATATATATATATATATATATATATATATACATATATTATTTTTTACAGAGAGGAAGAGAGAGGGATAGAGAGTTAGAAACACCAATGAGAGAGAATCATCGATCAGCTGCCTCTTGCACGCCCCCTATTGGGGATGTGCCCGCAACCACGGGACATGCCCTTGACCTGAATCGAACCTGGAACCTCTTAGTCCACAGGCTGATCTTTATCCACTGAGCCAAACCAGTTTCAGCACAATTACTTCTATTTTAAATATTCCGCCCCCCCCCCCCCCGCCCCGGCTCTATTTTTGTTCATCAGTTTATGTTGTTCATTATATTCCACATGAGTGAGATCATGTGATATTTATCTTTCTCCGACTGGCTTATTTTGCTTAGCATGATGTTCTCCAGGTCTATCCATGCTGTTGCAAATGGTAAGAGTTCTTTCTTTTTTACTGCAGCATAGTATTCCATCGAGCAGATGTACCACAGTTTTTTAATCCACTCATCTGCTGATGGGCACTTAGGCTGTTTCCAAATCTTAGCTATTGTTAATTGTGCTGCTATGAACATAGGGGTGCATATATCCTTTCTGATTGGTGTTTCTGATTTCTTGCAATATATTCCTAGAAGTGGGATTATTGGGTCAAATAGGAGTTCCATTTTTAGTTTTTTGAGGAAACTCCATACTGTTCTCCACAGTGGCTGCACCAGTCTGCATTCCCACCAGCAGTGCAAGAGGGTTTCTTTTCCTCCACATCCTCACCAGCACTTGTCGTTTGTTGATTTGTTGATGATAGCCATTCTGACAAGTGTGAAATGGTACCTCACTGTCATTTTGATTTGCATCTCTCGGATGATTAGTGTTTTCATTGATTTTAGAGAGAAAGGAAGGGAGAGGGAGAAACATCAATGTGAGAGAGAAGCATAAATCCGCCGCCTCCTGCAGCCTGGTATGTGCCCTGACAGGGAATGGAACCCAGGACCTTTTGGTATATGGGACAACGCTCCAACCAACTGAGCTACACTGGCCAGGAGACAATTGCACATACCCTATTTTTGGTTAATCCTTACCTGCAGAAATTTTTCCCACTGATTTTTAGAGAGAGTAGAAGGTGGGGAGGGTCGAGGAGGAGAGAGAGAGAAACACCCGTGCGAAAGAGACACATCAATTGGTTGCCTCTGGCATGTGCCCTGACCAGGAACGGGGATCGAACCTATCTGCAACTCAGGTATGTGCCCTTGACTGGGAATTGAACCCAGGACCCTTTGGTGCATGGGCCAATGCTCTAACCACTGAGCACACCGGCCAGGGCCACATACCTTCCATGTCTAGGAATTTATCTTAGGGATACACTCAAACTTGGGCAAAATGATGTCTATAGAAGGGTATTCCCAGCAGCAAGTGGGGTTTTTAGCAAAAGAGTGGGAAGAGCCGAAACCGGTTTGGCTCAATGGATAGAGCGTCGGCCTGCAGACTGAAAGGTCCCGGGTTCGATTCCGGTCAAGGGCATGTACCTTGGTTGTGGGCACAGCCTTAGTAGGGGGTGCGCAGGAGGCAGCTGATCGATGATCCTCACTCATCGATGTTTCTAACTCTCTGTCCCTCTCCCTTCCTCTCTGTAAAAAAAAATCAATAAAATATGTATTTTTTAAAGAAGAGTGGGAAGAAGCTGAGCACGTAGCAGGAGGGGCCAAGTGGGTACCTACTTGGCCCCTTTGGGTGGATCTTCACAATGGAATATCACGCTGTCATGAAAAATAACGAAGATGCCCTTTGTGCCTGATGTGAAACGATCTCCAAGAGGTCCGGCTGAGTAGAGAGCTTAGGAGGCGGAAGAGTGGGTATTGTGTGCTACTGCTTGTGGGTTTTTTTTTTAAGTATGTCTAGTCCTAACCGGTTTGGCTCAGTGGATAGAGCATCGGCCCACGGACACATCGGTTGCAGGCACATCCCCAGTAGGGGTGTGCAGGAGGCAGCTGATCAGTGTTTCCCTCTCATCCATGTTTCTAACTCTCTATCCCTCTCCCTTCCTCTCTGAAAAAAAAATCAATAAAATACATATATTTTTTAAAGTATATCTAGGTCCCTGCTTGGGTGTGCATGGATCAGATCTAGAAAACTATACCAGAAACTGGCAACACCACCAACCCTCCGTACCTCTTGAATTTTGAACATTTAGTTCGTCCAAACAAAGACATAAACGGTGAACCGTCACTTCTGCCCGGCGCCTCTGCTTTCCCCACCAGTTGCCTTGCCACGTTTCAAGGTTCCAGTCCCCCTGCCACGGCCTCTGTCTTCTCCACGTGCTTTGGAAAGTGCACGGGGTATCCGGATGCTCCGACCTTTCACCTTTCTCACTCCCGCTGCCAATCATCCAAGACTGCAGCTCGAGGGGCCTGGAGTCCGAAGGCTCGATCCTTTGGAGCCGTGTCTATTCTGACTTCCCCCCCTCCACCCCGCCCACCTGTGAGACCTGGCTGGCCCCGACCGAGGGGAGCTGGGTTTCAGCCCCCACCCCCTTTACAATGGACACTCCCAAGACCCACGTGCCTAATTTTGTCTTCTTTTTCTCCGAAGGGTCCTGCAAATGACATAAATGTCACACCCCACAAAACTGTTCCCACCCTGCTCCACTAGGCATTCCTCACACGCGTCGCATTTGCTTACATGTACCCGTCCTCACCCAGACCGAAACTCTAGGAGGCAGAGGCGTCTCATTCTCCTGCAGCCCTCAGCCCGGTGAGCCCCCACGAAATGCGCACGGAATTGATCGAATCAGAATGGAGATGAAGTCTTGTCACTGGTATTTCCTGGTTCCCTACAACCCGTAGCTTATTGATTAAAATATTTAACTTCTGTCTTTCCCCAGGCGCGACACTCGATGAAAACTCCCCTTTCTCTCCAGAAGCCCGAAAGAGTGGTGGTGTGTACAGATTTCTTTCTGAATCAGCAGGAAGTGGAAATGGATGGAGAAGATGAATCAAAATCTGCAGGGGGGGGGGGGAGGGGTCTCACAGTGGAGTCCAAAGGAAGAACTTAGCCGCCGTGACTCAGATTTAAAATGAAATAAATTATGCTGAAATACAGTCATCACAAGTGTTTTGAACTGTGCTAATAGTAATCTATGGGCTTCCTTAATTAGCACATTATTGTTTACGATCAAGCAAAGGCCTGATGACTGCTGTCATCTCGAAGCCACAGAGAGTGAAAACAGTGTTTTCAGAGATCTGCAGCAACTGTACAGAATACGGAAACAGCTGTGCCTTCCATTGGCGACAAAGCCCAAGTCCTGCTGTGCCACTGTGGTCTGCTGCCCACGTTCAAGATGGGAGGAAATACTAGGTTTTTGGGCAGAGGATAGCAAAAATGGACACATATTCCAAGTTCATAGACCCCCCTCCCCCCTCCCCAAATGCTATCCACAGACCCCTGAGGTGTGGTCTGTGGAATCAAGGTTCCTGTTCTAAAGTATTAATCGAACCAGAAAACCTCCTTTGGGTTTCATCACATTTGTAATAGAATCTAGCTCAGGCGTGGGCAAACTACGGCCCGCGGGCGTTCGGCTGTTCTATGCGGCCCGTGGAGCCGAAAGAGCGAAGGGTTCTCTTGCTCTCCCCTCTGCTCCTTCACCAGCAGCCCAAGATGAGAGTGCCAGCATGGTCAGGTTGCTTTTGTTCCGGTCCAGTTTAAGAACCCATTGTGGCCCTCGAGCCAGAAAAGTTTGCCCACCCACCCCTGATTCTAGCTCCATGTTGTGGCCCTGCATGAGCCAGCCGCCTGCTTGCCTCTCCTTCCTCACCTCCCTTGACTTCCTCTCTCTCTAACTCTAATCCAGCCACGCCGGTCTCCTTCCTGTTACTCAACCCCGAAGTCCCTGCCTCAGGGCCTTTGCACAAGCTGCTGCCTTGTACCTTCCTTCCCTTCTCGGTCTGCCCATGACTGGCCCCTCCGCATCACTCACGTCCCTACCAAATGCCTCCTCCTCAGGGAGGCCTCCCCTGGCCACCACTCCTTAGTCCATTACATTCTGTTCTTTCCTTCACAGCAGCTGTCAGCTTCCTGCCTGTCTCCCCAGCGAGAGAGGGTGCCAGCTCCACGGGGGCACAGGTTTGTCTGCCCTGTTCCTCATTGCATCCCCAGGTAGGAAGGTGCCTGGACCTGGAGGATGTTCACTAAGTTTGCTGACTAAAGGAATTAGAGGAGGAGAAAGAGAGAGGATTCTGGGTGAACAGTGAGCTGATGCAGGACTGGGGTTGGCCAGCAGGTGGCCCCATTTCTCCACCATCTAGAGAGAGCGCGCGCTCTGAAGCCACTTGGGGGCGCCTTACCATCGAGCCAGCTGGTAGGAAAGTTAAAGCTCAGAGATGCCAGCGGCGGGAAGGGTCCAAGGCCAGGGATGTTCTGTGTACCATCTGCTCAGTCCCTGGCAAGGGAGAAAGACTAGCACGGAGGGCCGGCACACCCCATCAATGCCGAGAAGGGCATTGCGGTATTCTGGTCACCCTCAGCCCAGGGCAGGCACCTCACAGGCCATCAGTGAATTCTCAGCGAACGCATGAGGTTAAATCTTAGGACTGGTGGTGTTTGGGGAAGGCTGTGCTTGTCCGCAGCGGGGATCGTGGCCACAGACTGGAGGCAAAAAGACTGAGACGCACGGTTTGTAGGACAGCTGGGTAACCCGGAGCGTAACTGCCCCTTCCCCATCGGGCGTGGTTCCGAGGGGGAGGAAGGAACTGGAGGAGGCCTGGGTGCACGCTTCACCGCCACGCATGGGGAGGGCACCCCTCACTGGCCACCCATCCCTCGTCTGACAAATGATGACCCGTTCTAAGACCTGGACAGTGTCAAGTTCGGTCCAGGGTAGGAAGGGCAGGAAGGGATGGGCTCCAGACCACATCGGTTACGCTGTGGCCGATGGTGTTCTAACGAGCAGGAGCGTGTCGGGCTGCCCAGCGGTGGATGGGCTGCCTGGGAGGGCAGTGAGCACGTCCTGGGGTGAAACTGCACCCCACCTGCCCGAACAGGGCAGAGGGTAGACCAGAGGGGTGCCAGGGTCTCTTCCACGGAGAACCTTGGAGGCGTGGCCGAGGCCCTCTCGCCTGCTTCTTGCTGGGTGACTCGGGGAAGCCGGCTCACTCTGGGCCGCGGCCTCCTGACGTGTCTAGGGCAGGGGTGGGCAAACTTCTTGACTCGAGGGCCGCCATGGGTTCTTACACTGGACCGGAGGGCCGGAACAAAAGCAACCTGACCATGCTGGCACTCTCATCTTGGGCTGCTGGGGAAGGGGCGGAGGGGAGAGCAAGAGAACCCTCCGCTCTTTCGGCTCCGCGGGCCGGAGAGAACAGCCGAACGGGCCGGATCCGGCCCGCGGGCCGTAGTTTGCCCACGGCTGGTCTAGAGTATGTCCTGGGAGGACCAGGCTCTGCAGATG